>CM042224.1:17317225-18517225 GCA_023566465.1 Cottus gobio | reverse complement strand
GTGTCCTATTTGCATGAGCTGAAGTAACATGACCATGATGCACTGTTTTGCCATATTGTGGCACTGTGATCCATGATGCAGAATGCTTGTCCAGATATTCTGTGTCTCCAGTTTGATTGACAAGAATCTGAGACCTTGCGTATACACTATTTTCTAAAAGTTGATTAAGAGCTCAGGTCAGCTTAAACTTGTTCATATTATGTTTGAAGACAGGCCTCTGAACAGAAATGTACTTCGTCTTTGTTGCCGCTGAATTCCAAGCTCTCCCTATAGTGTGTGTCAGCCATCTTTGGATGGAAACAACCACTTGCATCATGGAGCAGCTACTGTGACATCTAAAACAGGCGAGGAAGTTATGGAAAAGAAAGGACGTATTGGGCCCAAAATCAGATTCCCAACAGTTTTTCCTCTGGAAAATGCTAATGTGGGATGCCAAAAATAAATCAAAGTGACAAAGATGGAGGGTGGGGGAATAGATGGAAAGGATCTTGTGGCTAAAGTTTTGATGAAGTTAACCATATATCTCTTGTTGCCTGGGTCTTTTGTTTCCTTTCTGCTTAATTTCTTTTTACACTGACTTGGATTTGTTACAAGGCTTTTGCCCTTAATGTGCATTATGAGAAAATGGCTTCAGCAGACCCAACCACAATCTCTCTCTCTCTCTCTTTCTCTCTCTCTCTTTGAGTAAAGGAAGGGGGTGTTTAGACCCTGTTAGAGAAAAGATGGGTTAAGAGCAGATTTTCCTAGACTCTCTGAGACTAAACACTGCACAAATAATGATGTTGGTGTTCATGTTGCCTCGGACCCTTCTGATGTGTAAGTAGACCAAACTCTGTCTCCTTTGGTCTAAGAAATAGATTTTTCTCCTGACGTGCACATAGTGAATAATTCACGGTGGTAAAATTTGTTTCAAGGTGGTTGAGAATACTTATTGTACTTATTGGGTGGAAATACGCAGTCGAAGCTTCGAAGCAGCGTCAAACTTTTCCCCCTTTCATTAGTTTCCAAATGGCACATTTTCCAACTCTCATCATTGCTGGTGCATGGTGAGCTGGAGCAACTTTATCCATCCCGCTGCTTACTTGTAAGACTCTAATGCTGGAAAATATGAACGTTCAGCTCAAACCAAATTTGAATTAACAGTCATCCGCTCGTTCTTTGAGGGTGCAGGGTCTAGAACTGCACTCAAGAAACCCCTGGTTGGCTCAACTGCACATTTATAAGCAAAGTTCAGCTACAGTGAGGGAAGCCTGACCTGGAGCACAAAGAATAAAGCCAAAGAAAGTACCGTCTGTGATAATCACTTTCTTGAATGGGACTAAAAAAGAGAAATCTGCTGAAATGATAGGGAAAGCATGTGGTTTGGCCCATGCAGTACATTTCCCATGAGCCTCTTTGACAATCTGAGGGGATAGCCACTCTGGCACACGCCACCCACCCACATACAATATATACACACCCGCACACAGAGTGCTGTTTCTGCCAAGCAGTACGGGTGTGGAGACCTCTGAGAGGAGGGTTGTCCGAGGGAGGATGATTGACAGGAGCTAGGTGATGACTCCACCGAGGAGGACCAGAGGATGAGTGGAGGGGTTGTCCTGTCTGAGAAAAAGTAACATTTGGGTTTTCCACTTTGAAGGACAAAGTTTGTAAAATCCGACATTGTGGAATGCGTTTTTTTAAATGTTTAGATTTAGAAAATTATGGCACATTATACAACCACAATGAATGATCCTGCAGACTACATACACATATATACAAATTACCTCAAAACCCTCCTTCCTACAATTATGTTCATATGCAGCTAATTTGCAATAGCGATTTACGTTCACTGTCAAAGCTCGTTCTAGTATTGCAGTGTAAAGTCACAGGGAGGAGGCCAGGTGCAGGACTTCTATGCTGGAGACTTTGGTTCTGCATCTCATCAGTTTACTTTTTGAACATTTACCATGTTCGTGGTGTTTCTGCCAAACTGAACAAATGTGTTTTACCTTAACACAATGTACTTACCATGACCGCAGTGTTTCTCTAATTCTAACCTAGTGCTTTGAGTTGACTACCATAAGAAATGTAAATATGCTTTAGATTCAAGGAGGGGATATTGTAGCAAAAACAACTTGTCCTCAATGACCGTAAACTCTTTGCAGCAACGTTGTAAAGGTTTCATGTTAATTACAAAACTGAAGATTTCCCAAAAAGATGGAATAAAAAAATGAATTGATAGACAATTTAAACTGACTACCTACATTTACACAAACATATTACATAACATGTATCTGTAATAGACACTGTTGGCTTGGCCTCTACATACGCACATGCAGCAGGGCTATTGCTGCTTTTTTTGTATGAGCAAGGAGAAAGGCTTTATGTCCTTGGTTAGGGGTGGGGTTGAGGGTAAACTGGGGAGGTACAATGTTCCTCCTCATCCTCAGCAAAGCTAAATGTATTGGTTACCATCTGCAGGGCGGAGGAGTTTGGGTTGTGGCCAGGCCAAAGAAAGGCTTCTAATTAAACAGTCATCATTATCAACCTGTGGTTAGTGATCATCATCCCCAACACTGGTTCTCCAAGATGAACATGGAATCATTGAGGCTTTCCCTGAAGCCCATGCTGGACTGAATTAGAATAGAAGCTGAAATAGAGGAGAAAAGTGCTAGCAAGATTTTTTTTCTTCTTCTCTTGGCAGAAAAGGCCACATGAGGCCCTGTGCCATATCCACTCAGGTTTAAACAATTACCCGACATCAGAGAACGCCGTAGAGCCTCAGTGTTGGCACAATTGTCATGCTTTTGACTGCTGTACTTCAGGCCATGGTTTCAGACATGGCCAAGTGTCACATGTAAGCGGAGCTTTCGATAATTTCAATTAGTGTAAGAGGGTGTGCCTGCAGTATCTGTATCACTGCTGCTGGAGAAGCTTTCATTTGAGGTTGACAGCCCCTTAATGTAGTATTTGATGTGTGAGTGACACAGAGGCCCTCCAAGAGGATGGCAAAATGGTTTATTAGGACCTAATTATGGCTCTGTGATTAAAGGAGAAGCAACTGTGATTAGGAGACCTGCAGATGATGTGGAATTATGGATGCATATTCAGAGGAGAGATGGCACAGTATGTGTTAGCCTGTGTGTTTTCTATGTGTGCTTTTTGTAGAATATGCAAGCGCTACAGAGTCCGTTCTGCCTCATGGCAGTCATGTTATGATATCATCTATACAGCAGAGGAGGTGTACAAATTTCGGAAATTGTGCAAAAAACGCACAAATGAACACGCTATTAAACCCAGTTGAGGTCTTTTCGTGGGTATATGTGTACTCGCTTCATGTATGAATTTCAAAATTTGTTGAGAAGCTCTGGTATCCAAAAAATAAAATAAATGAAGATTACCTCATTTTTTTCTTTTTCTATCTGGCATGTAAGACACTGCAGACTTTCACAGCTAATTGAACATGAAACCGTGAGGAATGTTCCGCAAAGCCAGGTCTACTTTGGGAAGCTTAGGGTACGAGTGAAAAAGCGCACATTCTTCTGAACTTCAGAGTATGTTCTGTTTCAATCAAAGGGATAAATAGTCTTATTATTGATCTTTATCAATGGAGGGATTAGCATTGGACTGTCTTTTTTTTTTTTTACCACAAACTTCTAACTTTTCAGATATGTGATAGCCACTGCCATTAGAAATCATTTATAGGAGTGTTCTGAGGGCAGGAGATTGTCAGCAGGGCCTTGCAATTTTACAATTTCACAACTGACTTCCTCCTTAAAATGACACAGGCTTACCTGCCTATTACTCCCTTTGATTTCTACAGTACATGCTTCTGCGCTCTGAGAGGTATTCATAATAAGCTTAAACTCCACTGGCTTCATTGCTAAAGGGTGCTTATCTCTCGGCTATTCAAGAGAAAAAAGGGTAATATTTTTTCCAATTTCAACATTTTACTGTGAGTCCACAGTCTGCCTAAAACCACGTTTAGGGGGTTGGCATGCGCACACACATGGATATATGGTTCCATACATGCACACATGCACTGACACAAGCACGTGTACATGCACACACACTTGCCCATGGCAGTTCTTTGAAAATATTTTGCCTTTTTAAAAATTGAAACGGTACAGCTGTGTTTTTTATTTATTTTTTAGCTAGATGGAAATCCCAAATTTCAGCACATTTATTAATGTTTTATTCAGTATACATTTAAACTCACATTTCTAAAGGTTGTAGGAACCAGTCTGCTAGTTTTATTTAAAAGGCTGCCGGTCTGTTAAAATCTGAGAAAAATAATCACGAAAAGTGTTTTTCTTTTATTACATAGATCATACTTACCTTGCAGCACTTATTGCATGTTTGGACACGCAATCCAATCTATTTACATTTTCATTTTGTCCCAATGGAATGTTCAAAGCAAACTCAACTTCCAAATGTGTACTCATAGGTAATGTAAGATATACTAAAACTAGTTTGCGGCCTTCTCTCTTTGGTTTGGAGCATTGTCAGTTTTTCTAGTAGAATAATGAGAAGCATGTGTTGGACAAGTGAAGAACACAAAGTGATCTTTCATGTGACCCACCGTTTGTCGGCACAGTTAACCCCAACCTCCTGTTACTATTGTGTGGACAGCCACATTAAAGAGCCTCGTCCTCCTGCTCTTCTGCTGCATTCCCTGCGCAAAGACACCTTCTGGCTCAACACTAATGGTCGCACATGGAAGCCAACTAAACACTTAAAGTGAAAAACTAAACCTTAATGACTACCAAAATTTAAACACACACAATCTGTAGGTGCAAAGTGTTTGTTTGAACTACATCTTTCTCCAGCAGTTCACAGCGCGCAGTAGGTTTGTACTGAGTCAAAGTGAGTCTGCCTGCTGAGTTTCTCAGTTTTACCATTGCTTGTGCCATGCTGTAATGGGCTCCCAGGACATGATGGGAATATAATAACTGCTTGACGATGTTTTCCTTACCCCCCCTCATTCTCCACTAAATGTAAAATGTGCCCAGAAACATGGCATATATGGCACAGGTTGTGATGTCAGTTGTTATTGCTGGATATGTGAAGCAGTAAATTTGGGTTTATTTTCCACAATCTGCTGTGCACAGTGCATTATGTCACAAAGGCCACATTGTAGCGAGCTGGGTGTAGAGCAGTGTTGTTTCTCTTTCCCTTGTTCTGTGCATTGCTCAGCCACCTTCTGTGCCTCCAGTCCAGACTGCAGACTTACTTTATGCACATTTGCTTTCCTTGTGCTGCAATCAATTGACAATGGGCCTGTAGGACACTTAACATGATGACGAAAAAAAAAACATGCATTAAAAAGTGTGCAGACTAAGAATGTTATCCAGACTCCAGCTTTACCCCCCAAATTGATTATTTGCAACATTGCTGTGGTTATCCTGGTGATATTATATTAAGACTGGATTTGTTAAATTACTGGGTTTTCATTTACAAATAGGCTGCATGTTCTGTAAAACATGAGTTTAAATGATGAGGTTAAGTGATAACTGATATATTTTGATTCCTTTGCTGTACAATTGGACTCCCAACGCTGCTTTTGTTCGATACAGTATGGAATGAAAGAGCCTCGTGTTTTTTCCGCTAATTAAATTTCCCACTAACATATGCTGGCAGGAACCTCTTACCTTGTTTGACTTATTTATTGCCTGACTCTAGAGATAATTTGACCTTTCATTTGAAAGGCTCTTTTTTTAATCCAGAAAAGGAGTGTTAAACTCAATTATACCCGTGATCAGTTGCTCAAACACTGCATTTGTTTCCTCTGGGGGGACAAGCCACTCCTGGCCCTTCCACCCCTACAGGGCAACAAGGGGGGAGAGGTAAATTAGGAGGAAAGAGAAATGGGGATGGGGGCGGGAGGGAGACATGAGTGAGATGAGAAAGGGAGAATGGAGAGAGGAAAGTGCCCTACAGTTCCTGCCATGTCACTGGAGATTTGTGTCCTCCTTTTAAATCATTTCCCTCTTAAGAAGATTAAGAAGGCAGAAATATTCTCAAACTGATCATTTTCCCTCCCCCTAAATGGACTAATTTGCATTTGCAGACGCTGCTATTAATTATGGGTTTAAAAAAAAAAGACAAATGACCTCTGCAACTGTAAATAAAAAGAAAAAAACAGAGGTTATAATGTTAATTGTTAAAATGGTTGCACAGGGCCCTGTGAAGCCAAAGCAAAACATATGCTCTCATTGGTATCAGATTTACACCATGCTACAGTGCAGGCTTATTTTCTTTTATTTATATGACCGTTAAATCTTAGTCAAGATTTCAGTCATTTCTTTCTCAAGTAAATGGAGTTGTCCTTTTTGTCATTAACTTGGTTTATGTTCCATCAGAGGACTACCAATTGGACTTTTTATTTATCACTTAACAGGGTAGAAAGAAACATGCAGTATAATGCTGTTATTCTGTAGATTACAGTGTTGGGTTATGAAGGGAAGAGTGATTTTCCAATATGGAATATATATGTTCAAGTGGAGTCCCTCCTTTTCTGAGAACACTGCAGCCTATTTAAGACTTTCTTGTTACATGCAAAGGTTTCACACGTGACCTTAAAAAGTTGTTGTGCTGAGCTCGCTGCTAAAACAATTATTTGCCAACTTAAGTCTGCCGCTGCAAATCAAAAAATGTGCGACAGCAATACAAGTCATATGCGGAAAAGACCACTATCAAATAGTGCGTCCATGCTTCTCCTCGAACAAGGAAATCCCTGAATATTTTGCGGACACCAATGCCTTGTTGTAACCTGATCATTTATGGATCAGTCGTTTCTTTTCTGGTTTAATTCACCATGTGATTGATTTTCAGTGCCGTACTGTTGGAAAATATCCACACTAAACCGTGCCTGAAATAGGGAATAATTTGAATACAGATGCTTACGGCTTAGGCCTTGTCACTGGAAACCACTTGGAGCCAGGAGACAATTGCAGGTTGATTATGTTGCTTCTGACAGAAGTTGCAACTCCTTTGTACAAGGCAGAGATATTTGCATCTAAATGCTTATTGTAGGCATCTAAACAGCATAAAGACTGATTGTAAATACCAGCTGTTGGGCTGTACTCGGGAATAAAAAAAGAATTTCAATAAGGAAAATTGGGATGGAAATGAGGAAATTATTTTCAAACAGTGGAGCTGAAATCAATAAGTAGGAAATGGTGGCGTTTTGTGTGCTGGTTGTATTTGTCATCTTTATTGAGCATGTTTGTACAATCACATGTGAATCTATTTACAGTTAGCTATTGTATGTTGTATTCAAACGAATACAAAAACAGTGAAAACGGTGTTTTATTCAGATTAATTACATGTTCGGATGTTGCTGCGGGCTGTTATATATTTTTTTATGTACAGTGCAGGTGTTACGGATGAGCAAAAGCGAAAGGAATTTGAGGTTGGTTAATTTATCAGATAGGAAATGGACAGTAACACAACTGCTATGATGTATTTGACGTATGACGTTTTTCTGTTTACAGGTATTTGATATAGTTGAAACATGCCATTCCAACCTTTGTAATATTTGTGTGTGAGTGCATGTGTTTGTATGTGCATTTAGATGTGTGTGTGTGTGTGTGTGTGCCTGGTGCCCAAAGCAGAGTGATGCCCCTGCTGATTCTGCTCCTCCAGCTCTTTGTCCTGCAGCACTCAGTTTGTCTGCCTCCTCGGGAGACTGGCAGGCTTCTCTAGTGTGGCTCCACAAAGGCCCAGCCTCCTTTGAGGTGTTAAAAACTTCCATTTATGCATCTCCCTGGACAAAAAAGCACCAAGCCCATTTGAGTCCAGTAGCAACACAGGCAGACATTGTGGCCACGCTTCTCTAGCACTCATTTCACAGATTCTAAAACCAGTATGTGGTGAACAGGATTTGAGCGGCTAAAGTGCCCCGTGAGGGCTAGGCGATAAGAGGGGAGAAACGCCACCACGCAGTAAACTAGAAGATGGGTCCAGGAAAATAAACACATTACCTGGGAGAGACTTGTTTTCATACCCTTGCCCTCAAGTTACGCAAATCCCACACTGAATAAGAAAGAAGCAGAGAAAGAAAAAAAACGGAATAAAAGAAAACGTTAAGTTAAGAAAAGGGATATCAGCAGTGTGCAAAAAGACAAGCCTATTCTGTGTTCTGTGTCTTTACAGTCTTTGGAGTGAAGAATGTGTGAGAGGGAATCAAAGAGAATTGATAGGTTGCACGCCCGCCTGTTAGGGGCACTGGGGACTGAACGCCGTCCACCATGCAGGAAAACATTCTGTCTGCTGGCCGTTTCTCTCCCCTCACCCTGCCTCAACCCAGTTGCTCAGTAAATAGACTTTATTCTTCTTATTGGACGCAGAGGATATGACAGAAAATGTATTTGCCGAGCAGCACATGAAAGCGTCGTTTAGCCAGAGCAGTGTATCTGTATCAGGCTATTGCTTTATCTGACTCTATTGCACTTCAGCGCTTCCAAAATACCGGTCACTGTTTTACTCCCAACAAAGATATTTTAACTGGAGTGACACTCTGGTCGTCATTCCTGACACGTTGGTGCGAGACATTTTGTGAGCGTCTAGTCTGCTGTAGTTCAGCGTCAGGACAGGATCAGCCAGACACAGAAAAAAGGCAGTTTGAGAGCGAAAGAGGGTAAAGATAAAAAGAATAGCGATTTGTACGACTGTGACAGATAAAGTGCACGTGATTGACCTGTTTCCAACACCAAATAACTCAATGATTCGATGGATCTCTTGTAGAAACACAGCGTCTCTTATAACACAACACTGGACTTCTTGTTTTTTTTGTCCACGGTTGTCTGTTGTTTATCTAACCAATAGGAAGTGAATACGATACGCTAACAATGACTTTGGCACAAATGATCTGTGCCAGAGTGTCCACAGTTTACCTGGACACGAGCTGTTTCCTGAAACGTGATTACTCACGGCATGAGAACCATATTTCACATATGATGCTACTGCAGAGAGAGACCTTGGAACTGGATATTTAACTGACACGTGTCCAATTACTATATCAGACACTTCTGTGCCAGAATGGTCTGAGCTTCACCTCCTCACTGCACCTCCCGCTTCCCTCCTCTTCCTCCCATTTCCCTATTTCCCCTGGGTCCACTGTTATATCCTCACCTCGTTGCATCCCAGCTCCCCCATGCAGTCCTCGGCCTGACTGGCTGTGTGGCTGCTGCTTTTGCAGAGATAACCACACAGCATCCAGGTAGGGAGCAGCCTGCTGATGGCATAGATTACCTCTATTGTCAAAATAACTAACTCGGCAGAATTCCTACTTTAGCGCGTTTGGACGAAGGAGAGGGTGAGGATTTGGAAAGGTGGATTGGGTATATATATATATATATATATATATATATATATTTTAAACATGTTGCAGATCTGGATAAATTCCAAACAGAAGTACAAGTTTGGGCTTTCCTCATGCATATACAGACAATACTACACATGATGAAATGTGCATTTACATATATGTGTGTGCAGCAGGGATGTAAAGTGTCCCATATCATCTCCTATGTCGCACAGACGGTAAAGCCCCCAGATTTGTGATATTGGGCTATGTGAATGAAATGACTTGACTTAGTTGTTTTAATGCAATATAGAGTTAAAGTATGTGAAACATAAAACCTGTGTTTGGTCCGGACCGCCAAGTAGTACAGTTGTGCTGATGTTGTCTATTGATAGTCACATG
This sequence comes from Cottus gobio, assembly GCA_023566465.1. Lineage (NCBI taxonomy): Eukaryota > Metazoa > Chordata > Actinopteri > Perciformes > Cottidae > Cottus > Cottus gobio. The sequence goes on along the minus strand of CM042224.1, from coordinate 18,507,537 downwards.
ACGGCTAAAAAACTGAAAATTAAATCAAGCGTTCAACTGTACACGTACACATGTCGGGAATTTGACGGTTCAGTTGATTTGAAAGTGAATCTCTCTGAGCTGTGAGTGTCGAACTGCTTTCTTCACATACTGTACAAGGGGCTTTAGCTCATATGGCATTTCCAGAAGACATGCAGGATGTTTGCTGTGTAATATAAAGATGCATGAGCAGTTTCTACGTGGGAGGTTTCAGTACAAGTGGAGGGTAAAACTTGTATCGAATTTTGAATTTGAAGTGTGTGTGTGTGTGTGTGTGTGTGTGTGTGTGTGTGTGTGTTGTGTGTGTATTCCCTGACACTGGAAATGCTGCATATGAAAGCTTTTGTGGTGACTTGAGTGTATGTTTGTTTCCATTTTCATGTATTTCGTGTGTGTGTGTGTGTGTGTGTGTGTGTGTGTGTGTGTGTGTGTGTGTTAGCTTTGGCTGGTCTTAGTTTAAACGAAAAGCCACTCTTTGACAGAAATGCCACAGGTGGCCGTGAGCTCTCTGTCCCTGCTCCTTTGATGTCATCTCCATCCAGTATATTTGTTTTGTGGCCTAATGGGGCCAAATTTACTTTTCATCTCGGCCTTACAGTTTGGTCGAAAAGAATAAAATAATGGAACATATTTCATTTTAATATGCGGACAATTTGTGAAGGAAAATGTCAAACTAATAATTTGAATTTGGGGTTGACTGAAATTGTTTTTAATAAGTCCCAGATCTTCTAATTAGGAATGGGGGAGTGCCTGTTTTATGTTTCCTGGCTGTAGGTCTAATTCACAGCAGGAGAAAAAGCTGCTACATGCAGCTGCAACAGGCCGGTTGACACTGACTCTTATTACACCACAGGGATTACTACATTTGCTTCATTATAATATCATTTGGGTTCTCATTATTTGCAATTATAAATTCCTTTGTTTTTTTTTTCACTCCCTCAGATAAATAATTCACTTAAATAACCAATGAAAAATGAAAACATTTCCCCATATATTATTTACCTCATTGTTTCCAATTAACATCAGATTATGGATTCAAAGGTTTGTTAATGTCTACTCTCTGTAATTATAAGAGCTCTCATTTATTTAGGCATACCCAGAATTAAGTCCATTGCCGGATGTTTGACAAAGACTGGTTGAATGAATTGCCATCCGTGTAATATGGGGTTTATCCAGCGGGCAGGGGTTGTTGCCTAGACTCAATATCTCCGAACATAATCGTGTTTGTGTGGGTGGTTGCAGCTGGAGCATAGTTCAGAACAGTGAAATAGTGTGTGTTTAGTGTCATTTGAGAGGCACAAGAAGACTTTAAACTCAGAGGTGCTATTCATGTAACAGCTTTCCATTCAGCAGGGGTCACCTGGGTCCCCTCTCGCCCATTGTCACCTCCAGCCTCAAGGCCACCACATTCAGACCCGTCTGCAACTCTTGCCTTTATCTGGCTCATTCTGTCAGCCCTCCAGCCTCCCACGTAGCAGACTGTGCTGTGCTCTGACAACAATGCAGTAATAGTTGGTACATTTATCTGATCTTCAGGATGATGATTTATTGGTCGCGGTGATGGGGAGACTGAGGTGCAGTAGCGCAAATTAGTGACAGATCAGTTAAGCATGACCTTAAAAAACCCTTGGCCTTGTTTAATTGGCAGTGCTGAGGCGGACTAATTGTATAAATCAGCTGGTAATGAGATCTTGGCTTATTGTGAAAAACAAGATAATGTGAGAAAATTAACATGAATGAGCTTACAACAGCTAGATGGTCTGACCAGTGAGTGGTTATCTCTATATTGTCATATAGCACTTGGGGGTGACTGTGGCTCAGTGGTTAGCAAGTCGGTCTTTCAATCAGAAGGTCGGTGGTTCGATCCCCGGCTCCGGCAGTCTGTGTCGTTGTGTCCTTGAGCAAGAAACTTAACCCTAATTGCTCACCGTTGCTGTGTCTACGGTTGACTGTATATCATGTAAGTCGCTTTGGATAAAAGCGTCAGCTAAATGAAATGTAATGTAATGTAATGTCATTACTTCTCTTGGAATGTGATGCCTAAAAGTGTATAAACTTGTACTGTACTGGACTTTACCAGCGATGTGTGCCTTCTCTAACAAAGCTTTAAGTTGCAGCACTTTAACAGACAAGCTGAAACTAGCAGAGCATGGGCCCTTAATAAATCATTAGCAGGCAGCGCTCGAAGAAAGACCATGTGAATTAAATAAAACGACTGCTTTATGAAAGCTGTTTAATAGTAAAATCCGCCAACTGGAAGACGGATTAATGAGGTAGCAGAGAAGCAGATTTTAAACATTGTCTAGGACGGATTCCCATTGATGACAGCTGTGAGGACTGGAGGTCAGACACTAACAAAGCTGTTTTACATTAGCTCAGCTGTGGAGACTCTGACCCTCAGCCAACAGTCACCATGGGCTCAGTTCTCCATCTCTTGCTCTCTCTCTATTTGTTCCAATATAGGTAAATGTAGTTATGTAAGAGCATTGGTGATTTTAACCATGTTCCAAATTTACTGGTGGTTTTAATCAAATTAAAGCAAATACAATCATTAACAACCATATTCAAGTGTTTTTGTTTTTGTGGAATTTAAAAAATTGTAAGATATGTATTCAGTGGTCGTAATACAAATATCCTGTTCCATACAAAGATACACCTAAAAACAGCCTTTTCCGTCTTCTTTTTGCTTACATTTCAGGTTTTTACATGAATTCAAAATCAGCCGACCACTGATCGCTGGAAGCTGGGGATTGAGTCTTTCAGTTTTTGTAAGTATCAATTTGCCTCTTCAGCTGTTTCTGTCTTGCCACATGTCTCATACACCCCTGCTGTGTTTCACCCACACTGAACACCTGCATCAAATGAGGTGGACAAATGCAACACAATGTATGCAGAATTAGACCTTTACATAGGCATAAGGTTACGGACAGACCTTTCAAACATAAGATGTTATTGGTCCTTATGATCCACTTTATTGTTTGAGTTGCAATTTTAAGGTTAAATCCGTCTTTTTAGTATTCATAATTAAATCCTTGCAGGAAAAAGATAAACATTTTGCTGTTCTAGAGAAAGATCGTTTGGAAATGTATTTACAGGTGACACTGAAAAAAATGAGAAACGTTAAAAGTCATTAGCTGAGAAGCATAATATTAACTGCATACTAATTGTGTCGGTACTACATGAGAGCACTCTACCCTTTTCCACTATCGCTCTATCAGACCTGCGTGTAACTCGGGTCGGAGTCACAGAGCAAGCTTTGTGTAACTCCAGTCCTCTGCATCTATGAAAATGTTACTTAAACAATTTCTGCTCAGCTGCTGCTCATGGAGGTTTTCTAATAAAAATGTATCTTAGATATTAAGCAAATAAAGGTGAGGAACTTCATTGATATTATTCTTTTCTTCCAAATGTCATATCATGGGAGTCATATTGAGGAGGAGCTCTTCAATAACAGTCGGGAAATGTCTCTCTGAATTCAAAGTTCATGGCCATTTACTATTGTTTAATCATGCCATTTCACACCACACACACCTCCTCTGCTGCTGCACGCTCATTTGGTTGAGTTTGTTGTGAATGGCTTGAACTTGTAAAACAGTTGCACTATTTCATTATCAGTCCGATAAACATAAATAGAGCACCTAATTAATCAGACAAAGTTATTTTGAAGCACTGTGCACACATCATTAAAAGACAATATAATAAAAGATGCAAAAGTAAAGATTCTTGCGTTATCAAGAATAGACGCGTTAACATGATTAACTACAAAATCAGGGACACATTTTATAGTTTTTAATGTTTAAGCATCAACGTTGAGATATGTCTACTGCCCCCTGCTGGTCCAGCTAAAAATACTCCTCCTCAGTTAGCTAATAAATTGCCTCCGGAAGTTTTGATAATACAGACTTAATAGTTAAGTGTTATGTTATTAAGTAATGTTAATGTTATTAGGCACCTGTAAGTATTTCTTATAAATGAAAATATCACATGTGGGCTGGCATTCATTGCCATCTCGCTCTTCTGAGACATTAAGTTAGATTTGCATACAATCTGAAATGTATATCCTTTGACCTACAGCTTCAATTAATCTCAAAACATGACAGGAAGTAATTTAGTTTGTGTCTGGATCGCTTATAAAACAAGTTTAATTACACGCCTGCAATCTAATTTGGAAACACCTGAGAATATGTTAGGCCATCTGAAGAAGCCATATACACTCTTTGTTAGTGTGTCCCATTTAACTAATAAGCAACAGCCTTATGATCTCACAGCTCTCAGCCCACTCTCCAAGGGGAGGATGCAGGGGAGATATTTTGTCAGAAATTAAATAAACAGCACTTCACCATAAAATGAAAATGAATAACCTTTGAAAGGTTATTCTTCATCTATTATTTATCAAATGGGCTTCTTCAGCCCACTAACCCTGCAGTGATTATGGTCAATATGTTGCTGAGCAGAGACCGTTTGACAAAGACTGCCGAACAAAGATTTTAATTTCATCAGCATCAATTACTTCTGAGGATCCCAGTACAAATTTGGAAAACTAATTGTTGTAAATGTCATTACCTGGCTAGAATGTGGAAAGTCCACCTGAAATGTACCCATCATCCTAAACTCTGCATTCAATTAATAGCTTGTATTACTCATGAATGACCACGTTTCGAAAGGCCTAATATGCTTTTAGTGTTGGCAATTTCATCAGGTGGGTTATTATCTGGGCTCTCTTTACAGTGGGTGATTTAGTACGGTCTATATTTAACCACTTGAAAATGAGCTAGCCTCTGAGTTTATTATTGTTATTATTATTTGAAGGTTTGATGGACTTTATAAAATCTTCAAAAGAATAAAAACCTAATATGGATTTGGCTGCTGTCCTGTACTGGAAGACAGCGTTTCTATATACTACAGAAAACGGCACTAGAGAACATGCCATTAATCTTCTTGCTACCCCAGCTGTGGAAACTAATGCATAACTAAAAGTCCGGTAAAATGAATTAATGATTTCAACCATGAACTTTTCTCCCAAAACGCCATGAATCGTCTCCAACTGATAATGCACCACGACCCTGTAGTGTGAAATCCCTGTTGCGTTGAGAGTAGCCAGTTAATTGATTCGCAAATTATTTAAAGTTTGTGGTGCCCAGGGGAGTGCTAGGCTGTAATGACGGCCCATTTTGAAAGAGTTGAAAAAACTCTTCCCAGGCAAGCCAGTATGGCATAGTAACTGTAATCTTAGAAATCTAATCTGAGGTGTCCAGTATTGTGTTGTTAGATTGGGTCAGCTGAATATGCTTTTTAAATTGGGATTGTATCTCATAGTAAATGGAAGATCTAATTTAATTGTTCTTTATCTTCTTTTAGAGTGCTTTTTATTTCCTGGTGCTTTTATTTTTTCCTGGGAAGTATGAAACGATATGAAGGATAATCCGATTTTTAATACAGATACAAATGTATTTAAATTAAAATATATAAAGTTAGTTTACAAATGTCGTTGTTTCTCTTCTAGGCATTTATCGTTTGTCTGTTGGTATGATATTCATATAGCAAATCAAGTCATTAACTTCTGTTGAGTGTTGGCTGCAAAATTATTGCGATTTGACTGACTTGGACAAAGTGAAATGCTGTTTCTTACAACTCTCACACAGGCATGTGTGATACTATATATATATATATATGTATGTATGTATGTATGTATGTATATATATATATATATATATATATATGTATGTCGGCCATTCTGCAGAGAAGGCTCATCTAGTAGCACCCACCCACAACAAGGGGCACACCCTGGATCTAATCATCACCAAAGGTCTGGACATTTCCAAGGTTGCTGTGACTGATGTTGCACTCTCTGATCATTTCTGTGTTTTCTTTGAGAGTGCAATCTCCCTGCACACAAATGTCCAAACCAAGGTTGTGACAAAGCGTTACATCACTGAAAACACGGGTGAACTATTTATTCAGAAGTTCTCCTCCACACCAGCCCTCTCTTGCATCTCAGTAAATGAGCTTGTGGATGACTTCAATTCTAAAGTTAAAAATGTTATTGATGCCATTGCACCCACTAAGGTGAAGGTTGTCTCAGGTAAGAAAAGATCCCCCTGGAGAAATGCCACGCTGGTCCGAATAGAGAAAAGAGAGTGTCGGAAAGCTGAGCGCAGGTGGCGAAAGACTAATCTCCAGGTTCACTGTGGTATCTATAAAGAGAGACTTCGCAACTACAATTTGGAACTTAGAAATGCAAGGCAGGCCTTCTTCTCTGACATCATAATCAAAAACAATAACAATGCACGCGCCTTATTTGCTACCGTGGACAGGCTAACAAACCCTCCGGTGTCAGTAACTGCTACGCTCCAATCCACCTGGGCATGCAATCAATTTGCATTCTTTTTTGCTGACAAAATTCAGCAAATTAGACAATCAGTTGGTGGCTCCACACCAACCACAGGATGTGTGTTGTCCCCATCTTTAAATAACATCCATCCAAATATCATGACACAATTTCATTCAATTAACCAAAGAAGCTTAGAAGATATTATACAACATCTGAAAACATCCTCATGCTGCTTAGATATTCTACCAACACACTTTTTCAAAAATATTTCGCACTGCATGATCACTGACCTTTTACAAATTGTAAACACATCCCTTCTCTCAGGTGTCTTCCCACAAGCCCTAAAAACTGCAGTTATTAAACCACTCCTAAAGAAGGCTAGTTTAGACCCCGAAATAATGAAAAATTATAGGCCAATGTCAAACCTCCCCTTTTTAAGTAAAATAATGGAAAAAGTGGTTTATCATCAGCTAAATAGCTTCTTGGCCGAAAATAATTGTTTTGATGTCTTCCAGTCTGGCTTTCGTCAGCATCACAGTACTGAAACTGCTCTTGTTAAGGTTTTCAACGACATCCACTTAAACACAGACAGAGGCAGAACTTCAGTCTTAGTATTACTGGATCTCAGTGCTGCATTCGACACAGTCGATCACAACATACTACTAGACAGACTGAAAGTCTGGGTAGGACTCTCTGGCGCAGCACTTAACTGGTTTGACTCTTACTTGAAGGACCGACAATACTTTGTGTCGGTAGCTAATTACAGGTCAGAGCTGACTGGTATGACATGTGGTGTTCCCCAAGGTTCAATACTGGGGCCTCTTCTGTTCAATATCTACATGCTTCCACTGGCTCAGATTATGAAAAACAACAAAGTGTGTTATCATAACTATGCAGACGACACACAAATCTACATAACTATATCACCAGGGGACTATAATCCCATACCAGTGCTGGCTAAATGTATTGAAGAAATCAACAACTGGATGTGCCAGAATTTTCTTCAATTAAATAAAGATAAAACAGAAGTACTTGTTTTTGGTTCCAAGGACGAACGATTGAAAGTGAGCGCTGAGCTACAATCACTGATGTTAAAAACTTCAAACCAAGCCAGAAATCTAGGAGTAGTTATGGATTCAGATCTCAACCTGAACAGTCATATCAAGACAGTTACAAAATCAGCCTACTATCACCTGAAGAATATATCAAGGGTTAGAGGACTTATGTCTCAACAGGATTTGGAGAAACTTGTCCATGCATTTATCTTCAGTAGACTTGACTACTGTAACGGTGTGTTCACAGGTCTCAGTAAAAAGTCAATCAGAAAGCTGCAGCTGATTCAGAACGCTGCAGCTCGAGTCCTCACTAAGACCAGGAGAGTGGATCACATCACTCCGGTTCTGAGGTCTTTGCACTGGCTTCCTGTCCAACAAAGAATTGACTTTAAAATCCTGCTGCTGGTTTATAAAGCCCTGAATGGTTTAGGGCCTAAATACATTAGTGATCTACTGCTACCTTATGAAGCATCCCGACCCCTCAGGTCGTCTGGGACGGGTCTACTTTCTGTTCCAAGAGTCAGAACTAAACACGGAGAGGCAGCGTTCAGCTTTTCTGCTCCACACATCTGGAACAAGGTCCCTGAGAGCTGCAGGTCTGCTGAGACCCTCAGCCTCTTTAAATCCAGACTGAAGACCTTTCTGTTTGCTGTTGCCTTTAATTAAACCAGATTCTACATTTCACTACTGCATTTTATATCTTAAACTGCACTGCAACTTTTATTCAATTCTGTATCTATCTATTTCTGCTTTTTGCCTTCTAACTGTTTTTTATTGTTTTAATGATTGTTCTTAATTGTTTTTAAATCTTTTATTTTGGATTGTGTAATTGTTTTTAATTGTTTTTAAATCTTTTATTCTGCATTGTGTTTTTATGCTTTTAATGGCTGTATGTGAAGCACTTTGAATCACCTTGTGTTGAAATGTGCTATACAAATAAACTTGCCTTGCCTTGCCTTGCCTTACACACTATACCGTACATATCTTTTTAGTCAAATTTGTTTGATCTCTGTGTTAATATCAAGAAGCCTCTAATCTCAAACCATTAGCAACTGCTGTCATTCAGACACACGGTGTCGGCCTGATTTGAATAAAATGAAATGAAGATAGTTGTTTCTGGTCCCTTGGCTTCACTCATTGCCATAAACATATGCTCTGTGCCCCGCTTCTTTCCATCTTATTTATGACTTTAATTTGTTGTGTGGGCTGCGCAAGAAATCAAATTTAATCCAATCCTCCCAGGGACCCTGTCATATAATAACATGGTAATTTCTGTGTATCCTTTTGAAAAATGAGGAAATTAATTCTTCCTGACATGTTCTAATTATTCCAGTGTGAACGGTGGATGGGCTCCCCTCCTTCTCCCACCCCCCCGCCCCCCTAAGTGTCAGTTGCCGACGGGTGGCGAGGTGCTAATGCTGACCAGCAGCGCGTTTAATTTGAAACATGAGCAGACACCTTTCAACACACCTTCCTAATGTTGGAGTGGCTCACACAAATTAATTCACTACTCATCTGGCAGCTCTGACTGAGGTGTGTGTGCGTGTGTGAGCGTTGTAGGTGTGTGCGATCTGTGTGTCTAGTTTGGGGGTGGGGGGGGGGGGGGGGGGGGTCAATGGGACACTATTGTCATTAGCAAAGGTAATATAAGTTGTATGTGTGCATGTGTGAGTAGTACACTGTATAAATGTAAATATGTCGTGTGTGTGTGTGTGTGTGGGGGGGGACATGTGCTGGACCAGGTATCACCATACTTCATGTGACTGGGTGATGAGATGGCGTAAAGCCATCTGCTGGGATATTGGGATTGCTTGGACAGCTTTTTTTCTCCTCTCTGGATTTCCCTCCTCTCGAACCAACAGTACCTTTTCACACATCCCAATGCTCCACTGAGAGCATTGAAAGGCTTATTTAATTAGACTGTCATCAAGCAGTCTTTAGTTTAGCACTTCAATTTGCATAGGGACACTACTGGCAGAGACGTTGTGGAACAATGATCTTGCGTTTCTTATTCAAGAGTTAAAAACATAAAATAAATAAATGATTGAAGTGATAATAATTAAAATTGAAATCCAGGGTTGCTATTGACTTTTGACTTAAATATATATATACATATCATTTTTTTTGTCATGGAGAACTAAATTAGTTAAAGAAAATAGTTGAAATCTAAATGTTAAATTCTATTCAGACTTGGTCTCTGTAAGTCCAGCTCTGTATGCATTCAAGCTTCTGAGAGAAGAAATGTGTTCCCACTCTAATTATGTACAGTATATAAGCAGCTGAGACAGGAAGAGAAAATATAAACAAACACAATTTACTGAACTTTGGAGTCTGGTTAAAACCATAGGACTCTTAATTGATTTAGTATGTGTGTGCGTTGTCTCTGGTTCATCGAGCAGAGGGCTCATAGCCGTGGCGTCATGTTCGGGGAGAAGACAGTATGGCTTTGTGAACGGTGGGTGGGTCCCCCCATGACTCAGAGAGGGGAGAGGCGTCAACATGGCCGCCCGGTCCACAGGGATTAAAGTGCCCCCCCTCACACCCTGCAGGGTTAATCACTGCCATTTTGGATCCATGCAGAGGGAGCAAATGCACTCTCCATCACTGTGGAAGAACTGAGACATAAGCCACCAGTTAGGCTGCCACTCTGTGGGCAAATCTGCTTCCTAAGCTTGTTTCACTCTGCACAATAGAGAGTTTTGAGCCCTGGTTAACTTGTCTTAAGGAGTCCCTGGTTCGGCGCAGACTCTTGCTGTCTGTATCCTTCTCTTTGGATATTGCAATGTGTTCTCATATGGCTTTGGTTAAGGGATATAACAAGTAACCTGGGATGTAGCTGGTAGGATCTGTGCTAACTTCTGTGTCTCGCAGTGCGCCGCGCACTACGTGAGCCTGTTAATGACTGAAGGCTGAGAGTGCCGTCTCGTGCCAAGACCCACATGGCTGCTGGCGGTGCATTAAATCAGCAGTCAATTTGACTGGAAGTTTGAAATCTGGGCTAGGTTAAGGGGTTGCGCTGAAGCCGTGTTAATAGCTAGCTTGTTGTCCATATGGTACTGCTTTATTAGAGCACATTTGTTGCAGATGGTGGGAGACTTGGTTAGGCAGAGGCAGCTTTTGGCAGAGGCTCATTCTTCGAAAGGGCTGCTGTGCTGCTCAGACTGGTCCAGGTCCGCTTATTGATGTCTATCCTCCCTGCTTCTCCTTAACCAAAAAACATGTCCTTGAATTGTGGCTTAGCCTTGATTTAAAGACATTCTTATTTAGTTTTTTTTTCTTTTATGTGTTCAGAGACGAGCAAATACAATGTGGCTCAGTCACTTTTTCCTGAGTTTGGTCATTTGCTCTCCAAACCGCACGTTGCTTCCATCGGCTAAGTTCAGTTGTCTCTGACCACAATGGAACTGTAGAAAGCAGGCGCAGCTGAGGAAACACAAGCACACAGAGTGAAAGAACAAGGGTTATGGAATAAGACCAATGATAAAGATAGAAACTGAGCATAGCCTAATCTATTTCACTTTCTCTGCTGCTTTCAGCAAGTCTGCTGAGGGATTCAGCTACCAGTAAAATAAATAAACAGGGTGCTCTGTTAATCCTGAAACTATACGTTTCTGCATCAAACTTCATTCCATTTCTATTCCTCGACCTAATTACTAGTTTTCAATGTGTACTAGAATTTGTCTACTGTAAGGTCGAAGCAAATTCCCGTTTGTGTTGGTATTGTTTTAGTTTGTGCGCGCCTGCTTTAGAGTATGTGTGCTTTTTGCACTCAGAGAAGTGAGGAGACACGCTTGAGCTGCTCTGCACTGTTTGACGGTTGTTTTCTCACGTTGTCACTGACTTGGTGTGCTGTGCTGTGGTGATGGTCTTATGTGCACTGGGCCCAGCTGAGTGGAGAAAAGAGCAGAGCTGCAGCGCCCCTAGCTATGCCACTCCCGCCTCCCCAGACACCTTATTGTGAGAAAAGTCTCGGCTGAGCCCTCTGGGTCTTGTGGATCCACTGCCTTGCTAAGTGCTGGCCAGACTGAAAGGCACAGTGTCCTTGGGCTCAGCTCATTCTTTCCATTCTCTCAGAGGCTTTGTCTTATAAGCCACGAGAGCAAGACGAGAAAATGCCAAATTAAACCCATGTCACTAAAATCTTAAGGTGGTTAAGGGCCGAGACGTCATTTCCTGTTGCGTTTTGTGTTATTCGTGATAATACGCATAAACGGTTTTAAGTTCAAGAGCATTTTTCTTTCTCTCTGTGTTTAAAAAGTAGATTTAACCTGCAGCAACTTTGCTCTGCAGACTTTCAACATTTTCTTAAGTTTTGGAATTGAATTGAAGTGAAATTACATGTTTTTGTGCTTACAAATTTTGCAAGATATCTTGTTATTTTTCAGTGTATAAGGCTCGTTGTGAGATTTGAGAGACATTAAAAGTAGGGATGCACCAGTCGATACTGCGTTAAATACTCGCATCGGTTTCAATGGCCGATACCAAGAACCGATACTCACTCAACAGTATTTCACTACAACAAACTGGTCGCGCTTTGTGGAGAAGCAACCCCGTGGCGGAGCCGGAGACACTCTTCTCTGTCTCAACTGTCTCAACAGTCTCAACTTCTGAGCAGCCAATCACGCTATCCAAGTTGTTTTGCCGTCCAATCAGATGGCCACTTTGTCTCAACAGCAGAATCTGGAGCCGCCATCTTGGATCCTCGCTACGCAGCGCTCACTTCTTTCAATAGACAGGAGAAAAGTGAGACGCGAGTACAATACAAGACTTTATCGATATTGTGCTTATTAACCGGTGTTGCATACGTGTGTATGACATATTAGTGCTCATATTAGTGCTCTTGTTAGTGGCTGACAGCCCCGGAGTTACTTGTAATCAGTCCGTCCCAACACGACGCAAATGTTTCGCGCGACCAGATTACATGTAAAGTCTATGCACAGACGCGTGTGGTTGCGACAGACGCAAATTTACGCCGGCGGCACGTTAGACGCGAGAGTTGAAATTTTCCATATTTAATACATCTATAATTGAGAGGCTCTGCGCGTCATCACCGCCGTCCTGCCGGTTTGAATCAAACTGTTGCTGATCCATCTGAAGTAGCGCTGGCAGCGGCCTCATTCAGACGCTGTTGTGCGGCTACGGATGATATTATTGTAGCCGAGTGTCTGTTGTGTGTCTATATTTGTAATTCTAATAAAATGAAAACACGCTGCAGGGTAACTTGAACCACTTTTTTATCTCCTTCACACACGTATATCCCACAATTCCACTCTTTTCCTTTCCGTTTCTCCCTCCACAATAAAAGCACCGGAAACATAACTTGGAACACAGCTTCCTATATAATTGCTCGATCCCTAATATTATCGCTTACATTATGAACCCGGACACGGGGCGTTTTATGGTCCGACATTAGAGGGACTTCCACAAGACGTTTAAAGCTTGGGATAGCCTTCTGTTAATTTTGTACTATAGGCTTGACATAATCTGCAGAGGATAAAATAAAATCTGCCTTTTAATTTTAATTAATTGCACTTTCATGGAGACCAAATCTAAGAAGTATCGGTATCGGTACTCGGTATCGGCAAGTACACAAATAAAAATATCGGTATCGTGTCGGTTTGTAAAAAATGGTATCGTTGCATCCCTAATTAAAAGGACTGATAGAAGTTCCACCCACAAATATCTTGGTATCACTGCTCATTTTAACACTTAAAACTAGGCACATGGAAGTCCTAATCAATTTATTTACACAATCAAAGTGCATATTATACAGACCAATAACACAAGATAATGGAAACCTGTTGTAAGTCATTTTTAGCCATGTGTCGCCAAAGTTGTGTGGGTAATGCTTCTGAACGACCCCTACAAGTGGTGACATCATGACCACATCCTTTTGCCTCATTGACGCTGTAAGTCCCAGCTTGGGTCCATTGTGGCCGGGCTCCCAGAAGCCACAGCACCCTCGCCACACATGGGCTGCAGCTGGACCACCGTTAGCTACTCTGAACAGACCGGGGCTGCTCTGGGATCTGTGGTTACAGTGCTGGATGTATATCGGCACACAGCCGTGGAAAAAGGCCGTATAGAGATCAGTAAGCAGAGTTTATTTGATGCAAACATATCATCAGGCTCTCAGTGCAACCCAATGTTGTATGCAAATCCACTCCCTCGATGGAAAGAGTATAATTAATGATGTCAGTTCATAAAAAGGGAGGATGGGTTTGTAGCCATATTTCTGCTTTAATTAAAGACAGCCTTTATTATAGGAAGGAGATGTATGCTCTGTGTTTTCTTTCTTTCTTTCTTTTTCTCTTTCTCTTTTTCTTTCTTTCTTTCTCCCTCCCTTTTCTCCTTCTTTTTGATTATCACGAATTTCATAGTGAAAATGGTTCTCTGTGATTTCTCTTGCCAGAACCCCAACACGCTGACATGGAGGGCTTTCTTCGTAGCAGCTTTTTACTGAGGTTAGTTTCATTTCCGTTGTTACCATTTAGGATCATAGGTCGGGCTGGGGTGGAAGAGGGCTAACAGGGGTTATGCTTTCTGACACATTGTTAGCTTTAGACTTTGTGCTGTGTGTGCGTGCACATGTTTGTGTGTGTGCATGTGTCTGTATATTTAACCAATGTCAAACACGGCTTCTAACATATTTACCCAAGCTGTGTGTTATGATTGTGATTATTTTGTGTGCCATGCTCACCCTGATAGACTCTAGAAAGCACACACCAACAAGTGTTCTCCTTCCTCTCCCTTGAACACCTTCAACCACCTACTCATCAGGCTTTCTGTGTCTTTACTCTGCATGCTCTGGTCTGACCCCTCTCCCCATCTGTCCCCCCCTTACCAACCACCCTAATCAGGGATGTTGGAGTGAGGCAGTCGCTGGAATAGTGGTCTTGTGATGTACTGTTGCTTCCTGTTGTGTTCTGTGTTTGTATTCAACCTACCATAAAGATTTACATTTTCTGTCTTTACCCTTCCTGTGATTCTAATTAAAAATGTGTGCTGTCATTACACACAGAGGAAGTAAAAAAGAGAGTGTATTTACCATTGGCTCCTTTCCTAGTCAGCTACCTTCTCTAGGCTCCAGTGTTGCTCCCTAATTAGGGTTGGCTCATTAGAAGCCACAGCAGCAGCATCTGCCTTTCAAAGCTGCTGTCAGCCAAACTTTACTAAAGCTAATGAATCCTCTTTGATTTCTTTTTCAAAAGGTCACTTATTTGATTAAATTAACAGCATTTTTTTTTATCCCTCCGAACTGTTGGAGGCATTTTAAAAAGAAAGGACAATTTGATACCATTACTCTCGCTAGTCAAAATGTCCTTGAGGAATTCAAAAAGAAAATCTCTCACACATTTGAATTTATGTTATTTATTATAGAATTCAGTCATTTAAAATCACACTAAAAGTAAGATTGAGACCCACATACATGAGCTTTAGAAAAAATCAGGTTGAGCTCTCAGTTCTGACAGAATTTAATTTGTGACCAATTGTGCAGTTAATCCTGCAGAATTACGCTGAATGAATTATGCTCACAGGGATTTTTTGTATTCACTGAAACAGATTTTTTGTTCACTTCATTATATTCAACAAATCAAGGAGCTATTTATTAGTTGCATATAAATTACATATATTTAGTATGCATTCATAAATACTTTAATGCAGTAAACAAAACAAATATGTCATACAGAAATGTACAGTATCGGTATCTTTCATGGCTCGGCACCCATTGATTTGGTGTGGTATTTCTACGAGGTTTGACAGAAGTTATTCAGGCATACAGCATTTCACATTTTTGAATGCACACTGCCTGTGCTCATTTCCGCTTTTTTTGTGATGGTACAAAGTGGATGGTAGCGTTTAACTCTCAGCACCTGTCAAAACCATTTTGGTGGATTACTAACTGCACTAAAGATGTACTATACACTGTTTGCTGCAGTGGAAGAGGTTTGACAGACGCATATCTGAAGTTCACCAGGAAAACTTCCACCTCCAATCTGATATTTACATTAGAAAAAATAAGAAACTTGACCTTTGACCATGGCTATTTCTCACCAATTTCCCTTTGTTCTCATAGCAGTGAGGAAACACTGTGATTATTCTAAGTAAACACATTATTGCGCTGCTAATCCTCATCCTTCTGTCAACGTCTGTTTTAATTAAAGAAGAAGCGCCAGTAGAAGGATATCACGCACACTGGCTAGAGATTGGAGGCCTCAACAATCAGGCCAAGATTAAAGGCAGGCTTTGCTTCAGGGTTAGCCCTTTTGCTTGGATAAGACTTGTGTCCTGGAGTGGGCTGTGGGGTGGGGGTAGGGGTGAAAGGGGAGAAAAGGATAGAAACAGGGGTGGATGGATGTGTCAGTTAAGACATTCCTCCAGTGAAGAATCCCAGTATCTTTTTTTTTCAAGCAACTGAATTAGGTCAAAGGGGGCTTCCTGAACATGCTTGTACATTTTTACTCCAATGTGCAGATGTTATTCACTTTTTATACCATGTGTCATATCTCAGTAGCAACCCGGATGGGCCTTTCAATATTGTAATGAGTCACAAGTTTGGTTTTGAGTCATACATACAGTGAGTTTTAATAACTGTAAAAGAGCGTATACATGGCCACTGTGAAAAATACATCAAACTCTTCAGATGTGATGGGAAAAAGTTTTAACCCCGTATTTTAAGTACATGTCAAAGCCTTTGTACTGTCTCATGATAAAAAATGATTCTGTTTTAAAATTCCTAATATTTCTGAAACTAACGCAAAAGTTCTCTGAACTACAGTATACAATGTGCAGTGTCTCTACTTACTGTAAGCCTCACAGTTTTTCTCTTTGTTGAAAAGATGTGTTTTCGTTTTAGATAAATTTTTTATATGTTTATGGAAGACACTTACCAGGTCTTTGTTTGTGTAGTCAAAGAGACTGAGCAAATGAGGGAGACAGGGGAAGCAAGAGAGACAGAGAGCAATAAGCACAGGAAGAGAGCGGGAGAGAGATGTCTTCAGTCTCTCTACTCCCAGTGGGCAGGACCTCCCCCTACATTTCTGCCATTATTTGATGTAATGAAAGGAGAAAGTGTGTAACATTGAGATTGTTAATTAATTTAGTCTAACAAGATGAAGATAAATGAAACCCACTGAAGGTTGACTAGGCTAAGGGGCCCACTTAGCATTCCTACTGCCCTCGAGCTCTGTCTCTCTCTCTCTCTCTCTTTCTCTCTCTCTCTCCCTCTCTCCTTTACAATGGAGCACAGCTAATAGGTGCAGCACCGTGTTTGTGCAAACCCGCTGAGCTCTCACTCAGTAAGTTTAGATGTGGACCTTTTTGACAAAATATTTCATTTCAAGTTTCTATTCATCATCTTGTCTCTTTGGGATATTTTAATTTCCAAATGGCTAGGCTGTATTTGTTTGCAGTTAGCTTGGGAGCAGAGATATGCAATAATCTAATTGAGTCTTCTTGACATGTGAGATACAACTCAGTTGACATACATGCCTCGTGAACAGACTTTAAATATACGTATAGAAAAGCACTGGTCAAACGTTAATGCATACATTATACGTCTGCGTACACCTCGCGGCCTTCTTTTAGATAACAAACGCACCTTTTATTATCTTCTGCTGGAGATCATCAGTTATATTTTTCTGAAATGGCGGGAGGTTATATAAATGGCCATTCTCTCCAGCAACTATGTGGCCCCTTCACATGAGTCTGTGACTCCCAGCCTTTCACCATGTGAATGGTTCTTCTCTAATGCGGCTTGGGGGCTATTTGAGCGGCAAGACAGACAAAAAGCAGAAAGGACTTTTTTTTTTTTTTTTTACAAAGCCAGACAGTTGTCTTCATCCAGAGCCCTTACAACCAAATCAGTAGTCTATCGAGGTCCTTCCTCAGTGGACACTTTGTGCAAGATCTTCATGGCAGCACAGACCAATCATTATGGCACCCATTCTTTGCTCCCTTAGTTCTCAAGTCATCAACAATGGGTTGTTGATTGTACGGAAAACACCAGAACAATTACGTTCTCTGTTTTGGTGGCAGGGCTGCGTTTTAAAGTGCAATCCTCAATAATGGCCTCATTATTGTTATTCTTGGAGCAGGCCTCAGGATAAAGAAGTAGCCGCTTGCAGTACGTCATTATTTCGTAAATTTCGATTAGCTCATCATGCTGTCTCCTGGCAAACTGAATCATAGCTAATTAAAAGTGAGCTAGCACTCTTGCCTGTGACTTAAATGGTAGCACTCAATAGACAGCTAATATGAAAAAAGTGGTAAAAAAGGAGGATTAGAGCTGTTACCCTGGTAACTCCACCTTCCATCTGCGAGGGAACAATGAACTTGTGTTCCTCCGCCACCTATGCTCGAAGAAACAGAAAGCAAGGAAGTGAGTGTTCTAAAAGGACAAGACACATTTTTTTACCAACAAAGTGGGATTCAGGCCTAATAGGCTCTGTGGTGCGAGCTGTTAGGCGAGACCACTGGGGGATAGAAGAGCAGAGAGATCAACGTGTAATCCTAGGACAGTGAAGGTCGTTCCAGGTTTTTTACAATAGCAGGTTGTTTGCCTGCCAAGTAACCTCAAGTTTGTCCAAAAGAAGACAAGATTGACAGAAGAACAACTACATGTGTATTAACCCTTACACTCATGGCGTACACTAACCACTGCATAATAAAATAATTAGCATCGATTCGACCATCATTGAACTCTATTGTATGTATTTTAGTTTCAGCATTAAAACATATCGAGGGGATGACAATACTCGTTGTCATGAGTAATGCATTTCTATAACCTCTTCATTTCAACCAGTATTCAAACAATTTTCTTAAGCATTACAAAAAAATTGTGTTTGACGAGCATATGTATAGTTAAGAGCCGCTAAAGAGCTCCGGCTCTAAAACACTGCTGAGTTATAATGATCCATGATTATGGAGGAACAGTGTGTGTTTCTCTTTGAGTTTTATGTCCCTTATTACAGCTGCAATATGTCTGCTCACATTAAGCTAATTTATGGCTGAGGCCAGCCTAACAGCAGTACAGGTTAATGAATTTGGCATTACTAATTAAACGTTATTGAGGGATGAATATGAATCCTGTGGTCTGGAGGGACGGCAGAGAAAGGGGGAGGAGAGGAGAACTGGACAGAGGACTTTTCTGCCCTGTATCCTTCCTGCAGTTCTTCTTTTGGGTCGCCTTCACAATGACAAAAACAAGGAAGTGAAGACGGCACAGCTTTGAGGTGAAATGGAGGACAGCGTTACTTCAGTGCAATGCCCCATCTCAATACTTTCTCTGATTAGATGCATCAGAATTGATACGATTATGTATAATTCCACAGAAGGCGTTTGGGAAAAATAACACCACCAAAACCAAAGGCAGACTTTTTCTGTACTTGCTTTTCTGTATTTGTAGCATAGCGAAGCATTGCCTCGTAAAAGGATAAATGAACAGCGATAGTGATTAGACACTCATGTAAGCTGAGGACCTGCTCAGCTTACATTCTGCTCCAACTGTTGTTGAGCAATTATTTCAGTCACCTTTTGAAAACAGGAATTTAAAGGCCACGAAGCAGGATCTACTCAAGCAAAGAGGGATGGTAGTGACAGTGTTGATTATTGAGCCATTATTGAACTACCATGAGATGCACTCTCTCTAGGCTATGAGTGTGTTAAGGAAGAATAAATATACATGTAAATCTCATTTTGTTTCAGAAATAAGCTAGGACAGTTACTAATCAAAATGCCAATCAAAAGTAGTAGTAAAAATAGTAATTCTACAGTAATAACACAACTGAAATACCCAGTGATCAATGATAAATAGATTTATTTTTGTAAATGCTCTACGCAGCCAGCTGTTTAAAGCTTTCTCACTTTCAGCCAGTTTTACCTTCAAACTGGAGCTTTGGAGCTTGTTATAATATTGTTGTGATTCATAAAGCACCCCTATTTTTGTATGTTTGTATTGTTGGCTGGCGTACCACATGGTACACTCGCAGTTTAAATCACATTTTTCCTGCTCCTCTTTCTCTTTCTCTCCCTCTCTTTCACTCTCACTAGTGCCTCCACACTCCATGTCTGACATACTCCCTGAGAGCTAAGCCTTTCAATTTAGATTTCAATTATCATGTTAGTTTTGTGATTAGACTTTAGTCCTCCAGGAATCAGACCTCTCTGCTCCTCTCTCTTCCACTCTATTCCACTTCCCCTGCAATCACATCCCATCTGATGAATTGCGCATATAATTACGGAAGTTATTGAATATGCAGATCACTGCTGACGCTTGGTGTGCGGTTCATAATGCATCAACTCTAACTGTATCAAACAAGGGTCTCTGATAAAGACCCACTCTGATAATGAGAGAGGACCAATGTATGCTATTAGTCAGCGATAACAGACACCACAAAGGCTGAGACTCAATTAAAACAGCCACGCTGTAATCTGTGTGTGTGCGCTCCTAAACACCAGTGCAGACACTTGGCACTGGGCAGCGTCAGCTCTAGACCGGACTAATATGAGGTATTTCCCCCTGTTACAGTATGTTGCTACCATCGTTTTACACCCCGTCCCATGATGCAATCCCTGGGAGCTTTTCAAGGAAGGGGAGTGAAGCACTTTACAGGCACACCCACAGGAAGGGGGTTGTGGGAAATTTTTCTAACTTTTGATAGCTTTTAGAGAGCTATACTAAAACCTGGCTCACAAGCAAGGAGGAAAAGGTCTTTCATGCTGTCATTTTATTTTATTTTTTCTGTTAAAATTCTGCATGGATTTGTTTGCTCAACAAGTCCAAACCCAATACTCATTTTCTTTCCACATAAAGCTAGTGTTACAGGGTTTCTCAGCTTAAGTTTCACAAACAATTCAGAATACAGGGAAACTGAAGAAAATTGCTCCTGTATTTTAAGCCTGATCTATACTGATGTAGCTGCATGCCATTCATAGCTGATATGCCAGGCTGATGCTGGACGGCTGCTCCACTGACACCAGAGAGGAGGGTTTAGAGACTGCACAAACTCTGCACAGCGCGTTCACAGCCAGACATAAAATAAGCAGATCACATGTATTGATGTATATGTAAGAGATCATACAGATATGATGCATAGTTGCTTACGTGTGTGCATGACAGCATTCATTAAGATACTCCTGGGTCCTTTTGGCCAACACCCAAATAGTTGATTATTTCATGCAAAACATTTTGTACCTCTTGTCACCTCTCGTCTGATTGTTTGTCTAATTACTTTTGCTGTACATACTGCTGAGTACCCCTTATTTCACATCTAAAGCAGTTGCCTTTTAGTCAGAACGCAGGCCTTTTCTCGATAGAGATGCATCAGTTCACCTTGGCGACACACACCTGACACCACTTCTCCTCAAGCCTGGAGTCAAGAGTGATACTTTTTTCAACATTGGTAATTTAGGCATACATTTTTCTCAGTATATTTGGTTATTCAATGATTAATATGTTTTTTATTTTCATTTTTAAATGTGTTGGTTTTCATTGAACTGACTCATCCTGTTGTTACAGTGGCAGGTATTATAAAGCATGGCTGGTGATGGATCTTTTTCACTGTCATGACTGCTATAATTAAGACTTTGGCACCGTGGCACATGTATATTGTTACGTTTATATGATTGAACACATTTACACCAACTGTTAGCTTAACAGGATGTCAACAGGTGAAACTTTGTTAAGGGGCTTACTTTGGGGCTCACATAGCATGAAAGTGGCCGACTACTTGGCCTAGACACTGACAGAAAATACAGTTTATGGACTGTGCTCGTGTTCAATGTTAAACGCCTGTTCTGTGAACTGAAAAGTAAAAAATACTAAAGGTCATGATTGGCCTAAATGGCCAATGAGATGTTACTGCCCTTTACTGTAAAAAGTGTGTTGCAAGTGCAACGACCTTTGTCAAGTTCCAGCTATTGTTTGCAGATTGGTTACACACTCTGCAGGCTGTGAAAGACACATCTGCTACCTTCAGGTTAGTGGAGAGCAGATAGGCAGTCAGGGTCGAGGGTTAGGGGGGTGTGTGTGTGTGTGTGTGTGTGTGCTAAAGTCCTTATCTTCTTATTAAATATTTGTCTGGCCTTCAATCTCTATTTGCCTTTCATTCTGTTTGCTTTTTTATTTTTATTGGAAACTATCCCAGACAGATTGATAAAGTTTAGTTGTTTTTTGTCTCAGTGTCTATATTTTACATCATTATTTGTTTTAATATTGTACTTCAAAATTATATCTATATACTGTACATTTGATGCTGATATGGATATTTTCCACATTATTTAAATTTGTTGGATTTTGAAATCAGGAATTGTAGCTATAAATCAGCTCTATAGGAAATTACCTTTAAACATTTATCATCAAATATAAAACCACATATGTTTTTGATTGATTCCCTGATTGAGACTGAGGGTAGACATACATGTTTCAGGACAAAGGGTCTCTTTGTGTGAATCAGACCCCAGTTGAAATAGAGGAGTAGTTTGAGATTACCAGATTATTTCCTACTAGCCCAGCGAGTGAGGCGAGCCGCAGCCCTGCGCCGTGCTGCGCTGAAGCTGAGCATAATGAGTGTGGTGGCAGGGAACCACAACAGAGCCGGGGCAGAGGCTGCCTGGGAACCAGAGGGCCGTGGCCCACAGCCAAACACACACACAAATCCTGCCGCACACTTGTGGCTTTTTAAGAAAGCAATTTAGTTAATGATTTCATTTTGAAGCACTGTCATGATGCATTGGGTCCCCTGAGTGAGCCAGCAAAAGGATGAAGGAGAAACTTAACACAGAGGAAAAGGTATTAGTAAACACGCGCTTCCCCCGACAACCACAGAGAAAAATAACATGCAACCGAGCGTAATGTGGCATTTGTTGTGAACACAGCAGAAAAATCACTTGGGTAATAGCTTGTGGTATGTATATCACTTGTGGCTTCTGCTGCTTTTGATGTATTGCTCTGGACAAATGCAGAGGAGAGTAGAAGCACACTGTAAGTAAGGGTCATGGTTAGCAGCATAGACTGCTGAGGCGTTTTGAGTTTTAGGCAGTGTCTAATCCACTACAGTGCCCGCTTCCCTGGAGTGGAAATACAGCACATTTTTCTGTTCAACCATGTCTGTCAGCTCTCTGGTTTTATTAGGGCCATGTTTCACATTCATTTACTCAGGTTCTCTCAGTGCCGGCCCATGAATGAAACCATCTTAGCATTGCTAAAACAGCAGCTTGTACATGTCTTCTATGAACCAAATTTTTGGGCAATTACTCAGATCAGTGGCTGGGGTTTTCTGGTCTCTCTCTCCTTTTTTTTTGCATCAGCCGTCAATCACTCATGGTAACTTTTAACCACCTCCAAACAGGGCTGGGTGCCAGCCATTCATTTAGACCCTCTCTTTTGCTCCGCTTCTTCCTGTCCGACCTGTCAGAATGACACACACTGTTGACCATGCTTTCTATTCAGCACTGGCAAATTAATTGGTTTCAGTGGTTTAAATCAGCAATCAATGTCAGTTTCCCAACATAATAAGCCTTAATCATAAATCTTTGAGGTGTGGCTTGCCTGACCCCTATTCATCATGGCTCTGCTAGATGGCCTCATCTGGGTGGAGCAAATGAACTACCCCTGTTTTGATTTTCCGATTGACGTGTCACATGAAACGTGGCTACTCTCTCCCCTCCCCGGTTCTATCCCAGCCCTCCTTCTCACAGTCCTTTAAAAAACCCACAAGGGCCCGAAGACAAAGAGGGAAAAGAAGTCCAGTTTTCACAAGGGGAGACACATTTGTGTGCCTTGTGTGAGAGTGCTCAATGAATACCATTAATTTATTCAGACAGAAAAGAAATGACAGAAAAGAAAAAATGAATAAAAGAGGCGGGTCTAACTGTAGCTAATGAGCTGTTGTCCCCACAGCCCCTAGAATAAAAATAGAGCAGTTTAATTTCAACAGCGTTGAAGATCATTTCCTAATTTTTGCCCTGCTCCAGAATTATATTTGAGTTAAAAATGAGATGGAACAACATCGGGTTTCTCTTCAATGGATATTTCAAATTTGTCAATTTGGCGACCAGGAATTGGGAAGCTTTCTACATCAGGAAAAAAGACAGTGACGGAGAAAGTGGGACACTGTGTGTCGACATTCCAGATGTCTAAACCAACTGTAGTTGTACCAACCCCACAAAAACTGCCAATGATGACCTCATGAGGGCAAGACCAAAGACTAAGGCCCATAGTTCACCGCCATACGGAACAATACCCTCCCCCCATTTTCATAAACCATTCATGGTCCCCAGTCCCCAGGCGTTTACTGCTCCCTACTAAATTCTCCTTCATAATTAGCTATTGTCCTTGAGTATTTGGCCAAAAGTCTATTTTTTTGCTCAAAGGCCTTGCTTTCTTCTTTTTAACTTTCCCTCCCTTTTGAGATTTCTATGCTCCCTACAGACTTATTGTGCATCTCTTTGGTAACTTGGGATGCGTCTCTTCACTTGTTTGGCACCCCCCAGCCGGCTCCTCAGCTCACTTTTCTGGCAACTGTGAGAGATGTTACACTCGATTTGTTGAAGTGCAGCCATTTGCTGCAAACTCTCCAGTGCACAGAAGAAGTTATCTTTATAAATGACAGAATGGACCTTGCCTGAATAGTGCTTTGTTTACTGTTTCACAAAAAGGGGGCCCCACTCTATATTTCATCTGTCACCGTTGCTATTCTTTCCTTCAACAATGCTCGATTGTTTCCATGAAAATTTCAGGTTCCATGAACAGGAGAATTCTGTATTATTATGTTCCTGCCAAATTCCGATCTCTGTTTTCCTTCTCCTGCTCACAAAGGGCTCATAACTTACTGTCAACTATGAGGCAAGCCACAAAGCTCCACTGTTGCTCAGCAAATAGGGTTGTGTTGGTTGATGGCTTGACTTGCTGTGAGGTTTGCTTAAGTGCGGCAGCAGCAGCAACAGAAGGCTCTTTGGGAACTCCATCCCCCAGAAGGCCCCCAGAAAACGAGAGTAAAAGAAAGAGCGGTAAAACAACAAGAAGATTCATTGTCTCAGTATTATATTTTGAACAGTTCGTCTGGTGAAGCAGACTGCTGAAAGTTGTTCTGCTTCTGGGAGTGTCTTCTAGTGTGTGTGTGTGTGTGTGTGTGTGTGTGTGTGTGTGTGTGTTTTGACTCACAACATCCAGTATGCTCCTCTTCTAGTGGATAATTTCTGCTAAAGAATGACATAAGTCCCGGAAAAAAAAAGGACAGCAGTGAATTTTTTGGACAGCCAACCTTCATTTGTGAAAGCATA
Source organism: Cottus gobio (assembly GCA_023566465.1). Classification (NCBI taxonomy): domain Eukaryota; kingdom Metazoa; phylum Chordata; class Actinopteri; order Perciformes; family Cottidae; genus Cottus; species Cottus gobio. The sequence goes on along the minus strand of CM042224.1, from coordinate 18,482,850 downwards.
CGCATGAGTGAACTTGTGTGTGTCCTGGGGAACCGAGAGGCGGTTATGCCATCCAGCTCTGAGCTTGTGTCCTGGGATCAGGAAATGGGCCAAAGGCACAGGGGACTGAAGAAGAAGAAGAAGGAGGCAGAGGAGGAGGGGGCAACGAGGGATTCAGTGTGTGAGTGCTCATCGACCCTTCCTGAGTAGACAGACAGGGACACTTAAGCACTCTCACACCTGCATCTGCCATTGCCTTGCGTGGGGGGCAAGGACACCAACCAGGCTGTCATGGCAGCTGCACAAGTGTTTAAAGTGAGATACACGGGAGTTCCTCTAGCAGCATATTATTGCAAATAATCTACCCTGCAAAGTAATTATCAATGCTCTGCTCAATATGTAGAGTGTGCACTTCAGGTGGCTCGCTTAATTTGCTCCGGGTGGCTATCATTTCAGTGTGGATTTTAGCTGTGGTAACCGTGGCAGTTTCTAATAGAGAAGGCATCAGGAGAGACTGTGAAGTGAGGATGAAGTGCCGCTGTAATTGAGTTGACTTTTTGCAAGGGAAGGTCAACAATAATGGAAGAACAATTTAAACAAATTAATTTAGACAACTCTTCGGTCCCCGTACAGTAGATTACCTTGTTGGAAAAGCTGTATATTCCCAACCATTTAATATATTTTAATATCATTATCGGTAATTACTTTGTCATTTTAATTTTGTGTATCACCTACTCATCGTGACTTATAAGAATACAAATAGTTCTAGATTGATTTACCTGTATTTAATTCTGGAAGAATAATATAATAGGCAAACGTGTGTGTGTGTGTGTGTGTGTGTGTGTGTGTGTGTGTGTGTGTGTGTGTGTGTGTGTGTGTGTGTGTGTGTGTGTGTGTGTGTGTGTGTGTGTGTGTGTAAAAAGAGGCTAACTGTGAGCAGTACACAGTTACGAGTTGATTATGTATCCAGAAACCTGGCTTCTGCACAGCATGGCACAATCACAATGGAGGGTGATAATTTAATTGTGCTAAACGGTGGATTCCGTGTCAATGCTCCTCCAGCTGGGAGCTGTCAGGTAGTAATATCTCATTATGGCAGGTGAAGAACCCAGAGGAACCCTACCATGACACCTGTTAGAACAGGAGGAACCCCTGAAGGGAAACACACAGATGATTTTCTCTCTCCATGACTTTCTCACACACACACACACACACACACACACACACACACACACACACACACACACACACACACATACATAGTTTAATGGCCCCTCAACTATTCCCTTTAGCTGCTTCCACTTACTTTAAAAGGTACCAACTGTTATTCAATTTATTCTCAAGATTTCTGCCTTTGTTTGGAAATTGATTTAATTGAACAATGTCACAGTTTAAAACAAATAGTTTAACAATATGTTTATAGTTTAATCGCCCATTCAATCTGATTCTTAATCTCTGTCATAAAATTAAGCTAGCAAATAATACAGGCTAGACAACTAATATGAATGTAAATCACTGAGGCAAACTGCAATGCATTAGCTCACAGTGAAGGCCTAGTTTGGCTTAAGAATATTTACCTAACTCTGATAGGCCAAATGTTCAGCCAGTTATAGTTAATAAATTCATCTGGTCATAAATGCAGTCTGGCTAGCAGTAATAGTTTAGTCCGGTTTCATGATGTAGTATCTTGAGTTGAGCTAAAGGCAGCTGCTGGGCAGAGCCATCAGCTGTTAGGAGACCAATTACAAGGAAAACTAACAGACCCACATTTAAATACAAAGCGTCTGTCAAAGTCAATGTATGTTGTTTTGTTATGTGGAAGCATTTTGTTTCAATCAAAGGTGAAACATCACAGATAGGAGGGGTGAAACTTGCCATGCCAGCCCAATTAACTTCAAGAAAAGGCACCAAAGCATCATTTGAATGCTTTCACGTAATGACCCTTCCTTCTTTTATAGTTTCTTTTGGACCAAGCAATTGGCACATGCTCCAGAGGGCCACTGCAATAGTGGAAATATCTACCCCCTGTTGAGACTTGTGATCAAATCTTAAAGGTGCAAGACATCAGAAGTGAGACATACAAGTGGGCGGGTTGGGGTGGTGGGGGAGATGGTGTGGAGTTACTTATCGCCATTGTCTATAAAAGGTCAACAGCGTGTCAGACCCTTTTACGATGAAGTGGGAAATGGGATAGCCGAGCACACACGGCCCCTTCAGTCACAAGATGAGCGGTGCACAACACGTCCACACAACCAATTAAGCAGAGGTTGTTTTGCACGATGATGAAACATTATCGCAGGGAACAATTCATGACTCAATGCATTCCAGGCCATATGAGCCCCGCGGCTGGAGAACTTAAGTCCTAATCCTCCAAATGTGCGCAATATTGTCAGCTATATATAGGCCAGTTCTCTTTTCTGACTGACCCTCGCTCCCTCGCTCGCCTCTGCCTCGAGTCTTCAAAGTCACTGGGGCTTTTCTCTGCCAGAAAGTAGGCAGGAGACACCATTTCAAGCACTTATTGATTGCTTTGGTTTGTTAGATGTCTATTGTTGTGTAATCAAGCTTGAGGGAGGGCAGCTTGTCAAGGACTTATGAGTTTCCTCTTCAGTTCACCCTATTTTCACTGTTTTGTATGTTAAAGCACATTTTGGGCTTATTTAGCAGAGGAACTTGTTCAATTATTAATGTGGGTAAAGTTATTTCAACAACACCAGAATACACTGTAGTTGTACAAACAGGGCTGTTTTGCAGATTTTATTTTGCAAGAAGGCACGGCAAGCCTGCAAACATTATAGTTCTCTGAGAAAATGCGATTCAATTTGACATGCATCGGTAGCACCCACATTCAGCCAAATTCTCCTTATTTTGAACCTCATCAAATGTCTTTGTTGTATCTATGCTGATCTATTGCACACAAACCCCTTTTGATCTCAGCACTGCGTGATCCCCGCACCAAATGTGAAAAATAAAATACCGTATGGTTGCCCTCAGATATTTTCAGAGAATTACTGCCACGCTTCCCCTTTTCCCTTTCAATAATATGAGGTAGTATTGTATGGGGCTTGTCGGAGGTGGGGGTGGGGCAGAGGGGGGTTCTCCGCACTCTTAAGCTGCCTGAGCGCAGCCCTCCCAGCACTGCTAATAAATTATTAACTCCTGCTGACAAATACTGTTATGGAGCCTGCCGCAGATCTGTTGCATTCTTTAACAAGATTGCTGTAGACACATGTTACAGGAGGATGGAGTCGCTCTCCTTTTCTCTCTCACTAACCCCTTCGCTCACTCACGCCTCAGCAGTTTGACTGATGGCTGGAGACCAAAGTAAAAGTGCCTGAGAGACTGAATATTTTAGTGGTAAAATAATACCACTTGATTTACTGTGTAATACAAAAGCAGAGCTTTGTTTCACTCTCACACTCCATTGAGGACGAGGTGCTTGTTGCTCTCGAGGCTTGGGCTTTTTGGGTGCATGAATAAAAAATACAACAGAACTATGGGCCCGAACCGCTCCCAACACACACACACACACACACACACACACACACACACACACACACACACACACACACACACACACACACACACACACACACACACACTTGCATCCCCTTCCAACCCCCCAATCCTACTGCCCCCTCTACATGCATGATCAGAACTTTGTTTTGACTTTTGATTTTCAATTAACAGTATCTGATTTTGAGATTACTTTCTATTTGATATAATTACAGGAAACAATTTAATGGCTGATTAAAATTGAGGTTTGAGTCCCAGGAAAGAGACAGGCAGGCAGGGAGGGGTCTTACTCTCCTGCCTTTTACCTGATATGCTACTATTTGTTTGTACAGCTGCTGAGACACATGAGATTAACTTCGGCTGATCTGTGACTATGTGCCGGAGTGTGTGAGAGTGAGAGAGTGTGGTCATGCATAGTGATATTTGGATATACCAGTGCATGTTTCTGAATGATAATTCAATACAATGCAAATTCATCTGTGTAACTTATCTACAATAAATATCCAGAAAATATTTATTTGCCTCCAACTACAAACTCTAAATCAAGACATCTCACATTTCTGTTATATAATTTGGATTTGAAGTACCTTTATTTTACTTAGCATTTTATTTGCTGTCATTTTATATTTCACCCTTTTCGAATAATACAAAATATATATATATATAAATTGCCTAGACATTAATTTGGCAGTGTGTGTACATGGACAATATACCTAATCTGACAGCTTGTGTAAAACCAATAACTATTAGACCCAAAGTCCTTGTTCATAAAAGCCCTTTATAAATGGAACATATCTTTCTCTATCTCTCAGTGTCTGACTCTGAGCATAAAGCACAAGGACACCATCGCACCACAGCCGGCCTCAACCTTGAGAGCCCCCCCTCTTTCAAACCCCCCAGGCAAAAGTGAGGGTGGAACTAAAGTGCTGTCACACTGACCCCTGTGGCTAGAGCAGGAGAACAGGGCAGGTGGTGATCAGTGATCAAATGTAGTACAAGAAGTACCCTGAGCATTTTGTCACATACAAACACAGAACCATGCCTTCACAACCCCAATTTGTCTTTCTCGCACACACACACACACACAGACACACACACACACTCCCCCTCAAGAGAAGACGGCGCCCTAAGTAGTCACATCCTAGTTGTTATTGTCAATGTCCTGGAGTTGGGAAACTATAAGCAGAACAACAGTTTAGGGAAAGGCGGATTAGGAGTTAAATATACTCCAGCTCCTTGTCTCCACTTCACATCAGTAGGAAGGCCATATTATCCCCTTTTTAATTTAATACCAAATGCATAATTAGATTTGCTTGGCACAGTGTTTAATTTCATTCATTGTAGCACACAGCATGAGTGCGGCCTCATTCATTCTGAGAAAAAGCGAAATTGGTTGTATAATTTCTGCACCAAAAAGAGTTGGATTGTAAAAGGAATTAACATGAGTTTCCTTTGCACCTGATATGTCAAGCACAATATTCACTGTAATATTCATGGAAGCATGTGACAGTTTTGTGAATTTAGTCCTCCACTGTTGCAGTAGTTTGATTTTTAAGCTGCTTAAGTAGGATTTGTTGGCCCAAGGAAACACTGTCATTCTTTAATTTGGAGTGGAAACAAAAGAAGACAAGGCTGGTTTTCGTTTGCGTTTGATTGTTTCAGGTGCTCAAATTTACTTGCACATGGAAAATTATTAAATTGTTGAAGGACAAAATCAAATAAATTCATAAATAATCAAAAGATTAACACAGGAAATAACAAATGTGTTTTACATTTCTGCATGTAGTAGAAGGAGTTAACTTATTTGAGAGGTTTTTACTTTTTATCTGGATGATAGTCCCACTGCCTGGTTGACCTACTGCCTGAGTTAGTCTTGGGGTTTGGGCCAAGACCCAAAGAGGCACAGTTCCAGCTCTAGATCAAGCCATCCCTCTGCATTAAACACAGGATTAGGGACCCCTGCCTGCTCCAAACTACACAGTCAAGAGCAGCTACAGGCGACAGACAGGTGTAGCATTCACACCATGCAGCATCATCTGCTCAGGTGCACCACTTTCAATCCCAGTTGCAGCCATGCACAATCACTGAACATAACCAGTGGTAACCAGTGGTCAATGAAATACTCAAGAAAACTGCATTAATTTTCATGTGTTGCTGATGAACCCTTCCTGACTCTATTCTCCACTTCCTGCTCCACAGCAGAGTCATGTCTTCAAAGCAAGCCACGTCTCCTTTTGCCTCCGTGGTTGATGGGGATGATGCCATGAGTCAGGAGCACTTGTCTTGGGAGAAAGAGGAGAGTGCTGAGGCCCATGGCACACCACAGCTGCCCCTGCACAGCCTGCTCCATGGAAAAGCCCATCCCGATGAAATGCAGCCGCTCAGCAGCGTGCCGCCAGAGAGCGATTGGGACAGCCTGGTGTCAGCCCAACAGCGCATGGTGAGCCAAGTCAATACACTACATAAACACAAACACATTTGTCCTTCATATTTGATGCCTCTGTGGTCAGGATGGAATAACCGTTAATAGTTGTGGGGTAGAAGGGTAAATGATAAAGTAAAAGTAGATTTTTCAAGGAAAGCCTGCACTATTGTTTTATGCTCCTCTCTTGGGTATTTCACATCCTAGCTCAGAAGTCACTACTGGTTTGTATAAAGAAGCTCAGGCGGTATTTTATCCTTAGCTCATCCCCCTGGTTCCCCAATGCTGTGAAAACTCTGGGATGCTGGGGTCTTCAGATAGGCACCTCTGCCAAACACTAAACCATCAGCTAATACCAGGTCAAACACCTCTAACGCTGCCTGTTAATAATCACATCATGACCAATGAAAGACCATGATGCATTCTTGCTGCTTTTAAGTAAACATGTCTTGTTCTTGGTGCACGTGTGTGGTTTTCCTTGTTGTGTATGAGCCACATCTGCAGTCAGATCCCAGACACTGTACATTCCAAGTGTGGAGCTGCTTATATGTGAGCGGAGCGAAGAGGAGCACAGGCACTTGTGGGCTATAGACATGGGAGGCAGGTGGTTGTCTGTGACAGACGGCTCTGTGGTAAAGAGACCCTGAGGGCCTCTGAAGTAGCTGTGCAGTTGGCCACCGAGACCCTCTACACATCAGTATTGCAGCACAACGCACACAAAAACCAGACTCATGAATAGGCTCTGAAGCTGACTGCTGTGCAGGAAGCTGAGGTGTGCATGCCGACGCTGTAGGTCATTGACAGGCAAAGGTTTACTCAGTAACAGGATTTTAAGTTTTCTTATGGGGGGATACAAAGAAAGTTTAAAATGACCTACAACAATATCTAATTCATCAATTATAATACGTATAAAACATGTACAATAGTGTTTACAAAGTAATTTACAAATTTGTAAGTACAAATGTAAATGACAAGTCTAGTCATATCAGTCCTAAATGATGGAAAAGAATGATGGAAAATTACGAAAATACAAAGAACAAACTAAAATCTTGTTCTTTCAGTCTTACTCTAAAGAGTAAGTGGGAGGAAGGACGCAAAAAGAGAGGAAAGGTAAAATGGAGGACGCTAGGGAGAGATGGAGACAAGAAAAGGGGAAGACATAAGGCGAGAGTGTTGCCTTTGCTGATTATCTGACTCCACTGCTGTGCCATGCGTCTGTGTGGGCTGTGCCCTGAACCTTTGCCAGCTGATTAACCCAGCACTGCTCCACTCCCCTCAAGCACTCTCCACTGTCTCTGCCACACTGCATAATCATCCAACACGGGGCTGGGAGGTGCAGAGCAGGCCGGTAGGTCGTGCCACCCTGGTGCTTGGTACCGGACCACCCTTCACACCACTGCAACTCTGCCTGGAGCTCGACATGCAACGCAGGGATGAGAAATTGGCACTGACAACATTCCTTCCCTGTTTACGGCATTCCTGTCTTTTTATTTAGGATTGTCAGTGGCTCCAGACATTGTTCCATCGTTCAAATCTGATGTATTAAACTCTGTTATCACACTGCTGTTGATTACAGCTCAGTTTTCCATGACAGGCCTGCAATATGGGTTGGATACAGACGTGTGCCATGTCTATTCCCCTCACTACGAAGTCCAAAGTTTAAATCAGAGCTAACTGTTCCCCTGTTAAAGGCTGAAAACTCCAGGCTGCTTAGCCTCCTTCTGCTTTCTCAGACTCCACAAACCATAATTAACGCCACCTCCTGTCAGACGCAACCTTCGCCACGGTCTGTGTGCTGACTATACACTCGTTGTGCCGAGTATTCTCTTCCCCCTCAAGCTCTCTCCCATTCTTCTCCCCATTTCCTTCATGTCTCTGTTTGTGCACAGGGAGCACTCAGCCAGTCAGCCACAGACAGGACCCTTAGTTAAATACTAAACCATACACAGGTGGGACTGAAAAACAACAACAGCTCGAGACAGGACACAGATTTACGATGGCTCAAGGCACTCAGCTGAGAATAGGTCTCCACGAGAAAATGAACAAATTACACAGCAGTCAGCCTAACACAAATGCACACTCAAAAGCAATTTGAGAAATTACAGTTGGGAGGTTTCTCTGTGTAGTCTCTGCAGATGAAAAGTAAAGAGCACATTATGGATATGCCCTATGAAAGTGTACCTCGTCATTAAGTTTTTTCACTTGTCATATCTCCTTTACAGCAAAGACATCTCTGTCGGCAACACAGAAGTTGCTGTATGAAAGCCAGAGAGGAGCTATTTGATGTGGGCAAATCGCCCCTGAGCTGCAAATAAAACTAGCAATCACTGCATTTGAATGAAAAACTGTCAAAAAGCTCAGTGGAGCCCTGACAGAATACAGAAACACGCTCATCATTTAATACAAATCCCATCCCTCGTTGCCACCCCTCCCAACTTTTGTTTGTCTTTTAGGAATCTGACAGCAATAAAGTATGCTCCCTGTACTCCTTCCGGAACAATTCCACTTCCCCACACAAGCCGGAGGAGGGGGCCCGGGAGCGAAGTGACCTGCTGAGCGGATCAGCGTTTGGAACTCCGGAGCGCCGCAAAGGAAGCCTGGCAGACGTAGTGGACACGCTGAAGCAGAAGAAACTGGAGGAGATGACAAAGACAGAGCAAGACGGTATGCCTCCCTGTGTGTGTCCGTGTGTGTGTGTGTGTGTGTGTGTGTATGGGCGTAGCAATACTGTTTTCCTACAAAGTGCGCCTGATCTTCCCAAATTTCCCCTTTCTCTCTCATCATTTTCTAACTTCCTGACTGTCCGCCTCTTCTTTCTTATGTCTCTCTGCCCCGTACTCAATGTGGGCACACACACAAGCTGGGAATACTGACGTCACAGTGTTTCCAGTTTGTTCTGAACCTCTTCCAATGTGACAAAGACTGTGTGGCAGAGCACCTCAGCATAAGTGTGGTCTTCTTCCGTGCCAAGGCAAACTCTTTGACTATAAAACTCATAGTGCTGACCTAATGCCAGGAACATTACCTCTTTTTATTTTGCTACAAAGAACACTTTTCACTCAGCGCTGTTATTCATCAAAGTTTGCTACCCACAAACAACCCGAGCCCTTCTCACATCCTATTCAACACATCATGGACATTTCAGACCTTTTTATTTTCCTAGAATTGCATGCAGAGAATAAAAAAATCCTTTTCTGTGATAAGACTAGGTCTATGTCATATCTGCACCCGGTTTTCTCCCTGCTCGGCTCTCACTCCCACAGCCTGCAGTCTATCAAGAGTATGGCGGAAAAACAAATATTTGAAAGAGCTGTGCTGAAACACATCCCCCTTCTTAATTAGGGCTGTAGTAATATAACTACATCCAATCAAATGTTAAACCCTCTTGGGAATGCATGTGTCTCATTTAGTGTCTGGGGAGCTCTTAGCTTAAGCACTTCATCAGACGAATAAATTAGACCTCTGTTAGCCTAAAAATAATTTGCCACTTCTTTTTTAAGTGTTCGTTTAGTGATCTTTGTATCAGAGCATCACAGGCCTCTCACCAGATAATCATTTAGCCACGTCCTGAAATGCAGACTGATGTTATTTAGGTAATAAAAAACAATCATTTACCTGAACACCTATAAGCGGCCAATAAATAACGAGAGGTATTTGAAACATTAAACACACAGAACATGCTGGTGAACATGCCAGTATACTGTAATTGATGCCTTTTATTATCTAATGGCAAAAAAATGTAACAAGGAGAACAAAAGCCAAAGGTAAATGCATAATCCCTTTGTGAATATCACAATGAATTACAATAATACTAGAATCCAGCAGATACATTTGCCTCATTTCCCTGTCACACCAACAGACGGGAATATTAGGAATATGCCGTCTTCTTGCTACCGGTCTTCGATCTGGAGCTGATACCGGCACGCAAGAGAATGACGCTTCACAGGACACATTTTGGTTCCTAAAAAAAGTTAAGCGATTCTGTACTTCTTTGTTTTACCCAAAGGTAAACTATGTATTTCACATGTGTCTTGTTTCTTGCAGAGTTGATTTTCAGGGCAATATTGTCGGTGCTCTCTGTAGCAACGGCAGGCGTTATGGTAATGAGCCCCAGCTGGTGAAGGCTGGTTGTTGCAGTAATTTAAATGGTCAAGTGCAGCTTGTAATCCAGGGCCGTATGTTAATGCAGGGAGGAGAGGGTGCTTTAGAGTGCCATACAGCTGTTTTAATCTCCTGTTAATAATAGAGACTTGCATCATCGCCACCTAAATAAACTCCCTTGTTGAAGGAAATTAGTTTCTGAGCCGGGAACACAGCAGAAGACAAGAGCCTCACAAAGTTCAGTATGCTGTCCCCAAGCTGCAGGAACTGACAGATACTCTCTTCTTGAGAGCACTTGAGGAAGCTTCAGTGGTGATGATCAGTGATTACGGTAAAATGGAGGGAGAGGGACTCTTTGAAACTGCCAAAGGAAAACCTTGCAGAAATCATAATCGTTTGTCTTTGTTTAAGGAGATTAAAAGGTGCAGGGTTAACTGGTTAAAGACATTGAAGAAGGTTGGGGAAGCCATTTGTTGTCTTAATAATAAGACTGCTAATGTGGGGCAAGCAACAGATGAGCTAAATATATCGCTTATCTAAGCATGACAACTGTTGTGATACTTCTGCTGCTTTGGTGCCTGTCTGGTCGGGATCACAAGGTCCTCAGGGACGCTTCACCATCTGCTACCATTCTTCTCTGGATTTCCTTGTCTGGTCAAGATACTTCATTGTACTGATGGATAAATGCGGTGACCTCAAGTGTTGAGGGAAAACAAATGGTCTGTGGTGCACAGTACATGTGGACCACTTAAAGTTATGTTAAGACTGGACGCTTTGGGTGAAGAAGCCTCTTGGACATGGTAAACAATTGTCCCAGCGCTTCTTACTACTGTACGTTTTTAGATATGATTTGTTTTCGGTTTTCAGAACCACAAATTAGATTCAGTCAACTCCATTTTACTGTAGTGGTAGCTGAGATCTACGAAAGCCCTGAGAGATGAGTGAAAAAATTAAATCCTAGTCCTTTTTTATGCCTTAACAGGTGGAACATTGTTTCCCATTTATCTGCGAAACAGGTTGAATCTTTTATCAGTTTTCTTCTGCGAGAGTTTTAATTTACATAACTTTCTAACACAATACATGGACCTTTTGTTTGGAGTGTATGGACAAATTGTAGAAAACATGAATTCTTAGTCCTGCTTAATCATCCCAGGAAATAGATTAACGAGTTTCCTACATTGACCGTGAAGACTTATAATAAAGAATAACATTATAACAATAGAGGTGGCGCTCACTATCTTCTCCATCCTTCGATCGCTACCCTTTCACCCTCTCCGTCCTTCCACCCTTCCTCCCTGTTTCTGGTCCGAAGTGCTTTAAGTGCTTGTGACTGTGCTAATGAATGAAAATGTCCTCCCAGCAGCGAGCACCACATTTAGCTGAATAGTCACCTTTGCTGTAAAAGCTCTATTAGGCCCAGTTGCCAGCAGGGCTAACGATTGTGCCCCATGTTTATTTACTAGGTATTGTAAATGCATTATTTATGGATAAGTCTCCAGACAGCACTTGTCAAGAGTTAAAAATGTCAGTATAAAGTATGCGGGGAAAAAGAAAAATAGCCAGCATTATAAAAACCCAAGGTGACCTTGATTTGATTCACATGCAATTAGAACAGTTTTATATAATGCACTAAAGTATGAATCAATACTGTGCAAGTCAACACAGAAAATGCGTTGTGTGTTGAGTCTTTATGATCGTCCCCCAAGACAAGGACGGGTAATTGGGTTTAGGCTCCCGGTCCTAGCTTTTAGGGATGTCACTGGGCTCCGTATCTAGCTGTTTGAGTTCTTGCCAGTAAAACCAGCAAATGCAGTCATGTATCTTTTGTCATCTTTGTGTTATTGAGTGGTATGCTGAGACAGGCAAAGCCACATTGTTTTAGTTTATGCTTCCATAATAATGCCTATTTACTATTCTGTGTCATAGTGTCTTATTAGTGAAGTCAACCTTCATCCACAATTTCACTACTGAAACTACAATATCTGTGGTGTCCAGAATCTGCCATGGCTTAGTCCCTGGATGCTGTTGAGAAAAACATTTGATACAGCCGTTAATCTGATAGTGGGCACTTTTTCCACATCACTATCTAGCTATAATCAATTATTATCAATAAGCTAACTTGTTTCAGCTCTCGTTCAAGAAATAAACAAACAAGCTGACACAGACAGTCAAATGTGTATACACACACACACACACACACACACACACACACAAAGAAGATGCCCTTCCTTAATACTACAGCTCTTTAGACCTGTCAGAGTGGATACAGTAGGTGCTCAAGCAGAATACTCAACACCTGGAGCCCTTTGACAGAATCATGGCTAATTAGCTGAGCAAAAGGGAACCATAGCACCATTCAGCCAATCTGCAACCCCCTTTAATCTCAGGTTGAAGGGTATTTAATGGATACTGAGAAAAGAGTACCCTTATTTCAGCGGCAGGTAACCTATCTATTGCTGGTGACATAAAACAGCACAACATGGTGCGCTGCTGTGAACTGATTGTGTTCGGCACAGGGTTATATGGATGTGTTCCTGTGTTATCACTTAGACCTCTCTTTCTCTCCCTTTGCCTGCATCACCTCTCCTCTATTTCCAAGTGTAATCCTCCTGGCGAGGATCTGTATTATCACTGTGTAATGACTGTGCAGTAGGTTGAGTGTGGGGGAGTGATCAGCATTGTGTGTGTAGCCCCAGGTCATTATCCTCTATTACAACAGGCCATGTAATGAGATTCAGGGAGGGGTGAAAGCTTTGGGAGAGAATAGGATCAGCTCTAAGCCTGTGGTCTGATTAGCACTGATGAACTCTTGACTCTGTTGTAACACTGTCCCCTGTCAGTGTGACAGCCCCTGCTGACTCCACATGGAGGCTGACTGGAAATTGTCTGCAGGTGCTCAATAGCGGCAACGGATTTATTTTTGGGAATTCATTTAGCTTGAATGTAGCGTTAAAATGGTTTTCTAAAGATATATTCTGTACATTGTAGTCTGTATTATACATTATATTATAAAAAGCACCCCTTCCCTCTCCCCAAACAGACTGATGCACCTTTTCCCCTCCTCCTTCAGCTTCCTCCCTCACCCCTCTCCTCTCATCCCAGCTGCCATGTCATCTGGTTCTCCTTTATCCCACCTAATTAATAGGAATCTTTGTTATAATGATCTGAGCATGAGCCTCTGACTCCATGCATATGCAATGAGGCTAGAAATCCAGTTGCCTTGGTTGCAGGTTTTGAGGCATTCTTCACACATAGCTGTACGCTGCCTTACACTGAATACAGCTTTATATCGGACAGAGTTAGACCGGGACCCTCCTGGCAGGACACACACTGGACAAACATCAAGCAGCAGCATCTCTCCTGTGCACCGTGCACCCACCTCCTTTAATAATCTGTTGTCTACTCTATCAACAAGATCTCAGCGAGCTACTTATGCAAGTAATCTATTTGATCAAATAGCCGATACACTTGTGTCCGTGTGGATGTGTGCGTGTGTGTGCTTGCATATACTGTATATGTAGGTGGGGGCCTTCCTGTGCGTTTGTGTGTGTGCATGTGTGAGTGTTCTCTCTTGGCCTGTGGCGTGGAGCACCAGCCCAGCGGAGCAGTGCTCTGGTCTGTCACTTTTGTTTGAATAGGTAATGTAGATCTGTTCAGGCTGAAGAGACATGAGCTGGAATCGCTTGTTAGGACACATGATCAAAAGCGGCTCTCTGCTCTCTGCCAATCAACCCTCTTGTCACCCTGTGAAGCAGACGTTAAATAGATTTTTCGGCTGTATGCCGTGGGCAGCCTGCCAGCCTGACATGTGAACTTAAAAAAAAAAAAGATACCCTGCCCCTCGCTCCTCCCTAATCTCATGTTTCTATCCTCTTCTTTCGTGTCCAGTTTTTTTGCTTTTCCTTTCTTTTTCTTCTCCCCTTTTCCATGTTTTCCCCACCATCTTGACACCCGAACCTGATCCAAATCAACATTTTCCTCCTCCTATGATTTTTGTCTCCCACCCCATCTTACTCTCCAGTGACAAAGTTGCTCCTCTGCCAGGCTGAGATCAGAGCCCAGGGCTAAATGGAGTGGCTGTATGAGGGGAATAGGGAGCACAGAGTGTCTGGTCCTCTGCTGAATTATGTATTTACTATCTGTTCCAAAACAGAGCCCTCACATAACACAGGCGCGTCCCCATAGGACTCTGGAAGCCGACACAGGTTTCACTTTACACAAGCTAAGATATAGATTTTGTTGCCCCTTTCAAAAAGGGAACCCTTTCTGCTGTCTTGGTCATTCAGATGACAAAACAAGCAGCTGCTTCTTCAATGTGCCATTCTTTACATTCAAGATCACCTTCCCCAGTTCTCATATTCCGATTAGTCAACAGTAGCAACTGCTGTGGAGCATTCCAGGGGCCATCTTCCTCGGTTTCAGCTGTTGAGCGTGTCCCCCTGCACCCATGCAGCACAAAACCCCCATTGTGATCCTGGCTTACTGGCTGCACAGGAACCCCTTGATAGGAGGAAACGGGTGTCTCTGAGAGACAAATCACAGCTAGGTTTACACAGAGGCTTGTTTGTCTTTACATACTCACACACCCACACACTGTATGCCTCGTCAGTGACATCACTGCTTGTGCAGTAGCAATTTGGGGAAATAGTCAAATATTTATATTTGCTAGTAGAAAAAGAAAACAATAGTTTTGCCTCAGTGCTGTGTGTGAGTGACTGGGTGATTAGATCAGCAGCCGTTTGCAATGGCCTGACTGTTTTATGTGACGCCGCACTATTTGGAGGGGCACGGAGGTTGTGAAATGTGGACACACAAGACGGCAGGAGCCATTAATGCTGCTATATTTGTCATTGGGCTGGAATTGGGAAATAACAGTCTGGTTTTTCGATCAAGAGGATCGTGATTAAAGTATACACACAAACTGCATATATTCGGGACAGTGGAGTAGGAGGGGCCGAGGCGATCAGAAATGGGGAGAACAAGGGCTATTCCACAATGGGATGGGGTGCAAAGGGAGGGCGTGTGTGTGTGTGTGTGTGTGTGTGTGTGTGTGTGTGTGTGTGTGTGTGTGTGTGTGTGTGTGTGTGTGTGTGTGTGTGTGTGTGTGTGTGTGTGTGTGTGTGTGTGTGTGTGTGTGTATGCCTGCAGTAGGGTTACACAGGGAGACTTGTGTGCCAGCTCAGTATCACTGTCCTAGCTGTGGCATTCAGCTCCCAAGCATTCTCCACACATAACTTGACAAAAGAGCCGGTGTCATCTGACCAAGGATCAAAATAGTGTGAGCGTAACTCACACCCTGGGCACAGACAGCCTCTGTGGCCTGCTAATGATTTCAGCGCACATTGCAGGCTTGTTCTGTAAGTCAGACGAACGTCAGCCATCCAGCTGAGATCCGCCTTGACTCAAGCAAACATGACAACTAGTGTAGATCCGCAGCCTATTAACATATTTGCATTGTTTTACCCAAACAACAAGCACTAATGTCTCACTCTAAACTTTGATGGTTGCCGTTTGAACAAAGAGACTATTTAATCAGCAGTGATGAAACACTCTCTGCTTTTTCTTTCTCCTTGTTCAATAACATTACATGCGCCAGGAGATGAGATGAGGATGTCAGAAGGAATGAATAGAAATGTGTTTTATTGCACTGCAAAGCCTGAGTGCCAATGATTATAATTATTTGACGTCATGTCTCTTTGGAAGTACCTCTAGAATCATTTTTAAGTCTGCCCCGGTCGAGTGGTTAATATGCTTTAAGACCAAGTCGTCAATTGCACATCATGAAGTTCAATCTGTTGGTTGACGTTATTATTTAAAATTTGGATTAACGATTTGTTGAGGCGGCCTTCATGCTATTATTCTCCCAATTAGCATATTATTGGATAAAGGAAATTGGGTCGTTAGATTCTATACTATCCTTTTACTTTTACTACCCCCCCCGCCACACCTCGTCTTCCTCTTTCCTTCTTTGTCATTTTCTTCTGGGTGGGTGGCACTATGCTCCACAAAGCCGATACTGTAAGCCTGTTGTTAGCT
This sequence comes from Cottus gobio, assembly GCA_023566465.1. Lineage (NCBI taxonomy): Eukaryota > Metazoa > Chordata > Actinopteri > Perciformes > Cottidae > Cottus > Cottus gobio. The sequence goes on along the minus strand of CM042224.1, from coordinate 18,466,796 downwards.
TCCCTGTTGTGAGCTGGACCAATGAGCTCAGTCGCTCATGAGAAGCAAATTTCTCCATCTTTGCCCAGCAGGTCTCAGTCCGTATGGCTCTGTATCCCACAGAAAGGGAATGGGCCGATTGAAAAGAAAAGTACAGCGTCTATTGTTGCTGAACCAACTTGAACAACAGCACACTGAGACACTTGGGCTCTGCGGGTAAATGAATGGGGACTCTCTTGGAGTTGGAATGCTTAACCTTTTAGAAGTGCTATGGTTTCTTTATCCAGTAGCAAGGCAACAATCACAATTGTACTGTGTAGAAACATTCGTTTTTAATGTTGTAATTCATTGTATTTGCTCCAGTGTGTTGATCAAGCCGTAAAGATGCTCATCAGGCGATGATACAATGTTCAGACCACATACAAAGATGTCTACTAATTCTTGAAACTTTTGAATGGTAAGTGTTTTTTGCTGTGTGCTTGCATTTCTTTTTCTCTCTCAGACAACAATCTAAAAATAGTTGCTTTTGGTCTCACAGTCCAGTAAGCAGTGCGTGTGCATTCTGAACTCTGGCATCTTAGTAAACAAAAGTTGCAGCGAGATTTGATAAACAACTAATTACTATTTGAAAATTAGGAAGCCAATCTTCAGAAATAGACATTAATAATACCCTCACTTTAACTTTACCTGAAAATGTGTAATTTATTCAAACTGAAATTTGAATATATTATTCAGTTGGGAGGACAATCACACACATGCTTTAGTGAAATTAAACAAATTTACATTATTCTGTATTATTAAAGGTACAGTTTATAATTGTAATTTGTGCTTTTTTTAAATATCTCATCTTCTGGTTCAACCTCTGAAACGCATCACCGTTGACCAGCATTTATGATGAAATTACGTTTCAATGTCTATACCAGACTAGGCTTCACCGCAAATGGTAATGCATTCATGTGGATCCTATTAGTCACTCTTAGTCCTTGTAGAGTCAGATACCCATTAATTTACTAAATCACACTGAACAGTCATGATCACAGTACTCTACATTTTGTTCACACATCTATTAATTTAACATAGTTGAATAAATGTGAATGTTTTCGAGCATTGATTAGTAAGTTTATATGTGACAGTTAAATTGCAGGGTACCCAACAAAAAAAAAACCTCCACTGTAAGGTACCCAGTAATTTTATTTTTGCGTGAATTTATTATAATTTATTACAGTGTGTGGACCCTAATGATTACCGACATCAAATGGAAATTATAAATTGTAATCAAATCCACACAATTCTCATAATGTTCATCTTCACAAGAGCTTGATCAGCTTCGGCTGAGATTTCAGAAGTAACTCAACTTTTCCTTCCCAGTAAACCAAAAACACATACACACTCTCAGTTTACCACATCACTATATCTTTGTCTCCCATATTGATTTCTCTCTTAATGCCTGTTCCATTGATATCTAGTTGAAAATAATTAATTAACCAGTGTCTTTATTAGGCTGATTGTTATTAAATCACAGATAACTGTGTGAAAGAAACACAAATTCGAGCTTGAGCTTTTTAGTTTTTTCTTGCTTCATTTTAATTAAACATATAGTTGTCTTCCTTAATTTATTCAAATTAGCAATTCATTTTATTTATAGCCGTGTTCAATAGACTCGGCTGCCTGAATAGAGACTTTAAAGCAAAGGAGGTGAGAGGAGAGGGAATGAAAAGTTAATTTTGCTATCCAAGCATTTAATGGTCCTAGTTCTTAAAAGTGACCTTGTGCGGTAGAGAGCGGAGCAGCACAGCAGCTCCTTCCAGATGCACACATGGCATCCATCGGGGGCACAATCACGCACAGTCCCAACACCTCAGGCTCGGACATATGTTGAGTTTTATTTCATTCTTCTGACATTAATCCTATTCACCAGCTGTTCTGCCAGCTGCCACTCTCCGGCTTAAGGGGAGATTGCAGTTTTGGGGGCTCTGAGTACTGGTTTATCTTGGCTCCTCATCTGCTCCTCACGAAGTTTTGATTGGATTTTTTTCTTCGCCCTCCTACTTCCAGGTTCCTTGAGTTGCATACTTCCCCGCAATCTTCTTCTTTCTTTAAACTTATTTGCTTTTGTTTTACTCCTTTCTAATTTGAGTAGGCAAGGGGGGGAGGCTGCAGTTTGACATTGAATCTTGGAAATTTTTTGGCCTATGCCCTCTGCAAGGACTATAGGTATTCAGTAGTGTTCTTCAACATATGTTCTAAAAATACGCACATTATATTTATTACAAACGGAGGTATGGAGGTTGGTGAATGTGCAGCATTTCTTAGCATGCAGCACACTCGCCTCTTGTCTGCCCCTTAACTTCTCCCACTCTTTCTCTCAAGAAAGCATTTGTAAGGAATCACAGTGCTGAAAGCTGCTCGCCCCACAGTCATCTAACAGCATTTCTGTAGGATTACCCTGGACACGGCCTCAGTCTGTACAGTTATGATTATTGACATATTGGGGCTGACATATTTCACATTTATGTGCATTGTCTGGAAGCATACTCAAGTGTTCTCAATGTCATTTCTGCTGAAGTACAGCCGGGCAGTCTGCGAGCAAGGGCTGCAATGAATTGATCATTGCTCACTGCTCACTTTAATAATTCAAGCCTGATTGCCACAGAGTGCCGCAGTAAAATGGATTGGGAGAGGTCACATGCTGCTCAGCTCAGGAGGTGAAGCCTCTTGGGGATGGTTAATTCATATATGCTTGATAGACACGTGTCCTATTTAGAGAGGTCAGTGTGCTGTGTGTGTATACGGCTTCTCAGAATGGCCAGGTCAACACTGGGATTAACACAGTGGTCAGTCCAGAAAAAGGCACGGGATAAGGTAGATGCTCCTGGTCACAGAGGCCAGCATTCTTTGTAGCTTCCTGATGAAAAAGCAAAAGCAATCCAAAAGTTACCTTCAAATTCTACCTAATAATCCTACTAATTTACTGCTTTTTTAAAATGTGCTGCTCAAAATTACAAAATTTGTAATAGTTTTAACTTGTGATTACAAGTGACAAGGTCTTTCAGTCCACTTAGCATTTCACTATCCAACCTTCAATCGCTAATGGGATAAATACAAGCAATATAATTCAATTAGCTGTAAGCACATAAAATGTTTGCCAAACATAAAAGAAAAAGGGCAGCAAAAAAATAAACCATTGAATTGAACAGATTCCTTAAATTCAAACTGTTAACCACTTTGTATAAGACTTTTGATCCAATATCAGCCCTAGCTGAGCTTTTCAGACTCCTATTCATGGAAATACCTTTGACTTATCAGAATAAAAAACAACTGATGTTGCCAGTTTATGCAGGCGGGCATGTGAGATAGGATGTCGTCGTGTTGAGGTCAAAATGGTACAATCAGAAGTAAGGAAATATAATGGAAGGAAGTGAGGCAGTAAGGGAAGAAATAAGTATTGGAGCGGAGGAGAAGCATCCGGACATGAGATGAAGCAAGTCGGGTTACCTCCAATATATTTATAGCCACTGTTTACATGACCGAACAAGATAGTCTAAAGGTGACTAACAGAGATGTTCACCAAGTGGAATAATGATAAGGTGTCAGTTAAAGAAAGCCCACCACGAGGTGCAGGTGCTCCACAATACACTGACATGTCTGGACCTTTTTTATTTATGCATGCCAGCACTAGTGATTACATATTAAAAAGCTGGAATTATCTAACTGCACCAAAAAGTCTTCCAGAAATGGTAGAGGTTATTAAAACTGTTGACAACGAGGAAAGGTAATTGCCTGAAAATGAGCGACAACGCACTGTTGTGCTCCGAATGTTTTTCCCCCCCAGCTCCCTCTTTAGCGTTTGCATTGTGCGGCATCACCCGGGTGTGTAACCTATTGCGTTCCGATTGCTCCCTTGCAATTAGTGCCCTTTTTGTCCTCACTTCAATAACGCCATGATTATGGAGACTTCAGGAGTATTTGCAGCATCCAACAGCTGTTGTCTCAGGGACTACCGGCTGAATGACAAAAACATGTTTTCTCTCTGCATTTCACTTCCCTGCCTGCCTCTTGTAATTATTATGTTTTATTTGGTGTGATGATGGGGTCTTGTTTTTAGTGTGTCTGTGATTAAGATATTCAAAGGACTCCTTGGAGTGTGTGACACTCATTTTCTTTTTTATCAACCTCGACTTTTGATTTGTTTCCCGCTCTGTGCAGTGTGGATCGGAAATTAGACGTCAGCCTATCATTGTCTGACTGACATTCGGAGAGTTTATCTCCGAGATAGAAGCGTGTGCCTCAATTAAAGAGATGAAATGAATATCTAACTCTGCTTGTAGAGGTAGAATAAAAAAAGTAAAAGTAAAAAAAAAAAAGACATTACAGTTTATCTTCATATGTTTCTTTCTAGAATCAAGACACATTGTTTGTACATGTGTAATCACATGATACAGTCACTATAGGGAAGTGAATGAAAGCACTAACATCATATAGAGGAGTAATTAAGGCATAATGTATAACTTTAGAAAATCATTGCAGAAATTAACAGTGATTAGTGTAATTTTCAATCCAAGTAACGGTGGCTATTCCTCCTCCCTTTTAACTTGTAGGATGAATGATGTTACCACCAGAGCTCTCTGTGCCTCACTTTCTATGGCTCAAGATATTTTCAATAAATTGCATATGTATTTTCAATAATGTAATAATGGTCTGGTTCTTACAGTGGCATGTAGTTGCATCATTTTCAAGGTACATTTTCTATTTTTCTTTTTCAAAGCAGTCCCTCCACTGAATTTGTGTATTATTGCAATTTTTTGTGTACTTTCTATTTTGAAAATGGTGCATTGTTCAATTTTGTTATTGTGGTGTGTAGATCTTCTTAACGCACGTTTCATGTTCTGAGGAGGTTTTGGTTTTGGTTGGCTATAAATGGATTATGAAAAATTGTAAAAAAAAATGGGATCTATTCAAGCTGAAGCTTTTTTAGAGACTCTAAACCCTAACTCCGGCTCTTCCTCACTGCAATAAGCATTGTTTCCCTATTCGCCTCGTTGTACTGTATATGCCCATCTGCATTCTGGGGAGGAAATTATTTATATGGTCAGTGTCAGTTGATCATTGATTTGGTAATTACATGTTTTCCCTTGAGGCTGAAACAACTGATATACAAGGCCAATGCTAAAGGGGAGGTCTCTCAGTCTGTTGTCCATGACTTATGGCTAATTCGACTCGCCGAGATAACCTTCTTTTCTCTGCCAACGGCTTTCAACACAACAAACACTCAAATACAAGTATCATCTTTCGTCCCGGGAGAATAGTGCACGCAGAGAGGCTCAGGATGTGGTGGCAGACAGTTGAAACGATTTCATTGCTGACAACGCTGAGTAATAAAACGGCAACTACTGCTTGTTGTAACAAACCATTGTGGTGCTTTGAGGCACGATGTAGTGTTTAAAATACATTTTGTAGATTGAAGCTTTTTAGAAATTGAAAACATTGCAATGTTATGCAAACTTAAATACACACACTGGGCTTTCTATCTTCATGGCAATCTGAAGAGCCATTTGAAAATTAATGTGTCATGATTTTTTAAGATCTGCTTTATTAACTGTCCAATCCAATTCCAAAGTGACACGATTTGATTTGTTTGTGGCTCCGTTTATTTGTCTATTTTGTGTTTTCTACAGTTTGCAATGATCTTTTGAATGAACTACTCTGTTTAGGGCAGCAATAAAAACATAAATTAGCAAACAACTCTCCCCTGCCTTCGCTTCTCAGCCCACAGGCATTTATAGTTAACTAGCACTCAATTTAATAAGTGTGTGAACAATAAAAAAACACAAATTCAGATTATTAGTTGTTGCATGAAAACACTGTAGAGTAACAGTGGGGGCATGCTGTATAAAATAGGAGACGGAAGGTAATTTCAGGGAGTCAGTCAGTGTCAGGACAGACAGTTAATGTTAACCTGCCTCTTAGCTTCACTTCTGTGGTTTACACTGAACATGATATTTTGGCAGCACTGACTGCCAGGTGCTGAAAGCTTTGTTTATGTCACACATCAACCTAGAAACATTCCTTTGTTGAGATGTATGAGGATCATTAGCTTTGTTTTTAATACAGCAAGAAGAAAAAAAGAAGCTGTGGCCTAATCTAGGCATCGCATCTCGGTTCAAGGTGTCTCAATCCCAGCGCCTGCTCACCCACATCAATGAGATCACAGCATACCTTCACAGGAAAGCTGTATAACAGAGATGACAGCAGTGATAGGATATACACATATTTAATTTGCCAGTATTAAATCAGTGAGGACTATTCCCTTTTTCTGAGTGCCACTTGGAAATGCTTAAAATATCTTGGGGAAGGGGTTCAGGGCATTTGTCCAGCTTTCCAGCCCCAGCCCCAGCCCCAGAGAAGAGACAATGAGCCCCAGACAGGCTTAGTAGTCCAGAAACCATTCCCCCCTCAATGGGAACACGTCTTGGACACACACTCCACTAGTTTTGTCTTGTATGTTGCTATCTGTGCTAGCTGCAGAGCGGTGGGGGTCTGTGCCAGGCGAAGGTCCATAGGGACCATTGGAATCGCCGGGGCTGGAGGAAGTTGGTCTGGGTCCAGTGGGGCGATCTGGGCTTGGTGACAAGCCAAGCTGTCTACTGCAGGGACGCTGGGAAAATGTAAATAAGAGCCTGATAAGGGCTATTGTTTTCATTCCTTTCTCATCCCAGCTGAATGGCCTGCTCCCCAGCCACAGAGCATTTTATCTCAAGAGGGGGAGGGAAAGAAATGGAAGGGGTGGGGGTGCAAGAGATTTAAGAGCCCCCATAGGAGAATAAAAATAAACTCACTGGACTCTCCTCTTGTTTACGCTAATTCCCCAGTATGTGATGTCCTACTTTGAAAGAACAACAGCGGCAAACTCTTATTTACCCTAAAACTTCAGAAGTTTTGCACTAACTGTCTTAAATAATTGTCTGCCTTTCAATTCCACCAGCGCTTAATATCCAGTGAAATCAGTAAAGTGTGAATCTTTTATTTGAAATAATTCACGGTTTTAAGGGGAATACGGTGAATTGTTATTTTTTACATTATCTGTGTCATAACCTGACAGTAATTATTACATTGATACTAGCCAGTGTTTCCATTGGCATCTATAATTTCTCCTGAAAAAACGGACAGGCATTTTAGAAACTGAAATAGCATTCCTCCTATTAATCTAAATTCTTCAGCAAAATAGGCTTTGGACGGGTGTTTTGAAGAAAGCCAGACATCTCATTTACTGTTTTCCCTGAGCATGCCTGCACAAAAGTTTCTCCGCTTTCACCAAATCCATTTTTGGTTGCCTGTTATGTCCACGCGGTTCGAACACTGAACGATGTTTGAGAGTTATTTTATAGACTAATCCAGGTCATCATTCACCTCTCCCAGGTGGAAGGCAGGGAGGACAGCGGTGCATTCCAGCTGTAGTCTTTCCTGTTGGAGGACTTGGCAGGTCGTGTCTGGCCCGACGGAGGGATGGAGAAGTGAGGGAGAGGCAGCTCTCCTGGGAGGGAGGTGGAAAGGAGGGGGAGGACTGGAGTAGAATGGAAGCTGGCACCACATTATCTCCAACAGTTGGCGCATTCCTTAATGATCAAGTGCTGGAGCAGCATCTGTGATGAAAGTGTGTGTGTTTACTTATGTGTGTGTGTGTGAGAGAGAGAGAGAGAGAGAGAGCATATGTGTGCATAATAACATATGCTCACTGTGTTTGTTTAATTCCCCTTTACACTACTTATGAAATAAGCCTTTTCTGTGCTTCAGGGGAGTGCCATGCACTGATGTTCTGTCCGTCTGAGAATTATGATTTGAGGGAAATGTGTTGTTTTCCGGGAGAGGAAGCAGTTTCACCCAGGGGTGAGGCACAAAGAAGAAGAGTTGAGCTCTGCTACTCCCCCTGCCTTAACCCCTGTTTTAAGATCTGTGATATTTGTGCCATGGAGGGAGTTACCACACACACAGACAGACACACAAACACACACACACACAAACACACACACACACAAACACACACAAACAAACCACAGCCTTTTCTCTCTTCGGGTCAAGGGGACAAACTGTGAGTTGGGAATTGGAAAGTCAATAAAGCAGAAGTAATGTTATAATGACCCTGAGCTGAAGATGTCCTGTCGACCCCCATCACGTTGGAGGAAGTGGACAATCAAACAAAACGGTCACTCTGCTTGATCTCTCTGAAAGCCATTCTTAAACAAGGCCACAAGAACTCCCGACCTCTCCGCTACTCCCAGTTCCTCTGAAGTCAGTGTGTGTCAGAGGGAACAACAGTGTTTGGTTTGTGGAAGAGATGTTACAGGCGGATAAAAGGAAACGACACGTGTATACATTCTAAACTGTACAAATGTCCTGTTTGAAGTCAAGGATGACATTAGTGAAACTGGAAGAGTCCAGATTTTTGTGCCTGAGAGGCCCTTCTCAGTCTGTCTCACTGTTTCTCTGAATTTCACATTATGTGCAATTTAGAATCAAAAACACATGACAGTTACGTGAAACTGAGAAAAACATCCAATGTGGCATCATTTTAACCATTAATATGCTTCTGAATTGTGTCCTTTATTGCCAGAAGTATGATTATAAATGATCCACTGTTAGATATGTGGTTAGACTATTCATTACAGAGCCCCGGGGCTTTGTGGTAATAATTAGTGTGTCTGCTTTGGTTTTGCATTTTGCTCCAAATCTAAAGAAACACAGTTTTGCAAATCATCCTCAGGCTCTAGTTCAAATTCTATATACACTAGAACAGCAGTTCTAGACAGTACAATAATTGTTCTCACAGAACCGGACTGTACATGATTGCTGCTTGTTTTAATCAGACTCAACGGGACTGCATGCTGCATGTCTTGATCGGGCTCAGATTGGAGGCAGACGGTTTGTGGAGACAGTGTCTCAAGGTGGAGGGGTAGAGGCCTGCCTGTGCTGCTGGCGTTTGATGGGAACAGGCTGACCCCTGAGCAGTGCAGCGATGGTGGAGGCCTGGGTCAGCCGGCCCAGTGTTCTTTATCAGCTACCCCAGCGACAGCATGGCAGATTGCAGCCATTCCTCATTTGATTCATTGTCTGCTGGACAAATGTTAATTGTTTTCATCATTGGCAGCTATGTGAACGCTCAGACACAGTCAGAATTACTCCTTGCCTCCCACTTAAAGATTGTCTCTGTCCTTATGCTATCCCCACAATGTCTGCTTCCCTCCTCACTCCACCCTGAGCTCATCTCTCTGCCGTCGGGCTGATGCTTTTAATGTTCAGTCAAACATCTCTCTCTCTCATCTGATACGCTGACTTTCTTTCATTTTCATTTCAGTGCATATATTTAGAGGTTTATAACATCCACAAAACTATAAGAAATAGAAAAACAATGTCATACATATTATTTTAAAAATCATAAAGAATAACACTTTAAACAGGAACTCTACATTTGTTTTGTCATTGACTTACATTTTCTTTCTGCATTTTTCTTCTTCAGACTCCTCATGCATGGAGAAACTTCTTTCTAAAGACTGGAAAGAGAAGATGGAGAGGCTCAACACCAGTGAACTGCTAGCAGAAGTAAAAGGTAGGACTTCAACAAACACCACTTTAAGCCGTGTTAACACATCCCTCATTCCTATCACACATACATAATCTATGTACTGTATAATCTCAGACACAGCCTTGTACTCCAAATTAAAACAAAGGCCTTTGGCTGCCCTCCTCATTCATTTCTCTCCTCCCTTATCTTTTGTTGGAATGCCCGACTCCGTCCAGAGTGCTGTCTTCAAAATTCCAGCCCGTTTAGACTCATTTTGGGGCTCTCTGTGCTTGTCAGTGGATTATTGTTGTTGTCCCTTCAGACGGCCCTGATCTTAGCTACTCAGCTCTGACACATGCGGTGTGTTCATGCCGCTCTGGTAATTGTTGAACCCAAAGTGTGCTTGATGTAAACAGAGCACGGCCGAGCCGAGAGGAGAGGAGAGGAGATGGTGCGGCGATGCACAGAGTCGTCTCCTCTGTGAGCCTGCGTTTGAGTGGAATGTCTCGACTCCGACAGTGAACGCCCTGCGCAGCGTATCAACTGCGGCACGGCATAGCGCAACTCAGCACTCCCCCGAAATCTGTTCATGACAGGGTGAAGGTGGGCCAAAGATGGGCAGGGCCGCTGCTCAGTCCTTAGCACTGACTGTTACTGAGAGCTGGTGTGTTTATACTGCACAGGAAAGCACAATACCAGCTGGCTGATAACACCAGGCTGTCACTGGCTCCTGCACTCTCCCACCAGTGATTACCTTCATTAAATTATATTTAATCTCTCAATAAAACACTTACATGTTTTTGTTATTAACATTTCATGAAGACTGTTCACACACTTACAAAAAGAGCTAATTTCACTGCTGTCCAGGTGATTTTGATAATTTGCTTATTTTTTTTAGTGACATACATACATAAAACTTGTCTTTGGTTTTAATTATTTAATTACACTTACAGAGAATTATAGAGGAGAGGAAAAAAATGCTGTTGAATCTTCTAATAAGTATATTCGTTGGCAATAACCTTAATGAACTGAAGGATAAATCATTGCTTGGTTAACTAGATTCATTGTACCTGCCTGTATACTGTGTGCCACTGTAGATCAAAGTGCACTGGGTAAAATGTTTAAAATGATTTAGCCTTTTGAAAGCTGGTCTGTTAAATTACAGGCAGGGCATTTCTTCTGTTTGATGAATGGGAACGGGAAGGTTACTTGGTGGTCTGTAAACAGGTAGGGAGTCTGATAATAAACACTATGGCCTCTGTCTGGTGATGAGTTATGGAGACAGTCTATACACCACAGTTACCAATATAAATGCTTCCCCTATCACAGTGGCAGCCTTAGATTTTTAATTAGCATGCCATTTCATATGACTGTAGACATTTCAAAGGGCTGCTTTGCGCTCCCCCTTACAAATGTCTCTCTCTCTGCGTTTGATGTCTGCCTAATGTAAATACTGGCAATTAAAAAGAAGTCCAGGGCTGGAGACGCACAAGGTCCGCCTAATTAAAACACAAACAAAGGTAGCTCGCAGAAAACACCTTATGATTAAGATCTAAAGTGTTATGATGAATCAGAGGTTCCATTAATTGTAAGGTTAAAATCAGTATAAAAGACAAACACGCATGTAGGTTTCAAATGAATGAAAGGAAGTTGAGAATAAAGGCTGGCATGCAGATAAAGGCCACAGTGCCTACTGGCACAGTGGCCTTGTATATTCTCTGCTGATTACGCACCCATTCCTCAACCAATTATGCTAAGCACCTTGTAGGTTACCTTTAGACATTGTTCCATCAAAACCTTGAAAGACAAGTAATTGTGTTATTGCAGAGGCAAGGGGTGGAAGCTGACTGGTGTGGAAATAATGTATTCTTGCTCTTAAAAAACAAATGAAAATGAAAAACAATAGGTGTGACAGAATTTGACCCCAGGCTTTTACCCATGGAAAGAAAGACATTCTTGTACTGCAGTTGTGTTCAGACATGCCCTGAATACTTGTTCCTGCTGAGGTGAACGTATAAACAAACAAAACAAAACAATAGTATCAACAGCATCAGAGATTTGCTTTCAAGGTCTGCAAACCCAACCAACCATTTACCGCTTACAGATGACACATCTATAATTAGAGCTTATTGTCACGAAGGTGTTTGGCTACATTATGTGCTGCTTCCGAGGTGAAGACAATTTTTCGGTTCAAGAGTACGTAGAAACACGTACCATAATCCAGTAGAGGCGGTGTGCTTAAGCCAGACATAAAGAATGGTGTTATTAAGGGTTAATGATCTCAAATCTCCATCTGCCTTTTCCTGTATGCTGTTAGGGCTTAGTAGCAGAAGAGACAGGCAAAAAGGAGAGTTTGCGAAGGAGCATTAGTGGCGGATTTCTTTTCACCAGTCAATTCCAGAGCTAACTGTTTGTTTTCATACCTGAGCTTAGCTGTCAATCTGCAGGAACGATGAAGGAGGGAGATGAAATCTCAGAGCAAGAAAGGGAGGCCGGCTGGAAGGGCTCCAAACCACAGAAAGTAGCAGATAATAGGAGGCACGGTGGAAGGAGGAGTGCGAGAGAGAGAGAGAGAGAGAAAAGATTCAGGATACTTAGAGTTAACATTTACAAATGTAAACCTCAGAGAGATTTTCTTCTTTAAAATAATTTCATAAAATCCCCATTCTTCATATGATTGAGGACACTTACAATCATTACTTCCCTATTTGTATATGTAGGCTACTGTATGTATGCCTGTATATACTGCACATTATAAACATGTCAAATGCATACAAATATAGCACACAGTGGCCTATGCAGATAAGGTTGCCCTCTGTTCCACGCTTGCAATGTGCAGGGTCTTTGAGCCTTGTACTCCACAGAGCTGTTTAAGTTTCCCTGCTGAGTGCCAGTTTCCTGGACCCCCGTTGGGAAAAAAATAAATAAAATGCTCAAGCATTTACTCAAACTGGAGAAAATATTTGGTTACTAAATTGGAACACACACTGTATTCATTCTCTTAGAATTTGTACCCAAAAAATAAATACATATATTTAAAAAATGTAAATAAAAAAAAGCTTAACATTGTACACTAGCGTTGAAATGGCAGCTTGAATTCTAAAGCAGAAAAATCGTGGCTCTTGCACTGTCAGAATCAATTTAAGAACGGTGTCGACATGACAGTGGTCGAGTGCACACAGACAGTCCTGTGGCAGGCAGATAAGTGGAAGCTCTTTAGGAGGAGAACGCAGGGCAGGGCAGGGCGGCAGCTGAGACTGATTTGATGCTGGCCCTACCTGTGCTGGCTTTACTCCTGAACAGACAGAAAGGAGTCCACTGTGTGGACACAGAGCCCATATTGTTCAGCCATGTGGGTTAGCTTCAATACACGATTATTCACCTTAAAATGTTTATTCCTAATGGCTTCCATAAAATGAGGTTTTGATGCCACTAGAGATGCACAGCACAACATGTGTGCCCACATTTCCCAGTGACACTGACTTACATAGCTTTAGAAAAAGAGTGTTTGTGTGTTTTAACAGCACACTGTATACATAGTATGTATATTATGCCTTCCAAACATACAAAACCATTCACCTAAACGGCACAAACCCGTATCTGTCCAGTTGCTCCAGTCAAAAATGCCTCTGTTAGCATTTTCTCCACAACACTTCAGTCAACTGTTTGCCCTGTGCACTCAGGTGAAATATGAGCCACAGTAAATCATTATTCCTCAGGCCACATTTGCCAGATGAATGTATGAGAGTGTTGGACTGTGTGTTTTTCTCCTCTAATGAATTGAGGAATTTAGCTTGTGGCACTAGAGGTAAAAAAGCAAGTACTGTGTGTGTGTGTGTGTGTGTGTGTGTGTGTGAGAGAGATATAGGGATATAGTTCTCTGTTTGTGTTTTGAATTATATTCCAGTGGTTTGTCATAGTTTGTTTAACTAATGACTTTTAAAGTTGTATGATACATTTCATGGAAACAAGCGTATTACTCTTGTTTTCATTCGAAGAGAATGTAAAACCTTTTCAGAGCTGAAAATAACACACCTGTCTTTTATAAAAGGACACTCCACTGAAATATTCCTCAGAATTCCCTCGGCAAAGCAAATACGATAAGATGCTTTATTGTCATTGCATGTTAAACAAGAGAAAAAAATATCCACACTGCAATGAGAAATGCTGACGGGTGGACCTACTAAGGATGTAAATTAATACATTAGTCAGATAATAGACTGATCAGAAGCAAATAACATCTGTATTTTAGGGAGCTTCTTAAAAGTGATGTTTTCAGATATTTATAAAAACATGTCTCATTTTTTATGCAACTGTTTTCTCTTCTAATTAAATTTTCTCAACAATAACTTTCTAGTAACTAGTAGTTTTCTTGATCCCACGAGGTGCATGCAATGTTCAGCAGGCATGCACCACTGGGCACAGAGCCAGACTCCAGAAACCAGAGAGGGCCGCAGAAACCTTTGCGCTTGATGCAACGATTGGGTCATTTTTGGTGAAATAAAATGCGGGGTCAGATGATGACTTTTATTGGTCGTCTTGCTGAGCGTGCCGCTAGTGTTGAAAAGGGGGGCGCCTTCAAGTTGAAATGTAAACAGAAAATGACGGTTATGCAGTTACCGTCATTTTATGAGCCAGCTTTTGTTACTGTTAACGTTAGTCATTGGCAAAAAGCATTTTGTAGTGCGCCGGCCATTGCTAACGAGTATTTGTAACACTGGTGGAATACATTTCATCTTTGTGTCGTTGAATTAACTGCGAGCAGATTGATTTTGTTAACAGCTGCATTTGCTCTTGTGTAAAACTACAATAATTAGTTTTACATTGAGTTACTTTTTTCTTTCCCAGATAAATCCACTATTTTAGAATTGTTGTATTATTACATATACCCACAGTCTGTTGAAGGTATTTCAGTATGATCATATCTGTAAATGAATGTTATCTGACTTATCCTACATTTCTGTTATTTTCTGCTTTTTGAACCTCACTTGAAATACATACTTTACTTACATGTTTTTTTTTGGCAGCCGTTGCTCTCAGTAATTTGACCTTTTTCTTTACATTTATTTTCTTATTTTTTACATTCTTCTTTAATTATCAGCTGCATAGGTAAGACCAATGAATACATGTTCTGTGAAAAGAATGAGATAACATTGCACATAATTCACTTCCAAGGTTTTGAAGACAGTAAGCTGCTGCCTTCATCACTGTCTTGCAGGCTTTAAGCACTTTGCATGAAAGAAACTTTGACAACTATGCTATTTTATGGGCACAGGGGTCAGACTCGTCACCACGAAGGCCATGAGAGATGAATAGAAGAACTGAGACAAGCTTTGTTTTCGTGTAATCTTTGCTATATACTGCTTTGAATACATACAACACCTTGCATGGTGCCAGGATCTCTGGTTTATCGCACTGTATTATAGAATCAAAGAATGAGGTATTCAATTACTGAAAGACCAGAAGAAAAGTTTCTGTGCAGAGTTATTTTTTTGTCTTCAGAGTGATTTTAAGGGTCACTGGCATTCCCTGTGGAGTAATATGTTCAGGTCGAGCCTCTATCTTGGCTTTGATGAAGTACCTTGTCCAGTGTCATGGGTAGACAGTGAAGTGCTGGAGCTTTCACATTAGCATAATTATACTGAAGAGTGAGGCTTCCTCCACCATCAAAATATTAGTCCCCATCAGTGTAAGACATGAACAGCAAAACCACAGTAGATGAAGTGTGTTTTTATTAATAACCTCTCCAGATGCCAATCAGAGTATACTTTTTTTTAGAAATTGTCTACTGAGCTATTTCAATTATTTTGAGTCTGTAAAACTGTCTTAAAATCAATTTGATACTTAAATAAATGTGTGCACACATACATATAGAGACATACATA
Organism: Cottus gobio; assembly: GCA_023566465.1. Lineage (NCBI taxonomy): Eukaryota > Metazoa > Chordata > Actinopteri > Perciformes > Cottidae > Cottus > Cottus gobio. The sequence continues at coordinate 18,451,376 of CM042224.1, read as the reverse complement.
TATAATGGAAGAAACTCATAATACCAAACTTCCATCTAAAAAAGTTTTAATCACAAAGGTTTAAGTGGTTTTAAAAATGTGAGAAGATCTGACATTTTTTAACAAGCTGATGGGTGAATCAGCCTTTATGTTCAGACCATATAGGAGAGCACAGGGACTGAGAATCCTTACTGCCAGTGGATGACATGCGCTTGTGAGTCATTTCTCATGCTTGTTAGTGAGGTTTTATTGGCAAGATTAATTGCTTTTATATCATGGCAGAGGCAGCACGCCAGGTAAAACGGCTGTTGCTCATATTGTCTTGGTTGTAGGGCATGGAGGCGTGTTAGCACCATATTACTGGTATTACTACTGCATATGGCCTTGTAGCACTGCACAGGGATACCATAAAACTAGCTCTATTTATTCCAGCTGGGATTCCTACCAGTCAGATCCTCAATACGATACATTTTTCTTGTCAAAATGTTTCAGTTATATTCAATATCACAAAAGTGTATTTGGTAAAAAGATTGACTTGTTTTTCATGCTTTTGTTGAAGCAGTTTTATGGGTTTGAAGAAAGGTCTGTTGGCAGAATTTTCTTTTCTATATTGAACACTAGGAGGTACCAATAGATGCTATTTGCTGCAACTTAATTGGCTCTTTTGTGTTTTCTACTGAAAGAATGGACAAAGGGTCAGATGACCGCAGAGTTTACACACGTGTGCATTTACCTCAGAGGCATGTACTTTTAATCGATTGGAACAGCACGCAACACACATCTGTACACGCTCATGTCTACATTCACACACACTTTAGGAGAGAGCCGAGAGAGAGAGCCTAAGCACATAAGGCATTCAAGTTATGTGCAGTCTGTGCATACAGCTTGGTACAATCGGAGCATTTAGACAAGTCTTAATTTACTTAGGATGGGTTTGCAGCATATGGAAGCATCCACAATAGATGACTGATAGAGAGACAAAGAAATTCCTGTCTTCTGGCGTTAAAAAACTCAATTCAGATCTGGTCATAATGGCTCAGCTGTCTTAACCAAAGGAAGGGAAGAGAATAGGGTGCCTTGTGATTTTCCCCCTTTTCACCCTCACCCTCCCTCGCTTTTCTTCTTTTTTTGTGCCTGAATCTTTTATCTGTGTTATTCACTCGGGACTCTTCAAAGTAACAAGCCTCCTTCTTTTTCCCCGGTACTGGACTTGGAACCCAAATTAGAGACTGCTTGATTAGAGCAGAGAGGAGGGAGCCAAGAGAGAGGGAGATGTGGGTATTGGACAGAACAAATCGCACCCCTACAAAGTGCCTTTTATCCAAAGACCCCAAGGCTTAAATACCCCCATCCCTCCCAAGCAACCATGGCTCTGCTTGTTTCCCTCTTATCATTTATTTAGTCACCCGTCGCTGATGTTTTCTGCTCTACTTTGTGACGTTTAAAAGAGGCAGAAATCTGAAAAGGTGAATACTGAAAGCGCTGAAACTGAACAACACAGCTTTACTGTCTCCTCCTCCTATGTGCCAATTTAGCATTTCTGAAGTGAACACCTGAGAAAAAAAAAAAAAGAAAAATGCCAGCACAACTTGACCGCTTACTCCTGAGATCCTCCTCCTGAGTCAGGCTGGTATTGTTCTACCCGTCTTCAGTCTTCTAACAGCAAGATGTCACAACATGTTAGGCCTGGGCGGACTGCTGGGGTTTATGTAGAGACAAGGCATCTCTGTGCTGTCTGTCTGCCATCCGAAGCTCAATGTGAGGAGACATGTTAACAGGCAGACCCCGGCCCCACCGCTGTTAAAAGCCATGCAATATGCAGGAAACGGCCTCTTTTGTCAGTAGGTTGGTCAGACACAGACCGCGACTCTCCTCTTCTGCACCACCCAATAAAAGTTTTATCTACATTTTAAAGCTGATCCATAATTTAAAGCAGGAAGAAAGAGATTTTTACACTAACAACCCAACAGAAAACACATGCGCCTGATTTTCTACAGCCTCGGAAGGGAAATTCTTCCACTATATTTTAGACATTCAGATATTATGTATTCAGCATTCACCAATAATACAAATTAAATGAAATACTTATTGATATTTCAGCATTTGGCAATAGGCATTAAAGACTTGACAATCTGTTTAATAATTAGGATTAAGTTGAGAAAAAGGAAAGGCCCAAACAGCAGTAGAGAGGGCAGTTTAGACTTCCCACAATTTAGCTCAACATCAAAACAATGGGCTCTCTGTTAGTATTCCTTTAATGTCTGGGCAGGACTGAGCTCTCCACAGTCGGACTATTCCATCAGATGCTTGTGTGGACCCTTAGCCCCAGTCCCCCTGCACATTCATGCACACAAACATGAAGCATTCCAGTTATTACATTTTTGCAATTTTGTGTTTTATGACACTCTTAAACTAGTGAGTGATCATCAAAAATGTGTAATTAGGCAGGCTGAGAGTGGGCGTCATTGAGTCCAGATGTTTAGTTGCCAACTCAAGGTCATCAAGGCCTTGATGTCTGATGGCCGTCATCTTCATCTGGATCATGCTTTTCTTTTTCTTTTCTTTCTGTCCTTCTTCATCTCCTTCTTTAGTCCCTCCCCACTCCCCCACCACAGTATTGATAGCTGTGATTTATTGATTTATCTTGCTCGTGACCTGTAAAAGCCAGGCCCTTCATGGACACAGGCAAAGGTTAATAAAATTGGTGCTGATTGTATCAATTTTACAGCTAAGCCATTCACAACAAGTGTAGTCGGGTGAATAAGAAGTCAATTCAGGTCTTGGAAACTGCACACATGCCCGATGAATAGCTGCTTTTAGGTGGGGTTTTTTCTCGGTCTGAGGATAAATGGAGAATTGCATCTCTCTTCCATTGCAGCAGGCAGCGAAGGCAGAACGAGGCGAACCGAGGTTCAGACAAGCCTGCCAGTAAATTGCCCTGAATGGGTTCTGGAGGTTGACAAGCCCTATTAAGACAAACGGCTTTCCTCATCGGATAGATAAAATAAATCAGGTGTTTAGTCAAATTAAAATAGTTTGAGTGGAGAGGGCCCCTGGGAGCTCTCGGAGAAACTCAAGACAGATGTGGCTAGAGACGAGAGGAAGACACCCAAGAAAAGAATTCAGCTTCCGCTGGCCGCAGGCCAGACTTCCCTGTACTTTTATCTGGATCTCTATCCTTTTATCCTTCTCTCTCTCCATACCATCGGAATCCCCATCCCTTTTTTCCTGTGTTCTCCAGGATCAGCTTGTCACACAGAAGTGCAGTGGGAGGAGAGTGAGTTACTGTCTAGCCTCTCACTGGCAATTATGTTGGCGGTGTAAGTCAATGGTAGGATCACTTAGCATTGATTAGGCGGAGCGAGAGAGCAGTGCAGCGGAGCCGCTCTCTCTATCACACACAGTGCGGACATGTGACATAGAGAGAGAAGTAAGCCTATTGGTCTGTCAATGCTTTGCTTCTTGAAGTATGCATACAGTAGCTTCACAGATAATACAATAAAGAGTGTATTGTTCAGTTTTCTCATTACCAATATTAAGAGCACATTTGTGATGTGTAAAAAAAAAAAGTTTTTCTAGTGCTGTTTTTTTAAATGTTTGAACAATCCTTTCAATAGTGTGTAAGTCCTCTAATAGGTTGCTGGAATGGCCATATAATGAAATACTTTTAGTTTTGAGGCTAACACTAACTCTCAACACTTTCTTTATATTCACCCCTGGTAGTCTGACATAAGCTGCCACCTCAGTTTGACAGCTCCCTGCAGCTCTTTGTCTATATGCCGGGAACAATTCCTTCCCTTTCTTCCTGTGAAAGCTGTGAACACCAGCTACAGTAAATAGATAACTCCAGGCTGTGTGTGACCTTAACACTTTCTCGTGAATTCACTGCAGTTGGTTGCTGCCTGTGTGGTTCTCTTTGTACGGTATATTGTGTACAGTACTATAGCACAATATGATGATCGGCATGTGCAGCATGGTCACTTTTCTATATTTAGTGTATAATAACCAAGGCCTTTGGCAGGTTTTTTCTTTCTTTTCTTTTTACAAAAGCATCCACCCTAGTTATTTAGTCATGGCCACTATTAGGCCTTTTGTGTACTTTTGTCCTTTTTGTTCCTTCTTTCTGGTATACATAGATCATACCTGTATATATGTTTGTGACTCAGGCTCTCCACCTTGTGTTTGTTTACCCTTTCCGCTCGTAACATTGCTCTCACTCTCTCTTCCCTCACTAGGTACTCCAGAGAGTCTAGCAGAAAAGGAACACCAGCTCTCCACAATGATCAGCCAGCTGATCAGCCTGCGCGAGCAGCTCCTGGCTGCCCACGACGAACAGAAGAAGCTCGCCGCCTCACAGATGGAGAAACAGAGGCAGCAAATGGAGCTAGCTCGTCAGCAGCAGGAGCAGGTAGCTGCTCACGGTTTCCTTTTTTCACACTCACCGTGTCTCTGTTTGTCTCATTTTGCACCCCAAGTAATAGCCTTTTCTCCCACACTGTTTTCTTTCTGTCTGTCTGTCTGCCTGATTCCCCTTGCGACTTTAATCTTGTTTACCCTATTTCCTCATGTCGTCTCTACAATAAAACCCATTAAATGCATTTTTAACAAATTGTCACTACCCTCTCTATTTCATATTAAATTTCATGCCTGAAATGCTAATAAAATCGTACTCCTCGGTAGGAATTTGGAAGAATATTAGATTTAAGAGATGTTATATTCTATATTACCTTAGATATTTCAGTCATGCTCTCTCGCTCACATTTATGCTGCGTGGAAGGAAAATGTTATTATGACTTGTACTAACAAATGCGAGGGAATGAGCGAATTAAACGTTATATTAAACATGGAAGTCCTCTATATCTTATAAATCGACTCCTATTAGAACAAGCTTGGCATTAGATTTGCAGCACAAATCAGGCCAATGAGCCATATTGTACAAATCAGCAAATTAGCAGAGGCCATGAAGTGTGTTAATGTCTGGGAAGAAATAAGGACACAAACTATCCACACGGGCGACACTTTTATTATCACTAGCCACCCTAATGGCTATGAGTCAATTATCAGCAAGGAGTTCACTCAGAGTTTTCCCCACACACTCTCAGACCATCCTGTGGTAAATGAAGAGATAGACCATATACCTTGGAGTGATGCATTTGGTCATAGTACACTAATAATACATTAACAGTATTGATTCCTTTTTCAATCAATGATGTTCATTTGCAAACTACACTCAACTCTGTATGCTTTGTGGACATTGCAACATAAATGAGCAGTGATATAAGATATGTTATTATTTGATCTTATTTAAAAATGGAAGAATATTAATAAAATGGAAAAGAGAGAAGGGGGTAGAGAGGGAGCCCGCTGAGAGCCAGAATGCCATCAAGCCATCAAGATACAACACAGTAATTAACTGTTGACACTCGTGAGGAAGCCAGCACAAATTAATCTTGACACATTTGCAGACGACCGATATCTTACAGTGAACACTTTGTAATTATATTTAAAAATGAAAATTAAATGACACTTAAAACTAGGTTGTCATGCTCAATGAAGTGGGCATGTAGAGCGGGGGACTGCTGGGATTAGAAGGATTGCGGTGTGGCTATTCGTCACTCAGGGGTGGCAGGGACGTCTGCCACTCGTTCACTGCCTGTTATCTCCATCATAACCACGACCGTCTGTCCTGTAAATCATTTATTCTCTTCTACCACTAATTTTGACTGTGCAGTTCAACACAGGTCGTTTCATGTTCATTGGGAAATTAAAAATATGTTTTTGTCAGATTTTGCAGCAATGTAATTATAAAACCATAGTTTGTCAATAAAAGGAAATGTAATATTATTTTTAATTAAAATTAATCTGCTGCCTTCTCCCCTTTATTTATTTAATTTGAACCACTATTTTAACATATTCTAATACATAATTACTGGTCTGCATAGCATTTAGGAGCAGTATCTCTGGTGTTGTACCTGCAGTTGCAGCACAGTTCCTATTTTATATAATGTTGTCTAGAAAAAACAAAAAAGTAGGCCGATCACCTGATTTTAGTTCCTTATTCTCAATGTCAGTTTTAACCAGAAATGATTAAATTCCTTGTCTTTACTTCTATTTTCAACCAGATTGCAAGACAACAGCAGCAGCTTCTGCAGCAGCAGCACAAAATCAACCTCCTCCAGCAACAGATCCAGGTCAGTCAAAGTGTTTCTGTTGGCCCTCTAACACTCGGCAGCTTACGTCTCTCACTTCTTCTACGCCGATTACACTTCTGTGTAATTGGTGTACAACTGCTGTCACAGCGAATCACATGTCTGGACTTGATGGCATAGATCAATAGAATTAGACATTAAAGTAAATATCATTGCTAACTTCTGTTAGCCTCTTCTTCTAATCTTTTTTAAAATATCTTGTCTTTTTATCTTTAATTTTTGTGTCACACTAACATTCATCACTCTCATCAAATGTTAATTGCCTGTTGGTAATTTGGGAGGGCTTTAAAATATGGAGGAAAATAATTAGCACATCTTAACGAACAAAAAAAAGGTGGGGGGGCAACAGCTAATGAGTGCTGTTGATGGAGAAGAGCCTGGAGGTGGTGGGGGACATGAAAGAGGCTGGTAAATGCCTCTGAAGCAAGTTGGTCCCAGAAGGGCAATGTGGTATGCTTTCACAAAGCCCAATAGCAAATTGTGAACGAATTGTGCTTTTTTTTTTATCTCCTTGTACTATAATTCCTAGATGTATTTGTTGCTCTCGAATTTGACCCATGCATCTCATGCTAGACATTATCATTGTCATTCGTGTGTATATGTTTGTGTGTGCCTCATCATGTGATGCAGTGCAGAGCGGTGTAGTGAAAGACCACCCAGGCAGCATGCAGCGGTACATGGTCAGACAGCCCAAGATTATCCAGAGCTGGTCACTGGCAGCGGTCAAGGCTGGGAGCCGTACTGCCCGCGTGGAGCTAACGTTATCCTGCTGGGTGTGCTTAGTGTCAGGCACATCCTTCACCATTCACCTTCTCCACTGCTTGTTCTTTTTACTGACAACTCCCTGTCTTGCTCTTTTGGTTTACTTGCAACAAATTGTTCCTCCAGCACCTTTTAGCACTCCTTCCAAGACATAGTAATAGTTTTTTTCTGAAAAGCAGTTTCTACCTGTGGGACTTCATACACAGGTTGTTCTCATTACTCATTCTTACACTAAGGCAAAGCAAACTTTTGGTTTCAATCATCCGTCCAACTGATCTACTGCCAGGGCATCAACATGGCTATTCCAAGAGCTCTTTGCAAGAGAAAGGCCATACAGTCAATATGTTCTTGTGAAGCCACCCGTCTGGATCTTGCACTTCAACAGTGGACAGTCTATTAGAAAATTCCACTGGAGAGAAGCACAGAGCACGACACTCTGTCCAGAAAACACTCTAAAATGAAGTACCTTATACACTACTGAGGGACTAGTATACTCATATCATGGATGGCCCTTCACTTATGCTCATTGAGCATAAGGGCACAGCCCTAATGCATCTCACTTTTAAAGGCCCTTGCTTTCATCACAAAGTTAAAGGCAAATGATACCTCAAAATTCTCCTTGATGCATAGTTTTGAAAGTGGGTGGAGGGGTTGAGTGTGCATGGGAATGTGCTTCTAAATATCCATTTCAAACACTTGAACAGAGATACAAGTAGAGTCCTTTTTTGTAGAGCCAGCTTCTCCCTTGACCAAATGTGCCACAGATCCTCTCTGATAAAAATAAATAAATAAAAATAAAGAAGCAACATTCACAATTAAACAAAAGAGTCTCATGGTCGGACCATCTGTTCCACTGCCCATCAGCCTTTTCCAGCTGCACGAAGCAGACAGAACACCTACAGAGAGCAAACAGGAGTCATTCTAAATACTTCAAATAAGTTTGATCGTGCAACATTGTTTATCAGGGGGTTCTTTAAGGCAGAAGATGTTCTTTCTCCCTAACGTAGTTCCCCCAGATACTCCTCTCAAGTCAGAGTACGAAAGACAGTAGATAAAAGAGTCAGGGGCAAGTTAGTCAAGCATTTTTGCCACTCTGTTTTCATTACTGCTGCCTCTTAAAAATGCCCTGGCCTTTTTAATATATAACAGCTTTGACTTAATTAGTTCTGTAAACAAGCCTCCAGCCTGCATGTTAGAGACTTTTAGGAAAGTGGGAAGCAGTGTTGGGGGATTGAGTTACTCTGCTATTAGACTGGAGAGCACTAAACTTTATTGGAGACCCCACTGGCCATCAAAGTCCTTCTGTTTTGGCTTCAGGGAGGAAACCAAGAGAGAGCCTAAGCTAAGGTCTTGTATTGATAATGTACCTGATCACATCCGTTGACATTGTAAACTGACCAAACAATAAAACCATAGGGGCTGCAAGTGGAGATTGTTGTTGGCACGCTATATGTGCTCTTTTAAGGTGCTTTTGCATGTGGATTGAAGGGAATCTGTGTAGTTATAAAGGTTTAGTTAGTGAGGTTTGCAGGAAGGCAGAAGGCAGTTTAATCAAGTTTCCCCTTTGAATAGCCATCTCTCTTTTTATCCTTTCCCATCATTCCAACAAGAGAGGGATAGAGATTTGGTCTTTGTCCTTCGGATTACAATGTCACTTGTTTTAAGATAACAGATGATTGCAGTTTTAGGGGCTTATCAAAAGTTAAAGCTTCAAGGCTTTGTGTGTTTTTCCGTCGGCTTGTATTCCTTCAGTTCATCCTCATCGTTGAAATCATCTTGGCACTAATTCAATCTCAGGATGAGATTAACTCTTGATTTAGTTGAAACATCACCAAGACATATGTGGCAAATAAACATATATAAGTCTCTGAGTCTGTGTGTATAATAATAATAATAATAATACGTATTATTATTATTATTGAGCAGCTAAACAGAAGCATGTTGACCTTCATAGTGTTCACTCTGGTGTTTGTCATTTTCTTTCCTTTCATATGCACTTCCTTGTTACAGTACATGAGAGTTAAATACAATATGCATGTTACTAAGAACTGAGTAGTAATAGTAATGGTAGAATAGTATAAGTCTCAAAATAAAATAAAATGCCCTCATGATATGTGGAGCTATGTAACTCAGGTGACGGTAGTGTCCCTGGTCATGCAGTGAGCACCCATCTTCTCACCTCTCACATTTGAATGACCCCAGTTCCTGCATTCCTCAAGGATGGGTCTGTTAAGACACAAACCGTGGTTTGACTCTCACACACACACATACTCAATCGTGTACAGTACACAGGCACACAGGGACCCACGCATTGATACACACATCAAGAGAATAAATATTGGCAGAAAGGTCAGGGTGAACTTTATCTTCACAGACAGGCTGGAGGAAACTGAGCTCCCCTGATGAAACAGAGGGACACTTTTAATCTAATTCATTTCATTTGAAGTGTTTATCCATTAAAAATATCACAATATCATGACTTTGTCATTGGCTGTGGCATTGATGTGCCAACCGTGACACTGTAAGATCCAGGATCTGAGATATAATACATTTCTATAGCCGCCATTGTATACCGTGTTGTTGACACAACTGCTTTTGAAAACTTAAATGATGTATTTATCATGCAGTCTGTCTGTATTTATCTCCCTTTAACCTTTCGTTCTCTTCCTAGACATGGCCAAGCTTCAAATTCCAACCTCACTGAACAGTACACACACATTATCTGTGCCTCTATGTCCTACCTTTAACCTTGTGTGCAGACAGACAGATTGTGTGTATCCCTTCCATTTAAGAAGAGAGACACGAGGTTAAAAGAGAAAGGGCCACTATATTGTTGTCCACCTCCTACTTCCAAGTCCTAGAGGCTTTATCACATGTGTCTGTAACGGTGTAAAGAAACCGGCAGGAGCATGCAGGTAAAATGCTAAGGTCTTGAAATTGAAGATAAAATTAAATTAAACCAGCATTTATTTGACCACTTTTAAAGGTGGACAATCAAGCGGTAGCGCATAAGGCATACTGTCTGTTTGAGGTCAACGGATACTGAGACCAAGGTGGTCTGATAGAACAAGGATCTACTGTAATTCTTCACAGGTGAATAGGTACATATTTTCTTCAACACTATTTGTGTTATGATACAGAGACGTTGATCTTACATACTCTTCTTTACTTTGAGTTAATATAAGGGAGAGAAAAAAATCTGGACTGAAGTGTTTTAGTCAGTTGCACTTGGATTTCCCATTTCCGTCTGTTTCAAAGAAACCGGATAATTCACAGGGGAAGTTCTGTTAAAGTGTCTTCTGTATTCAGTGGCTGTAGAGTCGTCCCACTTAAACACACTGTTTTTTCAGTTTTTGTTTTTTTAATGATGGCTGTTGCTTTGGTTTGCACCAAATGTCAATGTAAGGTCTTTGTCACTGAGAAGCAGTTGCCCCTAATAATTGGCCGGCATCAGACTGTATTATCTGCTTCCTCACAAGCCCTACACAGCCTGATGCTTCTGCATTATGCTCTGCAGCAGACTAGTTAACATTTCTATCTAGAGCTTTTTTGCTATGTATTAAACTTTTCTATGCTGATCAAATAGTTATCTGTCCAGATCTCACAGCATGAAAAAGAAATGCTGTCAAATTGGTATTTGGCCTGTAGAATAAATTGGCTTTTAGTAAAACTGTTCTGTAATCACTGCTTTGTTATGAAGAAATGGAATATGCATGCTATCCAATGCAGTAATTTAATGCACTGATTCTGTTTGGTTACCAATTTAGAGAAGCAAAGACTCCAAAACTAACATTATGGTAAATATTTTTAAATCAATCAGATGAGTTTAAATAAACACAGGGCTGTATGGTAATTGCGCAAAGATAATAGTGCTAATTTGTGTTTTCTCAGATGCTTTTGTTGTCTCCCCGGCACAAATGATTTTCTCAGTGTGAGACTCTTATTAATGCACTGGCAAAAAAAAGGCACAGAAATAGACATTGTTAAAGAGAATGTGTAAGTCCCCTAATTAGCACAGATAGATTGGAACTGTTAGCATGATAATAAGAGAATAATAGAGCAGGGAAATGATCGTGTGTGTTTAAGTGTGCTACTGTGTGCACACGCCTGCCTGTGTGGATGCTGCGCTGCCAGTGCCTTCCCTTGTGTTGCGGAGCTCTGTGTTAGCCTAGTAGGATTATGTGGGGGCATTAACAGCCTAGTCAGACGGGCTTGGCTCTCGCCCAGGGAGGCACAGTCCAGCATGTTCATCCTCCATTTAAGGAGACTGTTAGCTGATGAAGATGTGCACATGCAAGACTGAAGATAAAAGAAAGTGGTGACCCGACTCATTAGCCGCTGTGATTTAATATATTGACACTTGGATACAAATAATTCCATTCTGTGGACTTTATCGGTGGGGAGGGAGGTATCAATTTAATTAGTTATGAATTGTGACTTCTTGTCAGTAAGCAGAATAAATGCTGACGTTAAACAAACTAATGTGCAATTTAAACAATGAAGCTATCGTGGCCCTGTTAAAACTTAATGATGCATAAAAAGGTGTGTGAGATACTACCTCAGCAATATCAGTGATGGTGTGCAATTTAAGCTGAACAGTTAGTATGTAGAGCCATTTGTCTGTTAAAGCAAAGTCGTGCTTTAGGAATATAAACAGTAGATGCTGTTTGAACGGCATGTGGGTTTTGTCCCATTAGGATATGATGCTGTCTCCTTTTCTATGTGAATGAAGTGTAACAACTGATCACTGGCTTTATTGAGTCTATTTAGAGGCAGTCAAATGAAACATATGCTGCTTGTAATGTGAATGCAGACAAACATAGATCCATTATTGCTGTAAAATACACAATAAAGCCATGCTTTTGTGTAATTGGCCTTTGTATTTAGACACCTCAGCAGTTTAAGCAGCGATAATTAAGAGGCTCCATCTGAGAGGTGCCACATGAACGGCTGTAATGTGTGAAATCACACCTGAGGGTCTACTTAAAATTAGTCACCTGAGGGGTTTGTAAAGCAGCCGTGGGATGGGTTAATTTATGACACAAACTTGCAGCCTTCTCTCACTTCACACAAGTGACAGGAATAACCCACACAAAACAGAAAAAAATGAATCAGGAAGCTAAATAATCCCGATATTATTTAGAAACATTTAAATGTTGAATGCAGCACTTTTTGGTTCTTTCTAAATATCATTATAAAGTACCTGTTCAGAGCTCAGCAAACCTTCCCTGGATGAAAGCAGAGCTCCTACACTTAAGTCCATTGTACACCGACCCTCGTAGGGAAAATATCAGTTGAGGAGAACACATCCTCCAGTGTGATGTTGATTTAGTTTCCACTCCCTCTCTGCGGGGACAGTGTTTTCTCTGCTAATGTTGTGCAAACTGTTTTGTCTTTGCATTGGCTTTGCGTGGCCATCGTCTTCGGCAGAGGGCACATGCACTCACAGGGAGAGGGAGCTGCATTAATGGGCTCTACTGTGTACGGGCAGCCGGCAGGGAGAAAAGGGGCGCGTGTTTTCTTAGGTCTGGGGTGGCAAAGCAAAGCATTCAGCCCATGACCGATGCAAAAAAGAAGGTTTTTGTTTTTGTGAAAAGGAGGAAAGTCCAAGCAGTCCCTAACAGAACACAATGAATGAGCTATTTGGTCCTGCACAGTTTTTTTCTTCTTTTCCCACATAACTCTTTTTTTTTTACTTTTGAACATTTCTTTAATTGTATCCCCACTTTAAAATAATTCAACTGTAACTGGACTATTTTTCAAAGTCCTCATATTACCTCTCTTGTTTGATGTTTTATGAAATCAGGCTATCAGGATATTTGAGCACGTTTGAAAGTCTCATCGCCCTTGTGTCTCCAATAAAGTTGCCCCTCCTGACAGGCCTGCTCTCTGCTGAACAGCAGAATGAGCCCTGTTGTTATGTGGGGCCTTGGCAGCTGGGAGGTAATAGTGAAGACAGAGCCTCAGTCTATGAGGACGAGACAGAGGGGGACACCCAGCTGTAGTGTGGACAATACCATTACACAATGTAGGGGTGGTCTGCAGTTAGACAGAAGCATTCTTCCCAAGTGCAAATTGTTTTTTCCTACAAATTTTAAATAAATGATGAATGAAATAAGAATGCTTTATATTTAAATATTACACAGGCAATGACAAGTGCTATATATATATATATACACATAGCATTTATGTCTCTCTACTTGCTTCAAAGTGTTCATGTGACATAAACAACCACAATATTTGATAAGCCTCACATTAAATCCCTCTATTTTCCACTCCCCCTACCCTGTTCACATCACATGGTTGTAGCTGGCTATCTGACTAGCCCATGTCCAATGTTCTTTAGTACCACACTCTACCCCCTGCATTGAGGGTCCGTGGCATTTTACTTATTTTCATTTCCATATAGCGAGGATGTATATGCAGGATAATGATGCCGGCCCCAAAACCTACTTGTGCGTTTGTTTAAGTCTGTCCTTTTCTTTCCCGTCATTACACATGCTGTTTGAGGGAGTTCCCATGGATTTGGCCAGTTTACTGCAAACCTTAATGTTATGGCCAGACCTTGACAGTTTTTTGGGGTCTTCTTACTTCCATGTATGCCCCCACACCCCCAAAAAGCGCTGATATTCTTTGGAAATATAACACTGAATTTCCTGTTAAAAATACTCTTCATGTTAAGGGTGTAATGCAGGATTGTGTTGCTGTGTGCACACAGTTCATTGTGTCAGCGTGTAGAAATGCATTTTGCTTTTAGTGTGCTCCACACAGTGTAATGTAATAGAGAGCTGGAGCATGACAACTCTCCACTTACATAGACATAGACAAATGAAAAAGCGTTAAAAGGGAAGAACATATCTAAAGGCTCGTCTTCAATATTCTTTTCAATATTTCTTTTAACAGATACATTTAATGAATTAGTAGCATTTTCTTTATATACACAATTTATACTAAACTTACACAGATCACATTTCATTTCTAGAAATACATTTTTGCATCTTTTGTTGTATCAATGCGTCATTTAAACCTTCTTGCACAAGCACTGACTTGTTTCACTTATTTTGATTTTCTATTTTACCATTTTGCATCATACTTGAGGTCAAGCTGTTATTATTCTTCCTACAACATTATTATTCTTCCTACAACATTTAATACTGAAACTACATTAAGCAGTGTGCAGAAATCCTGTAAATACCAGTCAGTGTATTTAAGCAAATAGTAGCCTGCAGCTTTAGCCAGAATTCTTCGGAAGTCAGGAGGAGGGCTGGAGTGGAGGGATTTGGGGTGGGCTGTGTTAGGCGGGTCAGAGGGATGGACTACCCTGCTTTCAAGCTCCCATCGACTTAATATAGACATATTGGAATGGCTGTTTTCCAAGAAGGCTTGTTTTACTGTGTAAGGAATTAGTGGAACAAGAAGCCATCTATTGGTTGTTCCTTCTGGTCTGACCTCGCTCAAGTGTCTGGATTTGCCACACTTTATCCTGAACAGCACTCAGTGTAATACACACACAGGCATGACTGATGTGCAATGTTACACTTAAACCTGAGCAAACAGGGCCTGCTGTCAGAGTGAAAGCTGCACCCCAACAATTCAGAGAAAATATTACAGGGTTTTTTTCCAGTCTAGTGCTTGTACACTGTTGACTTTGTGCTTCAGCTGTCTGTCTTTGACTTTCGTAGGGAAGGGTGCTAAGAATTACAGGAAGGAAGTGAGGGGAAAGGTCAGAGACTTGACCAGGACAAGGGCCCTTTGTTAATGACCTGAACCCCTCCAGTGTATTTACCCTCCCCGATTCCAGTGTGCCTTTTTTCAGAGCAGACAAGCTGGGATAATGTGCCTCAGTCTAGTGGGTGGTAATATGAAGACCTGAAGTCTGAGGCATCAAAGTCTCGTGCAAATCTATTGATCTATTTGTCTGATTACCATTAGCTACAAACAAATCCAAACACCATCACATCTCCGTCCGATCAATGTGTGTGTCTGCTGTGCGAAGTAACTGTTCCGCGTACAGCTGCAGTGTAACCGGCTGATAAGTGACCTGTAGTGAAAGAGTAATATGTGCTTAAATACCGTTGTTTCATGGGGGAAATAATCCTGATGCAACACAGAGGATTCAACAGCCCAGAAGTGCTTCCACTGAGTGATTTTCCTCCTGGTTAGGCTCCAGTACAGTGTACACCCAGCGGGCTGTGTACACAGTGGCGGGTGTTAAACATATCCTGCTGTCTAGTGTCAGTTTTACTGTGTGTGCTGCTGTTGGGATGTATCCAGACGTGCCAGCTTCCTCAAGATCACTTCCCCTTTAAATGGATCACAAAAGGTGATTTCTATATTCGCAGGCGTTCGGTGTGCAGCTCAGCGGAGAGCAGGGGGGAACAAAGTGTGAACTATCAGTTCTTACAGCAACAGCTGGAGTCTATCCTCCCTGGGTGAAATTACAGAACCTCTCCTATAGAAAATGTGAAAGGGAAGGTTAGCGAGAGGCGCGGATCTGACAGCTACTAAAGTGTGGAAGTCATTTTATCAAAATGAGATGTCAGTGAAACTTGAGTCCTCTTCCAAATGATTACTGGTGATTGTGATATTTTTCTGATGGGTTATTATAAACTAAATTATTGTACAGAATTAAGATCATCATCACCATGAGCTCATCAGCAATTCTTGGCAGCTTGTGGCCGTATTGTTGTCGGTATGTTCATAGAATACTTGAAGGGGTTTTACTTTCACAAGTCTCCTAGAGGCTTATGAATGCAGATTATATCCAAGATAAGCATATGTGTCAGAGGTGTTTTAAAAGGTGTCAAGTAGCAATTAATCAGGATGTTAAACCCAGGATCTCACAGGTCCTTTCTACCCAATAACCATGAAACACAGTGAGAATGAGGAAGGTGTTTGTCTTTTTTGCCCCTTTTGTCTTTTAATCTTGTTAATACTGACTGATTCTGGCAGTAAAAACAAAAACTCTCCCAGTTTCCTTCACGTAGCGCATTGTGGTGCATGGCGAGTAGCAAAGTTGAGTGTGGATCAGTGCATGGAAGTGTAGGGGGTTCAGAGGGAAAGCCAGCAGGGGGTTTCCAGGCCTCCGGGGTGCTTTGTAGAGGCTATAACAGACAGTGAGGAACATAGGTGTTGACAGGGGCCCAAGTCGGTGCAGTAATGCGCTGTACATCTCCATTAGCGCTCAGTGTTTTGGCGCTGCTCGCTCGGGTGTTGTAGGTGGATGCTTGCACTTCTATAAAAACAACACCACTCACGGCACAAATACCTCATAACTGTACCGGAGTTTTTAATACAGGTCTGTAAATTTTTTTTTAAAGTGAAATGTTTTTTTAATCACACAGCTTGTCAAAAAATAATTATAAAAGTGCATCTTTGATCTTAAATATGCTAAGTGCTATTTGTATTTCACCATAAAAAAGCCTTACAGGAATATAAATAAATCTAGTTTGCAAAAGTACAACGTTCATGAGTTAATGCAGTATTACAGCTGAGATTTCTAATCTTGAAGTTTTATATCCTGAAATGAATATATGAGTATATGATTGAAAATAGGTTAAATACAATATTTCTCAATAACGCACAATGAAGCAAAACTAAAAGAGAGTTTATATTTGGCAAAACGAAACGTGTCAAATAGTACAACTACACAAGGATAACGTGTGACTGAACTAAATATTGTTGTAATTTTTCTTGTGAAAAAAAGCCCTAAAATAAAGCTCATTAGCTTTTCAACAATGGCATCTATATGTATCCTACCAGCAATAACTGCAAGTTGGTTGTATTGATCTCCTTGAGAGTGAAACAGATTGCGTGCTGGCCTGATACAGACTGCATCAGGTCATCTGAATTGATGATACATGTTGCAAGGAGGCTGAGTTTCCCCAGAAACCTCTGTTGGAGTGCTTGCTGGCAGAGACAGGGGCCTCAGCCAAGTCTGTCTGACTGATCACTACAGATGCTCCTCTTCAAGTATTCCGAGTCAGATCCTTAGTGCTGGGTCTTGAGGGACAAACAATAGCACCTGTTCCTCATAAGATAGCCCATTCATGTATCTTTAATGAAGCCTGGGGGCAGATGGTGTGAAATGACATTATCCAGTACTTAGCAGTGCTAAGACAAAGGAAGAGCAGTGCCAGCACAACAATGCCGCTGTATTTACGAGGAGAAGGGGGGGCGCTGCCCAAGTGCCCAGCTCACATCTGCTCCACTTCATTCTCAGACTCCTCAAGATCATCTTGGCAATAGAAATATCCTGGGCACTCAGCCCATACATAGATGAACTTGAGGGTAACTCTTAACGGGAGGGGGAGGTCTGGGTTTGTCCTAACAGAGTGAGAGTGGAAGCCACACATATGAACACAATTTGTTTCCGTGTTTTTTTGTTGTTGTTTCTTATATAGTTGTTTTTGACTACTTGTTCTACTTTACTTTAACAGTCAAAAAAAGCACTTGTGAAAATGTTTTAATCTGCTCAGACACTGTGCCAGCTGGTAATTGACAGCTCAACTAACCTCCACTATTTGTTGCCACCTTGAAGCGCCTCAGATTTTGATTTGCCTTTCTCTGACATTAGTTGCCGTAAATTAAACTTTAATGCGTGGAGCTCATTACTGCAAATCACAGCTATTCAAACTCAATGCATTTATTTCCCCTTCAACGCACATTTACACTCTGCTTGCCTCGGTGAATCTTATATATTCTACTCCATATTTTAAAATAATAATAGTAATAAAAGCTGATATCCAAGATGAAATGATATAATTTACATTTAGTGCTGTATGATTTGAAAAAAGATAATCAGAATTATGTTTATGAACATCTTTTATATTAGAACAAAAACGTTGCCCATCTACAGCAGTCTTGGAAATGTGTTTTCACTTATGAGAGTGCTAGGAACTTATATATCATTTTTGATGGTCAATCATTTTGTTTTAAGAAATTGAAGTACCTTTTAATTTACTGCTGAGGCATGTTAGTTAATTCATGAAAATATATGAACTAGCCTGCAACACATGTAACATACTTGGAAGGATGTGGACTTCAGGGAGCCCTTTTCTGCCCTGTGACTACCGCACATTCAGCAACTCCATCTGGTTTTACAGTCCAAATACACAGACAGAGAAAAGCTGTGTTCCCCAGTGTTCCCCCCGCCTGTCACTGGCCCTACCTCATGTTGTGACATTAATTATTGTGTTTTTCCATATGTTCCATACATGCAAGGCCAAGATTCATCTTTCATCCATTCAGCCTGGAAACTTGGAACTCAAATCCCTATAAAGCAATGTTTTATTTAAGGTCATTTGTCGCAGTCTCCTTGGCCATTTGTTTTTCTTCAGCAACAGCAAAATTACTTTTGAAAAAATGTCATACTTTTCTATTCTTCTGTAATGCACCTTCTGCACTTGCACTTCTGTAAAAGCTCAGTAGGCATAAAATGGTTCTATTTATTTAGTTTTCAGTCGAGCTCTGCACCTCTCGACAGATCAATATAGTAGTTTTAAGTAGGTTTAGCGTGCTAGTTTTGAGAGAAACTGGGTGCGACTAAGCCGGGTAAGGGTCTTCAGGGGGAGCAGCACACGCTGAAAAAGTGGAGATCATAGCAGACCTCAGCCAGAACATGGGGGGAAAGTCATTGCTCAGAGCAGGTTGATTTCATGCCCCAATGCAGCTGCAGTAATTGCACCCAGACCCGTTTTATTGCAAGTTGATTTTAAGGAAGGCTGAATGGAGAAACATTCTGTAAAGTGTTTATTTTGGGGGATGACCTTTATTAACCCATTTTCCAGGCAGGTTCCCCTGAGGTGGCCTGGCTCATTGCTAGATTAACCATCGCAGGCCCGTGGTAGCTGTGCTGCTCCCCATCATAGAGTTTCAGGAAGCAGAGAATGACAGTAAGATTGGACCTTGTAACATGTGTGCGAAACCCCCACACACACCACTTTTGAGACATAAGCTACTCACGAACCCCTGACACACACATGCAGGGGGTTTGCGTTGATATTCCCAGTAGGCAAGTCGGCAACAGACTGGATGGTGAAGGTTAATATGCGAGTGGAACAGACAGTCAAGAGAATGACATTAAAATGAAATACAGCAAGCGGCGAGCATTTTTCAACCGCCTGCTATTTTTCCTCTGCTGAGAACAGTAGTAGTAAATTACTAAATTGTCTTTAGGCTTTTATCATCTAAATACATGATCATCCAAGATGATGTGACAAGTTGATCTTCACTTGAGGTGAGGGTCTCCTGTGTAAAACACTCAGCAATCCCCTGGCTAACGTCTTGGATCTACTGCAACAGCGAGCGTGTCGGTGAATGCTTCTCTCAACTCGTACAGTAATTCTCTACAGAAGCCGTACCGACCTCCTGCGCCTCTCTGCCTTCTATGTTGCTTCCTCTAACTGATGATGGAACAATATGTGCATATGTGGGGGTCTTTGATGTACCGAGGTGAAGTTGTGGTTTGGATTAAGGGCCGGCGTGGCCCGGCCAGGTATTGTGTGAGCACAGGAGAGCCGTCAGGGCCGCAGAGCCCCTGTCAGCACGCGTTAGCAGGAGCTGTGATCTGGCCTCCCTCTGGGTGGCCTCTGTGTTTCTGTGTACCATGCCTGTGCTTAGGCCTCTCTCTGATCTCTGCTCCCTATCTGTTCAGCAGGTCCAGGGTCACATGCCTCCGCTCATGATCCCCATTTTTCCACACGACCAACGCACTCTGGCAGCAGCAGCTGCCGCCCAGCAAGGATTTCTCTTCCCTCCGGGAATGTCTTATAAGCCAGGTATGCTTGCAACTTCAGTCTTCATTTTGTCCATCTCCTTTTCTCTCTGCTTGCCATGTCCATTTACCTTACACTTAAATTCATAATTATATGTTTAAAAGTCTAAAAGTTGCAACACTCGCACAGCAACAAACAGATAATTGATTCACACTTGAGGCCACTGGCATGCTCTGCTCTGTCTGAACTTGGACTTGAGGACTGGGAATGTTATGGTCCACGTGGAACAATAGATATGGGTAGAGAAGCAGAAGAATGTCAACATGTCTTCAACATTAAAGAAGATTTCTGGAGCGTGCTGGCTCTGTAATTGTTTTGTATCCACTCTCAGAGGTTAAGGAGATGAACCCTGCATGAAAAGTCGTCCCCTTGTTATATGCATAGAAAGCAACTCCCCTCTTACAGTTTCACACAAGTATGTTTTTTGATGGTGAAATTAAGTAATTAAAAGACAATTATAAGGTGGCTAGCATGGATGATGTGGGGAACAGGTTTTTCTGCATGTACAACTGTTTTCATTGCCTGTAACAGCATGCCTCTTTCTTTCCTTTGTCTGTTTGAATTAAGTAAAAGAGAAGCCTTCCACCGACTTCAAAATAAAAAACGTTTTTGGAAAAATTGTTTCAACATGTTGACCGGCGCCCTGCCAAAGCAGTAACCTCGCACACCCTTATATCTTTGAGAGAATGAAAGATGTGCCACCACATACTACCGTATTTATTTCAAATATATAAAATAATATCCATGGCCTAAATTGCTTTCTTCTTCTCAGTCTAAGCTTTTCACCTCACATGACTTTCCAGGCCCCAGAGACCAGCATTTGTTTTAAAGATGTGTCTCTTAGTTAACTCGTCAAATGAATCTGCTTTTATATCTTTTATTTCGATTTTTTTGTTTTCTTATTTTCACTCCCATGCATTCAAATAGAAGGAGACAGTGAAAACCTCACTGTCAAGGTGGATTAATGAGTCATCTTAAGAAAGGAAAGTCCTCCTGGTTGTTATAAAACAGTACTAGAACAAGGAAGAGGACTAAAAACAGAAAAAAAGAAGCACTGGGAAGTCAGCAGGTTTGCAGCAGAACATTAAAAGGTGTGGTAGTGCAGTTAATGAATTAACTATAAAACCACAGGATGAAAAAGAAATTCAGCTATTTTGGAACTATGGAGCCATGACAGCTTAAACAAAGTGCCTGAGGGGGAGTCTTTTACTAATGTGCTTTCTGCAATAGGTTTGACACGGAAAATGTTTTAGTTCAAATAACAGGAGCTATTACGGAATCATGGTCAGGGGTCGCCATGTGTATAGGACCTGCATAATTCATGAGTTCATGAAGAAAAAGTAAAGGGGGTCTGAAAATGACTTGTGAAGTCAGGAGAGATATTTGAAAACCTCTTATTTCTTCCCGGCCAACACCATATATCCAGAAAGTACAATGTTATCACCACCACCTGCAGGGTATACAGGATGCTGCCGTGTCCTTTCTCCATGAAGTGAGTGGCCAAGCATTCACTTGCAAGACTAAGGCACACTAATCTGATGTTATCATTATGAGAAAGCTCCCAGGGACCACTGCTTATGACCCCCAGCCCTGTGGTGCTCACATGGCAACAGAGTCATTCTGGCACCGTAGTGGTAAGTCATCCCCCCATCCACTGGCTGTGCTCAATGGCCTGGTGTTGCATGGTAGACAAGCGCAGTCATAGAAACATCAACTCATCTTTTAAACAAATAGACGTCCCTGTCTGTTTGCACAGACATGGCGGCATTCAGTCTGATGTGCCTCTAATGGACCTTCAGAATGACCCCATAGTCTATCGGCTCCTCGTGCACATAGGACTCCTGCTGACAGTTGGTATTTCCCTTGTGCTATTTTATTTTAAATCTGGTATTTTCACCACATTTTAGGCATTTTTGACAATGTGTTTTTTCTTCTTCTTGTATTTAATCTTGTAAATTAATTTTCTTTGTTATATTTTCTTTGCCTCATCAGATATACTCTAAATGATGTCAAATTATATAACCAGTTTCTTATTTTCATATAAGCCTGTTTTTCTGAGAACAGCTTTGGTATTTCAATAGAATGTAAAAGCCAGTGAAAAGAGAAGATCAAGTTTGAGGGTTGTCGTCATATACTTCATTCATCATCATTTGATCTGGTCTAAGAAAGGTCCCTGCTACATCTGTCAACCCTCAGCAGATCTATGACTTATATTTCATGGCACCGCATGAGCAGGGAAATATAGCCTGTTGTGACCATGGCGTCACCTGCACCCCCTCCCTTTGCATTCAGAGTCCAGGCTCTGGGCATGGGACCAGCCATGGACCGTTTAATAAAAAACACAGTTTTAAATGTAATTCCCTTTCACCAGTGATGTTAACCTGGCACATTGCCCATTCTGCTGGAGTCTGGTGCCTTCACTGTGTGCACCCAAGACTCAGACCTTGGAGCCCGAGACCCCCCAGCAGTGGTGTGCTCACTTAGCACATGACCCTCCCCAGGTTTCACATGACATCCAAAGACATTCAGCCATTTATTATTCCCAACCCCTACGTCATAGACAGCACAGAGAGAGGGAGACGGAGAGAAAGCGATACCAAAAAAAGGGAGGTGTAGAAATAACCACAGTGCACCCCCGCACATCCAAGCCAGCACTATTTGAAACCACTTCTGCTGTGTGATTTTATTTGCTACTAAATGGGGATTGAATTTCCATGGCCCGTATCACATTGTGCTGTGCTGTACAAGATTGCAAAGTGAGGCGAGCAGGCGAGGGCAAAGTGAAAGAGAAGGTATATACATTTACCTTGTCTGTGGCTTAATGGCTCCATATGTTTGTGAGAAGAAGTGACAGGCAGAAGTGGGGTCTGAGCAAAGGGCAACTACCCCTCCCCACGCTCTTTTTGAACCCCACCTCCTCCAGACACATGCTTTAACCCCCCCCCCCCCCCCCCCCCCCCATGAATGCTGCGCTGCCCCGTCTCACTGGGGCTGTTCTGTCCGTCTCAACACACTAGGTTGAGTGTGTGAAAGTGTCTGGTCTTTGGTTATACACCCCTGTGGATATCACGCATGCAGCAGCCGTTTGTATATCCCTTGCTGACAAACGTGCTGATGGCAGGCCAACAGTAGTGAATAGTAATAAATAGTGCAACCATTTGGACACCCGTTCTTCTTTGCTTGATCACAGTGATACACAAGATAAGAATGTGTGTATTTTTTACTACCTTGTTATTGTGACTAAACACTTGTTCTAACCAGTTTGCACACAAGTGCTTTCACTGTGCTGCCAAAGCTATCACTAAGAAACAAACAATGTAGTGTTGAACAATAACCAGGCAAGTCCACAGCTGTATCAACCACCTGAGAGAACATGCTGCTCCTTTTACATAATCTCTAATTAAATACCAGGGAAGCTATTTAACATATATTCCTAACACAAACACATGCACCTTAAAACAACTTGTAAACTATGTAGTGCAGGTGGAGGACGGAGGGAATAGTGAGGAACTACCTGAGTAATCCTGCTCCAGTCAAACCAGCTTACCCTTTTGTTAATGCAGATGTTTGGGCTTGAAGCCGAGGGCTCATTGCAATGTGCCACATTGCTGTGGTAAAGTAGTTGAGGGCCCAGGATCCTTGTTGGCACTTGCCTGGTCGCTGTGGGCCGGCTCATTGTCTGAACCTGTATGCATTGTTGTTTCTCTCTCTGACAGGTGATAACTACCCGGTGCAGTTCATTCCATCCACAATGGCAGCTGCAGCAGCGTCAGGACTCAGCCCCCTTCAGCTTCAGGTATGTACAATACTATGACAAAGAATGCTAGGGACGCCCGCCAAGCCCGGGGTAGAAAGGATGGCTAAGCAGCTGTACGCTAAGTAATGAGCTGCACACTAAATAATCCTGGAGGCCCCCAGCTCACACACACTTATCACCTTACATATGTAATTTATCCTGTTTTATAGAGGAGTTATCCCCACTAGCTCTAGCAGACAGAGGAGTTAAGAAGATAATAGTTATTAAAGGGAATGAGAATCACTTTAGTTGCTTTAATCGCCTGCCAGTGAATTTATCAGAAGGTGATTGACTGAATCTACTTATTATTGCTTTTGTCTAATAGAGACACTGTAATATTTTATCTTTGCAAGGAAGACAACTGAGAAGAAAGAGTGGGCAAACAATCTGAGTAATTGTGTAAATATAATTGTGTTATATTATACACAGTGAGGCTGAGCAAGAGTTTTGTTCCACATAAAATGTTGGGATAGCCTCCAAGCCCTACAGGCTCCTCCAGGACTTTTCTCACACAGCATTTAAAAAAATCTGAACCCAGGTCACGGCTTAACCTGAGGCCATAATGTTTAATATAGATAATTGTCTTTGTTCCATCCTTCAAGTAGTTACTACTGTTACCGTGGCTTCCCTCAGCTCGCGCATAATCTTTCTTCCCAATTTGGTGATAATGATTCCCTTGTTAACTTTTTGCAAAAAAATAAACAAAATCATAAAAGTAGCAACAAGAAGCTGAATAACGACCATATTTAATCAGCTCCACTGCTGCTGGTTGCTCCTCTAATTATCAGTTTCCTTTCCAGGTCTCAGTAATTGTATATCTTAAGTCTATTTGAAACGATAAATCCGTTGTTTGGAGACAAAGGAAAGCAAACAAAGGGTTTAACAGCATTTCTCCTGACAGTTGGTTAAGTGGCCAATGCTGCAGGGAAATGTTATTGAAAGCTGCAACATGTGATGTTCAACAGCAGAAAGAAGTATGTCAAGATAAAACAAGAGAGCTCAAGATCGAGGGAGGAACTCTTAGCACACTGATATATGTGGCATTTGTCCTTCTGAGGTTACCACTGTCAGTGTTAACGAGCCTTGGCAAGTTCTAACAATGCATGCAGCTGGCTCTGAGCTGTGCGTCATTATGCAGCCGTGAGAGGAGCTATTAGAAGCATGTAAGGTGTTAAATGAGTCTGTTCATGTTTGAAGACGGTTGTCCGTGAGAGCAAAAGGTGGAGGCTGCGTACTGTATATGAATGTGTTTCTCGACTGTATATGTGTTGCTTAGATTGTGTATCATGAAGAAGTCCATTGGAGTGGTAGTTCAGACAGGCATGCAGAGTCTATTTATAATAGTGTATGAGGTCAGATGAGACAGTCATATATCTGAAGGTTGGGGTGAGGAGGGGAGAGTGATTAATTCTGATTATGTATCTAACCCTGGGAATGGGCAAAAACAGTGCCTCCAAGACCATGACTTGGCTGACCTTTACAGAACACAGTAAACAAAAAGAGGTGCATTTTCCATTAATTGAAGTCTGTCAGCCTGTCACATATTCCGCCTGCTGGCTGCTATTTACCCTGCATAGAGACTCCCCTTAAAACAGCAAGGCAAGTCAAACATGCCCTTTCCTACATAGCTGGGATCAACAAACCATGTGACTGCCACCACTTACTCTACAAAGCACTGGGAGCCTGCTATGATTAAAAACATCATATCAAGCCAGACATGGAATTAAGTTAAAGTTGTCTCCTCCCTTTGGAGCAATAATAGCTCCAGCATAAGCCTCCTTATTCAAAATGAAACTATTGAAAAGTAGGTGTGTTCGTGTTTGACAGAGAGGAATTATGAGTATAAAGGAAGCCGATATAATGTCCATCTCACAAATGAAAAACAGAATAAGAACAATTTAATTTGAGTTGAAAGTAGTGCTGCGAAGTATCTGAGCTGCACTCTAGAGGTGTTTAAGGGCTCCTGTAGTAAAAAAATAAAATGTGACAGCTACTATGAAATTAACACATTATGTCCAGTGTTATGATGATGCAACTTGTAATTGCAACACCACTGGTACGATTATTTGGGATAAAAACATGTATAAAGAAAAATTACATAAAGAGTTAAGCCACTCCCACTTAATACTTGACATACGACTGAGTTTATCCTGCATGCATCATCAAGCACAATACCCCACTAACCTCTGAAACTGTTCTGAACTTTTCTAGTTTCACCTCCAAGGCCATTCTTCATCTACCTAACACACACACAAAACCACACACACATATGGCTGAATAGGCTCCCCCCCCCAATTAAAATTTCTCTTCCTGTCAGCTGCATGGCAAGGTATAATTTTCACCAATTTACTCAGTTTAGATTGTGCAATATATGAACCTTAAAAATTATCTTATTGGAAGAATTAATTCCCACAATGCTGCAGAGGTAATGTGATCAGCCATCCAGTCAGTAAGGCTCGCCGCTCCGTCAGTCTTAATGTTGGCTACGTAGCCACTTCACAATCTCCTCTGTCATAACAGTCTGGGATCCTTCCCCCCTATTCCCCGCCCTCTCTCTCCAAAGAGAAGAAAACCCAACAAGGTAACAAAGGCTTAGAGCTGATGGATGTAAATGAATCTTCCAGCATGCGTTTGAGTGTTGGAGACTGTAATTTGCTTGTCAATACGAGGTGGTAGCATCACTCCGGTGGCTGGCAGTCTGCAAGTGGCTGTCACCAGGCATTGCTGTATCACAAGGCAATTTCACTCAATGTTTTCCTGACAGATTGGCTCTCGTCCTCAACTCACAGGAGAGGAGGCGGGTAAACTATCCAGCGCGACATGCCCCTCTTCATTAGTAGCCACACAGAGCCGGGATGAGGCCAGGACCAGCAGGAAACAATGGCTCGATCCCTGCCTGTCCTTCCCTGATCACAACTGACACCTCTCACCTAACAGAGGAAATTGTGTTCGGATTGTACCCCAATCTGTCTGGACACCTACTATATTCAATTGAATGAAGAGGCAAGAAAGGGATTTCCCTAATTACACAAAAGAATTTTCTATTTGGGATAGCACTTAATTTCTGTACGCTATTCCTTGCATCGCCCGGCCTTTTTACAGAACCAGTAAACAGGAGGAGGACCTTTTGAGAAAGTCCTGTTTTCATGTCATTGGAAGCAGACTTTAGCATTTAAGCCATTTTAAAGAAAGTGTTATTGGATAAAACGGAACATCTGGGTTCTCTGTATGCAGTATTACTATTAGGACTAAATAAATAGAAACCCTCTGCTTTTAATCAGTCAAAGCTCCATTTTCTATCGCTTGCTGTCTCTGTCTCACTGTCTTGCTTTTCCAATTTCCTATCCACATCTTGAACCATCTCCCAGTATCTTAGTTTGTGTGTTTCTCTGTGAATTAGTCTCATCCTCTTTTCTTTGCTCATTCTGTCTGTTGCTTTCCCCTCCCTGTCCAGGCCCATCACATCCTTATGCTTTATAGCACTGGAAGTCGAGCTGCTTGAGTTAAGACTTAACGCCGCAATTACCATCCGCCGTATTTGCTATGGCATCTCTCTAGGCCCATGATAAACCTGGGCCCAGCCTCAGCTAATGCTCCCACTGTAAAGATGAAAAGCAGCCCACATGCTCAGCAACAACTCGGACCAGATCTCAAGCAGACAGACACATCTGAAGGAGTACTCAGTAGCTTAGACTACTAGAGTGATAAGAAAGAGTGTTACACAGTCAGGGACAAACAGGAAGAAAATGGGAGAGCAGCAAACTGCACATTATCTTTTGTTTGGATGTAAATGCCTCTGTAGTACAGATGTGAAGAAACAGCTTCCATCATTAACAAGTGAAGCACTTTTGACTTTGAAAGAGAGAGGGAGAGAGGAGGAGGGGAGAAAAGAGATACAGACATACTGTAGAGAGCAGCTGTTTCTGTGTTTATGAGCAGAGGAGCTCGGTCTTTGAAGGTAACCCAGAGCAGTGCAGCGACGCTAGCTGTGTGTGGAAGGCTGGCTAATAGGACGGCTACGTGAGCAGCTGGATAGAGGCAGTGGTGAACAGAGGGACAGATGGACAGATAGAGTGGATAATGCAGTGAGCTGCACTGAATGGGAGGGCTGGCTCTGGGGCCCCTGGGCCTGGAGAACCCACACACACACACTTACAGATGATGGGCTGTGTTTGTGTGTGAATGTGCGCGAAAGAGAAACTGATAGACTTCAACATATACGTATAATGTAGACGTGAGATAGAGAAATAGAAAAAGGCAAGAGGAGGGGTTAGAGCAGAGCAGGTTGGGTGCCAGCAGATGAGACAGATGTTGGGCCATACTGGAAAGCATCGGCACAGTGCACCAGGACGCCTTCCTCCACTCCAGACATCTGGGCCTAGCCTGGGTCAGCCTGCCCGGTCGCCCTGGGCAATGAGCCTGTACAAGCCTTGTGGCAAACGGGGCTGGCGCTGTGCTGCCTTTTTAAATGGTGCAGTGCGCTGAAGCGCAGTTAATGCCCTCATATCCAGCCCAGTGCTCAGAGCCCAGGCCAGGCAGAGGTGAATGAGACATTGACAGACAGTCGCACTCGCACACAAAGAGACAGGAGTGTTTAAGAGCGTGGCCGTCACCAGACAATGCTCACCTCGCGTAAAATGCAGAGGATGATAATTAGAAATTGTTACGGCAATAATTCTGCAGTTATAAATGTGCCCTGCACCATCATTGCAGGCAGCAAGTAATCTGACAAATATCTGACACTACATGCCATGCTGTGACTCTGACTCTGAAGTAAAAAGTAAAGTAAAAAATGAGTTTTCCACTAAAAGTGTTTTCTTATTATAAAGCAAATGCTCCAGTGTGGCCACTACGAGCAAATCAATGTGGTTTATTTTCTCATAATTGATTGTATTGTATACTGAGCTTTGTTGTTTTACTAAACAAACATAGGCTGCCGGTCTAAATTGCATATCATACTTCTGAGATGTCTAACATCATTAGCAGAGTGTGTAATTTCAGTGTAATGTCGCAGGCAGAAAAGTGAACCTCCCCGTTTAACCTCTGCTGCCTTCAGAGGGCTTGTTTTTAATTACCAGAGGCTAACAGGCTGACCTTGGGCGTGCTGCACTCACTTTGAATCCATGCTTGCTGAGATCGGCTCTGCTCTACTGGGAAGCAGGGAATGATGGGGTCACAAGGAAGACCTCAAATGTTGTGTTTGCATTTATGTGTCTTCTATCTGTATTAGGAAATAATACTGTTTTAGGAAAAAGGCAAAAAACAAACACAAACAAAAGATACATTTGTAACACACACATTGCAATCCCATTAGATGTTATATTCATTTAGCTATTCCTCATCTACATACAAGAAGTCCCATAGCGTGTTGCTCTATTACATGTGTCTTAGAAGATGTATATTTTTCCCGGATCAAATAGATCAAAACTGCGTGAAGGGGAAAAAAGGAAACATAAGGGTCTTGAGCTCCACTCAGGCTTTCGCCTACTCCTCCAATACCCCAGAGTTTGAGTATTGACTTTCAGCTTGACCCTAAATACCATGAACCTTTTGCTGCCCCCACCTGGCAAGTAGCTATGAAAAAGGGGTTATTAGATGTGAGAGAGTCAATTGGGGGAAGCGGGCAGATGTCTTCTGCTGAGGGAGGCCAGTCTTGGCAGGATATATAATCCCTCAGCTTTTGACACCACAACGCCTTTTAAATTGACAACTTCCTGTTCTGTTTTATAAGGTTGTTGTTTCTAACTTGATAATGTGTTGGGTGGCAAACAATAATTTTGTAATGAATTGTAAATTACAATTTATTTTTCACGGAGACATACTGCAGTGCTAAGACAAAGGTCTCTAGACTCCACACATTGAACGCTGAGGTATTTCATATCTGCCCTTGAGCAGTGTATGGGGGGTTAACACACCTTTCGTCTCTCCCCCTTGATTTTATTTATTGTTCTACTGACAGAGTAGGATAAACATTGATTCTCACCCCATGGCACTGACCCGCTAATCAGTGGTGAAAAGGGGCACCCTGACTGCGTCTAATTTTAGGCAATGCCTAATTATGCTCTTTTTCCGGGACAATAAAGTTCTTCCCACTCAAGGTCAGGGGCATGCTCGTTGACAGGCCTGTTAGCAAACATCTGTCCAGCAGACTCCACTTCCGCTCCTCTGCGAAGACTAGCCTGGAGTGACAGTCAGTGAATGGAGACCCCCCCTCCCCCACACACACCGACAACACAGAGTGTGCCTTTACCACTGACATTAACTAAGTCTAGCCCAGATGAGAAGAAAATAGAGTTGCTCCTGTGTCCATTCCTGTCGGAGACAAAAGGCTGTTTGTGAGGGAGGTGGGGGCAGTGCTATCATTGTAGGAACATAATCGGTCTGTCATTTCCGCTGCCCATGCGCTGTTGTTATCCCCGGGTCCTCTGGAAGAATGGAGCTTTTGTACTGCCGCTTACGTGGCAGCGATAAAGTTTCTTACAGGAGCACATATGTGTTTATAACTGGAGATATGTGCACGGACATAAAGTGCTTTGTTTGGCTTTAGTCTGCATCCACACTGTCAAAGGTGAGGCCAGCGGGGCCGGGTCGCTTTTTCCCATCAACACAAACGCAGTCTGTATGTGACCAGTCAAACCAGGAAATGAAACAGGGTTTACTGATTGGCCAGAGGAAGATAAATTAGATTATTTCTGACAGCACCAATGCAAAAAGCCACAAGGTTTACCTCATGTGAGGATAGCGGGAGGCCAGTGGGGGAGTTAAGGGGCGCTATCTGTCTGATGAAGCGAGGTTTAAGGCTACATGGAGTAACAGTCAGACAGTAGCTCTATTTGACAGACCCCTGCCATTTGCAGCAGGAGACAAAAGCCAATTTCATAACATACCTGGTGGCCAATACATACAGGCCTGGGGCAAAAAGAAGTCTTGGCAGTGCGAGAATGCTGTGCACAGAAAAACAAGCACAAAAAACAATCATCAAAGCAGTCTGCTATTTGTTTCAGGTTGTAATGATATAAAAATGGGTGCACAACTTAATGTCAAGACGTTAAACTGTAACTTTATCCACGATAAAGGATGAATTACTTTGTCAAACATCTGATCCAACCGACAATTAGCAGTGTGTAGCTCACCAGATTTTTTTCTGATAATTCCAAACCCTCATATCAACGTCTTTAACCACCTCTTTTTAGTATATGCCACATAATCAGCCCAGTGGTGGAAATGTAAATTGAGCTTTCAGAGTTCAACCCTGTTACAGGCCCAACTGTTATTGAGTGCTTTGCCCAGTCATTTGAACCACCCTCTTGTGTGGTAATGTCACCAACAGTTGGACATCTTACTGATTTAACGCCAAGGAAAATAACGGTGATTACATCAGGGTTCTTTGAGCAGGTTTCTAAGCCGTAATAATGCTTGTGTTTAACATATTCTGTGATGGCAGTCCAACAGAGCTTGGGTTTCGAACATTGTGGAATGGGACTGTCTCACATGGCCGTGTGGAGACGAATCCCAGGCCAGAAACTTCAATAGGAAGCTGTGTAGATCTAGAGAAATGAGAGATCTTTGCTAACACACTTGCATCCAGTCTGCAAACTTTTCTCTGTGATGAGTGGAAAATAGGGGCTCCAAGTATTTTGAATGAAAGCCATCTCTGTGTGGTTTTTAAGACTGCTGTCTCTCTCTGGGTTCAGCCTTTGAAATACAGTTAAGACCTTTGATGGAGGTTCTCTGCCAGCCTCATGGAAAGAGAGGAAAGACGTAAAAGAGAGAGGGAGATGAAGGCCGACACAGAAACAGAGAGAGTTCTAGGGAGAGGAAAAGACAGAATATAAAACTTTGAATGTTTGCTGGATTTGGATGTTAACGGGTTTCTCCACCTCCCTACAGCAACTGTATGCCGCCCAGCTTGCCAGCATGCAGGTCTCTCCTGGAGCCAAGATGCCTCCACTCCCCCAGTCCCTCAATGCCAGTGGGCCCATTTCTCCCTCTTCTCTGAAGAATGACAAGAGTTCCTTCAGCCCCATCACTCACATTAAGGTACAACCCTCAACTCCTTCAACCTGCCCACCCACCAGCCTAGACCTTGAGTGGTACTTGACCTAGCCGAGCCTATTTGGTGCTCTCTGAATATACAAGAATCTACACTGCTCACTACTTCAGTGTTACAGCCGGCCGGTGCTGAGCCCAGCCTCTAACAGGCCATCAATCTGTGGGGCTTTAACAAGGCCCTCTCTCTCTTAACCAGACTTCTGTGGACACGGTTGCTATGGCTATGGCTGTTCCAAGCCAGTAATTTGTGGAACACATGGTTTCTAATTTTTTTTTCACAGTGAAAAGTTATTTTCTTACTTTTTCATAACTGAAATGGAATACAACCATTACAACAGTGCTATACAAATGCTGACAAAAGTTAAGCGAAATTGCCGACTTTGTTTGCTTTGTAAACAAACCAAATGCAGGATGTGTGTTTTCTGCTGCTGTATGGCATGGCTCCACTAGACCTCCATGCAGAGGAAAGGCCATGTACATCATCCCCACTCACTGAGGCTATAATCAGGAACATACGCCCGTTTGGAGTAGTTTAGCGTAATAATATCACAATGGAGAAAAACCATAAATTATGTCATGGGAGGAAGGCACTCTGGCTTGCTCTGCACATACGCATACACAATCCTTCAGGTCTCCTGTCTCTTGGGATTTCCATTGAAAGATTTCCTTTAAACAGACTCAACTCAACTGACTCAACTGTCATTTCATCACATGAATTCAATTTATATTTGTCAGATTACATGGATGCCCGTTAGGCCAATATTAATACAAAACTAAGTGAAGTGAAGATATTACAAATATTTCCAAATATCACAAAATTGAATAAAATTAATTATACATAATTGGAAAGTAAACATATACAAAGTCCAATGTAATCAGATTGCCGTTAGTATTGTTTGTCTGCTTTCAGCTTCACTGCATGACAAACTGTTATTGGCACAGCAATAACAAGGCCTTGGGGCAGTCTATGCTTGGGCCATATGTTTGGACAAGGGGACACTTGGGCTTTGAAAAAGACTGTTAACGGCAGCGTAAGCCCTAATCTGATTTAAAAGACTGCTGTATACACAGGGCGATTTATGCTGTGCAAAGTGACATTTCTCTTCTCGGATGCGAATGTTTGAGTTGTTTCTATTCAGAATCATTCAGCATTTATTCTTTTTAAGCAAGGGTGCATATTCATTTTCAGGGCAGTTTGTCCATTATATCTGAATGTTCTCATAATTTAGGTGATTAAATATTCTAAATATGGATTGATGATATTTTACATGTATTTAATTCTGATTATATCTTAATTTATTTAAATATGATATTTAATATGTATCTTCATTTTCCAATATTAGGACAAAATCAAGTCTTTCTTTTCAACACAATTACTGCCAACTTTGCACAGATTGTCGTTGATAACTTGTATAGGTTACTTAAGGTTACTCTTTTCCTACTAAGAGTTCAGTGTTTTTAAAACATTTCAAACAAAGGAGCATGCTCTGAAAGACCTCTCATTGTTCATCTGCAGGTACCCATAGATAATACTTGCTCGGTCCCAGTAGACCAGCTGCTTAGGGTGACACCTTTGAAAATACGCATCCTCTTCTGACCTCATCTCAGAACTACAATATTGCATTTTTCTCCAAGTCAGCTCATATTTTTGTAGGAATATGCATACCAAAGAACATGATAAAACCAAGTATGCACAAATGAGTGAAATTAGAAAACAAGTTAATGAAGTAGATAATGTAAGTTGACATCTGATGAATGGAACAGCTGTCTTTGATCATTGGCACCGCCGTTATCTGGTCATTATTTATTCTTCGAACCAGAGTACAGACACAGAGCAGGGAGGAGGAGAGGGAGAACAGATGAAGACGTACAGAAAGACAGAATCTGCTTTAATTAGCGTGAACAAAGGCACTGGGCAACTGTGAAGAAGATCGCAGTGGCACAGCTCCTAAGGAAGGATGGATGAGGAGAAGAGAGGAAAAACAGAGAGGAGGTGTGGGTCAAGAAAGGGTTCCTATAATTAACCAGGAACAGAGGAGGATTGTGCTGTCTGGGAATCCTGAGCACCTCCAAAAATGGAGGGGAGGGCACAGCTACTAACATCTGTCTCCTCTCAATACTCCTGCTGCCATAGGAGGAGGGAACACAGCCGCTCAACCTGTCTGCTCGGCCAAAGACGACGGACCTGGTGAAATCCCCCACATCCCCAACACAAAACATGTTCCTCGGCAGTAAAAGCAGCCACAACAGTCTGCTCAGCAAGGGCATCCCCAGCCCACTCGGAGGAGGCCTGGGCCGGGGCTCATCTTTTGGTAAGACCTTTACTTCACAAACAAGATCCCACCTAAACACACAGATTGTAACAGTTCAAACACACACTCTGCACTCCCATCCAGGGAGACCACGTTGCAAGATTTTGTATACAAATAAATGCCACTGTCAGGATGTTGTGTGAAGTTGTTTTTATTTTTTGGTCAGTGTGTGGACTAACTCTGCTTTGTATGTGTATAGATATTCTGTCCAGCCTAAATTCTACCGCGTTGTTCGGGGACCAGGACACAGTGATGAAGGCCATCCAGGAGGCTCGGAAAATGAGGGAGCAGATCCAGAGGGAACAGCTGCAACATCACCAGCAGGGAATGGAGGCAAAGCTGTCCGCCCTCAGTTCAGTGGGCCTCAACAACTGCAGAGTTGACAAGGTTAGAATTACTATCAAGATAGTCTGTTCCTGTTTCAGGTCTTCGCCATTGCAAGCTTTTTCTATGGAGCAAAAAAAAAAAGTTGACCACAAAGACTGCTCAGCTCACACCGCAAGTAGTAGAGGAAAGAAACTCTTAAAGAAAGTGGAACATGGTGATTTTGATCTATCAGTAATTCTTAAGGCTAACATTTTTTCATTTAATCTGTGTCCAGGGTGGTCGTATTGATAAGAGCTGGCATAGTTCAGTGTGTACATGAGTGTTTATTCAAATTAGTATGAATATGCTTGTGTTGTTGATGTTGGTGTGAGGGCCGTGACAGGCCATGGCAGTGCCCGGTGTGGGTTAAGAAAACTCTGATGTCTATGCCCAATTAAAGCAGACTTGCAGCCCTCTCCGTCCCCTGACACAGGATGGGGCTGCTTTGTACCAGGAGCACACACTCCCAGGGATTCCCTTTAAAAATATCTTCAATCGATGAGTCAATCAAGGAGAGAAAAAAGCTGTCCTCCTCTCTTCAGCTTGATGCCATGTTGCCAGTTGGCTGTGAGGAGCAGGCAGGAACTGGGAGCGATGCTCATTAATATTTCAGCACCTGACACTTTCAACCAACAGCCTCAACTAGGTCAATGTATATGTAAAAAAGTCAATGAATATCTATTTTGATTTCCCTCTAATTTGGTGTTTGGAAGAGATCACTGTCTATGCAGGTAGCAATCAACTGCTCTTACTAAAGTGAAGCAAATAAATTGGTTCAGCCCACAGAGAGGACGAGACACAGCCTCTCCTTACTAACACAAAAACTAATCAGTCAGTCCATTATCACATTTTTGTACAGACAAAAAAATACGTCATGTCACAATTTTTCCCTGAATTTAAAGAAGAAAACAGGCTGCCTTCTTTAGATACAACGTGGTATGTGAGGCTTTGGATATGGGAACACAGAAGCTGGTACAGCTGCCTCCAGCCGAGTCTGCCGAGCATGAAAGCAGTAGCTGAACAATGCCTGTAAAGAGACATTTTCAACAGGCAGCACACACCTACAGCTTCATTGTCCTTTGCAGGTCGAGCTTAACTTTTTTTTTTTACTCCCTGCTTAGTCTTTTGTACGATTTAGTTTTGTTTCCTCCTAATTTTGGACTTGTCTGTTCAAAGTATGTTAAAGCTATCATCTCAGAGGAATATAATGCTTTTTCCTTGTTTTTCTAAAGGGATTCAATGCTTGAAATAGTCAGTCACTCTTCACCTGTAATCTACCTTTTGTCTGTGATTGCCACCTGAGTGTGAAGAACATGTTTTTAAGAGTGTGTGTGTGTGTGTGTGTGTGTGTGTGTGTGTGTGTGTGTGTGTGTGTGTGTGTGTGTGTGTGTGTGTGTGTGTGTGTGTGTGTCGGGGCCAAGGTAAGGCAATGTCAAGTAGTGATGAAAAAGCCTTACTTTTAAATACTATTTAAAAAATGAGTATACTAATAGGACCATAGTATTGCTAACACAAAAACTAAATGCCAAATAATAGAGCAAGTTCAGGTGGAAAAAGTGATTTAAGCTTCCACACCCGCCTCTGTTTTCATTACAGCATCATTTATTGTCTTGTTGAATGACACCTTAACCGAGTTCATGCTTGACTCTCCGGCTCGTGCAAATCATAGTGAGATATCGTCTCCTCTTAGTTTCAGTGGCACTGGCCCTATTAGGATGGTGTGAAATGAGAGGCACGCTTTATCAAGTCAGCTAAAAGAATTGCCCCATCATCTTCATCCTTCGGCTGCAATAAAGAACAGTAAGCTGTAATTCAGCGGTGAAATGAGAGAGGAGAGATAGTCTTTTGCTGATACAAGCCCACGAAGTAGAAAGGTTTGAATGCCCCTGATAAAAGCTTTCACTTTGGTCAGTTTCAGAATATTTATATTTCAAGAAAGTGCCTCTCACCTGACATAAATATGGTGCTGTGTTTAATAGCCCCCCTTTCCCAGTGTCTTGTTTGGAAGTTTATCATAGAGAGAGCTTACATGAAGAAGAATCTGGAAAGGTAACATTAATGGGATTAAGGAGAGGTTAAGATCATCCAGCGTGGCTGTTAGAAGGGGATATTAAATATTGATTTATCCCACTGTAATGACCGGAGAGAGGAGTGGTTCTAAGTGCTGCTTACAGATGGATCAATTCATCTTTTCATAAAAAGTGTGTCGGAACAGTACAATGCATTCCTCCCTAACCTTTATCACTATGTCTCTAGTTCTCTCTCCCTCCCTGGTCATTGACTGAGGAGAACATGGTGTAGCTCAGACGCTCTGTTTCACAGTAACAAGCCTTTAACCTGAGGACATGTAAAATATTCATAGATTACAGCAGCGGATTTTCTTTCTAGTCTTTTCATTTGTCTGTTTTTACTATATCCCATCAGTACAATAAAACCTTTTACAACCCTACTGCAATTTACCTTTTTGAAATATTTATCCAAAGGTGTTATTGTCTGCGGAGGGCAATTACTTTGTTCCATTATTTACCATCTCCTCCTCACCCAGTGGAGGCTTTTACCTAGAATGTGCCAGAATGCCTACAGGTCAAATACAGTACATTGGAATCCATTTGTAACCATTTGAATTGTTTCCCTCAATTATGCACTGTAGCTATAACAGGACATGCTGTTTTTTCAGGGTTACGGATGAATAAATATGAAGCATCTGTATCGTATGTTTTCACTCAGATGGTGAACGCAGAGATTCAACCATGTTTCCATCTTGTCATCAACATTCATGGCCTCCTGGAATATATAGCCAGTAGATCAGGGACCGCTGATAAATATGCAATGGCTCAGCAATAAAATAATAGTTTTCTGATATATTTCTGAATCCAAACCCATAGTTAATAAATAAATCAATTGGAAAATGTTCCTTTGCCCTTGTTATTCTTAATATGTTCAGACAGCATATCATCTTTCATATCTAAGTAAAACAAGTGTACCTGTAAACGTAACCAGCCATAACATTGAAATAACTCCCAAATGTATTGCTTTGTCTATCTTGTCAATACAAAACTGGTGTAGCCAATTAGCAGCTTTGCCGGAATGCCTTGATGTTGAACTCCGTATTGTCATGTATGAAACATTTTGACATGGATGCATCAATTTATTTTACTTAAGTTGCGATTGATGTTGCATATGCGATGCCCTGGAGGTTGTGGGAGATAAAATATATTCCTCTGCTGACATGTCCCTAACTGGAATCAAAAGGTGAAAGGCCAGTGTATTAACCTATTGAACTGCCCTTTTCTGCCCTGCAACACCACCTTTCCTCAGTATTGATGACTACAATTGGTCATTTGGCATGTCCCAAAGCTCAGCCTGTAAATATTCAAATGGGGCTTACACTGGTGCTCCACAAAATCCAGACTCCTAACCTATTGGTTATAGTGGTTATACTGGTCTCTTCTCTGTGTGTGTGTGTGTGTGTGTGTGTGTGTGTGTGTGTGTGTGTGTGTGTGTGTGTGTGTGTGTGTGTGTGTGTGTGTGTGTGTGTGTGTGTGTGTGTGTGTGTGTGTGTGTGTGTGTGTGTGTGTGTGTGTGTGTGTGTGTGTGTGTGTGTGTGTGTGTGTGTGTGTGTGTGTGTGTGTGTGTGTTGCCAGGGCTCTATTCAGGCAAAGCCCTCACAAAGACTTTGAATATAATCTTGTCTGGTCTGCAGCCCTGGAAGCAATTTTCTGCTCCTTTTCGACTGCTGTCTTGGAAATTGCAAACCAGGGCGTTTTGGCTGCAATGTAAATCCTTGGCATACAAGGGTTTGCCCATCCAAATTAGATTATGCTCAGCTCCCAGTCACTGGCTGTCGCCAGCAAGTGCTATTGTGAGGATTGCTTACATTAATGCTTTGTCCAATTGTTCATGTTTGCCAAAAGAATAAAAATAATGCATGACTCTGGATAATATGTTCATGTGTGTGTGTGTGTGTCTGCGGGCTCCTATCCCAGGTCAGGTCTTTAGCTCTGTCTCGCCTCTTCCGCAGAAAGACATCAAGACTGCATCTTGCTAGGGTCATTTGGCGGTGGTGGCTCCATTATTTTCTACAGTTGTCATTTTACACGGTGAATCTCTGGCCAGCTTCTGTTGCTCAGAAATGCTGCTGGCCCACGGTGGCTAAGACCTGTGATGCACTCACCACAAGGCACATACAACAAAGGACGAGGAAAAGAATAGGCCACAATGACCATTTATAGTCTATGGTATTGTTGCAGTAGAAGCATAATGGCTGCAGTGTCCAACAAGTCTTGAGGTTTTGTCCATTTGTGAAAGGGGTTTTGGTAATGCCGCAGTTTCTAATGTCCAGCTGTTTGCAACCTGGAGGGTTTGATAAGGCAGGAGATTTCAACCCAACAGTTCTGGATCATTGAGGATTGGAAACCCGTAAAACTGCATGACGCCAACACAAATGATCTCAGCGGTGTGGAGAAGAACATAGGAACTGAACACTGAGTCAGAAAGTTACATACTACACACACTCTTCATTCTATTATAATGTGTTGTGTTCATTCTAATTGAAGACAACACACAATTCCAATGTTCTGCACTTAACAAAATAGGTATAATGTATTAAGGATTATTTCAAAATGTCCCAAAGTAGACGCAACAGCATGTAGAATATATCCCCTTGTTTAGACTAAATGCACATTTAAAATTGGCAATGAAATATCCCATTTGTGGGTTTGACTTGTTTTCTCGCCAACAAAAAGTAGCTCATCTTGAATAATTACAGCATATACTTTTTCTATAAACAAACAATAAACATTAAATTGGCAGAAAGCCCAGAGTTACCTCACAATTCCTTCTAAACATAGTTTTAAGGTCATTCCTCCCTCTGTTTTAAACAAATGAGGTGATGCCCTGGCAGTACAAATGGGACTGGAATAGCTGGCCATCTCTGCTCTGTGTGATGTTGAGGACGACTACTATAGAACAGATGCCAGCCTTTTGTGGCTGCTACTGTTGATTTTGCTGCTGCCTGCATTAGCCTTAGCGAAGGGAGCGCTCCGGGTAAAAAGAGAGCAACAGTCTGCATGAAACAAACTGTGGGTTATACCGCATGGCTGGATGTACTTAACATTTAAATGGTTCAAAACTTGCAAAAACTTCTGGAAAGCTGCACACTTATAAATTACATTGCAACTGGTTACACTAAAAATATAAAACAGATGAGGCGCTGAGCTGTGAGGAGCTGTAGCCATGTTAAAGTGCAGTCTTTGTCTCCATCAGGGCTGGGGCAGATTGCTGAGGGGTTTAGCCTGAGACCCTCAGAGAGAAGGCTCTGGGGGCCACAGACCACAGTGATGACTGACACTTGATACACAAAGCCCTGTATTGTGGTCAGAGAGCCATTGCCTTCAACTTGCCACGTACCAGGTGTGTGATATGACCAGAGCCAGTTCTGCACATTATCACACATAAGTGGCTGTTTGGGGTCCTGCAGCCGTTAAAGTTCCCAATGATGAAAATGTTAAACATATGCAATCACATGCTTTCCACCATGAAGGACACATGGATGAGATCGTACCTATAGTTTAGAGATCTTGGAAAGTAAAGAGGTTACAGCTGTCACAGAAAGGGCTGCCCATGTAATTTACTGTATATACACTAAATAGCCAAAAAATAACCAGACAAGTATATGACTTTAAGTTGGCAACTGGTTATTTTGGAAGGAGTAAACTGCATCGTGCCTGCCAGCTGCTTGAAAGAAATATAGCAGTTTTCTCTTCAGATAATCATTCTAATGTCAAAATGTTTTGGCAAGCAAATATGCCAACTCAATCTGTCCTTGTATTGTCTGCTTTACGTTATTATTATTTTTCAATATGGAGTCGGTTCATTTTGTTCCCAAAATCACACAAATAAGCAAAATTGGTTAATTAAAACAACCATATTGTATCTAGCAGTGAATTAAAATATAACAAAAATGAATTAAAGCATGTTTTGGACTTAACCTAGATTCATTACATTACATTACATTACAGTCATACATTAGATTCCAGTCATATAATATTCAACAAGGCCTGGTTTGTCTGTTTTCATGAAGGTATACAGGACTAAGAAAAAGTTACATCATAGTTGAGATTTTCATTACCAAAAAGCATAAATTGTATATATTGTGATGTAAGTGGTGCATTGATTTATATAATACTAAATGAAAACTTTAATCCAGATTGAGATAGTTGTCATTTTGTGTCTAAACCTGACCCAACAAACTGAGCAAACTCTCTAATCTGCACAAGAGTCTATTTCACTCTTCTGTGTGTTTTTCTTGCATCTCTATTTGAACAATCCCAGGCCATATGGCTTTGCCTATAGCCTTGAGCTATTTACAAAGAAGAGAGTGCAGGAGTGTCAGGATTGGCAATGCGTTGCCTAAATATAGGGCAGGAGTAGGCACAATGCACAGGGCCGTCCGCCACCCGCCTCTGCCCAGAATACACCCTGTGGGCAGAGCAGCAGGCCTCCGGCACATGTTCTGCGGCCGGCCAGATTAAAGCTCTCATTACAAGATTGACAAGGGCTCTTTTGGGTTCCCTCACCCAAGAAGTTGCAGAGACTCCACTATCTATCCTCTTTCTACTTCTCTCTCTCTCTCTTCCTCTGTGACTCATGACTACACAAGACTGACTCATGACATCACTGGGCAGCCGGGTGCAACTGAACAAAATGCATCTGTTCCTAAACTTTGGAGACAAAAGACTGCACAGGCAGGGCTGATGGGATTATTGTGGGTGGCAGTTTTCCACGACAGCTCAAAGTGCATTGCTATAATTTTAGTTGTGGGCTGGAGAACTGCATGCTGAAGTCATTTGAGGGAGGGACCGCTTGTTTGCCAGCGGTTGCGGTCAGAATGGGAGGGAATAATGTGTACTGTTACATCTTTTGTTTCCTGTCCCTTTATCTTAAATCTTTCTTTCATCTTGTGTTGCTCCCTTGTGCTGTACACCGTTTTAAATCAGCCGCATTTCCCCGGCCGGATGGCCAGCTTCCATAGACACTGCATGTCCTTTGCTACTTCTCTGTGTCAGAGTGATCAGTAAAAATTTAATGACACTATAAAATAATAAAAGTGCCATTAATTTATCACAGCACTTGATGCGTGGGCAGTAAAGAAGCATTAGTTCACTGAATATGTTCAAACCTTAAAACAAAACACTGATGCTGTGCAGATAATATATGGCCCTAATTTCAACTCTAATTCTAATTCACAGATATAAATTACCAAATTTATAACCAATAAGTATATTAAGTTTAGTATATAAAATGTTATGAAAATTTGTGATACCATATTGCACAGATATTCTGAGATTAATTAGCATAGCTAACACAAGGAAGGTAGGAATGAATACTGACAGTAACTACCCCTTTATGTAAAAGACTTATAGATAAGTCCTGGCTTGCATTAAGTATATGAACATATTTCTTTATAACAACAAAAAACATGTCATTATTTGTATGTCAAAGCTACCTCAAAGAATCCCTCAACAAAAGCCTCATTCAGTCTAGTTCCCAGCTGTCTAATGTGCCGATGTTCACTAATCATATGACTTTGTGCGGTGGAGAAACACTGAGCTAGTTATTAATGAAATTATCTGATGGATGGGCCATGTTCACTCTCCTTCTCAGCCCAACATGATGCTTAATGATCATGAGTTTATAAAAGGACTTGATTGATCAGGAGGGACCAACGAAGCGCAGAAGAGGGACGAGATGACTACTTTATTACAGTCATACAGTACCCATGAACACTGTGTCTTCCTAGTGGACTGTCCTAGTAACATCAGAGGTAGCACCATTGCCCATCCAGCTAATCGCACATCAGTCACTTTGTCATCGGGCTGCTAGCTTCTTTCATTAAGAGCAATAACGTGGCTGGGTGATGAATACAGCTCCGTGCATGTGTTGCTTTACGCAGAACGCGACACAGAGAGAAGCACCGTACTCCATCTTCTCTTTACAAAGCGTCCTCTTGCCCAGCAGGGACCACCACATATGTCATAATTAGAAAACACTTAAGTAAGCAAAGGGCCGTCAGATAGACAGGCTCTAATCACAGGCCATAAGCAGGTAGTGGTTAATTGTATATCAGAATCACTCAGCTGGCCATAAATAATGACTGCTCCTTCAAGTATGATGGTAAATTGCAGTGCTCTTTCTGTCTCTTTTGCAGTCCTTTCTTTTGAGGAATAGTTCTTGAATAAATAAAAGCATGAGGAAAATCAAAATACTGTGAAAGGCCTCAAATGGATTTTAACTATCTTCATCCTTCATCTTGTCATCTTTTTAACCCTTAAAAAATATACAAAAGGAAAGAAATGACAGATTTCTTAATATTTATTTAAATGTGCTGTAATTATGGATGGTTGTTGTTGACCACATTATTTAATTTGTCAGGAAAATATATCAAAATGCATCCATTGCAGCTGTAAAAACAAATATCTGCACTTACAATAGTTAGGTCTGCCTAATTTATTCGCACCTTCTCCTGTCAGTGTGGGGAAAAAAACTTCCCTGTGGGTGAAAAGTGAAAAATTAACAAAATGGTGCAATGCATTACAAATAAGGGGCTAAAAGATTAATGTGTGTGTTGGTGTGTGTGCCAGGGGAGCTGTTAGTATTGTGTGGGGACTACCTGAGTATCTGTGTGGACTGCATGTGATAGGCATGTTTAGAAAAGAAAAAGGCAGAGGTCAGAGCAGACAGTACATCTTTGGCAGAGATTGAACGCTCACCCTGGGAGTAAAACAAATGCTTTTTTTCTGAATGGTGGCAACATGCCTGCTTTTAGTGTCATCCAGGCGAAACCTAGCGGGGGAGAGATTATTTGTATCATGCAGAGTCAAAGTGTCCATCTCCTAGTTGAGTCTTTAGAGAGGAAGACAGCCCTTTGCTAATGCCCTGTGTATTCACTGAGGAAGTAGGTCATTCAACAATGGAGCCAGCAGCAGTCGGCACTCTCCCCTTGCATAATACATTAAGTGTAATGTGCAGCAACTATTCAGAGGCCCCCCGAAAGCTGTTATTTTATTCTGTAAATGCACACGGACATGACATTTAATATTGTCACGGAGCGCTGAATGACAGGATTTCATTGTGCGTCAAGTACAACATGATGCCAAGTTTAATCTGAGCACAAAGCGACATGACAAACGGGAAAACACGGTGTGTTCTCTAAAGCATGAACTCTGAATAAATGATGGGCGCTGAGCTCTGGGCACTGTAGACTGGAAGGGAGGATGTAAGGAGAAGATTACAGAGGAAAATCTGAGCACTGCAAAGAGGGCCACGGCCCCATTGTGTGCCTCGGATCACAAAGTATCCTTCTGTAAATCTATTTACAGCACCCCTGGCCCTCACTGTCTCTCTGCCTCCTGTCATCCATTATAGCAGCTGCTGAATAGAGAGATGAGAGAGGAAAAAGCTACATCTAGCTCATGTCAAAAGAGCAGCTCTTCAAAAGAACCTCTATTTACCAAAGACACTTTTTTCTTTTCAAATGTTCCGATTCCTGATGGGGTTATTTTTACAATTCACTGTACAAATGTGTGTATGTGCTTGTCCGTGTACCTGACTGTTTGTGTTTCCCTGTAGGAGAGGGCACATTTTGAGAGCATCGGGCACCACCTCGGCAAGCTGGGTGAGGAAGGAAAGATCGGCCACAGAGTTA
This sequence comes from Cottus gobio, assembly GCA_023566465.1. Classification (NCBI taxonomy): domain Eukaryota; kingdom Metazoa; phylum Chordata; class Actinopteri; order Perciformes; family Cottidae; genus Cottus; species Cottus gobio. The sequence goes on along the minus strand of CM042224.1, from coordinate 18,407,418 downwards.
TTGACCTCACTAGGCCAGAGGATCTTGATGGTAAGGCCACATTCTTTTTTTACACGTAATTGTAATTGATGACTTGACAACAGATGTGTTTGTGTTTCCTCGTCATCCACACAAATTCACTAAAAGTTACTGGGAATTATTTGGATATGACTTAATCAAATTAAGTGGATTATCTCAAGATACAAATCTTGAAAGCAGAAGGAGTTTTAATGGCTGATAAAGCCTGCAACTCAAAGTTAGTGGTGATGGTAGAGTGGATGGGTGCGTGCAGAAACGTGCGTATGTGTGAGGGAGGTGTGGGGGCCGTTTGAAATGAGCCGTGGCTCCGAGGTTTTCACAGGTAGGTGAGCGGAGGACAAGGGTGCCTGAGGACAAAGCTGGCGTTTTTCCAAGCTCAGCTCCTGTTGCTGTTGTGCTTGTTTGAGGTCCTGGGCACAGGGGTGTAAATTCAGGTTGCACCAGTGTGGCAAAACGTCATCTCCCTTTGTGGCGCTGGTTCCTACACAGGAGCAAGACGAACCTCAGTGCACCAATGTTTGTCAGACATAAATATTTGTGGCAGTTTCCATGACACTTCAGAGTGAGAGCAAAGAGGAAAATGGTTCTGACTCATCTTTGATGTCTCAAAGACTCTCAAGTCAGAAGGATAGATATTTCTCAGGACAATGTAACCCATCAACATCTTTAAATAGCATCTTACATATAAATTTCCCAAACGTTATAGAAAGAATTGCTCCTGCATTATTGGTTCACATGGATTTGTACTATATATATATATAATAAACTTTTTATTGGGAGGAATATATACATATATATTTACTCCCAATAAAAGGTTTGTTTACAGACTCCAAAGCAAACATCACACCCATCGTGAAGATGAGAAATAGAGGTGCATTTAGTGGATCCATTGACATGCTTCCCATGTGAGCCACAGCAGCAGATCCCATCCCACCCGTCTGACTCCTCGGACAGATGTGCTTCCAGTGCTCATTCTCCCAGTGGGAACCTCGTCTCTGTGGCTACTGTGGAGTCAGGACTGAAACAGAGCGCACACCAGGGCAGTTGTGTCCTTTTAAGTCCTGCACAGGGCCGAGGGAAAGGCTTGCGCCAGACGCCTCACATCAGTGTTCCCAGTGGGCTATGGATTAGGAGCAAGCAGAGGTTAGAGGAGAGGAGAGGTCCTCTTCCCAGGGGGAAATGGCTGTGAGCCCGGGCAGTGCACATAACTCAAAACACAGTTAGCATTTCTTCTTTCCCCACAAATATATCTGTCTGTCTCTTTCAGCTCCACCAACAGGAAAACACATACGGTTGACTGATGTGAAACAGGGTTTTATGATGTGAACCACAAAGTGTTTACTCTTCTGAAAACATGTTTACATTTTCAAAATCCTTGTTGTGAGGATGTTCTGCTCCCTGGCATACCTTGACATATAGAAACATACAGTATCCATCTAATTGCACCTTATTTGTGATCTATTTAATAACCTTAAAAACTCTAATTTGCTGATCAAAGGTCATGTAGATGTGAGGTTTATAAACATGCTAGATTTTGGTGACAAGTAAAGGGTTTTATTTATGTCAAGTTTACATATTACAGATGTTTAAATGATATTTAAAAAACTATATTTCAACATGTACTCAGCATCTGTTTCACATCAAAAGTAATTTTGGTCACTGTTACTTTTAAACTTACATCAGCCCAGTTTTAACTTAGACATCTGGGTGTCTTTTGACCTGTAATTACCAAAGCAATGCTAACTGAATACTTCATGAATTCATAACTTAAGTCACAATTGTAATTTATTTTTGGTACCACTCTGGTACAGAAGGAGCGGATTTAATTTGAAATCCCACACTTTTTCCTCAGTAGTTCAGAACACACTGTATACTTTCATGAAAAGGAAAATTACTGGGTGTACCTCCCAGCCCTAACATAGGGTGTGAAAGCCCCTGGGTGTGTAGCAGCTTTCCCTCCAGAACAGAGCGGCCACATTGAGTAGACCCGGAGTACAGCAGACTTCTGTCATCACAGCAGTTCACAGAAAGCTTTTGGTTACTTAAGCTAATATTTGCGAAGCATGCAGCTTCCAAAGTCCTAACGACTTTGAAAAAAGTGGCAAAGGAATGGACATAGATAGGATTTCCTTAATTTTACAAAGCCGCAAGCCACACGCAAGAAACCCAGCAAATTCATCAAGTCTTTTTAAGCTCTGAAAAAAACATTACCAAATACCACAAAGGCCTCAGCCCAACCAGGACCTTTGTTCATTCGCATATGGCAGTATGGAGTTTCTGTGTAGCTGAGGTTTTGTGTTTGTCTAAACCGCCCCCATCACTGAGAGTCCACAGAGAACAAAGAGGTTGTTGAGAGATGTGTGGAGGCCGGAAACAGAATAAATCTTAACGCCCAGTGTGATAATATCAACCGTAGAGTGAGAGAAGATGGGGCTTTAGCCAAGCAGTGTCTCTAACAATGTCCTCATGGAATAGGATGAGAAGAACAGTACTGTTGCATTGTTGTTACACTGACGGGTTTCTTTACATCGGTAGCTTGAAGCTGTTTTGGAGTTTTATTCAAGTTGATTGTTTGAAGAGGTTATGATGTTGTTTTTCTGCCACTGTGAGGCCGTGGGAATCAAGCTCTGACTTTTATTGCTTTTCCTCGAAGAAAGCTTAGATGAGGAGGCTCAGACGTAATGATTTAACAAGTGGCAACAACAATAGGTGAATAGGTCAACACAATCAGTCAGAAAGTTCTGTTTTGAAGTTGGCAAATTCAAATGTACCCCCAATAGGACACGTTTCTCTGTGTTTCTGTGTGTTTGTATATCCATGCATCCGCCTTCTGTGTTTACAAAGCCAGGATGCTGTGAAAGATTAGATTCTACTTTTAAGCTCAATGCACGTGAGAGGGGAAAGAGCAGACAAAAGTAAAAGCCGTAGCCTGCATGTTAAAACAGGTTGGCCGTTTGTTCCCAAGCTCCCATGTACGCACACTCACACACACTAACGCAACACACACACAAGTGCTCCAGATAACTCAAATCCTCCTAGCTAGAAATAAAAGAAGGATTGACATGTTATAATAGGGCTTATATCACTTGTAATTTGTAATGGTTTAATTAGCATGCTTTGAGCTCAGGCTATACTGGGACACTGAGTGCTGTCTCCTGTCTGTCCGTACACATTAATCTCGCCTGATCCTGCTCTGAGGGAGAGGCTCTATTGTCAGAAGTAAATGCCTTCAGTCAGAGGTGTTAGATTTGATCCCAACAGGGAGGGCTTGGCAGGTTTGCGTGATTGTTGCCTGCTCACTGAGGCTCGTCCTCCTGAGCGGATTCCTGGGTGACATTATGTGTCTGCCCGCAGAACAAAGATGAGTAAAGGAGGAGGAGAAGGGGGAGGAGAGGGGACGGCAGGGGCAGTGCTACCCTCTGGCTTGGTACATGGTCGAGTCTGAGCCTGCAGCTCACAGGTGTGATAGGCTTTTGGGACTCACTACATTCTCTCTCCATTTCTCTCCCTTGTTTCTGCTTCATCCGTATCAGCTCTTGCTTCTTCATTTATTATCCCCCCCCCCCCCCCCCTCTACACACACAATCATTCTTTCTCACTGTAATTCATGCTGCTCATCTGCAGTGTTTCCAGGAGAGACAAATTAAAAGAGGATTCCCATATTGCTCTGTCACACTTGAGCTGCAGGCCTCATGAATCACAATAAATTCTATTAAGCAGCACTCCCTCTGTTTCGCTCCCTTCCCCAGCTACCACCCAGGGGGCCTGCCCCTGTCACTGCTAAACATCTGTGTTTATTTACACAATCACACACCTAACTAACTGATTCCTAAATGTCTTGCAGCTCCTGGAAAAAAAATGTTAATGCTCATTTGCAAAATGTCAGACCCTTGTCATGATGTTCAATGAAAAGACAGAAACAATGTTGTAGTAAATTGCATGTTGGAGCTTCTAGGGATTTGCTGAGACTGGCTGCTAATGTGCAGGATGCCTCTGATTAAGTAATATATATTATTGGGGCTGAGTATGGTACACATTAATCCACCCATGAAGCCTTACATGGTCTTATATTAAAAAAAGCCACTTCCCCAACTCTTTTCTGGTTGGAATTTATTATAATTCAAGGTCAAACTCTGTGTTAGGATGTTGGTTTCCCAGAGGCAGCCTTACGTCTGAGTTCAACTTGATACCTCCATTACTTTGTTTGAAAAAAATCCAGGACCACACCACCTGCCTCAGTACAGGGGTAGATGATGTAACATTGCTGTCGTTCATTTCAACTGCTTTCTGTAGCATCAGACAGGCACTTTTCTATGTGCCATCATGTGAGCAAAGACCATGCCTCATCCGGATTCCCTCCAATGAACCAAGTCACGTGGCTGGTTTCCTGGCTAACTATGGATGTGGCACTAGCTGATGGCAGGCGGTTGTTTTGTCCCCCTCCCCGTAAGAAGCTCACCTCTGCCCATATGCATGCACACCAGTATATAAATTGCTGAATCAGTGTCAGTGATAGAGTAATGGCACGGGAGGCATCGTAAATTACAGCAAGCGATCCCGGGGCGCAGACACTGGCTGTCGTGTCTGAGTGAGCGCTGCGCTCCTGAGCTAATGAATACCTTCATCTGGCCCCGGCAGTCAGCAGATTGCCCCGCGTTGATGGATACTGTCAGCCCTCCGCCACACCACATTTCATTGCACAATAAACATGGTTGTCAAAACCAAACAAAGTGAAATCAATTCATCCTGTACAGTGAGTGCATGCTAAATGAAATTAACGTACTGTGGGGTTCGGTGGCAGCAAAGGTAGTGTATTATTTCTGAATTCATGATGGCTTTAGGGCCTATAGACATCTAGGAGGCAGAACAAGAGATGGTTATCACAGAGTTCAAAAAAGTGTCAATGAAAATACCTCTTACGTGTTCTGATTTAGTATTTCTGTGCATCATGTATGTGAGAAACTGACCAAAGGGAAGGGATTTTCACATTTGGCTAATTTGCAGATTAACATATAAGGAATAAAAGAGTCCCAAATATAAACATATGATTCACTATTTGGTCAAAATAGTAAATATATTAAATTTATGACAAGAACTTTTTGAATGTATATTTGTTTATAATTATTAAAAGGTAATTTATTTTTTAGGGATATAAAAATGAAGAAGAATAAAATAAAAATGTAAAAAGGTGGTTTTCTTCCCCCCAAAAATAAGTGTCATATATATGTATATTATATATATATATATATATATATATATATATATATATATATATATATATATATATATATATATATATATATATATATACAGTGTATATATATATATAGTATTCTTGTATTTGTATAAAGTATATTTGCTGAAGATAGAAACATGAACACATTCATTTTATTATTGGCAAAGGGCTGAATCCTTCGGGCAGCCGCTAGTGCAGAGCCGCAATGTAAGAACCCATTTTCACTAGTCTCCCATATGTCTGTTTGATTGTTAAACATGTTCTGGTGGAAATTGATTTTGGGGTCTTTGTACTGAGAGAGTACAAAGACCAAGAGTGAGCAGCGGGACCTCAGACATTCTCCGTGAGCAGAAACCAAACTTCCACCGCTCCCCCGTTTCTTTATGCCGCCGCTAGTTGAGGCTCCTTCAGTACAGCATCTGTGTGTTTGTGTCTCTGCACATATTGCCCTTTCACTACTTGTCTCCCATAATACTTTTGAAAAGAAGATACACTTTCCTAAGTGACAACACTCAATCTCCTGAGGCTGAAATGGTGCTGCAGCATCTTCAGTGATTGGAGCAAAGCGAGGTTTCTGTGGATTTGGAATTAATGTCTCTGCACAGCCCTCCATTACTCATTAAGAGTTTGATTTTGTTTATCAACTGAAATAATAATAGAAATCAAACCACAGGTAACGTGTGCCAAGGCTGCTAGTGGAATGGTCTAATGAGACGGCTTCACATGTGGATGATGAAATATGCATGAGTCATCCCAAGCTTTCTTTTCCAGATTTGATATCATTAAAGATGTATCGTAGCATATGGAAGGCTTTTTTTGTCTTATTTTTCAAGCCTTGTTTATCAACATGTTTTTGTTTGTTTAAATATTCATACTGCTTTTATTTAATTCTTTCACATCTTACATATAAAAGGAAGCAAATGCGCATGCAAACAGAAATCATTATCAGCCTGATGTACAGTTTAATACTGAGAGAAACTCTCTTATGCTGATTGTGAATGCCCTGATTGAGAAACAGCTCTTTGCAGAATCGGCACAGTCTCTCATCGCAAATTTGGAGAGAGAAACAACAGATGGAAAAAAAGAGAGTAAAACAGGAAGGAGAGCAGGAGGAATGGCGGGCTTGAATTTATTTTGTGTATGTGTTAAAATGTACATTTTCATAGACTGCCTGAAGTCCTGTCTTTGTCAGTTATGTTTGCATTCTTGCACTTTAATTGGAAACTATGAACGTCAAATTTAAATGTATGTGCCTTTGTAGAGTGTGAACATTTGCAGAAAAAATATTTTACTGCCATTGAAGTCCAAGGTCTTCATCTTTTGGTTTTGGATAGACCTAAGTATAAGTTAAAGAGCACAGCTCTCCCTTAAACTGACATTGTATTATATTATATAGTATATATTATAGCACATAAAATATAGGCCTGTCGAGCCAGGTATTCCACTCAATATAAAATAGACCCCCTCTAAGAGGATCTGCAGCCCAGCACTCATCTAAAACAATGTTCATGATGAGGACAGTAGATGGATAGTTTGAACATGGCTCGCCATTTAATCAATGTCCTGGGTCGCTACTGCTGGGAAGTAAATGGCTCTGCAGATGAACCTTAACCCCATTATTGTTGTCCAACAGGAGGCGCTGGATCTACTGAGGCACGCGTCTTCAGGGAAGCCAGAGGGAGGAACAACAACGAGCCCCACATTAAAAGGCCAATGAATGCATTCATGGTGTGGGCCAAGGATGAGCGGCGCAAGATCCTCCAGGCCTTCCCCGACATGCACAACTCTAACATAAGCAAGATTTTGGGTAAGTCAGCAAATATTTCAAGGTATATCCCTCTCCCAAGACCAGGGCTCTGTAACGACTTTTGGAAAGCCACAAGTAGGGCCAGAAAAAATATCCCAGATTTAAAAAAAAAAAATACAAAATATTGCTTAATTTGCACTTATGTCAGTGGCAAATTAAGCCAACAGTGTTCTTCATTATCATTTCACACTTTCTGTCCCTCTCAGCCTCCAGCTGAACAGAAGCACCTCACTCAATGAAAAGCTGTGTGCAGCTAATGATTAAAAACAGAAGTTATTTCATGACACACGGTAGAGGAGGTGAAGTTGCCTCCTGTGATTTTGTTTATCAATCTGAATTGTTTGTAACACCTTCCAGACTCACCAAGCATACAGTTGATTTGACAAAGTAGTGAGCATCTGAAGGAGGACTGTGTTATCTCATAGGCCACTGTGCATCAGGTCACCATGGCACCTCGATGGATTTACAGCCCATCACTACCATAAGTGTTTGTCATGAAAAATGACAGAGGCTAAATGGGTCTTGTCCCCTCAGCATTGGAGGCCATACATCAGAGCTGTTAAAGGTGCTGTCATCCAGTACCTAGTAGGCCACTTCACAGAGCTGCAGTATTTACTGCACTAGCCTGTTGTTTCTTTACTGTTTGACATCGAGAGCATGCCTCTCGTCCCAGACTATGTGTATCAAGAGGTTGGTGTGGAACAAACAATAAATCAGGATTTAGCCAGAAGTATGGCTATGTACAGTTCAGTGTTACAGTAGGCTTTAGACAAATTGTAATCATCATCAGTTATGTGTTCAAATAATTAAACTCTGAATCTACTGTTGTGTAGGTTCCCGGTGGAAGTCCATGACTAACCAAGACAAGCAGCCATACTATGAGGAGCAGGCCCGTCTGAGCAAGCAGCACCTAGAGAAGTACCCGAACTACAAGTACAAGCCGCGGCCTAAGAGGACCTGCATCATTGACGGAAAGAAACTCCGCATTGGAGAGTACAAGCAGATGATGCGCTCACGGCGACAAGAGATGAGGCAGTTCTTCACTGTGGGGTAGGTGCACTGACACAAGCCCCACTAACTAACCACACAAAATCCCAAAACAAAACCAAGTGGACATAGTTTTTAGCCTCCTGAGATTGTCTCCTGGTACACCTTTTCCAAAAGTGAGTGTTGAGTGAACCTCTACAAGGGCCTGTACATTAAAATAGTGTGTTTTCAGTAGCTGTAATTTAATCATTTTAGACAATAGCAGTCTGCTATGAATGGAGCATGAAGTGCAGACATTATTACAGGATATAACCTTTAAGTATAGACTTACAGAAGCCGAGGGCAGCACTCTGAAGCTTAACACTTTAATTTACTGTGTGTGGTTAGCAGGAGAACCCTTCTCCAGGTGTTCCCATGTCAGTCATAAGCTTCAGTGACTGGAGTATCAATCATCCAGCGCAACAGCAGACAAGAGCAGCGCTAACCACGTATTGGTTTTATGTCACCAATAAACTGGGTAGTGTTTCTGAACGGCTCAAGACAGGAGCTGTCAGGAGAACCTCTCTTTTCCCAAATCCTTTTCGCAGAGCGGCTGGCTTAAAGCTGACTGCTGTGGAAAACCAACCGTTTCAGTTTAAGTGCACATAAAAAAAGATATATGCGAAATCTGAAGCTCTTATTAAAAATAAATAAAGAACACATAATCGTTTTCTTTTGAAGATCTAATCTATATTAAAAGTAAGCCACGTTTGTGATATCTAAATTTAGTTTTCTTCTCTTTCTCGTACATCCAGACAGCCACCACAGATTCCCATCACCACCAGCGCGAGTCTGGTCTATCCCGGGGCCATCACAATGGCAACCACCACACCCTCACCTCAGATGACATCCGAATGCTCGAGTGCGTCAGCGAGTCCCGAGCCGTCCATTCCCGTCATTCAGAGCACCTTCAACATGAAGCTAGAGCCCAGTGCCATGGCAAACAGTGTGCCGGTCAATGGAGTGGATGAGATGGACATGTACGAGGATTTTGAGGACGAGCCCAAATCAGACTACAGTAGTGAAAACGACACACAAGAGCCAGTTAGCGCCAACTGAGAGCTCTTGAACGGAAGAGGCCAATGCCGCCGCAGACACAACACTCATACAGGAGGAGGCCCAGAGGGTTGGTCTGGTCTGAGGGAGCGAGAGAGCAAAACAGAACAAAACTACACCACAAAGGTTTAAACATGTAAAATAAATAAATAACGATGTATCATTTAGGAGCCAGCATGCAGATGTGGCTTCATCAGAATCAAAAAGCTATTTGGTCTTAAGTGTTTCTTCAAGTGTGTAAAGCAGTTTGGTTGTGGGTTTTTTTTTGTTTGTTTTTTATCTCATTGTTTATTTTTTCATTGAGATCATAGACATTTTCACAATTGGATCGTAGAACAAAAGACGTAACTTGAAAATGAACATTTGATATGGATCTATAATTCTTCCAGACATTTGTCTTGTTTTCTTCTTCAATTAGATGATTTTGATTTATATTGCATAACTGTTCAAGATGGGGATAATATTCTCACTCAGGTATAGTGTGCCAGCCAACAGCTTGTGAATGTTTATAATCAATAATTAATTATTAGTATCATCAGTACAAAATATCAAACAATTCATATAAAGTGATTCCAACTTGGGGAAATTACACATTATTATTATTATTATTATTATTATTATTAGTATTATTATTACACAAACTGCATAATTTAGTGCAGAAGTGCCAAACATTTCAAGTTGTTTCTAAAATCTGTAAAATCTTTTGGGAGAGGCTTCGTGAGTCTTGGACAATCTCTTGATCCCTTAATACAGCTTCATTATCCAGACTTTCTTTAATTTCCCCGAACAGAATAAACAAATGAAACTCAGGAACTCTGAGGCAGCCGGCTCTGCAGGAGGTTGAAGTAGACAACGTGTTTGGTGGTAGCTTGTGATGCTAGCTAGCTGTTCTCCAGGGAGCCCAATGCCGTGATCATCAATGAAAGCGGCCAGCCCTTTCATTTCCTCATCCCAGTCCACACAGAGCACTGTGGCGTCCTTAACTCATTACCAACACTGCAAACCAGTCTGATTTACCAAGTTCTTAATCGGAGTGATTGTAATCAGGCCAGAATGCCAGAGGGCCAAAGGCCTCCAATCTGTGGGATTGGAACAGCAGCAAAAGGCAGCTTTGGGGGCATTACAATCTCAAATTGATGTTGTACAATGTTTAGCTACAGTACATTCTGTTAAACGCTTTAGCCCTATTTGGACAGCAAGTTTAAAGTCTTACGTCTTAGAACTTCATTTTTTCCAATCTTAATTCTTTTTAGACATTGTAAATCTTAAATTGACACTAAGAAGTCTTAAAGCGGAGCACGGTCATCGGGTTGATGCAATGAGTTGATTACTGCCGTAGTCTTAAAAGGAGTGACTGTTTATGAGGATATTTATAAACTTACAGAAAGGCTGAAATCTTATGTTTGTTTCTTAAATTACCTCGTCATATACGCATGACAGGGGTAACTTAAAACACAGATTTTTGCATTAGTGCACTTATACGAATCTTATTCTGTCACCCTTGAGCCTTATGTTGTTATTTAAAAAAATAAATGTATCGGCTTTCGCAATGCAGCTCACGCTTGCATTTAAAACAGGCAATGATTTCAGCTTAAAAGTGGTGACCTTCTGGAGACTGCAGCTAGATAAAGCGAGGCCTTGATGTTGAGACTCAGATCCTCTTTGCAGGGCAGAAGGTCTAAGTGGCTTCCCTCCCTGCCATGCCCTGCCCTGACCCCTGCCCGTGGCAACCTCAGCACCCAGGGGGCGCCATCTGGCTCAGAGAAGGAGAAAACTCCAGGGAGGGATGGGAAACAATAAAAATGGGGTTTGTGTCCCTCATTGTGCTCTCCATCAAAGTGCTGGTAGTAAGGCCTCAACAGGGCTCCCACCCTGGCCCAATCACTAGGCACTGGTGAGCAGATGGAACAAGTACATCAAGCTGTGGGGGATTATTAAAATGACTGACGACTGGGTATCATCTGAAATACAGCATTATTAATGCATGACTCCTGCTATTCCCCTCCCTTGCCCTTGAACCTGTCCATTGCAGAGAGAGATCAGAGCGTTTTGAAGGATCTGAATGGCTGGTCACTGGTTTAACTGGTCAAGATCCCCACTGCTGGTCACTGCATTTTTCTCCTAGCTATAATTCGTACAGATGGCTCTATATATCTCTTACGCACTCATATCTTCTGTACTTTTATTGTCAAAATAAGTGCTGGCTTGTGTTGTTTCTACTTTTTGGAAGCATTTATATTCTTATAGTCGTGTAGGTTTTTTATCCAGGCCATTCATAATTCCCGTTTTACTTTCTTCTCCATCACATCTTTTCTCCATTATTCTCATTTGGAGGTTCACAACATTTAGGGAAGCTCTCCTACAAACAAGCCCAAGTGGATTTCCCTCCAAGTCAAGCTGTTTGCTCCTGTTTGCTGGTGGTTGGATTGATTTGTATGTGATGTAAATATGTTCATGACCATGCCACACTGGCTTTAGTTGGCTGGGAGTTAAAGAGGACTCTTCATGGAACTGAAACTTGACTGTGCTTATATAGCAACAAAAAAAAAAAAAAAAAACAAGAGGAAAAAATTACAAGAACTCACGAGGAGACGATGTTTTTTAAGTGTTATAAGCACTGGATATAAATTGTATTTTTATCAATTCTGATTAATGTGAAGCTGTTCGAGGAAAAAACACCATCAATGAACAAAAATCTCCAGTTGGACTCAAGTGAGTTTGCTCTCACAGTTGCCAGATTTGAGTCATTTCTTGTCTACTTATTTTGTTTATTTATGCAAAGACTCATGTGATGAATGAACACTTTGTTTAAGCTTCAGGGCTGCCTAGGGGAGAGACTCAGCACAAGAAAGTGAGCAGAAAATCCAACAGCAGGCCGTCAAACACCAGACTTCAGTGCATTGTATATTGTATTTGAAATTGTAGAGTATCAAAATATTGTATTTATTATTAGCCACTGCTGGCTCTAAAATTGTCAGTAAAACAACAACACGGACAATCAGAGAAAAGAAAGAAGAAAAAAAACACGTTTGTTGAATTTGAGCTAAAAATGGTTTTCAGTGAATTCACCATCTCATTTAGATTTTATTGTAAATATAACATAGGAAATATATTTTTGTTCATTAGTGAAGTATAAGTTATGTATTTGGCTGTTCTATTTTATTTTGTATGTTTTATTTTTGTACGTGGTTTCATGTTTTTAAAACCTGACAAGTCACCGTACCTCATGTAGGTGCTGATTTCTTTCTGCTCATTGGAAGAGAGCAGCGTTTGACCTGAGACGGAGTGAAACACCTCGCTTGCCAACGTTATCCTCCTTGGACTATTCAGAGAACCAATCAAAATGAATTCTACTAATTAGACTTGTTTAAATACAATGGTCATTACAAGTAAGGTACTCATTTAAGCATCAGGCTCTTGATGTAAAAGGATTACACAATATGTTTCCAAATGCCGTACAATCTAAGTGGTATGCTGCATATCCTTGTGATTTTTGGTTATAACGGCACTCTTAGTTTCTGGCAATTTTCTTACGAGGAGCTGATACCATCCAAAAAATCTGCATGCATCTGGCTTTCATTTACATAACCACAATAAACAAAAGTGTTTTTTCATGAATGATTGTTTCAAACAAGTGATGTTTTTAGATTTTGAAAGCGGTGGGAGCGTGCAAATATTTATTTGTTTTAATGTGGCAAACTGCACCAGCAGGGTGCATTCTGCATACTTAATTATCTCCTTGTCATTTTGTTGTATGTTGCTGATTTTGATTGAACATGGTCACGACTATCCAGCCATCTGCAAATGTAGCCCTCATAATTGTTTTCTCTCAATCCACTTGCAATGGTTTGAACAAACAACCGCAGACAAAAGGTTGTATGCTGTTCCAACATTTAATTTGTTTCTGTCTGAACTTTGTGATGTATATGGTGGGAATGTTCTCTGTGTTAATTTAATCAGCACAATTCACTGACATGCTGGACTGACATGCTAGCTGCTGTTCAGAAGTGTAAAATGTGTTATTCAGGGCAACATTTATAGTTGTCTTTGGTACTTTGCTTTTTAGAGTTGTCTCTCAAGCAACACTGTGTGTGGCTCTTCTATCACTGGAGCCATTGTTTTGAAATTGCTGGCAGCCTGATACAATTTTCTGCATATATGTTTTTTCCCTGGCAGGTACCTAGGCCCATGGCAAGTATTGTTTGGGTGTAGAGAAAATGAAATACATAGTGTCTGTTGCTGCTTTAAAAAAAAGTTTATGTCTGAATATGTAAATAGTTTATCATAATATCTTGTACAGTCCAATGTAAAGTTTTTAATTCAACTTAAAAAAAATGTTTGCCATCACATTTGTGTTCACATTCTTCTTTATACAGTACAAAAGATTGATTATTTGCTAGGGGTATTATTGCAAAAAAGAAGAAAAAAAAATAAAATGTTATGACTTTTTTTTAATGTTTGTTTTGTTTTGCTTGGCTTCAAAGTGTACACCAGCAAGTCTTTGGTTTCCATGTGCAGTATTGACGTGAGGTGAACTTAAGGTGAATAATTTTACAGTGGTGTGTGTGGAGATCTGTCTTCTCCGCTTTGGTAGTATTAATACACTATATCAAGTAAAAACAAACCAATGGATGACACATTTGGGTGCATCTAGGCACCATAGAAATGTGTATACTGTATATGAATAAATTATCCCCACAGGATCAATTCAGGCATTATAATGTAACACCATTTTCTGTATGTCTCAGTCCATTGTAACAATGCAACAGTGGGATGACTAACTGCCTGTTTAAACTCATTTACCTCAAGAATTCCCTCCTTTTCTGTAAAAGAAACAGAAATTGTGTTACAGAAAACTTCTCCCATCACTCCATCTTTTGTACTGCTGTTGACACTTACAAATTAAAGAGACATTTTGTTTTAAGATTTGAGTAATTATTTTCACTGTGGAGGTGTTCATCGTGTTATTTCCTGTTTTCTGGTGTGAGAAAACATAGGTTGGAAAAATATTAATCTAATGGTGTCGGCGTATTTTAGTCCATTTTGAGATGTTTACCCATCACATACATGGTGGCTAAAAGTCTGTTGCTCAATATTATAAATCACTACTGTTTCCTTTCCTGATCAACTTAGTGTAAATAGATTACTATTGGAACTATTATTAAAAAAAACTTTGATTAATGAAAACGTATTATATTGCAATAAGTTATTCATACATTTACAGGTCAGTTATGCCGAGAATAGCTCATATAAATATCTATATGTGTCTAATAAGCAAAAAAAGATTTATCATTAAATTCTGTATTGTATGTTAGCGTTTATTTACAAAAAAACATTATAAGGTAATAAATATACCTATTTACAGTATAAAGGAAGATCAATGATATGTTTTTTATATGATATAACATATAATATTTGCTGAATTTAATTAAAATCTGAATAGAAACTAAAACTAAATGTCTATTTGATCAACCACTAAGCTTGAAGTCTGAATGCCAACTGTTCTCTTTTGATGGCGAGATCGAGTCATCTGACAACTTATTGGAGCCAGACTTATCAGCAAAAGTGCATATTTGTACCTGATGGTACATGACTTAAGTCGTTGCTTCAATATTTTAAACATTAGTCACAATGCCGACATATGAACTTCAAACCAATCCATTTGGCCGTGGGTCCACAAGAGTCAGTGTGACAAGAAAAGTATCCCTCCTCGGCATTGTGGAGGTTGATTTATGGCTTTTTCTTAGTTACACTTGGCTTTTTGATTCTTTACAGGTCATTTTGCATACACGCCCTCTGGCGTTTGGGAGAATAGCGTTTCAAATGATTGGTGTCTGAATATATATTTCCCAGATTTGCTTAATGTTTACAGAAGAGAGAGAGAAAGAGATTGACAATTAGAAACTACAAGAGGTTGCATTTGATGTCCTTTGGAGAAAAGGAGAATATCCATTTGAAATGGAGATGTGACATAGAGATGTGTGAATGAGAAGGAAGTAAGACATGTATAGAGAGTGTTGTGGCAAGAATATGAGGGAGAGAAACACAATGAATGAGATATGACGAGATAGTGAGAGCACAGATTAAGTCACAGATACCAAATTGATGTGTACATTTTGAAGTTGCTGTTTGGGATAATTTTAGCAATAACATGTTGACTGACTTTTTCTATTTGTATTTTGTATCCTAATTTTGACAGAACTATGTAAACTGTGAGTTTCCATGAGATTTCTTTGTTAATTGGGCATTTAGATACTCGACTCAAATAGTTTGATCAGTAGAGCCGATCAGATGACTCATCGATTCTGAATTGAAACGCTTCCAATACTTGTTTGTTGGTTTTATACTATTTCTATGGTTTGCTCTTTCGTTTGCTCTGAGAGCTACACAGCCTGACACACGTGTGTGTGTGTGATCATTTGTGTGTGTGTGTGTGTGTGTGTGTGTGTGCGTGCGTGGGCTTATTGAGATAGGTATGTGTGAGTGCCAGAGGTCATCTTGAGAGTTGTGAGCCCAGACTATGTCCATCATTCTTCTCTGGAACTCTGCCATCTATTGCTCATTATCATCACAAGTATTATGAGTTCTACACCCTGCTTCCTTTTTAACTTAAATAATGTCTTTCTTGATGTAAGGGGTAAAACATTTCAAACACTATTTTGGTCACTGTTATTACAATTCAGCGTATTACTGATTTAATGGTCTTCTCTGTAGTGTAAGCTTATCTACAGAAAAGGAAATCAATGAAAAAACAAAGACTCTCTGGAACTAATGCCCTTTCAACCATTTGAGTGGAACTCTTTAAATTGTTGTCCTCATGAATCACTCTGTCCTTTACCATTGTACTGCATGCTGCCCTCCCAAGAGCACATGAAAGCTACAGTTTAACTGCAGTGTATGTAATAGATGTCTGTGTTTGT
Organism: Cottus gobio; assembly: GCA_023566465.1. Taxonomy (NCBI): domain Eukaryota; kingdom Metazoa; phylum Chordata; class Actinopteri; order Perciformes; family Cottidae; genus Cottus; species Cottus gobio. Next base: position 18,391,355 of record CM042224.1, on the reverse strand, counting down.
GCTCTGCAGCCGTAGATGGGAAACTAGACATTTACCTCTGCACAATAAATCTTATAGTAATTTTCCAAGTCAGCATGACAAATAATGGCATAGAGAAAAGCTCTGCGCTTTGTGTATTTGTCTTTGCATTATTGTGCAAGTGAGTGCGCAAAATCGCAACACTGCTGACTTGCTGATATGTGGAGACATTATTTCATCTTTTTTAGCTGTTTTTGCTTCAAATTGTACCCATAGATTTCTGTGTGAACCAAATACGAGGTTGAGGTGAATAATTGGGGGCCTGGTGAGCTATGAGGAGTAATACTGCTGTTTGTAAGTGGCCTGTTTAAATAAACTGTCACTGTACAAAGATGTGTATGTTTGAACAGCGGATAATAATTAATACAGCCAACTGTCGTGTAGCGGCAGGGCTGCTATTTCACAACTCTGATGACTAAACACTGGTGGGAAGGGGAGCAGTGAGGGCCGCCTCGAACAATATTTTACTCATTTGGATCTGCTCAATGCTGCAGCCGTTGCACCCAGTGAATCTGTCAGACAGCACCATTTCCCCCAGAACAGCTGCTATTTATCTGATTTTCTCATTAGAGTTGACTCATGACTTCATTGTACTGCCTTTGGCAGAGATACTGGAGTGCTTAGGTATGGCTCTTGAAAACAGCTGAGACGTGGTCTCCCCGATGTTACTGGATGTAGGAACATGTAACATTCCGTTTTCAGTTTAAATTATGCTGAATATCGTTTGTATCTGTTTCGACCCTTGAAAACACCTCTCAACCAGATGTGTAATATCCTTTACATGCATGTAACTCATTTCTCTTTCTAGCACAGGTGAAGGGAAATAATTTGATTGCAGGAGTCATTAAACATTCATACAAGAACAGTATGTAAGAACAACCCAGACCCTTAGCAATGTTTTAATCCTTGGAGGTGAAGGACTGAGGAAATCTTGCTAATTTCACAGATGGTTTAAAATAGATTAGTGTGGAGTAGCAGCTCCCGGAGAAGGGCTGACCCACCAGGCTCCCTGTGCAGCTGCCAAAACCCTGCGCCTCATGCTCAGAAGTGCCTTCCAAAAGTCCTGCAAGGTTAAACTCAAACTTAAGCATCCTGAAATGCCATCCTTGTTGTCAATTTTTTTCTCTTAACTCAAAATTTGTGGCCTTGGGAAATATAACTTCCTTTTCTTGGCTAAAACAACGGATTTCACTTTGAAATTGATGGGTCCACTTGCCACGGAGGCTATTCTTATTTGTTACTTTGTCATCTTTCTCACAAGACGTTTTTGTACAATGCATCCAAGAGCCATTTTCTTGTAATAGAATAAAGGAGTGAGTCAGACTCTGCATGGTATTTTGAATAGGCCAAGCCTGCTGCTCGAGCTGGGCTCTGTCCGAGTCGGCCTGACACAACTCTGGCCTGGCTGAAAAGGCCCAGCTTGGAGTTAATGTGGAAAGACAATGGCACAGGATGAAAAACTCGACATGGTTTTTTTGGACTTGTCATTCTTTGGTCAATAGCTGTGGGGAAAGCCTAGGAACCATCTGAATGTTATTTGTGCTTTTATGACCCATATCTGGAACAGCCTTCACAAAGACCTTGTGACAGGGTTGGGACAATGGAGAGTGGCTTCCAGAAGAGGGACAGGCCTCGACTCCGGCCAAACCATCTTGGACCTGCTTAACTGAAATAGTTTGTCACTAAAAGGCTGATATCTTGGCAAGGCTATTGGTTGATTTGAACTATCCTGAAAAATGGAACTAATGACTTATCTAAACAGTGGTTATTATTCAAATATTATTCTAAGCATCAGAAAGATTTCAGATTACAATTATATACCAAAGAAAACAAGAGAGGTCATGACTGTTTGTGAACAAAGAACACAACAGCTGAATGTGACGTCTGGGTCACACACTCAGACTTTAAATACAATATGTGAGCTCTGAAAAATGTCAGTATCAGATTAATTTAGAACTGGTTTAGAGAAAATAAATATGCATATACTGATTACATTTCTGGAATGCATTGCACATTTCCCTGCTGATCTGAGATGACACTGAAGATATATTTCTTCTTGTCTATGGAAATCAATCGGATTTGAGTACAGTTGTTCGGAAAACTGGGTTGCTAAATGAACTTTTGAAAATCCACATGGGACAATATTTCAGAAAATGTAATTTTGCATACTGTCTCACTTCGCTGCGTCTCCTCAGTGCATTTATCTCCCAAAGCGTTTGACTGAATTTCTGTGGGGAAGAATAAATGCGTAATGTTTTTTTAAAAGCATCTCTGCTCCCGAGGCTTCTTGAAGAATTTAACAAATAAAGGTTTCTTTCTTGGAATATGTGTTATTCTCTCAAAGCTATCACTCAGCTCGCTCATGCATATGTGAATCACACACCTTTATGAATATGTAAATGTTGCGAGAATGCCTCATTAATTAGTAATTCATGCATTTCTCACAAGCCCAATACTTTGCCAGTGTAGTCTGAGGAATTATCAGCCAGAAGTTAAAAAAGGGATTCATCATCACGTTTTCAGAGGGTTTGAGCTACATCTGTAATTTGTGTAATTCAATGAATATGATTTGCGTAGCTTTTTATGGCAGTATCGTTGCAGCTGTCTGATAATAAGATCTGTGGATTTCTACTTGGAATTTGCAAGTGCACTTATAATGTAGATGTTTGCTTACATTACTATAGTCTGGTTGAAAAATGAATATGCAAGCGTCTCAAATTATCTTTCTCAGTATGTTCCATTTGACATAACTCCCCCTGCTCCGTACTACTAGTTTTTATTTTGTTTTATATATACATATGATGAAGAATTCTACAATGTCAAAATAATATCTCATTCAACACATGTTGCATAGTGGAGTCAATCAAGAAGCCTCATAGAAGTATCTTTCCAAGTGCACTGAGGTTCTGCATATCTCTCTCCAGAGAAAATGTACTAGTATGAGAACGTTAGAGTATTAGAGACGAGAAATAGAGCAAAATGCTCAACATCATTTAAACAAGCAATACTTCCAATATTGCAATATTGCATCCTTGCTCACTGACAGAACACTCTAAATAGAAAAAAAAAATTACTCAGTATTCCTCGTAGATATTCTGTACATTCTTTCCAAAAATAATACAGTAAATACATGTGGTTGATTTTATTAGATCAGAGCAGACATGGTCCATGACTATTCAAACAGCCAATTTGATTTAGTGGCTTGAATCTCACTCAAGCTGTTCTCTGAGGTAAGAAAGCAAATAAACTTACTTGAAGATATAGATAATGTACTGCAATAACAATCTGTTCTCTCCTGATGCAGTTATTTGTTACAAATATTGCTTAAAAGGACGCTATTCCAATTATCAATATAAACATTTTTCTTACCTTTTTACAACGAGCTGAAAAAAGGCTATACATCTTTTTTTTTTTTTTACAAATGAGCACCATGATGTTATCAAATAATTAGATATCATCGATACATGGTTAGCTTTACAAACTTCACAAAAAACCCACACAGAGGTAAACAATGCATAACTTTATTCAAGGGTAAAATTGTATGCAATTATGGTTAACACAAATTATATTATGAATATGAATAATGATCAATATATTGCTAGTTGACTGAGTAGTGAGTCAAGCACAGGTAGCAGAGGGCCCTGTATTTGCACATACAGTACCTATTGGCGTTCCCACACAGTTGCTGCTGTTGATGGTCAGTCAAGCTCTAAATGCAGCTGCTTGCACCTCAATGTTTTTATGATTATAATTACACTGATTAATTACCTACAGTACTCAAGTGTGTTATGCAACATATACAAATGACTTAATGTCCAGACCATAAGCTGATGCAAGATCCTTATCCTTGGTTGTGCTTCTACTACGCCTCAAGATAACAAGGGCCACTTAATCACTAAGACAATCCAGGAGACTATTGGGAAAAGATTGGAGGAACCTCACGGTTGAAAAGAGAATCTGCTGTTTAAGCTAATAAAGGTGATTGTGGTTCAGTGGTTAGCAGGTCTTTCAATCAGGGGATCGGTGGTTCGATCCCCGGCTCCGCTAGTCCATATCAATGTGTCCTTGAGCAAGACACTTAACCCAGGAGACTGTTGGAAAAAGATTGGAGGAACCTCACGGTTGTGTCTACGGTCTACTGTATAGCATGTAAGCTGCTTTGGATACAATCGTCAGCTAAATGTAATGAAAGCAGTTACAATTGTGGCATTTGTATTGACCAAAGATGAGGGAAGGACACAGGATCTTTAAGGAAAGGTCTGCTGATTACTCTTGCTTTGCATCCAAATGGCCAGAAGAAGATCGATCCCGCCGTACAAAATAAAGCATCCTTGTTTCTGTAGCAAGGTTAGAAGAGACCTGTTGATTGCACCTCTTACTTTAGAAGCTTTAGGATTTGCTCCCCTCTGTTGGGGACATTTCTTGTCTCTGTAGACACGATGGTAGTGATGAAAAACCAACATAAGATTAAAACATGGTGTCTGAGGGATTCAACATTGTCTCGCCTGCAAATTTAGCATATTACAAATTATATTACACCGAGCTTGTCAAGCATTTGGGTTCTGATAATTACTATGCAATCATATAGATGCAAGTGATATTAAATATTCATTTACTCGTTCCTTGAGGAATGATGGTGATGGAAAAATCTTGGAAGTTTTCTAGTTTTAATGATTTTTTTAACAAAGCTAAAAAAAAAAAAGAAGCTTAGCTGTGATTAGATGCATATTTGGCTGGCTGTGACGGGCTATAATCATGCAAAACTGTTTTTCTCTGTGCAGGTTGGGTTAAGACTTTCGTATTGACCTAAGGAGTTACGTGTTGTCCGTGTATTAAGCAAAGCAGAGCTGCATTTCTCCCCTCATTCACGCTCTAGCCGAAGAGATTGACATAGTAATAAACTGATGTTAATTAGACACACTTTGAAATTCTCCATTTTGATCGTCTCCATGCCCTAGTGGAGCTGGTGGCTTATTAAATCATTTGCTGCTCTTGGGTGATCTTCTTTTATATCTTGGCCTGACCCTCCGGGCACAATTTATTTTTATTTCAAAAAAATTTTACCAGCAAATTTTGCATTAGTTCAAGAGAATTATAAATCATTATTACACAGGCCGACACTTCAAACATTTTGTTTAAGAGCTTTCTGCTCGATGAGGCATCAAAGGAGATGTTCGCACTGATGACTGTTACACTGGCACACATCCATTCATTAGCACATTTAAGTTGGCGTGATCATGTTTTGTACACAGCCCACAAAAGCATATCTATGGCTGTCATCTTTGTAAGCTTTGTTATAGATTATGGAGGTTCTGAATTACTTCTATAACACAGATGTTGCCAACAACTACTTGTCCTGTCTAAAATAGTGGCTGCATATGACAATACATTTAGATATTGATGGCCGAAGAGCAAAACCTCCAACCTTAAAAAAGATGAACTTTAAAAGCAAGTGTTTTCTTGCAAATAAATGAAAGGATACCCAATGCATAATACATAATACAAATGCAATACAAAAAGAAGAAAAATACACAAAGTGCAGATAGGCGGTTCCCCCCAATTTTCCTGAATCATTTAGCAGATAAGAGGTTTTGAACTTTGGCCAACAAAGTTGAGACAATAGCTCAAAAAGACCTATTCCATGAAACACATAATTGAAAAAGAAAAGTATGCAAAAAGATCCTCACTATTTTGAGGGATATATTTATGCAATCTAATGTGTTAGCCAAATAATTATTCTGAAAATAGTTTGAGTACTGCACACATGACTCAAACTGCATTTAAATGAAAAAAGCCACTATAATAGAAGAACTAGGACGTTTTTTTCAGCGTAAATAATTCCCCACTGACTATCCAAACAGCTGATAGTTTAAATTTCAGAACTGAATCCATGATCTTTATTATCATCTAATTAGATGGCATATTCCATGTGCATTGAACCAGTATAATTGTAAGACTCAAGAGGAGTTGTGAATAATGTTATTGTTAGGGTTTCAGCAATGCCTTGGGCATGACTAATGAAGAGAAAGTGGCCTTAGTGTCAATTATAGTGGCATGATTAGCGTGGCTTTGTCTTCTAGACAAAATACAGCCAGCTAGCTCAATTAGCCTCCACCAAGAGGAGGCAAAGCCCTCTGACTTGCCCCGCCTTTTGAATATCTACTCTAATTCTAATATGTCTCATTATGTACCACTGACCAGCTATCTTAAACACTGAGAAAGATCACAGGAATGTCCAGAATAATTTGCCTTAATGCCCTATGTGCAATAACAATTATTTCAAAATGCATCAACGCTGAAACACACAATGCATTCCAACATCCAGCATTATTACTTTAAGAATAAAGACATCCCTCAGTAATTTAGACCATTAGATTCAGTTGATCTTCAACAAACATAAACATGTTTAAACCCATTCAAACAGGAAAATATACTGCATGCATCAAAAGAGAGGTTATGGGAAAAAAATCAGAAGGGGTCATTTTTTTATTCTAAGTTATAGTGCAAAGTAATGCACGGCATAATAAGACGAACGAGAGGAAATAAGGAAGAGAAAAAAAGCAGGAGGAAGACATGTTGTGGCAATTGAATGGGGCCTGGACAATATCCGCATAATGAACATCAGTAAAGTTTCACATTTATTGAGGCTCTTGGTTTTCTCAAATATAATGTATAAATAGGACTAAGAAATAAAGAATTTAGATCATATTGAAAAGTCTTAATTTATCAGTTTATTGGTTTTGCAGTTAAGTACAGAGTATTCATTTGAGGATTTGGCATTCATCTCCTCTGTGGTTTTGTGCTGAAAAGATGTAAAAGCCCTTGTCTGAAAAAATCATCTGACTTTCTTTTTTTTTTTAATAGTTACTCTGTTCCGGAAAAAAGACTTAAATGAATTATTGCAGTCCATTAATGTTGTTAGTTGATCTTGGACCCCTGAACATGTAAGTTGTCAGAAATCTGGCACCTTGTTGAGACACATGTTTGCTTCTGGAATCACTGCAGCACAATCAAACTTAGTCCGTGTGTTTCACATTAAGATTTGGGTTTTAAAAATGCTCAACTAGTCCAATAAATCGTAATGCCATTTTTTTTCCCAGAGCCTGTATTTCTAATGTGACTGCTGCAGTTAAGGATGCAATGGTGTGTGGTTTGAAATATAACACTGGCTCCCTGGAACAGTTGTCATCTGCTTTCTCGTGACTCGTTCTCCCATCTAAGACCTCACATGGAGGTATGATTACAATTGAACATTCACAAAGTGAGATGTGGAAAAGAAATGGAGGTTGTTAGCTACAGATTTCACCTAAGAAAAAAAGACACTGGTGTTGTTGTCATTGGATAACTGTCAAGGTTATGTTTGCACAAATATTGTGCTATTTTATTTATGGGATTACCTGCTGAATGATTCACCAAAATAAAACCCAGTTATTCTTGAAAATTTAAAACAAAAAATGTTTAGATCAAGAAGTGCATGGCGTGAAGACAGTTATTTTGCTTGTGGTACACAGAAAGACCATTCCCACAGTGAAACCTTCTGACAAATAATTAATCGAAATGTATGTTGCGGTGGAAAATGTGTGATGCAATGTCAGGTTGGAGAATTGGCACCATATAAATCTGGTAGTTTGAAAAGAAGTGGCACAAAGCTTTTGTTGTTATCAATTTGCATTTTCTCTGAAGTAAACTGACAACAGATATTCAGCAACATTATAGTTAATGGGCAATGGATGGACGCAAAAAGCGGGAATCGCGTAGCTATTAAGAGTAAGACTGGATGGTGAAAAGTGTTTTTAAATGGTACACAATATTTTCCCAGAGTAGGCTACGGCAAATTTGAACTATTAGCTTTGTAATTTACCTCCTGTAAAACAAAAGACACATTAGGTTAATAAAAGGGAACATATTTTACATGTGAACTTTTTCATTTTTATTTTAGAATTGCTGTGATAGTCTTAACCATAATACCAGTTCATGGAGACAGAAGAAGTTACGCTCCTATTCCAATCAATCCAGCTGTCCAGCTGTGTAACGACTTACATTTGACCAGGTGTACTTTCTTATGCGTTACACGAGTGAATACAGTAATCAGGTATCATAAGCGCTGCCACAACATGGCTGGCCTGCACTCAGTACTGTGCCTCTGCGCAGCCTGTGTCGACCCAGACGACTGTCCTGTGTCTGCTCTGCTCTCACGACCGACAACAAGGTGTAACTTGCCTCCAGGTTGGAGAGGACAAAGTGGTTTTGTTTTGGGTTGTTGTTTAGTTTTCTGTTTTGGTCTGGTACTTTCTTCTGCCCCAGTTTGGGTTTTAACAAAAGTCCAGTCAGGGTAGCCACAGATTTTAAAAGCATGGTGCTTGTGCTTCTGTTCACTGGGTTTAGCCTCAATGTTTTTTACTACTTGGTGGTGCAAAGTTAGAATTACGTCCAGTTTATGGGGGGGGGGGGGGGGGGGGGGGGGGGGGGGGTTATGTGGCTGTTATGGTAAAACATGTGTATATCAGCACTTGTCATGAAGTGTCATGAATCAACACCTGAATAGAAGAACAAGAGTAACACACAGAAATACCATTATATCATACACTTTACTTTGGCTTTGATTTTATTTTGAGAAAAGGCCTGTGAGGTCTAGATCATAATTGGTTTATAGAGATCATACGGTAGACCACTGAGCCTTGAAGAACCAGATTGTTTGTATATCCTATGATTTCAGCCTTAGCTTATTCTTTCCTGTTGTGAGACGCACCCTGGCAGCATGTGCACTAGGCCCAGAAGGCCACAGGAGGAATTTGGGCAATAAACCACACAATGTTTCATCAAATTAATGCAATGATTGCAACAGATGAAATCAGCTACAGTAGAAGAGAGTATCAGTGTAATGACAGAGAGAGAAGATTGGTATAGGATATTAGTCTAGAGTTGGAAATGGAATTCATCATGTAAACACCACCAACTGGTTCTCACTTTGTTGTTTTCATTCTTCAATCTTTCAGTTTTTTAACTTATTTAATGACCCTTAATCGTTGTATTTTTTTTTTACATTCCCCCTTCCACATTGGAAATGAGACCCAGCTGGGAAGCTTTGAAACCAAAGGGGGCGACGAGAGGGAATTGGAGGTGGGCATAGGTGGGTGGGTGGGATGTTTGGGGGATTGGGGCAGGCAAAGGGTGGAGTGACAAGCTATTTAGACATGCTACTTCCCTTTGCATTAGAGTGTACAATATCAGGCACGGTAACCAGAGTGAGGCCAGATTTCAGGCAATGCTGGTGAGGCCTGGAGCGACGAATCACTTACCTTAGGAAATCAAAGTCAATGGCGAAAGATCTGATCTGGAGTCGGGCCCAGCAGTACAGAGGGAAAAGTGTGAAACCTGGAGAAAGCGAGACACTCATTGAGGAAATCCATTACCACTGCAGAAGCCAACAAGCATGAAAGGAGCTGTCTTGTTAAATTGGCTGCTTGATAAAGCAGTTCTTTGGCTGGGGAGCCACTCAGAGTCACCACTAGTGACACCAGACAGAGGAAGGAGGGAGGCCTTTATTGATACGGCGAAATGTTGAGTCACTCCAGTCCACCTTGTGAGTTTCACCAAGTTTTACCAAGGTTTCTTCACATGAATACAGTACCAAAGTACCTTCTGTGTACTCAAATCTGCTGATCTGTAGTCTTCCATTTGTAGGTTAGCAGCATTTAGAAATCATGGCATACTAATTCATTGTTTTCCTGTCCGTTTGCTGTTAACAGGGCTGCAGAAAGATGCAGCATGTCTCAACAGGAGGGGAAATAACCTGCTTCACGTCACCTGATGCATCTCACAACTAACCCAAATAGACAACACTGACTGTAATGCCTGCCACTCACCTGACATGCGTCCAGGTGAACCCTTGCATGCTAACTACAGAAACATAAATCATTCACATCGCTACAGGACAACTGCCACCATGGAGGTCTCATTATATGTTAACATTCATAAGAAACTAAAGCTATAGATATGGAGGGTCAGTTGGAGCCACGGCAGTCTTCATATTGACATGTCCAGGTAGCCATCGGTTTGCAGTAATTTCAGTAGATTAAATCAATTAGCAGGTAACAATATAATTGTGAATTAATGCAGTGTAGATATTTAAAATCAATCTGCATGTTACCTGCATTACAATAAAATGAATCTCTGTATATTTATTTTTCATATTGAAATGCACTGAAACTCATGGCTGCCCAGAAGTTAGGAAAAACAATTCAGAAAATCCAAAAGATCTGCGGAGTTAGTTGTCATTATAACTGTCATTAACTTTGCATTGACCTTCACTGTGTCTCCTGTGTATGGTTTTGATCTTGAGAGATTGGTTTTGGCAACGCCTCTTGTGGACCAAGGTGAGTGGCATCAGGTACGTTCAACCTGCAGTCTATGACCACTGACCCTTTAATCGTCTTGGCTCACTTAAGCTGCTGGTGGATCCCCCAGTAGATTTGTTTTTAATGCGCTGGGATTTTTTTCCTTCCTCCAAAGCCACCCTTTTTATCTTCTTCCTGCTGTGTGGCTGGAACCCCAATGAAGCCATGGCAAGCCTCAAATCCCCTGCATCAGGATAAGCAGCAAAATGCAGCTCAATCAAATCCTGAAAACATAATAACTCTCCTGAATTGATAAAATAAACTATTATTTGTCTATCAACTGTTACCAATATAAATGTAACACTTTACATTTCCTTCCTCACTTTTGATTGCTTTAGAGTCAATCGGTGAAAGGCACATATGCAAGATCTGTCCTTTAGTAAGTAAGAGCATGTTCAGTCTGTCTCTGTGTCCGTCCTGTGATCGCGACCTGTCCAGGGAGTGCCCTGCCTTCACCCACTGTTAGCTGGGATCTGCTCCAGCACCCCCCTGCGATCCTGAATAGGATAAGCGGGTACATATAATGGATGGATGGTTTCATCCACATTTTGTTCTGGTCTAAAGACAGCACCTCACTACTGTGAAACACACACAACCGTTCTGACATTGGTGCTTCAGAAAACCAGTTGTTGAAACTGACTGATGCAATTCAAGCTTCCAAACAACTGAGATTGGTCTTCAAACCACATGCCAAGTAAGTGTCACCCTCACTGACCTCCAATCTAAAATCTTTACTGAACATCCAGGAAACTAGAGTAAAATAACTTTACAGTAGAAAAAGATAAACAACAATTTGGATCTACTGAAGGCAAGTATTTGATTGCAAGGTATTCTGTGAAAGCAGAAAATGCGGATGGTTGGTCGATGTACAGCATTTTCTCATGAACATTTTACAATTTCCACAGAACTGCCAAAAGTTGTATTCCACTTTATAGCAAGTGTTACTGAGACCTTCTGCAGGATCTCACTGGAACCAAAATTATGTCATACTTGTCCTAAACCCACTAGTTTTCCAGTATTTTTATTTATTTTTTATTTTTATTGGTTCGCCAATCAAATTCTATTTTCGATCAACTTACTTGAGAGTTGGCGTGTACTTTAGCATGCTGTTCTTGTAAACCCTGTATATAGAGAATTGTGTCATTCCCCTGAGTGCTCTGATTTGTGCTAAGGAACACTGACTTCATTTCTTTTAAATATGCCTGTTGAATAAAATACCTTGTATATTGCTGAGCACCACACCTGCATTTGAGAAGGGAGTTAAGATGTTGAGGGAAAGGCAGGACAAAAGAGGTATTGTTGTTGGTCCAGGTCAGCGCTGCTAGGCTGCTGCCCCCTAGAACATTCCATGGTGTCACATAATACTGTCAGTTTCCTGTTGGAAGAAACATTGAGTGTGCTTGCAAAGTCAGAGAAGTGTGTGTGTGTGTGTGTGTGTGTGTGTGTGTGTGTCTGTCCATCCATTCAGTATGTTTTAGTATATACGTGTGTACCTCTGCTTTTTTTAAGACATCTCTGCATCACCTTCTACAAGATTTCTAACAATAAGAGTGTGTGTGCTTCTCTCATTGTGTATATATATATATATATATATATATATATATATATATATATATATAAGGTGTCAATATAAAATATTTTTTTTGTGATCAGTCATAATACAGATTTAAATAAAGTAATTTATGTTGAAGAACAACACAAACATACTACTTTGGGGCAGTCTGTAGAGGCAAGCATTAATATGTCTGAATTCATAGAAAAATCCAGTGAACTTTACATCAAGAACCACCTATTTTCACCAATCTGTTACATGAACAATACACCGATTAGAGCGCTCTACAAAGATCTACGTCTGTTTTTAAACCTTAACGGAGTGCTGTCGACAATTTACAGTCAACCAGTGGAACACACACACACACACATACACACACACACACACACACACAGTAGTCAGGGGGGAAACACCCTTAAGCATTATTCCAGTAAAATGTATAAATCGCAGGCAGAGGAGACATTAACCAGGAAGGAGAGACTGATTTAAAAGAGATGCAGCCTCACACCATGGAAATAAAATAAACCAAAATAATTGATCCCAAGGATGCAATGATGAGAATTGTGATAGAATGAGGTAACTATGAAGTTTTTCAGCCACGGCAGCCAGCTAAACGTCATATTTAGATGTGTGATGACGTAATCTATGTCAAATTACATTTTTTCCCTTTGACTCAAGTCTACTGGCTCTTAAAAAAGTGAGAAAGCCCAAGATTAGTTATTATACAAATGTTTGTGTGGATGGAGACAAAAGAGGGAACGATATTTGAAAGTGACATTCAAATAAATAAAACAATAAATGGTCCAGTTATGTTCCAATTAAGGATTTTGGACTGCGTAATTCATGAATATGTAACATAATTGTTTTGCATAACAATATGTAATAAGGATAAATCTTTGGAATATATTTAATAAAATAAACCTATAACATATTTTATGTTTTTATATGATTACTAGTCATTTGGTTTGGTAATGAATTTCAACTGTCACCAATTTATTGTGTTAAAGAAAATAAAAATAAAATCTGTTATGGGGAAAACTGGCACCACAAGTTCAATAATTTCTGATGCTAACCTCCACTGAGTGCTGATGTGTAATGCACTTCACCGGGACATTAGAGGTCCAGGACTGATGTATCCGTTCATAAATCACAAAAGAGACCACCTCACTTACACATCCCTGCATTGCTTGATTAACTGCAAATCATAACATTATCTCTAAGCGTGCCTGGGCTAAATAAAGGGAGCGACAAGCAACAAACATTTATTTCCTTGTGCGTCTGCTTCAGAAATTAATTAGCTTTTTTTTTTAAACCTGTGAACCCAAAGCCTCACCCCTGCTGTAAGACGCAGAATTCATTAAGCTGTTTTCTGCCCTCAGATTTTCACACCCCGGCTTTTCAACATCTGCACCCTGTCATGTATCATTCCATTCATTTCTACTTAATTTGATCCTAATAAGCGCCTACACGAGGAGCCAGATGTTCCTGCTTCGACTGTGGCACTGAAAGTTTTGTTTGAGGGGCTCCGTGCCTGGTGGCCAGGGAGATGCAACCAGTGCAGGCATAGACTGTTTGAAATCACTCATTAATATGTAGAATAGTTTTGTGATTTCTTATTTTCTAGATATTAGTTTTTACTTGTCAGTGCACACAGAAATCCATCAACATTTGACAGGTCCCTCAGGGTAAAACGTAGTACTTGCTTTTCATTTTCATTAATTCCAAAAGACCTGTTTACAAAAAAAAAATCATCAAACACATTTGTATCAGCCAAGTAAGACCCCGTTTGAAACACACCACTTGAGTGTTTCCTTTTGGAGCAAAGGTTTAAAATACTGGAATCTATATATTTTTTCTCTTTCTCAGAGGGATCAGTGGCATCTTGGGGGAATCGATGTGTGCAAGATGATGTTCAGTGGGCAGGATGCTGGGAGTAGGTCTGATTATGTTCTGTAGATAGAGCACCCCTGTAAACTTGACTGCTAATCAGCACCATATGCCAGCCCTGGGCCCTCATTCTCATCTTGTCATTTCAAGTGGCTCCTAGACATGGCTCCTGACATGCCCTGGATTCAGCCTCAGCAACTAGCAGCCTGGCATGTGCTAATGAGAGAAGTGGTGGAAGCCGAAGAGTCTCATGTGCCCCAGAGATGCACCAGAGGACAGGGAGAAAAGCCAAAGGCTGAGTCATATGACCCTTTTGAGTGGGCCTCTTTACCTGTAGTGGAAGCGGTGGTGCTGCTGGCTGCACACCCATGGGGCAGTGTGTGTTTTCATTCTTCCCATAATTGTGTGTCTTTCTTTTGGGTAACCAACAAAGCAACCTGTATCCTTGAATATGTTTCTTTTTAACAAATGGTTCAAAATTCTTAGCACAGGGTGGCCTTTTGAATCTCAATCATACTCAATCACTTCTTCATCAGTAAGGCAAGGCAAGGCAAGGCAAGTTTATTTGTATAGCACATTTCAACACAAGGTGATTCAAAGTGCTTCACATACAGCCATTAAAAGCATAAAAACACAATGCAGAATAAAAGATTTAAAAACAATTAAAAACAATTACACAATCCAAAATAAAAGATTTAAAAACAATTAAGAACAATCATTAAAACAATAAAAAACAGAAGGCAAAAAGCAGAAATAGATAGATACAGAATTGAATTAAAGTTGCAGTGCAGTTTAAGATATAAAATGCAGTAGTGAAATGTAGAATCTGGTTTAATTAAAGGCAACAGCAAACAGAAAGGTCTTCAGTCTGGATTTAAAGAGGCTGAGGGTCTCAGCAGACCTGCAGCTCTCAGGGACCTTGTTCCAGATGTGTGGAGCAGAAACTTGATTTCAAAGCTGGCGGTGAACAGGAAAGGGTCAACTTGGTGCTGACACAGAGCAATGAAGTCTTTCCATCAGCTGAGCATCAAATCAGGTCAATCTAAATAACTCCCTTGATTATAATTTCTATACCCTTTGGGGTCATCGGGGTTCAAGCGTGTCGTCTTGCCGTGGATCATTATTACACGGGGGAAACTGAACTGGGATGCTTGAGAAGGGTCTAGAGCTGAGGAGAGTCGCTCATCCTTGTGTCTAAGTTGGCATCTGCTCCTATTTAACCCCTGGCAACAACAGCACTCTGGGTCCACTGTGCTTGACTTACTGCCTTTGCAATGAAGGAGAACACATCGCAGTCACACATGCAGGCAGCTGTTCCGTCCACAGGCTGTTGTTGTTCAGGGAAACATATTGTCACTACACAATGTGATCGCTCCGCAGTACAGCACCGCGATGAGCGACAACAGCGTGATCTCAAAAGCTCTGACTGATAGCTCTAATAGAGCCTACTGTCTACTCGCAAAGCTGTTTGTATTGGGTCCCAGACCGGGGCTGCCACTGCTCCTCTCATGCACTGTTGTCATTCAAAGTGACTGCAGCTTAGTGTATCTGGGAGATGACAGGTTTCTCATTGTTTTACACGCTCGCAGACTATGCCTGTGAGAGAGTGAGTGCAGGCCCCTCAGGCAAACATCATGTCAGCCAGCTTTGTTCTACAGGATGCCGGGGCTCCCCTGGCTGCCGCTTGGCTCCTCTGCTAACTGGGGAAGTCAAGGAGATTAAATGGAACATCCTGAATCTCATACTTCCTAATGTTTTGTGACATCCACACTCTGCTGAGACTGTAGGCGTGCCTACACAAAGGAACAGCGACAAAACAAATAGTGCCTCTTTGAAGAGAATTCTGTGCCACAAGACATGTGTACATCATTTACACTGATGTAGTCTGACATGGGGGGATTTTTACAATGCAAACTTCAATAAATTATGGAATATGTTTTGAGGGACATTTTGAGATTCAACCTGACAAAAGCCTTGCATTCAGACAATCAACTTGAAATGTGCAATGAAATGTGTTCTCAGACCAGGATTTTGAAATAAAAAAATTATTAAATTGAAAATACTTCATATGATACATGGTTGTGTTTTGTTTTTTTTGTTTGATGGCATGTAATAGTATATTCATGAAGCACTTGATACTGTTGTATGAATTATTGAAGACAAGACTGCAGTCCCAAGTCAGTCAGTCAGTCCAGTCAACCCCGGATCTTTGACATCAGGGAGCTCGTCCCCAGACAGGAGGCTCGTAGACTTTTTTGGGGCTGCCGTTGTAGATTTTAGGAAGCACATCAGTAAAAATCCCAAGTATGGTGAGAATTAAGGTGTTAAAGATCTGTTTTAGTCATCCCCAAAAACACAACATATATGGAGCATGAAAAACAAGAATTACAGCAAATAGTGTAGAACAACATAAACAAATCATGATGGAAATGTGTGTGGAGGTTTATAAAATTGTAGTGGAGAAAGAAAAGGAGAGATGACAGATGAGGAAAATATAAATGTCTGAAATGGTCATTATTATTTCATACAAATGCCTTTTCTTTGCTTGAAAAATTTAAGCTGCAGCATCAACACTGCACATGTCAAAAGAAAGCCCAGGGACCACAGACGATTTAAGTGGGAGAGGAGAGCATATGCAAAAGCCACATGTGTAACAGCCATCAGTAAACAGTGAATATGTGGTCAACTTGGCAGAACACTGACATTTTTTAAGAGCACAGCCAGGGAGTTTAATAAAGAGAGGACCCAGCTCGCTGCTTTCTTATGTCAGGTTGAGGATGGGCCAAAGTGTGTGCACTGCTCCGAATGTTATGAACCATAACAAGATGTCACAGCAACTTCACAATGCCGGGTGGGATCCTTTTTAGGGTCAGTTATGTTGTAATGTGTGATAAATGTTCAAGAAAACTAAATACCACTATAGGGAAAGCTGCTGTATATGAAATACGTTTAAAAATCCCTCACCATAACAATGTAAGTCAAACAAAACCACCAAGAACGTAAAGAAGACATGATTTAATAATAGTACTCTCAATAGTTGTATTCTGGTTCTGTGGTAAAGCTTCTCACAGGAGTGGCTTTTGTATTTCATTCAAAGAGCAGGCGACTGTTACCTGTCCTATTTACAGATCACCTCACCAAAATGTGTTTCACTCCTGAAACACAGTCAATTTGTTACCAGCTTTGGTTGTGAATCATTAACAACGTTTTTTAAATTTCGAACATATTGATCAGATCCTAGTTTACATATTGATCATAAGCAGCTGGATTACAAATGGCAGTTTAATTCAAAGCACACACTTTAAATCCCACATTATGATAATGGCAGAGTGATGTTTTTCCAAACAAGGAATTTCAACGAGCATTAAAATATCTTGAGTCCTGAGAAACCCCACTGCCTAATTAGACATGCTTATTGCTAAACCAACGATGAAATATCATTCGGACAACAACCAATAAAGTAATTTTCGTATATTGCTGGATTCTTTAGTCATTAGTTCACAGGCCATCGGTACATATACTGTATAAATAAACAAGAATCCTTATTCTTGCCTGTGTTTGGTTCAAACAGTGGTTGTGCCTTTGATCTGTGGTTCTTGATCTATTGGGCTCATGGTGTCATATCCCCCTGTGATGTGGTGGATTAATTAGGTGGAACGGCTATTTATCCCTTAAAATCATAATACTAATTTACCCAATGCAAAGTGGAGACTCCGTGGGTGGCAGCAGTGGGTCCAACTTCCATTAAAAACGCTTAGCCAACACATCATCTGATACGCTCCCGCACTGAATAGATCACCAATCAGTGAAGACATTCAGCCCACTGAAATGGCAATTATTAACAATTACATCAATATCAACAACATTACATTACATTACATTTCATTTAGCTGACGCTTTTATCCAAAGCGACTTACATGATATACATTAGACCGTAGACACAGCAACGGTGAGCAATTAGGGTTAAGTGTCTTGCTCAAGGACACAACGACATGGAGTGGCTGAGGCGGGGTTTTGAACCACCGACCCTCTGATTGAAAGACCGACTTGCTAGCCACTGAGCCACAGTCGCCCCTACGACAACAACAATGTGTTGCTGCTTTTTTCGGAGCATGTGCTACACAAATGTTTATTTTAATTTTTAAAAAGTCTTTAAAAACCTCTCTTTATTTTAACAGAAACATTAGAAAGACTTTACTACGTCCCGTGATTTTCACAAATTCAGTGATAGAGATATAGGGCAGAGTGACTGCATTCATGGACACAGAGGGTGAGGTGCGTAAGTGAGAATATCAAGGAAAAAGTGTGGATACATAGGTGTGAGAGGGAGAGACGGTGATAGGAAAAGAGAGCGTGGAGTAGCTACCAGTCGATCCGCCATTAGCAAACTAGTTATTTAAATAATTAAATAAAAATAATTCATACGCAATGAAACTGCTACAACGAGACGGAGGCAAGTAAATAGAGAGGCCGAGCGAGCAAGGGAGATAGAGAAAAGGAGTCTGGAAACAAGACCTGCCAAACATTTCAATAAAATCTTTCCTGGGTTCTTTGTGTCCCAACCAAAGATAGTGTACATTGTCCATCCCTGTGTACAATTCTGCAGGGTAGGGCCCCTGGTTCCCCAGGCTGAATGCAGCCCGTTCTTCTGCTCTGGTCTGTGAATGCTATCTCAGAGCAGCAGTGCCCAGAATGGTGCCTATTCCCACACCCAACAAACGCCACCAGGGGATAAGGACAACACAATTGATAGAAAGTGTATTCTTTTCCATAGGTTCCCACCAGCATGTCACCAACTGTTTCCGGTGCCTTATCAAAGAACAAATGCCTTTGAAAACGGGGAAACAAAGCACCGGGCTGCATTGTCGCCTGCTTTTAGACCGGGGTAATCTGGCTATTCCCATCACCCACCAAAGTAACCTCCACCTAACATACTTGCAGACAGGGAGCCGGCCACAAGCCATCTCCTGTTGTCTGTTGAACACAACCTGGACAGGAATGGAGCGATGCACCTCCCTCCACGTAAACTGGCTCTGAACTTTTCTGAAAACTCTGGTGTCAATTTTTTGCAAAGACTTTCAGTGCCCATGATTTATTCTGTAACAATCACAGATATGCATTGTGGGGAATTACAGCAGTTCTTTAATAATATCCTTAAATGTGCTTAATCCAATGGTTTTGTGACAGTTTATATGGTTCAAGATTCCTTATCCTTTTTTCACACCAGCAGTGTGCATTACCATTTTCCGGCTTAGCCCCACAGTAGAGTACCATCTACTGGCTATCTATGGTACTGGAAACACCACCATAATCTCAGACACTTGCGTACAATAAGATATCATCTCCTCCCCAAGGTATTCAGATAGTTCCCTTTCAAGGCAAACAAAAGGAGATCAAACACAGCATATATGCACTTTCCATCACCTTCTGTAGAAGTGCAGACCTTGGCTAATATGCAGCACAATTGATGTGCATCTTTATAAATCAAAGGTGATTTAACTTATGTAAGACATTCATTGACAAAGCACAATGTAATAAATGTATGTATAAATAAATAAATACAACTTTCAATCATAATTAGCCAGGAGCCAGATATACTGCAATCCAGCTCAAACAACAAAACAATAATTCCGATTGGTTTTATATTGTTGGATGCCACACATTTTTATTTAAAGAAACTCGTGTTCACTTAAATTGGAACAGTATTTCTATCCAATCATAAAAAATAATTGTAATGTTATCCCTGGAATACCATTAAATTGTTGTTTATTATCATCAACAATATTTTCATATGTAAAGCAGTAAGGCCCATTTTCACTTTCACCTATTTTGCTGAATATGGAACACGTACTAATAACACTTGTGTTGTCTGTCTGTTGGATTGAGGAGGTGACAACCTGTTCCTGAAGCCGAGAGGGAGATATCATCGGCACTAAAAGATAAATAGATCAGTAGAAGTGTCACTATCCTTCCTGGCTTATGACACACACACCATTGATAATTACTCACTTGATGACAGCCACTGTGAAAAAAAAAGAAAAGCAAAAACCTTGTCAGATTTGAGAAATGATGCATTACTACCACTAATCAATTATTGTGTGATCAATTATCACTCAGATTTCACTTTACTTCACCCCCTAGTCTTTGAAAAGAAAAAAAACACGTTTCCCAAAGTTGCTAATTTCTAAAGAATTAATGAAGCCTTCAAAACGGGTAAAAAATGTCCCTCATTTCCACCTCTAACACCCTGAAACTGATATGACACAGGCTTCACATCGTGTAAGATCTTCGTTAATCCTGTGAAAGAGATTGGCTGGTGAGTGGGTGGCTGCAGACAGACAGAAATAGAACTATCTTGCCAAGACAAAACTCATTAAACAATGCTGTTCACAAAGATATTTCACAAAATAAAAAAACCTTTTTAAAATATGAATTTGCTAGATTTCAGGGTGTCTAAATCTTTACTTAGTTCGCAAATTACACCACAAACCAGCAAACGTCAACCAATTACGCCTTTAAAAGGAATACAATCTCAGTCGGGGTCATGGGCAGTGAAATGTCTTTTTTGTGCTTTTTTTTTATACATTCTGTTCAGATGAGATGATGCAAAAAGGGGTCCATGAAAAACCCTCTGACACGGCCATTGTGCCGCTGTACTGTTGTTGGTATCCACAGAGTCTCGGTGTGGGCTGCTCTGCATCTTCACTGCCCGAAGGCTGTTTTCCTAATCATATTAATGAGGGAGCGGTGCTCCAACCTGTGCTGCAGAGCCGCCGCCGATGCTCAAGGAGCAGTCCTATTTACACTGTACCTATACTAATCTGACAGCCTTGATCAAGGAACAGAAAATAAAACCCCTAAGGCCTCTATTGATCAACCTTGAGTCTTACTCTTGTGAGGGGCTGGTTAGCTATTACAAATGTTAGTGTGTTCAATGAATTATTTCATCAGAAAAAGCCTGCTGCATTAAGTATTTATTTTGAAGTAAACTATTTCAAAAGGGTGTCCATATACTGAATAATGCCTGTTGAGATCAGTCGGCCCAACAGTGGGGCCTATTCTTTGTGTACGTCTCCAGCTTGGGTCTGAGAGAATAGAATCACAGTGAAGGAGGACGTCAATAGCAGGACGCCTCCGCCAGTCTTTTAAGTTCTGAGTTGGGCTCGTCAATAGAGAAGTCTCCATCCTCTGACTGCGTGATCATATAATTGCAATCTCTGGGAAAATCAACAGACCTTCATTATTTATGTCATTCAAAAAAGCAGAGGCGAGAATCCTTATATACGTAGGCTCAGGGGCTTGTGCATCATAAGTCTAAATCTAAGAGGCAACAAACTTCTATTTATGACCTCGTGGTTCATCAATGTGAACCTGCAAATGGAAGAAGAACAGAGTTTTAAACAACATCATGAAAAAGAAAAAAAAAACAATAAAGTGCAGAGTGTATTAGTTGTAAATAACCAGTAATATAATTACCCGTGGAGACCTGCCTTCTCACTGATTTCCTAAATGTTTACTAATGGACTCTCTCTCTTAGCCATTCTATTACAGAGAATTGTTGAGTGTTGCCCTGGAGGCTTATATCTCTCCCAGGGCCGTGGGCCTGGTTAATGGTTGACCCACTTGTTAGCTAATTGCCGTGGTGTCCCTGAACACAAAGGAAATGTTAAATTGTGTTATGTGGCTGTTAGATAATGAGCTGGAGCAGGCATAGCCCTTTCCTTTATGCAGGATGTACAGTCCATACCCAGTACCATCGTTGTTAACACCTTAGAAAAGGAGGAGACTTTTTACACCCTGACGCGTGTTTGAAATGATTGCCGTTTCCTGTCTAATATCATGCCTTTGTTCAAGTTTGTGTTTACATTATTTGTATTACAAATAAACTGAAAAGATGTCTGAACTGTTTTCCTCTTACACACAGAATCCAGACCACATGTTGTGTGTGTCATCAAAACGTGGAAGCTGACTTCACGAACGGCCAGTTATTAGATCCGTGCTCCAACAGCGCACACATAAATTGTGACCTCATAAAGAAAAAGAAGCAGGGTCACACAAATCTTAAACAAGGACCTATCACCCCGTCTCTAATGTCTCTCCTCTCTAGTAAAGCAGACAAGCACCTCACAAAATCATGAGTTTCAGACTTACAGTCACCAGATCTCAACAAAAACAGATTCAAACCAAATGGACAGCATGCTTGTGCTCCTGCGAGAAAAGTAAAAAAATTGAGGAGAGCATTAATGCGACAAAAAAAAGTAATGAGTTTCAAAAATTCTCTAACTTGTTTTTTTTTTTTTGGGGGGGGGGGGGGGGGGGGCATCATTTCAGCTCTCTGTACCAAAATACTTGTTTACCTTGATGAGCCAATTTTACCATGTCTGTGAATCAAATATGAACCTAAATTACCAAATAGGAGACAGATAAAACGTATATTTAAGTAAACGCGAGCCCTGTGTGTGTGTGTGTGTGTGTGTGTGTGTGTGTGTGTGTGTGTCGTATCCCTGAAGGACGGACAGCCTCCTCACCTCTTGGACCTGAAGCCAGCAGTGAGGAGGCCAAGCCTGCCCAAAGAGTCTCCTTCGCCTTCCTCTGAGGATTTGTTTTCACTGGAGGACACGCTGGAACACAGTGCCATGTTTGAATTCTACTGGCACTTTTTTCAAATAGAGTAACTACAGCCAATTGGAAAGCCCTGGCTGATGATTTTATTCAATATTTAACGTGCTAGGGCAGAATCTCTGGCAGCGCGGGATAAACAGCCTGGACTGCACTGGGTTCATGAAATAAATAACCAAACCTAGCTTTCCTTAGGTATCTTACAATTGACAAGAAATTCCTTTTCTCGTGCCCACGGTTTTGTTACGGCTTTATCATCAGTATCTGCAGCCTGTGTTTATTCAACCCTCAATTACCAAAGGCTCAGCCGGCAGGCCTTTAATTGATTATTTTAATTGATTGGTTGGGGGGGGGGTAACCATGGCTGAAAAGCAGTTTATCTTAATCAGTTGAGAGGAAATTTAGAGAGGGGCTTGATTTCCTCCAGCTGATCACCCCTGTGTGGCATGAAAGTGCAGAGTGGAAGGTAGTGTGTGAACATTTCTAGTTACACATCCAACACTAAAGAGGGGGTGAACATTTACCTAATGCATAAAGATAACACATTTGTGGAATTTGGTCCCTCTTTCTTGTAGATATTCCCCCTCTGTCCAAACCGACGTTCACACTTGATGTTTAATCCTTCGATATCAAACCAGGAAGGCCAGAAGTATTATTGATGCATATGCACAGAAGCATATGCCAGTTGTTTTATGAAATTCACAACAAGCATTAACATGGTTTTGTTCAGTGTATGATATAGTTGTGTGGTAATTGATCTTTTACACACAATGATTTAATTATTATTTTTAGTTCATGCCAAAATTCACAAAGTGTGTATGATCTTTTGTGTGTACATGCTCATAAGAGACCTTCTGAGGTTCCTTCTATTTTTTCCCAGTTAAAAGCCCTTTAAGACAAATTTGTGATTTAGGATATTGGGCTAAATAATTAAAACTGACTTGACTCCTAACATTTTATTCGAAGGGGCATTTGCCAACTAAACTATATATAATATAATATATGTTTTTAGTTTTTATATATGTTTATTTTTGCATGTTACAGTATTTGTAATGTTTTTTTGGGGGGTGGTTCCAATACATCAGTGTACTGCCCGTTTCTACTTTGGTTAATCCACTGGATCTTTGATCCTGGCTGTTAGAAGCCCAACTGACTTATGTATTATAAAGGCAATGAGTAGTGCCCATTCTTTCCAATTTGCACCACCGTATCCTTTATTGTGATGCGCCTTGTAACTGTTTCATTAGAGCAATATTAATTTAAAAAAGCATTGATGTCCTTTCTGAGGAGAATGACGATCAAGATATTACTGCTAATGATGGTTTATATGTGCATGTGTAACAATTTTAAAACACTATGGGGGCTAATATGAACCAAAACGGTGGGAAATGGTCGGAGGAATTTGACAACGCAAAATGAATTGTGCTCCGTCTCTTCAATTGACAGGTTAACACAGAGGGATGAACTGTATCGGCAAATAGTTGATTAAGAGCGCGTCTACAGAGATTTGTGGAAATCAAACTTGAGTGAGTGTGAGCAGTTTGGCAATGATTGAGAGATATTCAATATAACTGTGTCTAGCTTTAAAACTAGAGTGCGTGCAGCGTTTGTGCATCAGAGTTTTAGTCTTCTAGGAGATATGAACCAGCATTTACATGGAAGCAGGTGGACAAGATGTCAATGTGACAAAACAGTAACAAATACCTGGGGATTATCCTGCAAACCCAACAACCCGTCAGTGACAACACGTTGCAGTCGACGGGATTAGAGTTGTGAAACAGAAGGAGTAAAACTGGAGTTGTTCCTTTAGATGTGAATGGGTTGGACATGTTTTATCACTTCACGATATTAAGAAAAGAAGGAGTAGGGATAAACACTGCCATTTCTCTGCGGCTCTCTACAGCCAGGAGCAAAGATCCTCGTTGACCAGCGCTGCACGCCAAACAGTATGTGCTTTATTTTTCAAAGCTGCAAGAAAACTACAAGTACACTTGTACATGACAGAGGAAACCTTTTGAGAGCTGTGACTGCTTCATAAGAAAGTACATACTGTATACAGAGACTCTGCAGAACTTGCTTTATCTCGCTCTGGGAAAGGCCTGGAATACACACGAGTTGGAAACGGTGAATAGTGGGGGTACTCATGCTGGGTAAATTATATTTCTAAGTAATTCAGAATGTTTACTTAACATAACCTTTGACTCTGTTATGAATTCAAGGATAATATCAACCTCATAGAGATAATAAAACACCCTTATTGATCCTCAACTCATTACTCTATGATGAATTGCTGATGCAAATGATTTTGATAGGGAGATTAGAGAAAGACAATTCAGATAATGGCAATAATGCTCTTCTACAACAGCGACGATCCCTAATGGACAGCATGTATTGCACTCAGGAAACGTGTACTTAATTTAACCCTTCTTGCTCATGTATTTATCAGGGGAGCTATTTACAACTTTAACTTGTCTGAAATTATGACAACACTGACCTTTGCTATGTATGACCGCTTTGACCCATCTGGCTTCATTCATGTCCGCTTACTGTTTGCCCTTTGCCTGGTGGTAATTGGTCTCTGCCTGGCACTAATGGCTGCTGGATAGGAATGCTTTTTCCCTGTATGTACAGAGGATAATGACAAGAGGCCAGCATGACCTTGTCTGGGTGGGAGCAGCTTTCCTCCTTCTGAGAGCGGCCACTCCACCAGGCTCCCACTAGGCTCTGGTGTCTGTCAGCATCTGAAGATCCAGCCCTGAAGCACCACAGCAGGACAAGAGTTGCTGGGAGCATGAGGAGTCATTCCCATGGTCCTTTGCCCACGGTCGTAAATTTAAAGGTCCGAGTGTACACCGGACAAGAAGCAAGTTAATAGAGACTAACAGATTTTAGAATGAGATAAAGATCTGATGTCATCTTTATTAGGTGAAATAAGTAGAGATGCAACAGAGAAATTTCCAGTATATGTTTTTTTCTTGATTAATTAATCTATTGTTTAGTCTTTGCCATGAAGGCTTAGGTGATGGTTAAGTTGCTCGTTTATTTCCTGATTAACAGTCTAAAATCCAATTAAATTCACAAAGACATAAACAGGAGAAAAAGTGGCAAATTCTCACTTTTGAGAAAATGGAAACAGCAAATATTTAATATTTTTCTTGATTCAATTTAATTAATCATCAAAACAAATTATCAAAATTGTTTCCCCCGGGGGATTCATATTGATGTTCATAACTGGAAATGACTTTATGGGTACTCTCCCAGCTGAAATGTCTTGCACTGTAAAATGTATCAGTAACTTGTTGATGTGATTGCTATTTCTATGTTTTGGACGGAAAGCAGGAGCCATAAATATCTATTTAACATCCCTTTACATGTCCATTAACAAGTAAAGAAATCAATTAACAGGATTTTAGTTTTTCCATGTTAACATGTCTACAGTCTACACTCTTAGTATATTGCATTAGACTCCATTTAAATATCTCCTCTCACATACTAAGAATGAAAGTGACTGTTGAACCGAACATGTCAGAGCCTCAGTGATGGAGCTCAATTTGACCACTGGAACACTTGGCTAGATTATAAGCTTTGTGTCAGAGCTCAGCCTCGGGGTTTGTTAAGAGTTATCACTCCCAAAGCCTATCTAAGCTCTCAAAGCATGTTTAAAACTGAATGTGTGATGTGGATATGTTTGCAACATCTGGTGATGTATATAGTTGTCCACCGGTTATAGGACTGCTGATTTTCAATGTAAATGAAGGTATGTGTGGTTTTCATAGTATCCCTATACGTTTACCTGGTAGAGGGATGACTGAGAGACAGGAACATGAACAGACGCACATACAAACACTTTCCTTGTTATTCTCCCGTTTCTACCTCATTCCATTCTGTCACTCCATCTCTCTGCCATCGCTGCGCCACTCTTCCCAGATAAATGTTTCATGAGGCAGCCCCCATATCCTCTTCTGCAATAACGTCCTCTCGATATGTCCAAGAGATTAGATTACACATCACTCAGTCACATTTACCTCCGACTGCACATCTCATGGCCTAACACAAGCAACAGAACTAACATGGGAAGGGGAAAACAGGGGAGAAGCATATTTCATTACCCAAAATGACTGTCAAATAGTGTCTGCAGTCAAAGAATTATCAAAGGGTTTATCCTTTTCAGATGTGAAAGTCTAAAGTGGGTCACACGCTACATTCACTGTAATATCACAGTAAATATTCACAAGCTTATCATTATTTAATCACCCCCTAATGGAAAAGATCCCCACCCCAAATATAGACCCACCTCCAAACTTAATAATTTTCAGATATGTTAACAGCTGTAAACTTCATACAGTTAGTCTGCCTGTCCTGTGTTTCACCTTTGCAGTTGTACGCAGGGCAGTGGAGGACTAGCTTTAATTTATCTATTCACTTTTACAAGAGCAATTGATTTACTTATCACCAATATCTCTTTGCACTTTCATGAAAATTATATTTACAGAGGCATAACATAGGATTTTAAAATCTGTAAACTATCAAAAAGCAGTAAAATATTGATTCAAATTAAGTTAACAGGTATTCCTCATACCCTTTTCTATTGTTGTTTATGAGTCTCAGCTGATGGACAATTGATTTACTCTCCAGGACGAAAAAAGCCACACTATCTAGTATCATCTTTAGCATCTTCACATCCCTTCAGATTTCCTTGTGGTGTTTTGTTATAATCATTGCAATATATACTATATCACATTGACAGAACAAGGAGCTGTGTTTACTTGTGTTTGCAGCTGGGGCATGCCACCCGTGTAAGGTAATAAAATATGCTTGCATAAAGATGAGTTGTGTTAACTGTGTGAACCTTGGCTCTCTGTTAAGAGCCCTGCTGTTTAATCAGTGGTAAATTACATCGTCTTGCCTGCCATGGTCATTTGTCAGAGCTTATTGATGCCTGCTGCAAACTGCAGAGGTGAGAACATTGTTGCGTCCATCACTTCTGTGGATGTCCAACCTTGTTTCTTTGTGTTGTCTTCTACACTCAAAGTGAATGATGACTTTAAAAAGAAAAAATGTTCGTTAGCATGTAATGAAAATAAGCCATTGCCTTCCAGCAATACGCAGTTCGTATGGCAGTCAAATGTATTCAGATTATCATCTGAAGATGAGTGGGTTGTATTGAATCTTGCTTTCTCCAAAGGTACTGTACAATATTCCTCTCAATACACAGGTATCTTTACTACACAGGTTTCTCCACAGTATTCTATTTTCAAGTCCAGTTCTTAAATTTTAATGCAACGTAACTTCATTGCATTCAGAGTGAGATCAAAGTGTTCTGGTTCTCTGTTTGATGTTTCCTCTTTTTGAAGTTTCTTTTTTTCCAAAGACAGAGGGTGTAAAACAAAAGTTTACATATTCTTGCCTTTGTGGGAGCAACTTCTGCTGCACAATATATTGATCCCACTTTCTGAAAAAAAAGAGAAGGTAGAAAGACTTGGGTTTTTTGTTTGAATCGTGTTGCATTGTCAATACACGGCCAGCAGCCTGTTCTTGATGTCTGATGGAGCCAAACTGAAGTGAGAGGGAAAAAGATAGAGAGTGAAGGGCCAGCCAGGTTTGTATGGTATCAATCTAAAAAAGGTGGATGGGCCACATGTGAACACGGTGACCGGCCCAGTCCTGATGGACAACACACCTCGGGGAAAGTATCACCCACTGACAGTGATTGACAGATAGAAGAAGCAGTGTTGTTGCAATGTTGAATGGCTAGTCCCCACAACACAAGAGGTGTGATTAGGAGCTGTCAAAGCAACATGAGGTAGCTGACAATGACATCACTCACAGCCAAAGAGTGGCCAACGCTGCTGATGTGTATTCATTGAGAAACTAGATAGAGGCAGCCTTTACAAAGCACTGTATGTTTATATGCAAGTATATGCTCTGTGTGGAGGGGTTGCTTGGATTTCTCTGTGTGGATGGAAGTTTCTCAGTCTGTGTTATTTAAATACTGAATGTTTCTACTTCTACAAATGTTAAACTGCATGCTTGTTTCCTCTCAAATTGTGCGACAGTAAAATGTGTGCTCTATTATCAGAAACGCAACCTTTTTTGCATAGTGTAGGAGTCACACTGGCTAAATTACTACTGCAGTGTCACAATGTCACTTTTGATTGAGCTCATTCAAATGTTTATAAGTAGCATTGACTACTTTACAGCCGAATAAATAACTTTGCAGTAGTTTATAATGATATGTCACATTCATAATCTTCAAATATATGTTTTAGCTATGTTCAGACGGGACCATAATTCAACCCTGTGGCAGCTATCAACCACTAGTGTTTCATGTCCGTGGCTTGTCCGCACATGACAATAACTCAGTGTATCAGAGTTAGTATTGTAAGGTCAAAAGTATTATGTTTATTATAAAAGGTAAACAAAACTCTGATGGACACACTAAGTTTCTCTATGGGGAATGCTACAGAAACAACCGATTCTGCGAAGCATATCTGTGATCACTGCTCAGCAAACATAACCAACGTCACGGTGTGTGTGTGTGTTGAGTCAACACCACAAAAAAGCTCTTTTTAAAATGTGAGCTAGAAATCTCATAACTGTAGAAAGTATTATTTATAAATTAAATTGAACCGATCCGATTGCATCTTCCTACTTGCTTTTTTTATTTTCACTAGTTTTCCTCCAGCTAAAGAGCGGCGTAACGATGATGGATATACTGTATTAGATGTGCCAACCAAAACAAGTGAGAAGGCCGGGCAGGAGCAGGGTCAGTGGCAAGCGGCTGACTTGTTCTCTGTGCTTCCATCTCACAAGGCAGTCGCTGACGGAAAGATCTCCGGGGTCTGAAACGCTCAGTTCCACGGGAACATGCTCCAACACAAAGTCCATGTCTTTAGAAGATCACTGCCCTGTTTGCTGGCATGAATAAAACCATCACCTATTCAAAGATGAAACAGTAAAAAATCACCCCATCTACAAGCATGCAACAGTACTGTAATTGTCATAATTGACAGCAGTAAAGGTTTAAAATACCAGGCAGAAAAAAACACACATGTTTAGTGATAGTATTAGTGCATCTTGCATTTATTTTACAAGAAGGCTTACCAGACCACTTACAACTATAAAAATACTTCTGAACAGTAGTGACTAGGTGCATCATGTGTTTTCAACATGGAACAGCAGCTGGATATTTTTTTTGACATATTTCTGTATAAAAACATGTTGGTCCAACATTTATATATTGTATTCCAACTTAGCATGGCGCTCACATTTAGAAGAAGAAACAGTGCACTGTGCAGCGCACAGACTGTGTGTTGTTATGGAATCAGTTCCATGACCTGCATCCAATACAAACAGTCCCATACATGCTTGGCTGACTCAGTGTAGGAACGTTATTCACTGTTTCAGTTTGGCCAGGGTGTTGCTCCTGACTCACACCGTACAATAACATTAGACCCAACTGGTAAACTACCTGACAAGTAAGTTACTATACCATTCACATTTCTGAGTTCAATTTATTGCAAAAAAAACAAAACTGTGTGAGGTTTCTCTTGGTTTGATAACCTCTCTCACTTTGTTATTCCTTCCCTCTATACTATACATCCATTGTATGTGGAGTATTCACTTTGAGTGCTTCCTTCAGCAACATTGAGCATCTCAGAAGTTCTGATGTGTGTGAAACATTTCCTTAAAATTAAGAATTATTTGTTTGTTTTAAGAATATCTTTGGGTACGTACATTTCAATTTATATTATATAAATATTATTATTCAAGTAGTAATATTCAGTTCAGCTTATTAGAATGTATGCCTGATGAGAAGTCCCAGTGTGTCTGATCCCAGATATTATTTGTAAATGAAACTGTTCTTCTTTTCTCTTTCCTCACTTGCATTCACAATTATAATGTGTATAAAACGTTAAAAAAACACACCAAACGCTGGTATGTTCTCCATGAGCAGCAGAAAAACGATATTGTTGTTGAGCGACATGTCAATGTAAATTATGAGCTATTCTTTCTGGCTCCTGCAATTCTGTGCAGAAACGTTCATGATGATGGAACTCCTCAGTAATAATTAAGCTGATGGACTATTATGCTGCATTGCAAATCAAATATGTGTAGTATTTGGCAGTAGTTGAAGTGGGGGGTGCTGGCACGAGTCCAGCCTGTATTGCTGTACAGATGAACAGATGCAGGTGCATCACAACTTCCCTGTGCCCGTCAGGGTGACAGAATGGATCAGCAAGACAATGGCCAGCATCTACTTCAGAGTAATTGTACGAGATGGCTTGCTCTAAACCGCTCTGTGAAGCAGGTGTTTTTTATGTACATTACATTTGTCTTTTTTGGTTGAATTCTGATAATATTGGCTCATTTGTGGCCCTATTTCTTGTTAGTCATTTCTGTAAAACTTTTCATCTCTTAAGAAGTTATGTGTTGTGTATTCTCTGACACATTGTGACTCATCTCATTTGATTAGTTGCATTCACACTTGTTTATAACTAAGATCAAATTGTGCTGCTACTTTTATGTTTCTGTGATATTGTCAACTTTTGCAGTGTTTACCATTACTGTAGTTGTTTGTTTGCCACAATTTTGTTTATCCCTTGAATTCCAGTATATTTCCAGGCTATTGGATGTTGTTTGGTTGTCATCAAAAGGAGCCTATCTATGAAAGTTCTTCTGTTTTGAAGGAGAACTGAATTTCAGCATTAAAAATTAAATGGTATAATGCAAAACATCACTTCTTAGATTTGGGGCAAGTGTTGGAGCAGATGTTCCTCCAGTGATCTGTAAATAAGTGGAATTGTAGATAAAGACACTGAGGAGGCTGTAAGATATTCAGGAAGCAGCACAGCCCCGCTTCAAATCCACTCCAAGAAAATAGTGCAAAAGCAGTCAGAAACTGTTAAAGCGTATTTGCTTCTCGCATCTTGTTTTAGTTCTTCTTCCTCTCCCTTTCTCCTCAGACCCTCTCTCATTTCTGCTTGTGGGGGGATAGAAAAAAGACCTTGAAGAAGGCTGCGAGATTAAATTAATCGTTGGTGGGAAGAGAAATATCACTGAAGTATGCATAAGTGTAAAAGAAATGAAAACAAACAAACATATTTTAAAGAATATCTTCAATTGCTGATAGAACATATTTGAGTAAAACTCAATGCTTTGTGGGTTTCATCTCTTCTAGCTGTAATGCATGTTTGGAAGGAGTGTGCTGCCCTCTGTATGGCTCACAATTTAATGAAATATATAGCGATTGTTCCTCAATCAGAACAAGTGCTTGTTTAAAATGCAAATCCGCTCTTGTCTGTGACATGGTGTAATTAGACAGAACAATGATGTATTATTTCTGTGATCTTTCTCAGTGCTCATCAAGGGCTTTGAGAATGGGACAATGATTGACCACCTGGTCCTGCTACTGTAGCTAAATTTATTAAACACGCAGTCTTTAGAAAATCAATGTGTGATTGTATGAGTTGTACAGGGTCAGGCATATTTTTCAGGAGAAGACATAATTAGCCTGACCTGTGACTTGCAAATGCTTAGGATTGCTCTGCACTGTTCTTAAACCATACAAACACGTTTTAGAATAACCGAAGACAGCCTATAGTTTCTTAGTGTGATTGCATTAGTGTATATTAGAATAAAAATATAAAATGATTTTGGTTCGTGCGTACTGTTCGGTCGTACTTACTGTGGTAACATCTGAATCCTTTATGCTTCTAGTAGATGTTACATATTTCTGCAGGAATTAACCTGCTATTGTACCATGAAATGTGCGTCTACAAGGCTGTTGAGGATTACAGTAGCACAGAGAGTAGGCGCCATGTTAGACTATTTTGCCTTTTATCTCAAGTTACTGTGCAGTAGTGAATGTGCTGTGACATTGAAAAACATTTCAAAAAGGAACTGGTGCATTTACCAAACCAAAGCCGGTGGGCAAAACTGGAAGCACATTTCTACTTATTGAAGAAGTTGTGATTAACAAATCAGGCTGT
Organism: Cottus gobio; assembly: GCA_023566465.1. Lineage (NCBI taxonomy): Eukaryota > Metazoa > Chordata > Actinopteri > Perciformes > Cottidae > Cottus > Cottus gobio. The sequence continues at coordinate 18,358,890 of CM042224.1, read as the reverse complement.
TTCTCAGAAGAATGGCGCTTGGAGAAATGAACCCTGCCTTGTCTCTTGAGTCAGTTTATAATTATTATATTGTGTCTTAATTGAACTTCATTGCAGCGCTCTCAACAGCACCGCTCCATGACCACAGCCGCCTGATATATTCAGTTCATTCTGCTGCTTGGATAAATTAATTGGATTAAACATTTGATCATCAGTTCCTTTGTGCATCCATGCTTGAATCTTTTCCGTAAACACATTGGTATAAATACAAACATATGTTTCCGAATCCTAACCCCCAACAAACACACACACAAACACACACACACACACACACACACACAGACAAAGCTGACGAAATAATAGACAAAAGAAAGACACAGGCTCTTTTACTTGCTTATGATATTCACACCACAAATAAAAAAATGTCTCCTCATGTAACTGACAGTTTTAGTATAAATATTTACACAGTTTATGTACTTATATATCTATATATCTAAGTTCCGACAGAAACCTCTTCACCAACAGTTTACACATGTTGTACCATGAATTTCTTCCTTATCATATTCCAAAAGCGGTACAAGTTGTGAATGATGATAGTAATTTTAATGTGTGTGTGTGTGTGTGTGTGTGTGTGTGTGTGTGTGTGTGTGTGTGTGTGTGTGTGTGTGTGTGTGCGTGTGTGCGTGTGTGCGTGCGTGTGCGTGTGCGTGTGTGTGTGCGTGTGTGTGTGTGAAGGAGAGAAAGAGAGTATGTGTGTGGAGGGGCTGCTTGTGACTCGTACAAGGGTGTCAGGAGCAGATGCAAATGAGCAGAGTGCAGCAGTGTAAAACCAAATCAGAGAAAAAGAAAAAGAAATGAGCTGGAGAGGAAGTGAGAGAGGATGAGGGAGTGTGTGGAGTTCACAGCCTGGGCTACTTTCACACCTGCAGCCACTGAGCTTGTTTTACACACACATACAGTACACATTCTCCCTCTCTCTCTCTTACACACACACACACACACACCGGATGACAACCGCATGACACAGCAACAACACACCACAGCGTGCCACTTCTGTTTCCACTCAATCACAGCCTTGCTAATCACATGCAGATTAATATCCCGTTGTCCTCAGGTCACATCCATCACGTTAACAACAAAATGCATCACTTTGCTTCACTTCCTCACCATTCCTGTGATAATGTGGAAGAAGCAGAGCCTACTTCAGTCCAGCCTTGAAAGGATTTATTTTCGTATCATACAACTTTTGATCAAATGCTTTAGCAAAAGACCAAAATTGGTGCATATTTAGCAATTTGGAATTAGTAATCAGAGCCTATATTTGCCACCTCTCATATAACATACTTGTTTTTAATCATGATGTTTGGGTGTTTTATGTCCTTTGCGGTGGAAACTTTATGCATCTTTCTAATGTAATGAGTGCAGAAAAGCAAACCATCTGCTTTTCTATTTACTAAACATTCAGAAAATCTGTCCTCAAATTCAGGGATGGGATTGCTCCAGAGCATAATGTAAACTTATCCTTTTGATCCGAGATTGAAATGTGATTGAAATTGTGAGTATAAAGTGTACCTTTGAATTAAAGCAATTATTATTCATTTGTGTCTGACATCAAAAGTACCTCCGAGTGAATTGACAGTAAGCTTCAGAAATATTATTGATGTGCTCGAGTTAGTCACAGTGACTTGCATCCCAGTCTTTGAGATTTAATTTCATTTGAATACATCCATAATCATTATCACCATTTTGAAAGGAACCTATTACAACCATTTGCTGAGACTTCAAAATGTTTTATAACAGGCCCGAAACATCAAATATGAGCATTGCTGAAAAGTCTTTAAATGCACTCATTAAGGCAATTGAATAATGTTGTGGTGTAGTGATCAGAAAGCAGCTTGTGTTCAACGAAGGGTTAAATTACGCAGGTGTACTACCTTGAATACAGATTCCTCTTTAGTTTATTGTATGTTTTGACAGTATGTAACACATGTTACTTTAGACACACTAAAAGCTCTCAGGAACTGTATCACAGACGGCGTCTTATTGACAGTAAAGAAAGTAAAATAAATAGCATTGTGTTTTTTATCATTAAAGACAACATTTACACCCGAGCAAATTAATTGCGTTATCACTTTGCAAGTTGGTAAAATGGTAATTTTTTCCCTGATTGATTATAAATGAAAAACACATTCAGAAAGGAATCAAGTATGTCCATAATCTCTATTTTCTATCAGTAGAATGTCAAAGCCTAATGCTGTGTTGACCGCCTTGACGACTTTGTGCCAGCGTTGAGGAGATGTGTAATGTTTAATCATGAAGCAAACCTTGAATTTGGGATACAGCTTGACCCACTGTATGCTACAGTAAGAAGAAAACATTCCTTCACCATGTGATGAGTGATGCTCACTCACCTAATGTTTCTATCAAAATGTGTTTTATATGCAATGATTTATTAATGAGTCAAAAATATGTTTTTCTCCTTTTCTAAATAATTTATAATTTTCGCATTTTTTGAAATGCTGTGCTAATTGGAGGTTTTTGTACACAAGTAACAGTTTAAACACACACACACACACACACACACACACACACCCATATATATATCCACAACATTAGACTATAGATCTATGGATCATTCCATAGGGATATAAAAATGTGACAATTTGGAGATTAAATAGATATTTAAACCTTTGTCTGCCTTCATCAGACTGCAAATACATCACGCTAGCTCTGTGTTCTCCATCCTTTAAATCCATCACATGCAAGCCGAGACAAAAGAAAATTAAAATTCTTATGGAAAAGTATTCTTGGCTTTGATTTCTGTATTTTGTGTCAATATTTCTTTCAACACTTGGAATAATGAATAGTCAAAGTCAAACAACAGAAAATAATCAAGAAACCATCAATAAATGGATGGTTCTATATTTTTAATGTGATTAGTTACGTTCTAATTTGTCGTATATATCAACATCAACAATTTTGAGTTTGTATCTTTTGTTGTATAAAACAAGCAATTTGAATATTTCACCTAGAGCAATGGACAATTATCAATATCAACATAAAATAATACACCGATTTATCAATACTGAAATCAATCATTAGTTGAAACCCTAGACCATTTTTTAACAATACATCCAAGGCCTCAGTCATCAAATCAAATTCAAAAAACTGATTAGATAACCTGATATTGGAAGCGGACATGTCTAATCTCCCAACCCAGAGGTAAACAGCATGGAGAAGTGAATGAATGACGCTCCACTTCTTTCCAGCTGGGAGGCTCTTGAGCAAGGCACTTAACCCCCCAACCGCTGTAGTGGAGCTGCTCAGTGGTCAGCAGTACCACTGCACTTGTACAGGGCACATGCGATACTGTATTGCTTGCGGGCAGACTCAGTGAATTCAGTGAACCCGCCCTCAGTTAAATTGATATGGACCCGAACAAAACATCTGAAAGAAATTCCCAATGTGTCTGCAAAAGGCTCCAGCACAGGGGCCTCCATGTGTAACGACCCTTCTAATGCCTCTATCTCACAAAGAAACTGGATCCCTTGTATCCTCACTGACCCTCTCATGCTTTAGGATTATGTCCTTGTGGAATATTTTTTCAGCTACTAACTGTGATGTTGACCCCATCACACCTATGAACCTCTTTTGAACTCCAACAGTAGCATCAGATACATCCCATCAGGTAAGAGAGAGAGAAAGTTCCTCATAACTTTAGCAGTAAACTGCAGAGGCTGTTCATTAGAACATAAGAAATATCTAACCATTAACCTTTTCTCATAGTGTATAGTATAGTAAATTTAGGCTTTCAGCCAAGTGAAAAATCATATAGTTTTAAAGTTGTTTTAGAATGTATACACTATATTGATATTCAGGCAGGAAAATAATTCAATATTTCATATTTCCTTCAGAGAATAACTCCTTTCTCTATAATTTCCATAGAAATTTTGTGTGCAAATGCGGTAATAGACACATTTATAACATCAAAAGGATTCAATTTTCTTTTCAATCACATAACAGTATGAATAGCTTTTTCCATTGAATCTAACAACGAGAGGCCATTACCACACGCTAAAGGATGGGTCGCTGCCACTTGCTTTTATGAAAGTGTGTCAAACAATTTTTCATGCCTCACATTTGTTCTAACCAAACGGGGCCTGTCAAACAGCTCTATTTCTAATTTGTCAGGCGGAGGTCATTTTTATTTTCAATTGGTATGTGCAATCATCAGTGATACATGTGTAGACTGTACGCACATATGCACGTTTTAATGCAGACTTTTATTTTAGTCTCTTTAATAAATTAACTTCTGTCCTGAAGAGTTCACAAAGCACTGTGATGACAACTGGAGTCAGTTAATTGCAGCTGGTAAATTGTTTGGAAATGATGACATGCAAAGCAAAAGTGTGATTGCTACACACCGAGCATTTTGCTGGCTGGGGATGTGGCCAGTGTTCAAATAGATGGGCGATAAAAGCAAATATTTTCACCTCAGTCGTGTAATGGCTCCGTTTGGAGCACTTTGTAGAAAAGGTTTGCAATAAATGGCTGGAAAAGGGTGAGTTGCTCATCTTTCAAGCATGTTGTGGCTGTGCCATTCCGCTCTGGCTTTCTGTGCTGCTGCACTGGAATCAATTCACATGACGCAATTTAAGTGTATGATCAACATGTAAAATAAGAAAGGGGAAAAAATATGAACTGCAGACTCAACAGCTTGATTGAAGACTCAATTTTAACTGTTAACTGGCATTTTGCCTTATTTATTGATTATGGACAAATGTTAAGTAAGTTCAAAAATGTCCCTTTTCCCTTTTGTGTTATATTAAGTATAATAATATATAGATGAAGTGCTGTATAATTACTATTAATTCTCATGTGAACAATAATGATACATGCATCAGAATAGATAAAGTATGAACACTTCTTAACTCCAATAAAGTGACTAATACTTTGTCAGTTAGTAATTCTTCACCACCAAGTTCAATCAACTTTTTTCTTTTTCCATTTATATTGGATTGAAAAAGGTAACCAAACAATTCAGAGAAGTTCTGCACAGGCTCACATTCATAATGCCACAATTTTGTGAGTTTGTCATTTGCTGCTGAATGTCAAAGTTTGCTGACCATGCATATAGCATTTTGATAAGCATCCCTGTAAATGAGCCCATGTACGCCAAGTGGCTAGCTTTCCACTGCCAACTAGCAACATCATGCGTACTTACAGTACAAGCCAATCGCTCCCTTCCAAGGCCGACCCTCCCATTATGGAGTGCAGTTAAGTGTTAAGTTGTGGTCATCCAGGTATTAGCTCAAAAGTATCTCTGTTGTTCCATAACTTCACAATAGTATGTAGAGGCAGTAGCTTTTTTTAAACTACACAGTATATTTCGAAGAATATTAAAACAATCTTCTAGAAATTAACAGATTGAGTAGCAATGTTAAGATTGCTCTCTCATGTTGAGTGCTTATTGACAGGTTAGTAATGAAAATGTCATTATTTAATAAAGTCACAATCATCTCATCCGTTTGCCTTGATGAGCATTTGCTTTGTTTCAGTTGTTTGTGTCTGAGCATCATCCTATCCATGTCAGGTTACTCCATCTCAAGCTGATGAAACACTTGTACATTTCAAAATCTAACTTTGATTTTAAGATAAGCACTTATAGATTTTCTTCTCCGCATATTTATTCAATGTGGCTATTTATTCCATGGCTAAAAACAAGTCTATATCCACGAGTATGGATTATATGAATTCTACAGAGAATTGGTTGGATAAGGGAATATCATTGTATGCCAATTATACGGCTGGAGCAAATTTATTTATGCTTCCCAGTGTGGCTCAGATAAGAGGTCTCCTTCGTCCCCTGTGGGTGTCTCTGCTTAGATATTATTCGTGCCTATTCTTTTTTTGATCCAACAACTCATTGAATAAGAAAAAATGTGTCCGTGCATTGATGCACTGCATCAATGCACGGACACTACCTAAAGACAGACTGTGATTAAATAAATGGACATTTTATGTAAGCAATGAAGTTTTCATAATTGCATGAAACATCTCAATATCCAAACGCAATGCTGAGGGACTTGAGCCTTCCAACTGAAGCATGGAAGCGCAATCTGCTGAGAGTCAATCTGAGAAACAGCTGGACTTGTCAGATATACTTAATAGTGACTATATCCTTTGTGAAAGATCTGGCGTACGAATGGTAATGAATTATGAGTGTGATAGAGGGAAATATCAAAGGCACTTCCAACTCAATGTGTTGTATGATCTAATGAAATGTCACTGTAATGACATAAGAAATGCAGGCTAATGAGTAGTAAAATGTGTGACATTCTTCTATCTTTTATATTGTTAGTAAATATGTTGACATTTGTTTTGCACTATGTCAAAGCAGATGTTTTAACAACCATCTCAGGACATTTGTTTAGCCAATTCTTTGAATTTTTAAAGAATGGGTTTATGATTTAGCAAAAGGAAATGTCTTGTTTTCACGCTACTTTGGTTTGTCCCGTCCCGTGAGACAAGCTTACTGCAGCTAAGGGGAACCATGCATGCCATTACACCTGACAGCATGTTGAATTTAATTCTCATTGTAGTGACAAGGGAGATACTTCAGAGTGGAAAATTGTATCTTATGTCTCATGCATGCTGCTTATCATTGATTCATAGAGAACAGAATAAACTCCTTGTAAATGGATAAATATGCCTTTAAGTGTCCATTCTCCTTTCCTAAAATTACAGCTGCAGTTATCTGCCTTTGTCACTTCCAGCCATGCGCTCTGCCAGCTCAGCTTTTAAGGCTCTGGCAGGCAGGATGGAGCTTATATTTAACAAAGCTGACAGGTTGGACAGTAATGCAGTTGTCTGGGCTTTTATTTCTTACTTGGGATTGGATTTTGAAAACCACAGCACATTAGAATGGAGTGCTTTCCGACAGCCCCCGCATGAAAGTTAAACTGCAGCGTGCATGCCGGCTGCAACGGACATGCATTTAAAAGACGGTCATCTCAGTCTGAAAGAGCGATCCAGGTTTAAACTTGTGGACAAACTTTGAGAAGGTTTTGGTAATTACTACATTTATGTGTATTCAAAATAGATATTTTTTTGTTTGTTTAATTATTTATAAATGTTGCAAGGCTATCTTTAGAACAGTTGTGGAGCTTAACATATACAAAATAAAACATCTCTGTATGTTGTGGTAAAGAAAGTTAATGGTTTGTCCAAAATGGAAAAGTTCTGTATGAATTTGCTCATAACACTTTCTTGTAAATGTTGTATTAGACCTACAAAAAAAGTCAGGCCATCACAAAACCAGAGACTCATTTGGGGACTACAATAATCCCTCCCCAATATGTTATGGCATTCTAGTTGGAAATATATCTTGCATTTGACCAAAGTGTTGCAGACTAACCAACTAATCCTCCAACTTCTTTCCATTCATCACAAATTAAACCTGCCCAAAGTAAGCATGATGCAATTACATTATATGGATGAAAACACATTGCTTTTTTAAAATATCAATAATCATATCTCTGTTCTTTTAAGGAGCAATAAACTACAAAAATGTTATTTTCATAAAGACATGGTTTTGGATTTCATGGATTAATCCCCTCTCTGTGCATGCAGCAGCTTGAGCCATATGCCTTCCTTGTGGAAATACTGAAACTCTCCATGAAGTGGACCAATAACTAAACTAACTTATGCTTATCTAGATAGCATTAACACATGTAAAGGTCATGTTTGCAAATACAGAATGACAATTGCAGTATAATAAACTCATCATAATAGGTAACCTATATTGGTGTTTTAGAAATGTCATCTGTTACTGCTGTTGTTTTGAATTATAAACTTCTAAAAGATTAGAATTACAAGAGATGTTTGTCCATCCCTGTTACTGTTCCCTAAAATTGCTGGAAATGTACAATATTCAATTAAATTAAATTTAGTTTATTTTGTATAGCCCAGAATCACAAATTACAAATTTGCCTCGGATGGCTTTACAATCTGTACACATACGACATCCCTGTCCCAGGACTTTACATCGGATCAGGAACAACTCCACAAAAAACAGAAAAAACCCACAATATGCATTGTATATTGTTGTATGCAAGCTAATGGATCCAAACAGCAGGTTTTGAGATTACCTCAGAAGGACCTTCCAGTTTTATAAGGACACAGAGGTTTACTGGTTACCAAAAGCTGGATGCAAAGAGAACCCGGCTGCCAGGCAGCTGGTCCTCTTCACATTCACTTATGGGGACACCCGCAAAAGCAAGCCCACACTACAGCTGGAAACCATCAGGATGAAAAGTTGAGACTATGGGCCTTCCCTCCGTGTGCCCAAAGAAAGTCTTGGCACAGTATTTTATCTGCGTGTGTAAATGTGCCATTCTCCATTTATTCTTCTCATATTCTAAGGATAAAGGAATTAACCAGACCTTTTTCTCGAATTGGAAATCCTGTTTATTTGATTTAGCCTTTTGATTGATCAGTCATGAAAATACATCTGTCACTAGATTGATCTTATCCTCTAGACAATTCCACTTGCTCTGATAATTTGATTTGACCTGAGGCTATAGTACATCACAGGCCCCTTTTATGACAAATGTTAAGACTTCATTACAAAACATATATTCAAAATAACACCTTGGGCCTGCTGTCTTTAAATCACTGACCAAAAGAAAACACCTTTCAAAGATGCACATGTTAGATTGCTAGGATGGAGGTTTGAGTGCAAGAAAGAAAGAAACAACCAATACAGAAACAAGAAACAGATGATGATCCAGTTTTGGGGGGCAACGATGAATGAGAATAGCCAAAAACAATTGCTTCAATAGGGAAATAGGAAATGACTAAGTATCCTCTGCCTAGTCCATTAATGTGGCTGGGACATGAACCAAGACTTCCTGAATTGACAGGAAGCCATACACATGTTGCCACTGAGTGATGGAGTGTGTACAGGAAAAGGGCGGGGTTGGTGGAGGCTTGTGGACCTGGCATGCCCAGACAAAAACATTGTGTGATGAGCGCTACTCAGTGTGTTTAGAGCCTGGGATGGCCATTCATCCACACCAGTCAGGCCTCCATGGCAGTGATTAGCATTGTCATCCTCATTTCCAGGCCCTCTATGCAGATGGCCCGCATGCTGGAGGTGCCAGCATAAGAGTGGCTGTTCTCTCTCACATAATCACTCTCTGGCCTCTGCTCTCATCTGTCCTCTTTATTTCCATAAAAAAGTATTCTAGGAAAATTTCTATGGCCGTTTTATGTCCCTTCATTATAGCTCTGGATTATCAAGAATAGTCTTGCCAGCGCTTATGCACAGATGAATGTTTCTGTGATACTGGTGACGCAATTGTGGTGTTTCTTTTGAACCACTCATATTGGCATGGCCAACATCTGATCTTTTTAAATCGAGTAAAATCAGTTTTATGCTGCAATATAAAAACACATGGCTGTAGTAGAAGATGACAGTTTAGCGCAGCAGAGGGAGAGGTCTGATCAGCACACTGCCTGGGGCACTACAGGGCTGCCGTGGGCTCTTCGCGGCCTCTGTAGATACTCACAGCAATTAGGCCCCACTATGAGGACTGTGGAGAAGAAAGTATTGGAGACAAACCGGATATGGCATGTCAGTTTGATACCACATCACCATGCACAAATGTCTCATAAACTAATGTCTGATTTCAAACCTTTGACAACAACCTTTTTACTCTGAATCCATGGCCTTGTTTCACTCGTCTATACGTCTACTCTTTATTTTTCCTCTTCTCTGCTCTGCTCTGCTCTTCTCACCCCTCCTCTCATCTAAAAACCAAGATGATAGACCTAATAATTAAAGCAATTCTGTATGGGTTGGAAAGCTCCCGAGCATCTGTGTATGTCAGACTCCTGACATGATACAGAGGGACAGCAAAACTATTAAATATCCATCATGCCACGCCACATCAGTTCTAATGCAATCAGAAACACATGAGTACGTCGGCTAAGTCCCCTTCCATCCACAATGATTAAAGAAGTCTTTAATTTCAAAGACAAATAAAAAATGCAGGATCATTTTATCAAAAATGTAAATGACCTGTCTCTTTACATGACACTTACCGGCAACAGAGCTGGAGCTAATACGAAAGTCTGTTCACTACTGTGAACAGCCACGCAGGGACCACGTCCTCTTGATGGCCATTATTCTAATAAGATGTTATGTCCCTCACTGTGTGCTCTTTACTTATCCTTCTCTTTCATCCAATATGGACAGCAGAGGACTTGTCACTGAAAGACAATGAGGTGATGCAATAAAGAGGACATTGTCTCCCTGCAGTATAATATTGACTCTGCACGTGAAAATGATCTGAACTGTATTTGGTTTATAAATTTGGTTATAATATAGTTTTTAATACAATAAAAAAGTGACAATTTAAGGTATTAACTTATCGTTATATGAACATTATATTATTATTATATTATAACGTTATAAACATGCTGTTTGCGCAGAGGAATGGAATATAGGGAGTCCTTTATTTTTAGAGACATTGTTTTCAGGACACTTTCTTCTCTATCCTCACTAACTTGAAGTGGGTTCATCATTTGACTTCTCTTGAAACTGCTTCGATGATAGTTCTGAAATGTTTAAAAAAATGTTTTAAAGGAGCTCTTAATAAAAAGAGAAAAAGGACATTTACAAAATAAAAATGAGAGTAATGGCGTGCTGAGCAGAATGAAGACTCCCTCCCTCGCTGTGTGTTGTTGTTAGAGCTTCTCTTCTCTTTGTTTTGCCCGGGAAGGGCCAGCATGTGAATCCTTCCTATTGAAACTGTTGTCCCTCCCCGTTTACTACCCCCCTCCCTTCGTGTTCATGTTCCACTGGCTAGCCGCTCCGCAGGCGTGGGAGAGCTGCTATGACTGATAACGCCGTCCCGCCACTGTGGGTCGTCACGGGAATCAGCCTGCCTTGGTGTGCGTGAGCTCTGTTAGCACTGTTGCCGTTGTTAGCACTGTTAGCGCCGGTGATAACCCCCCTCCCCCTCGGCCTATTTCAGCTCAGCCACCTCCACGTTAGCCTGTGCCGTGAGATCCAGACGGTGTGGAGGCAATCCCCTTTAATGATGCTAATATCTCAAATAAATGTATTATTTGTGAATTCCATTCTGATACTCTCACTACATGTCATGTTCACACTCACTTATTCTAAAGCACCCTCTTATACTGGAAAATACATTTTCTTTCTTTGGCCAATCTAGATGCGTGTAAGGGATGAAATACATAACTGTAATTTTACTTGGCTTAAATGACATTTGAATTTGACAGCAAAGGGGAAAGGATATATGACAACACAGACTTAGTGCAAGAACTACGGGGGGATGTCAGACCTGGCTCGCATTCAACACAGCCCACCACCTCTATTTCTCTCATGTTTATGCAGAGAAAGACTGAACTCTTTTGATTCTGCAGTGAAGCTTTTGATTTGGCTTTTGAGTGTCTACTGGCAGCCTTTCAACACTGTACTTCAGGTTCAGGCATTCACTTATCAAGCTCATGTGGGGCAGGGCAGTGTGGATGACAAACGTATGGAGCTGGTAAAATTATTATTTGGGAAGCTGCATCACCTTTTTTCAGTTAAGACAGTTTTCCAAGGTCCCTTCGCTTGTCCTGGTGTTACCCAGAAACCCACAACCCTTTGCTTGATGTACATGTAAGTGCTGTCTCATGCCAAACAGAGGCACTGGGAGCATTTTTGAAAGGCTGGTGAATACATTACTTATTCACACCAACTTGATTCAAACATAAACAACTTTAAAGTGCTTTTTTTTTTTTACATGAAGATCAGGAAGTACCGTGTCAACAAACCCAAGCTGTCCTTGATGCAAGTTTCTCCAAAGTTTCCATGAGTTTTAAATATATTTTTGACAAAAGCTTTACTCAGACTAATGTCAGGAGCACAGTTGTAACTATCCATACTTATTTTGTTGTAGAGTATTCTACTAGTTATTCTGGAAATTAATTAAGTAGGCTACAACATTATTTTAAGAGCAATAGTACATGATTAATTTATATATTTAGATTAACTCTCAAGCCTTTTTCAAACTAAAATGCTCCCAAAACATTGATAGTTTCAGTATATTTCACTGTCCATTTCTTCTTCTTCTTGTTTCTCTGTTTCTCTTTTCTCCCCTTTTCACTCATTGGATCAATAAAGAGAGTAAGCTAATGGTGTGAACGTTATTTAAGTCTGTGCACAGGTTGGTTGAGTAATAGTTTTCACAGAGATAATTTTAATTGGCCATTTTTATTCATTCCTCGTTCCTAGTCAAGACATCTATGTATTTACTGTAATCTAATGACAAACTACTATGCAGACATGTTGTATTGTTTGGAAGATCCGCCTCTCTTAAAAATATACTGAAGAGAACAGCAGCCCCGTATCTAAGAGTGGGAGACCCACAGACTATTGATTAGCAATGGGAAAGCAATGAATGGAAACGGTCCCATGTAGTGAGGGGCAACTGGGGTCAAACGCAGGGGTGCTGTTATTCAGGAGGGTCCCAGACTACATTAGCCAGCACCTCACCTAGAGATCCCCCAAATGATCTACTGAGCCTGTCAACCACAGGGGGGGTCCCGGGTAAGCAAGTCAGCTAACATGACGAGGGAGCCATACAAATAAATTACAATTCACTCAGGGAGCAGTCACACTCAATGACATATTCACTGGCTGGCTCTACAGCTCATTTGATAACGCTCTTGCCACGTCATTCATTTCTCTGAAGGATGAAAGGGAGGCTGAAAATGTCATCAGCTCACTGAAGCAGGGACGCCAGTGACTCAGAATAAAGAGGGAGGGAGGTGCCTCATAATTAATTAAGTTTTTTAACCCTGCTACAGCCAGAGAGACATCCCACTATTTTCTGGGGGTCTTTCAATTAGACATGCATTGTAATTAAATGCTGTGTCACAGGGCTGTTGGGGCTTGCCAGATTTATGCCCCAGGATAAGTTACTGCCATTCATTATCATGATGGATAGCACAGTGTAAAATGAATATTGTTAGGGTCCCTTTAGGAAAGCTGTAGCAATTGCATAATAATAAAAATGTCTCGTACTGTTGTCACCTCTCCTGTTCACCAACTGTTCGATTTTAAACCCAGGTTGGCAACGTTGTTGCAAATAGGATCAGTAACTCAATATTTAAAAGTTAGACACACATCTCTGAAACTTAATTGATAAGATATATTTACCACATCAAGTGACTTAATTATATAAGTTATAGCTTTCTTTTTAAAAAAGATAATGAAGTGGAATAACACGAACAATAGACTCTCGCAATAGTTTCTCCTTAGATGTAATACTGTATCAAAGCCAGCACTCACTTCTTGCCCACTCTCTTTTCTTAAGAGTAAAGAAAGTGAGTGAGAGACACAGAAAGAGGGTGGCTCCTAGGTACTCTGCCTTTCTACAGTATGTGACTCACTGTGAAGTCAGAAGAGAAGCCTGAAATTGTGGCAGTACAACAGAAGCAAGGCAGAGACACTCATCTGTGGACGTGTCTTCAGGACATGGTGTTGTCATCTTGACCGCACAACTTTTGTGTTAGATGTGCTTTCAAGTCTAGAATCCCCACCTTACTTCAGAAAAAGCCAATGCTCTCATCAGTGTCTCTCTGTATAGCCTGAGATCACACACGCTGTGTTGTTTTACTTTGTATTGATTTTACACAACAACACTGTACAGTTTGTACAAGTAGCTTCATCCTAGATATTTATATTTGACATAATAATGCATTTATTTTTTCTTACTTTTACAATTACATCTTAGAAAAAAACATTTTGTTTTTCCAACATTAAAGGTGGAAGATTGCAGATTGGGGGCATTTCTAATGTCTCTCAATGGTTCAACAGTGTTTACCTGAGAGGGAGCTGGAGGGTCGGCATTACGCTTCTGTGATAACGCTGACGGCTGGGAAAAGCATTATCCACTGTCATCGGTGCATGAGAGCAGTGCAGAGCGGTGGACGTGAGTTAACCATTGTCCCACGCTCACACGCGCCCACACGCGCTAACATGCGCTCACGCGTAGCATAAAGGTGTTTACAACTATATCAATGTTTAAATACAGTTATTTTAAACGATCAAAAGCAACTGGAAAGAACTGCAATTTTGCATTCACATAGCTGGTGGCAATGCGCCTGATCACTTTCCTGATAATGTCTCATTATGTGCTTCCATAATTTTGTCTTGCTTGGTGGTGGTAGTGATAAACGATGACCATGAATAAGTAAAGCTACACTGCTTTAAAAGGTAGCCTACTGTAAACTGTGGACTTTTAAGTATTACCAAAACATGTTGTACACGTCCTTAAACAGCACAGTTTACTCATATTACAGCAAATCATATTGTTTCCTCCCCGTACCTCTGGTGGAATCTAGCCATGGAGATGCTTTTGCTTCCCATGATTTGAAGATATCTATATCCAAGATTTATTGCGGCAACCAATACTGGTTAACTAATTTTCCACCTCAATATATTTGTAAAGCCTATTTTGAGATAAATGAGATGATGATGAGTCCGTTTTAACAAGAACACAAACATATAACCTGTTACGCCAATTTCCCCTAAAACCAATTAAATGTAACATAGTCCATTGAAAACATTGCATTAGCATTAAATCCTCACACACAAAATTGTGGTTTCCTTTACTGCCCGTTAGTGCACCTTAGCAAAAGCTAAGGAAGAGCAGTCCACAGAGCCATGCTGATATTATCACTAACCTTGAATTGAAAACATTACGTTTTACTTTACATTAAAGAAATGTCGTGAGACTCCATAAAAGACATCAAAGCACAAGTCTGACATCTTAAGTGTGAGACGCACAAGGCATGGACATATACTGTCACGCGGAATAACTACTAAACTCTCCCCATGTCCGTAGTATGCATGCTTGTGCAACATATGCAAACAATGGACCTGCTCATCAAATGATTGCAGTAGCTCGTGGTCAAAACATCTACAGGGTACCATTAATGTAGATGCTTCAGAAAAGCATATACACTTTGCCACAAAAATTGATGTAACACGAGCCCTGACCCCTATTTCCTTTATGTTTCTACTGTTTAGTTAAAAAGCACTGTGAGTGTTTTCTGTCATTGCTTTTTTATGTTGTCCATCTTCCTGGTTGGATTTTCAGTGAAACTGCTGTACACTATAATATACTTGGCCATTTGGGGCTCCACACAATGAATGTTGTTGTAATTCCTCCTGTCATGGGGCAATGAATGTTCCATGTTTTCTTTTTTCCCTTTTGCTTGTTTCCTACATGTAGACAGCAATTTACATGGAGACATTAATGTAACTGTCATGTTCTATCGAAGAGCGCTGAAGCAGAACTGCTAAAAGACAGCCAAGCCACAGCACTGATGCTCAGAGCACCAAAGATTGAGCAGCAATGCAGAGTTAATGGAATTAAGTAAAGAATGCTCCCCATCCACCGAAGCAGAGACAAAAATAAAATTCTAATAAGCTTTGCTTGGAAATAAATGATAAAAATAAGGAACTCAAAAGGCATGTGTGAATTTAATGTGTATGAGGTGGTGGAGGGAAAAAATGTAGTGTATCATATTAATGTTGATAGTGCTGCAGCATCAGCTGTTTGTATAATTCCTCTCCTTTGCTTATTGTGGTCTAAATAAGAGAATGGGCAACTATTATATAAAATAAATGACTTGGTAAGTGCAAGCCTTCCAAGAACATCGTTTATGCAGTAAGTTGCTTTCAGGCTACACACTGTAATTAAGTTGTATTTCCTGCTGAACTACACTTCATCACTGGATTATTTTATGTCTGAGAACAAGCGGTGGCAGGGGAGCTGGACGGACAGTAAAAGGGCTCTGGGAGACACAGTACAGAAACAAGGTCTTGTACCCCTATATTGCATGCTCAAAATATGCCTTATTTTCACCAGGGATCCTGCAGGCACAAGGCAACACTAAATGGGAGGTCAGTGTGGTCTTTTGCACCACAACAGTTTACTTCTAGAGACGATGACCTACAACAGAAACTATGCCGTGCTGTAAGGGCTCTGGGTTTCGGGGAGACACTGCAGACATTTCTCAAATGCAAAGGATAAAATTAAAATAAAAAACACTTATTGTATTTCATCTTCTAGCCAACCTCTGTGCAAAACAATATATATTAAGTTCAGGTATCCACTTAGTTGGAATTGTAAGTTGGTATAATTTAGAGAGCAACGTTTTAATCTAATATAATATTTATTCTTCACCTGGATGGCAATACAATATAGTAATACACAACTAAAATCCAGATTGTTAAATTCAAAAATATTTTGTGAATTTATGATGCTTTTGTAAATGTATCATGAACAAACTGTTTAATATTAAAATATTCAATAAATCTACTAAGAAAATGTGATTGCCCATTTATACAGGGCTGTACTATTTCATGGATCGTTCATGGATGCAACGGTAATACATTTTAAAGATTGTTTCGCAAAAGAGCAACATAGCGTCCAACGTTTTTTTTCTCTTCATTTTAATGGCATCCTTCCTGTAATTGTCCATTTACTCATTTTCATTCTGTTATGAAGCCAGTTGTTATGGAAGAAGATTATAGGAAGGAAATTATGACTTACGGTTGGGCTCAATTAATTCTTCTGCACATCCATCTATCAACAACACACAAGTGTCAAGCCCGTAATTCTTTTGTCATCAATAATGCATTAATGGCTCCTTCATTAATTCATAATAGTTTTTGAGGTTTGATCCTAACTGCTTTGATTTGGATCACAGCCTGTGATCAATTAAGACATTTTTGCAGGCGACCAGGAGCTATCACTTCATGAAGCAGTGCCTCCTGGATTGCACATATTTTCAAAGACAAACAATGAGCAGTTGAGTTATATTTGTGTCCTGCAATACATTGAATATCAGAGTTGATATATGTTTATCATACGAGAGGTGGAAGAATATCCAGTAAGATGAAAATTGTGCTCAGTTAAATGAAACAATGACGATATGGATGACCATCATGATCATAATACTTGCATCAACGGCCACGTTATTGCTTATTGGACGTTTGTGTTAGACGGAAGTTATTAGTCAATTAAGTTAATTGCAAGCATAAAAGGAGCCTAGCTAGTATGGATCGTAATAAGTTACCGTTAGCACACTGTACACTGGGCTGGAGGTTTCTTTGCATAAATCGAATGGTGATAGAGGAGTTTACAAAAAACACTTATTTGTAGATATTAAAGCATAAACTGAATTATTTGAGGGGAAGTTATCCAGATCTGCAAAGGCATAAACATACTGTTACTTATTTTCTATTTCTTTTTGCAGTGCTAACATTATTGCTGTTTATAAACCAAACAAAATCCTACTGAATGTGATTTTAATAATCTCATAAGCAAGCAAAGCCCAAAACAACCTGCAAAATGCAACATATTAAAATGTTTTGCTTCAGTAAATTATATCTGGTTATTGTAGCTGGCTGTATTATATAACATACACTATGTTGAAGTTCTGGATTAGCTACTGGTCTAATGCAGAAAAGTATATATTTGATTTAAATGTTCTTATAACATAGACATAGGTGTGCACACTTAAACCTGCGTAATGATGAGATATGTCCTTTACTTTAAATTGTCTTACTTTTTTTGTGTATTGTTGTCCAGTCCTGTATTGCATTTATATTGTTAACTGTTGTTTCATATTTTGAGGTGTAATCACAACAGTGTGTGTTTTATTTTCGATGAGCTGTCACAAGAGTGGTAAAATAGTCTGTTAGGTATCAAATACTAAAACAAAATGTTTTGTTGCATAATTGCTCCTGAAAGGGAAGTCAAAAATCATGACTTCTGAGAAATACCACATCTATAGTATGTTATAAACTCTTGATTACTGATTTAACTTTCAGCATAGAATACCCAGTCAAATTTATTTTATTTATTCATTTTGGATTTTTGACATTAGTGTCTCTCATCAAGTGCTCAAATTAACATGCAGTCTCCATTACTGTATAGGACATGAGTTAATTTACCAGGAAAAAAGCAAAGAAGCCTCTATCTCCGTCCTATTTAGAGTGAGCTTCTTTGAACACATCACTTAAATGTAATTTAGTGTTTTATTTGAGATTTATTCAAAATCAACGATGATAAACAAAGCATACCATCTCCATGAAATCCAATAAAACTGAGTGCATGTCACATAGCTCCTGACAGCCTTGACTTCAAAAGCATGTGGTTGGAGATGAATGCAGGAGTAAGGGGGTGGAGGGCATGATTAGCAGCTCACTTGGCTTCTCTCCCGGTCGTATGAGCTGTATACATAGCATCAGTCACCTTCCCATCACCTAATTAACTCCTTCACCTTTACACAACAAAGTAGCATCTACTTCAAACTGCTCTGTCTGACACAAATGCTTTATGAGTATTTTGAAATGAAAGGTGATTTTGAAGATGCGACATACTTTGCTAATAGCCATCAAATACCTCAACGGCTATTTATTTTTTAAAGATGATTAAAGCTGTTGGTGGGTGTGGGAGGCTTACCTGACCCAAATGCTGGCAATGTTCTTTAAAATTGCCAAGTGTAATGTTGTGAATAGTGTACGTACACACACACACACACACACACACACACAGCTTTGTCTTCACACTTGCATTCGGTCTCAGCCAGCAGCACGTAAAACTTTTGCAAATTATAGCCTGAGGGCAGCCTTTGCTGCTCAGTGTCAATGCTGTTTGATACTGTCTGGCTGGAGTTTGTGGAATTTCAAATTTCCCTTATTGAGGTGTTTCAATTTTCCATTCGAACTACAATGATTCTTCTTGACAATTTGCATGTGGTAGAAATTAACATTTGCTCTGCATTTCTTCTTTTTGCAAGTTGTGTTTTCATTGGCATATATTTGCATTTCTGTAATATATATATATATATATATATATATATATATATATATATATATAACAGTTTTGGTACTGTAATACATGGGAATCAAGGTACAGGTAAATATAAAACAATAGAGCACCGTTTCTCCCTGTGGAAGAGCTCCAGGCACATCCAACTGGGAGGAGACCCTGGGGTAGACCCGGGACACACTGGAGGGATTATGCTATATCCCATCTGGCCTCAGGATCACCCACGAGGAGAGGGAGAATGCGGCTGGCGTCTGGGCTAACAGCAGACAAGTGAGCGAAATGGACAGATGAATGGAAATATGGATGGGTGGATTGCAATGCAGATTTTATTTGCACCGAAAAATAAATAAACAACACAGCAAGAATTACATTGAATTATTGCAATTAATCATTTCAGATGCCAAACCAAATTAGGTTATGAATATCAGCTGCAGGCTGCTCGATCAGAGGTCACTGCCCAGCACAGCCAAAAGGAGTGTTGCTTTCAGACGGTGCTAGCAGCTACAGAGCACAGCTTTGATTATCGTGAGCCCCGGTCGCTGTTTTCAGGTCAGTACATCAGAGCACCGCCCTGACATGAGTCAAAAAGAGGTAGGAAACCCCATCTACACTATGCATGTGTTGAACAGTTTAACAAAATCATACAGAACATACAACATACGGTGCATTAATCAGTGTTAAGCTAACCCTGCTTCATGTCAAAATGTAAATATCCATGCATGCGTTACTACACCTTTGTCAAGTCAATTTCATTGTGTGTGATGCACTGAGCACTGAATTAGGTGTGCCTTTGGTAGAAGGTCAGTGGCGGCCCTGAGCTACATACATGATATGGATATCATGCTAACTCAGCACTTCAAAGATGCAATAAAAGACTGAGGCTAAAGCCTACAGCTCCTAGGCAAGAACCCAGCACCCTCAGTGGTTGATGATTCATGTGAAAGATCGGGAAATTAAGCAGCAGATTTGTTATTGCAGAGGTAGACCTACACAATAGGATACATACTACGCAATTTATATCTAATTCAAACAGCTAACTGGTAAGACATGCTGGTTATGTACAATACAAATGCAGTGCAGTTTACACTAAGATTTGTACTTGTGTACATAGTGCATACATTACTTCTGTGAACATGTCTGTGTGTTTTGTGTGTGCTGTTTGGGTGGAGGGTGGCGGGTGGGGGGTCTGTGGGTTGTGCTGGTGATCTAGAGCTGATTTCTTTCTCTAAGTGTGCAGGATCTGCTTGGCATGCTCTGCGTCTCCTTTCTCCCTGCTATAGGCTCTGCTGGCTATAGCTTGTGGCGCTCCCGGTGGAGTTAGCTCTTTCCACTAACAAAATGCAAAATACAAAATTAATAAAAACACCCTTTGAAACTGACAAATATGCCTCGGGCAAACTATCGGCCCGCCAGCTGCTTAAAATTTAATCAGTATTTTTTTCTTTATTTATTTATTTTCCACGGCCATGCTCCTCTTTTTAATAACATGTTGCTGAGACTGTCTGTGTACAAAGTTTTCCTCTGTCAAGAATTACATAGGGCCTGTCAGTTCATGGTCTCTCTCCCTCAGGGGGTTGCCAGAGAATAAACTAAGCAGATTTATTTTATCTTTTAACCTTAGTTCTTGTCCTCTTATAAACTGGTTTTCTCCTCGTCCTTGTGGCTCTCTCAGTGACCTCCTCTCTTGGATGTGACTATATTAGGACAGAGAGATTGACTCACATTATTCAGATATGCTGGAATTCCCTTGCATTGTGTTTCAGCAGTGGATGAAGACGAACAGAGGTGACTGGTAGAATTGTTGATGTTGGAAAGCAACACTGCATTCCCTGATAGCACTACCATACTGATATAATATTCATGCACTCATTCATAATTTAATTATATTAACACTCGGTTTCAGTGTGAGTGATGACAGGCCGTCAAACCCTCATCTACGTGTCCATCACGCTCTCCATAATCCAAATCTTGGCAGTAATAGAACAAAGAGATAATATACAGAGAGCAGGACAATATTTATTTACAAGCCAGTATACAGTTGGATTTCATCGTCTCTACGGTAATACAGAGCTGAGGGTGACGCATTGACTTTGTTCAATTTGATATGTAGATTTTATTTTTAATTTTATTGTTGTTCTTTGTCGGAAAATGAGATATATGTACCTGTAAAAATTGGTGCAAACTGTGCGTTACTTTCGCCCCCTTCATCCTCTCTTTTACCAGATCGGTGGCAGTGGTGGGTGGAGTCCGCAGGACACACAGAATACTTTGTCAATTAATGGCTACAAATAACTCTTATGACTTATTATTATGAGGAGATTATATTCTTAACACATGAATACAGTCTCAGAAACTCTTACTGTGCTGCACAGTTTATAAACTAGCCTCTAAAATAAACAATTTGTGTTTTTTGATTGAAAAGAAAACATTTTGAAATATGCAGTCTCAAATGCAGACTTTCCATCTAAGATTAGGTTCTGATAGATTATATACAACATTTATTTCACACATAATATCTTCTTTCATATCTATCGTGAAAAAATATGTATTTTCCAGTGTGCTTTCTTGAGTTATACCCTGAAGGAGGCCGGTCTCTTGTTCTTACACATAAGTGAATCTGAACCTGAGATAAATTCCCCGTGGCAGGTTTTTCTCATCTGTGTAAAAAGCTTCCAGTTTTGTGCTGCTTCCTCCTTTTCTTACTTTCTTAGTTATTAATTGAGATCATGAGAGTCAACGCTTTCAGCAGAGGACTAGCTCAAGACAAGAAATGCTAGAACTTCTGCCATAAATATTAACAAGCAATATATTATGCATATTATTCTTTAAATACCATATAAAATGTGTTTTTGTGAGTAAATCTTAATTTTGCATATGCTTTTAAGTAATATACATTAAATAATAATTACCATTAAATTGATGGCGGAGGCAGCTTTGGCACTGTCAATCAAATTTGTGCAAACCCCCTCTGACACTTTCTGTCTCTCATCACTTCCAGCCGCCAAGCCATTATTGTTCACGCCAGCTTCTCAGAGTGCAGCAGATTCAGCACATACTGTACTCCAGCACTTTCCCATCCGTACACTTACTACAGGTCACAAAGGTCATTAAATGTACCGTATATGTTTTAATCAAGAAGGGAGGAGTTAATATGAAGGCACTGCAATATTCACAATGTCACCGTGTCGAAAGGATAGAAGGTGACAGGAAAACTGTTTCCTCCTGTGGTGACTGGCCTAGTTTATACAGAGCTGCAAACAGTGATTTTAAATGTCTAATCTGCTCATTAAGTGGTATTTTTTACACACAATAGTTGCTGATATGACTAGGTTACAGACATCATTATGGTTCAACCAAAGTACTTGTTGGATAGGTGAACAGTGTCTGAAAACACCTCTCCCAACACCTTTCCAATGTCAGAATTGAGGGGGCTGCATTCTACATTTCTTGTAATGTTCCCAAACCCACAGTCCAATAACCACAACCACATCGCGCAATGATTGGCCGCATCTGTGCAAAGGTGAGAGAGTTTACATTATTTTAACCTCTCTTTCTCTTTCAAAGCTACCTATGTGACATTTTGGGTGTAAAATCAAGTGCAACGCCATGAACGCCTTCGAAGAGCGACTGTGCAACAGAATAAGCGACACAACGGTAGTCGGACGATAAGTGGGAACTAGTTAATTTCTAGCGTACTGCAGCTTTTAGGATTTCCCCTGCTTAATCTTCAGATGCCCAGCAGAAGCTCAACACGTCTCAATGGGAGGGGGACCAGTTCTTCCCCTCCCAACTCGTTTCTCCTTCACTGTAACAGAAGCAAGTATTTCAAGGGACAGCGCCTTTGATGTGAGCAATTTATTAGGCTAATTATACAAACAGGATAATAACAATGGAGACTACAAGCTGCCTGTGTGTTTACCCTCCCTGTGTTTACATCACAGACAGGTCCTTGAGCCATGCGAGAACACACACGGGTGCACACACACACACACACACACACACACGCTCAGACATTTGTAAAAACAGCTGGGGTAATTCTCAGTTGTTCATAGTGTAGATCATAATAACAACAAACAATGAAAAATGCCTGACATCAAAGAAGGAAATTATTATGTATTTAAAAATTCTTTAAAGTTTTAAGAAAGGGGCAAAGGATTGTTGATGCGCTGACTTCCTCCTGGAGTTAATTGATAGCACTACTGGTTGAGAGTGCTGCATTGCTGCAGGACAATACTTGTATTATCATGTGAGCCCCTAGCCCTTGGGTAACAGATCTTGTTGTTTGCATATTTATTGTATATTTGTGTATTCATACCCTGCCTGTATCTTATCACCTAAATTGGCTCATGTGTCATTATTTCCTGTGTGGGTGCTTGATTGTGCCAGGAACAGATCTCCTGAAAAGTCTCTTGCTTTCAGAGAAGAGTCAAATTAAAATGGCCAGAGATAACAAGCTTCTTTTCTCTGACATTTGTTCAAAATCATGTACAGTCATAGAATACAAAACCTCAGATGTTCTTCAAAAAAGTCTGGACAACGGTTGTAAATCTTTCATTTGAAACACGGATTCTTTTTACCTGTTCAACTGAAAAAGAATGGGTATGGCTGTACGCATCTAGCTTTCATCATGCAGTCTAGCTAATAGGCGTGCCTTATCGCCCCATGCATTAGAAGCACATTCAATTTGGAATCACAGCACTCTTCAGGTTCAGATAATGAGCATTTAATTATTGACAGCGGATAAATATTTAACAAAGACACTGGTGGTTCACTTGGTTGGCCTCATATGGAGAAGTATTGAGGAGGACATGAGGTCCCCATGACCCAGAAACCTACCCCCATTCTCAATATATTTCCACCCTTGCTATTAGAGTCCCTATCGTGGCAGGTGTGGGTCTATCCAAGAGGAAATACTGCTATAAGAATGCTCTTGGTGTGCAATATATTCTGAGAGAGCATTATTAAAAACATAGTGGTAAAACATTAACAAAGAATACCTCAAGATTAGCTTGCTTATATAGTTCATTGTATGCAACCATAAGCAAATTAGTGAAATGGCGAAATAGAATTGAGGCAAGCCTTGTTTTTCACTATCTCATTTGAACCAGTTTTAAAAAGTCAAACTTTTGTCATAAATAAATCAGTAAAAGTAAAACTCAAAAAGCAGCCCGTCTCTTAAACCTTACGTTCCCATCCAACAAAACACTGTGAAATATGTTTTGAACTAAGATAGACTACTGTTTGTGTCACGTCAACCAACTTTTCGTGCTCAAACAAATGCAAAGTATTTTTATTTTAATTTGTAGTCATTTTAATCCAAACCACAATGCTTTTACTAATCCTAATCAAGTAGTTTGAGTTTTGTGTTGTTGTTTGGTTTCAATTTACAACCTTAGCCACGTGTTACAAACTGTTTATAACTGTGATCGTTATCTGGTAAAAACACATGTTCCTCAAGGAGACAGGGTTGACGTGCCAGAGATGTGAGAAATTGTAGTTCAGATGTTGACAGCAAATGTGGCATCAGGGTTTATACGCGTCTGATGTGGTACTTTCACCCAGGAAACCAAAAGTTAATGTTGAGTTTACGCTCGTTACAAAACGTTGTATAAGGAAACGTAGGAGACTTGGTTGCAAAAAGCAACCCAGATGCAAACATATGAGTAGATACTAATACACTTGATATTATACTACAATGCATGGAGGAATATAAGAGCTACTTGCAATGAGTACTCAGCAGATATTTGACTGAGATAATGCTTAATATCAGAGGATGTTACTTCCTTTTTAAACAAAGGTAAAATGCAGTTAGTCTGCAAGAACGACCCTGACCATCAGAACAATGTCTCAACCAATGTGGTTTGAAGTTTGATGTTAGCTCGTTTTCCTTGGCTACCACGAGATCTATTGGCTGAGTCTTGTGAACTCAACCTTTTACAAAGAAATCCTGTCTGTCAGAGAACTGTGGCAGGCCGCTTTATATTGGACATTGTGGGATCAGATTGTCTGTATAATCAAAAAGAAGACAGACCAACAGACAGGAAATGAAAATAACAAGATCTACGTCCACCCTCCAGGGAATGAACCGTTTAACCGTGTCAGTCACCCTTCCTTTTCTCAGCCCACATCCCATCTACTTACTCTCCACTCTCTCTGCAGATGAGTGGCCCTTCAGATCGTATCTGTTGTGAAACACAACAGTGGAATATACAAAGTCGCTCTGAAAACAGGATGATGACATGAGGAAGGCTGGATCACTTCTATTCTTGTTTTACAGTTTTCATCTCTGTCATTAGTTCATTTAATTTAAGATTAAACTGTGGACTTGGGACAACTCATTTTAGCATTAATTTTATTAACAGAAATATTTAATTAATTTACTTAAATAGAGATGGACACGTGTTTATATTTGCTCATCTATTCAGAGAAAATACCTGATGTAAATCTTAGATGCATCAGAAATAATGCGGCTACAATACACGTGCAGAATATAAATATAGTTGCAAAAGCATTCAGACATTAGGTAGTGTAAATAATTAATCAATGGACTGCCTAAAGTAATGTGATATTGGCTTGTACTGTATTTAAAGATATATATTAAACTGCAGGCAAACGATGTTAGTGTTGACATTATGTGTTGTCTTCGCTTCATTTGACTACTACTCCTCATACTGTATCACCAGAAAACTATTGAAAACACCTGACGCCTCACGTATCTTAGCACTTGGAGTATTGGACCGTATTGCAGTTTGGCTTCTAATGACCAGGTGACGAGTGGTGACATGGGGCTGTCCATTCCTCCAGTCCAACGTAGCTTTGCTTACAGAGTTCAAACTGGTATTTAAAATGCCATTGCTTTTACAACAAGAATGTGTGAGTAAATCAGAGCCATGGACATCCTTCTTCTCTGTGCACGGCCTCACAGATCCAGCTGAGGTCTTTGTAGTGTTACTGTATATCTTCCACTCAAGATTCTGCACTGCAGTTGACCTACACATACTGACATTTTAATTAACTCTTTAGTATCCCGTTAAAGCCTTTTATTGGAGCAGAGACATATGGGTTTGCTCTGCAGTCAGGAAGGTCATATGCCCTGTTGTTATAAGCAGCTGAATGGCAGAAATCATATTGCATCCATTTTTGGCAAGCTTTGCTAAATGTGTTTTTTGCAGAAAACATTCAGTTGCAGTCTGTGAATGAGCAACTTTGAGCTTTCCCCCACCCCTCCTTTAAGGTTTTTCTGTCTCTATGATGGTATAATGGTTAATTCATCCCAAACCTCACAAGCAAGCCCCCTGCAATGCTTCTGACAGCTGAGAAATGTCATTACAGGCCATAATGAAGAATGAAATCAGTTATACCATCGCCACACGCCCAAAATTTAATTAGCACCTCTGAAGGTCAGCTCAAATGGTTTCCTCATGAAGTTTTCATGTGAACACAATGTTTAGTTGTACATTTATTTTCTTTAATTTTGCATTGAGAATATAGCACAACAATAGACATGTTGCCCCGATGAAAAAACATATTGAAAAAGGAAACTGTATAACCTATAAATGCCCATCAACAAGCAGTGACTTAACAAAGGCGACTGATAAGACATTGAGATTGAAATGAGGTGTGGAGAAAATCCTTTTTATCAATAAATGCCATACCTTCACACAATGTACAATTAGAGCTCATACTCTGTGTGAGACACAGCCAAAGTGTTGCATCAATTTGTAGATCATTTAGTCTTTTCACAGACATTCGGCCTCTGATAAAACTGCAGGAATCAAGATGAAAATAGAGCATGACAGGAAAAAAAAGAAAGAAGTCATGCAAATGACTTTTGTTATTGCACTGTGATTTTTATTTGAATTGTAAGTGATCATTCTGCCTTTTAGTTACAGCTGTCAGCCCTCATTAATGTGCATTATAAATTGCATCAAAGTGCATAAGGCTGTGTGTGATTAATTTATACAGCTCTTTACGTAGGCGGAAACTGTGCAGGTGGCGAGGAGCCTAATGACTTGGTTTGGGTGGCACGGCTATGCTGAGTCCTCGCTCGCATACAGTATGTTGTGTGTCAGCTCTGGCATGTGTCTGTCACACTACCGCTGCTTTATAGGACCTAAGGATGAAGATTACACGCTCATATCCATTAACTAACCGAGTGTCCAAAACAACTCAGGAAATCGACTCTTTTCCATAACGACAATCAGTTATGCCCTGATTAGATTCAATAAGTGATTTTAACCTCATGTCATTTCCAATCAACACATGTATCCACAATAAAGACGATGTATTAAGCTGGAAAATGGTTTTCTTTTTTTTTATCGTGTCATAATTACACATTTATATTGACACTTTTTTACAGCTTTCCTATTATAAACACAATGGCACTTTCATTTCAGTTTTAGTGTCTTTACTGAATTTTGCTGTCATTTACTGTCTATTGTGCTCGTTTCTATCCTCTGTCTTCTCTCTCTCTCTGATCTATGAGTTTCATGGAGGGCAAATCCAAGAGGAGACTTAAAACTACTTGGCAGTCCGCTAACTTGTTGCTGTAGCTTCCAATATTAGCTGCTCTGTTTCAACAATGTTGGGCTGACAAAACGTGCAGGCTGAAATTCAACCATGGTTTCTTCTGGAGGGAGTTAAAGTGACTTAAAGCTGTGGAAAATGCATGCAGTGCCCTGTCTTACAGATGCTATGTGAAACCCGCATTTTTGGAGATGACAGTACACTTGCTATGCATTGCAGATGGATTCATGTTGTTTGACTGATGTCGGAAAGGCCTTAAACATTCAACATTGGTCGGGATATCATAGATGATGCTGCTAACTATCACCTTAATGACAGAGGTGATTTTATTTTTTATTGTATCTATCATTTCACAATGTTTGTCACCTCAAAAGTATCTGTTGATTAGGTCAAAACATATCTCCCATATCAAGACGGGTCCTGATTCCATCAGAATAGCCCTCAGGAAACAACTCACAACTCAGTCCTCTTCTTCCTAATGAGACCTCACATGAAGCAGACAACACAAACATTGTTTAGCACACTTTTTATCCCAATCTCCAATTCTAGGTCTAGCAGCTTGAAAAAAACTGTCTTGCTTAATTTACACGCACACACCAAGGCCATTAAAATACTGTTGAACTCTCAGAAGTTTCAAATGTTAAATGTTTTCTTGGAGAACAAGATGCTAATGACAGTACATCAGACATACAGTACATCAGACATAAAGCAAAATCAATGCGGAAGATTAATTAAAGGGCTTTTAAAACACCCTCTGTCACTGTCTGTGTATTCTCCCCTGCAGCCTCGCCAGATGAGTGCCACTGCATTTAATCCAGTTTTTGACATTTAGATGTAAAAGACAGGGAGCAAAGCAGGTCCAAACAAAGTGACAATTTGAAGCAGGTCTTTGTCTTTGTCAGAGGAGAAGAAACAGATTAGCTATGAGATGCTACTTTGAAGCCCTGGAAATTTGTCATGAAAAATTTAAGATACAAGCGGGTAGGATGGCAAGGGTTTTAGGGGGGTTAAGCACGATGATTCATTTGACTCTGCATATATTAGGGTCTGTAATTCAAAGGTTGTGCTGTGTGTTTTTGTAATTTGGGCTTTAATAAATATTTTGCTTTGATATACTGATTGTCCTGTGGCAGGCCTGCATGATGGTAGAAGGGAGGGCTAGAGAGAACGAGCAGTCTCCTGGGTCTAATGAGAAGGTCATAGCTCTCTAATTATCATAGGCAGCTCAGTAGCATCCTTTAAAAGACCCCATGAAAGCTCTAATTTCAGACAATACTCTGAAACGGCTATCTTCGGCCACATATGTAAGCAAACATAGACATCGACAACCAAAATGACTTAATAAAGGATGTAAAAACCATTAATTAGACATGTACTTACTGTATACAGCTCAGTTCTCACACACACATCTCCACACACACACACACACAATCGTTCAACCAAATGTAGACAGAAGGCTCGCAAAAACTATTTGAAAAAGCTCACAACTAAGCAGCTTATCAATGTTTTTGATACAGGTTTAATGGGTAATGTATGAAAAGACATTTGAATAAAGCAGCCTACATGACACATCGTGTTTGTTAAATTAGCTAAAAAATATATACAAATATAAAGGTTTGAACCTTGAAAAAACATTTGGGTGGACAAACAATAAACATTTTAAAGAATTATGACGGATCTAAAATGTGGGTTTATATAAATGTTTTCTTATAACTAGGAAGCATTACCTGTTATGATTTGGTCTTTGAAATAACTTTTTAACCATGTTTAATTTAACAATTTAAAGATGATTCCCGCAAGTCCTTCAGGTGCCACTCTCAGTAGCTTAATCCTACAAAAGCTCGTTAACTAGTGCTTTGGTTATCTGAACAAATGGGCACATGTGATCTTGTAGATTGATGAAACTGGAGGATTGTATGAAGAAATAAACATTGTCTAGGTTATAAGGTGCAACAGTCTCAAGTTAAAAATCAGAAACAATTTTTTTTTTTTTTAAACAAAACAGATATCTATAATATCTATACAAACCGAATCTGAAGCTTATATAGAGGAAGTATGTTGTTTTTGGACATTAAGTATTGCACATTATTTATTTTTTTAAATATGAGACATTGTACCGCCTTGCACATTTGTGCGACAGTGAAAGATACTAATTATCACTCATAAATTAAGGGAAACAGGCATGAAAAAAAGAATGCAAGATTGATTATTGATGACACGTTTAACAAAAAGACCTATCCTTAATGTGTTCAGAGCTGAAAAGAGAAAATTATGCAGCTGTGTTGAGTGATTTGACAGAAATATGTGTTCACAGGGTCTTTCATGCAAAAGTATAATAAATAAAAAAAATAAGCAGAAAATAAAAAGCATATGGATTGGTGCTCAACTATCCAGTTGCTCCATACTAAATTGCCTGTGAATTAATCTAATTAAGAAACCCACAGTATGACTCAGTGTGCTGTCACTGAAGATAACACATCTTCCACAGTTTGTAGCAGTGTCAAGTCTTGAGAAATACGTTTTGAAATGTTGAAAGACATCAGCAGTGAATTAAAAAAGAAAGAGTAAACAAGTTAAATGAACAGACTTTCAGCAAATTAAGGAAAAACTGGGTTTGAGAATAATAGTATTTAGGTAGCCAGGGTTGGTTGACATACTTTCATTGGGGGCGTTTGTGAAGTAATATCAATCTATGACCACTTGTGAGGACAATACCAAACTCAAACCCAACCCTATTGTATCCTTTACCTTTTATCTTTGTGGACAGCAAGAGGGCTTCAATTTGACACGTTTTGGATTACATGAGACAATTTTCCATTTTCTTACCATTTCAGAATAAAAAGTTTGACCCGATGGCTCAGAAGTACAATAATAATGTAAGACATCTCCATCAATTTTCCACTCTACTTCAGTTTGCTTTAACAAGTCCTTAAGGGGAGTACAGTACAGTCGGGAGATAAAAAAGTGTATTTTCTCCCCTTGCTCTTGCCTCACTTCTCCTTCTGCCCTATCAATCGACCGCCCATCCTGTGTGCTTGCGACCTCTAATGGATTTCACATGACAACAGGCCTTGCCTAGACAAGAGCGTAGGCCCTCACTGACTTGACAACCATTAGCCTGTAAGGAGGGGGGAGAGGGTCTCTCGGTGTCCTGTAACTGATGTGTCGTGCACTGAGCCATCTCCCTCGGGTCGGGCACGGATGTATCCACTCTGACAAGCGTCTCGCTCCTTTCTCTGTGTCCCGACGAGCCTATTATCATGAGGTCCTGTGAATGTTGTGCATTCTGGGAAGTGGCACATAAAAGAATGATCAGGCAAAGCTTTCAGACAGAAGTCATTCGCACAGGCAGGCTCTTTGTTGAACAAAATGGAAACGCAGCGGCGAGAGGTGCACCTGTTGAGCGTCCTTGTGGAGACACAAGCACTCACACTTGGCATTATGTGCCTTATTATTTATATGGGGTTGTCATCTAATAATGCATGGGTCTCTCACTGGAGCACTTTCTGTCATCCTTGAAAGTCATGGCAGGAGGCACCCACGGTTTCTGAGACATCGGGGGTCCCTTCACCAGGGTCTTGTCTGAAGAAGTCATTCCCACTTAAACTGATATAATGCATCCGTGCTGCCGTGTCGTCTTTATCTCCGTTCCCTGATTTACTTCTTCTCTGTCTTCTCCTCTGCTAAGTGCATCAGCCTATAAGTCACCGTTGAGCTGATAATTTTAGGATCTGGGGAAAGTATACGTATATCCATTTCTCTCACACTGGTAAGCAAACACATCACATACAACAACCCAAGCGCATCTTATCCTAACTTGTCAAATACAGACAAAGTCCATCAGTGTTTCAGTGTTCCCATTGCAAATAGCTGGCAGCACCGAGATCAGCCTGAAAGGGTTAAGGGCATTTTTTGCTTATCATGTCATAGGGCCATTTTTTATGCAAGAGCGAGCCCTGATTAGAGGGTGAGTTTTAATGACAACTAATTAGCCAACCTCTTTAGCCTTGGCGTAATGATCAAACGAGCTGTCTTTGGGTACCTGATACAATGATCCTCTCACTCTTGATATGATATTTTATTCCTCTGCAATTATGCAGCCCCCACTGCACCACATGTGTTTATTGCCTCAAGCACACATGTCAAATTAAAGAGCAGCTTATGCACCTGATATTCAATTATTGCCTGCTGCACCACCATGCACAATGGGAAAATGTCAAAGCCAGCAATCTGCAGTACTTCAAGACGCAATTGGTACGCTGCGATCACCGAGCACTCATGCATATACACCGACACACGGATAGAAATTTAAATATTGAATATGAATGGGAACATTTTCCAGCTTGTCTATGCTCAGTTGGCTTTTTATACTTGCCTTTGTCACTGTAAAGGGAATTTGGCAAATGACAGTATTGCTTGCCAGGAAGAAGAGCTCAAAGCTAACGTTTGCTTCTCATTTGAAAAATAAATCCCAACAATAAAAAATAAAAAAAGAGAATTAATTATTGTATGAGATTTAGTTATGCATTTAATTCATGCAGCTGCTACATTTCCCCTGACTTTATTCAGAATATTATTTCACAAGCATTAGTGGCAGATTCATAAAGCAACAATAATCTAATTTTCTATATCAAGCAACATAGAAGCTGTAGACGTTCTTGAAAGACTTTAAAGGCTTAAAATGATCCAACAGCCAAGGGTTCTTGATATATATATATGTGTGTGTGTGTGTGTGTGTGTGTGTGTGTGTGTGTGTTAAAGTATCTGAAATGATCCATTAGCATCATCTCTAGGTCTGTGTCTTATCTACAGTCCCATGACAAGTGTATAGCTTTCTAAAATGTGCTGCTGCTGGCCCAGTGTTTACCCATCCTTTATGAACTGAAATGGCTCGTTTTTAATTGACTTATTCTTCCCATTTATTCAAACACGATGCTGTGGTCATGCTCTAAGTGTTTAATTCTTTCCGTTTCCTTCCTCTAAAGAGCCAAGTGCTGTTCTATTGATGTTAAAATGTGTTGGTCTCCTAATTACACACTTCTTGAAAACAGATTGTCATCTTGGCAGTGTTTCACGTCATACTTTCTGGCTGATTACATTTTTTGTCTCTGCTTTGTGCGCATCCAGCATTATCTTGTGTGTGAATCAGTAAATGATAGTCGCAGTGGGAGAAAAGGAAATGTTTAGGAACCTGTGGTCTTCGATAGCCAGCATACACAAAATCTGTAGAAAACTTTGACTTCATTAAAATCAACTACAGTTTTGTCTATTTTACGTCGTCATACTATAAGCACTGTAATTTGATTAAGCTTCTTAATGACCAATGTGACAGGCAATGCAGGATTTGACTGTTTTATGGAGGCTGTTGTGAGTTGATTAAAATATTAATTACGCAAGCTCTGATGAATTAGTGGGGTGACATTGCTGGAATGATTGACTAAAACGCTCCCTCATGTGTTCATGTCATATGTGATTAATCAGAGACCAACACTGAAAAATGAAATAGGTCCATGTTAAGGTCCTGCCTTGTAAAGTTTTTGATATACTGTATCATCCACCTCAACTTCCTTCCTATTCACTGTTGGTCGGCGATACTTGAGGGAGGGTGAAGAACAGCAGAGAGAAGCCTTTGAATCAAAAGTGTGCTTTTATTTCCACCTTCAGCATTGAACTGGTCTAAAATTGATGGCTAGGTGCCGTGACAGTTGCCATTCTGCTGCACTATAATGACGTGTACATTGAGGGTCTGAGTGGATGTATCACAGACCCGCACAGCCCTGTAGTGGGAGACATCACTTCACACAGAAGTAACCGCCGCCCTGACTGGACGCCCGCTGGCTGCTCTGCCTGGTCCCCTGTGGACGTTGTTAACTCGCCACCTGCTCTGCAGTATGGTTTGCGACAAATGTTGATAGATGTTACAAGTTTAAAGAGATAATTGATTGTTTAGGCCAGGTAATCCCCATATGTAGATTGAATTACGAACGGCCTGTCTTTCATTTGCAAATTTCCCATCATTTAGGGTGGCCTTTATTGGCGTGTGTGTCTTTGAAGTGTTCATTTGTGAGTGTAAGACAGGCCTGCATCTTCAAAATCAATGCTTGTACGAATTATTTTTCCTATTCACCCATCAACTAATCAAAGATTGTGCACGCAAATAGCTGGACCCATTATCATGAGCATTAAAAAAGGTGTTATGTTGTACACATACATCACATACTCCAGAGGAACCACTCCAGATTGACATTTTAAGAAATAGCCTTAGGTTTTGTTCCCTCAGAGTAATACAAATGTGCTGTTATCGTTTCATTGAAAGAAGACCACAAAGAGATGACTGTGCTGCGTTGTTGCATTCTCTTACACTCTGCCAGTCAGTAATTACTCTTTTACAAACCTGCCCTGTGTATATAAAAGCTTTAACAGGGAGGAACCATGTGGCCGGCCCAAAGCCCCTCTACAGGGCAGCAGTGTTGCAGCGAGCACCTGTTCAGTAGATGCAGGGAAGGAATGTAGAAGGGGGAAGTTTCTTTCAGGGTGCCCCAGTTGCCAGTATAACACAGATGTTGTAGTGTTGGTCCAAAACCACAATCACAACATATGGTAATTGCTGCAGAATTATTTTCTGGCCAGCTCTCTAACCAGGGGCTGATAAAAACGGAGAAGTCAGCTACCAATGCTCTGCGGAATGAACACCTGCCAAATCTAACTACATGAGATGTCAGTCCTGTGAATGAAGGGCCACCAGGTAAAGCTATTAGGGCGCGTGATGGCCACAGCAATCTGAGAGGCCATGGGTGAATGAATCCACAGATGTTTCTCTCAACATTCTTCACAAACTTGATTGTTTGTGATTCTTCGTGTGCTCAACCTGAATATCCTCCTAAACCCGTTGGTGCGGTGGGGACGTTTAATACACTGATCGTTAGATTGCATGTTTTTATCAAAAATAATTGAACAGAATGCAGTTGGACATATTTTATACTTGTTTTAAAGTGGGAGATAGCTGTGATGGACTGGCAGTTTGAGATTCTTATTATACAAGAGTATAATGGTATAATTTCAACCTAAATTCCATTAAATCTCCACAAATATCAGCTTTGAATCACTATAAAAGTATGGACCTTGCAGATATAATGCTCCTGGCCAACCCATTTGAAATGCATACTCTTCATCTCTAAGAGTTTTCCTTTTTGTTTGCATTATGTCACAGCTGACTACCAGACTGACACACAACATAAACCCCACATGGTGCTGTACCTCCATACTATTGCAGGATATAGCAAGCTAATTAAATGTAAGATTTACTCAGGGATTTTCTCCCCCGCTTGACCTAAGTAAACATTTTCAGGTGGGAAACTTGATAAAATATATTTCTATTTTACGCCAGCAGAAGTTTTGCTTTCTCAGCACCTTAATATCTGAACATGTCTTGTGTCTGCCATGTAGACCAAACTGCTTCAGACTGAGCAGAATCTGAAAAATTGGATAAAACCTAATTTAGGTCCCCTGACATGCAAAAGAATGAGCAGCAATATGGTGAAATAAGTAAATGCTGTCTAAAAAGCAGGTACCATAGTGTTCAGATTCTGGCAAAAGCTGACACAAAAATATGTATAATTATTTTTGTATGATTATAAGAATATATATTTCAAAACATTAAAACAAAAGAAATATACAGCATTTCCTTATATATTTGTTTATCTATTTTAATGGTGCCAATGAATCTGGACAAGATCGTAAGTTACCTACCAGGAAATATAATCTGCAATAGTGATTAAATTTTTATACCAAGTGTTGCCATCATAGAAATTATATTTCTAGACATGCCAATGGCTATATTCCCTCTGCTCTCTCATTGCAAACAAAATGTTGCTTCCCTGTCAAATTGACTCATTTCTCAGTGTTGTTGAGGCACATCTAAAACATAGTTAGGGTTTTGTGAAGCATTCAGCAATATCCAGGAGCAGCATTTTATCTCACTCCAAGGCGTGACTTACCAGTCACCCGGATATTCAATCACTGAGCTTTCTTAATTGTAAATGTTCAAATGTGGTTGTTTTGCTCTGGCTATAAGCTTTTCGGAGTGTGTGGAATGTGTTTCTGTTTCAGCACAGTTGAATTCAGCCATTATTCATCCATAGCCCAGAACCAGCCGATGGGGGTGGTTAGAAAATGAGCTCTGTTCTCTGTTTCTCAAGTGAGGGCTTTTTGTCGAGGGTAAACACACATACTTTTATACACACATCATACAACTCACACATACCTTCACACACAGACACACACACTCACACATAGCCAAACATGGTTGCACACAAAAAAAGACACCACAAACTACAGAGCTTGAGGATAGACGCACATTAGAAATCAGACCTTTTCTCTTCTGAGTTTTTGGCTCCACCATCTGGTCTTTCCTGACACAGGCTCAGTCCAACACTTGCACTCGTCATGAACTGACATTACAGCTTATACATTACATACAGCCAATGACTGAATACACCACTCGATAACTTAGTTTCTATAATCAGACCAAAAGGTTACGTAAGCAACTAATGAAATTTCAGCAATTGATAAGCTGTTAAATCTGGGCTTCTAACAAAACGAGATCTTCCTCCGATGTAATGACCTGAACAACTATTGATGACAAGGGGAAGGAAATGCCATTAAAATGCAAATGGTTAAATTCAACTTTGCAGACAAATTTGGGATTATTCAGGAATATTATTTAGACCAGCATCTAATGAGTCTGGCATAAATAAGAGTGTGATGTTTGTTTCTAATGTGCAACGAGGAGAAGAAAAGGAGCAGAGCTGTGGCTTTGCATGGTTGTGTTCAGAAGACTAAGTTTATTGATTGGTGGAAATGAGATTGGTGAAGAGAGGTTTTCTGCTCCACAGGGGGTAGACTGGTAAAGGAAGGAGGGTGTCTCACTTAAAAAGATCTCATGTTATGGCAGCCTTTATTAAGACTCTTCATACGCTTTTGAAGACAGGTTGGGGGGGATCGGTCCTGGCATGTTACAAACGTGTGGTGTCTCCATTGCTTATTCTCCTACTGACAAACACCCTTTGAAAAAAAGAAGAAGAAAAAAGAGCCAGTGTTTCTGACTATGTGTGTGTGTGATTTACAGGTAGGTGTCAATGTGTGTTTTTGTTTATGAAACTGCCCCCCGTGGAGTCAGTTTTATTAATTAATGCTGCAACTGTTTTATCTGTTGCAAGCCAACACTCTATAAAAAGACATCAATCCATTTGAAGATATTTAAAGAAGGAAAATACACCAATTATGATGTTTCTTTGTGTTTTAGCTTATTAATATATAAAAAAGGGGGGGGGGGAAACTGTTGCAACTTAAATAAATTAACAAATAACAGCAACAATTGCTACCTTGTTAAATAAGAGGTAAGGTGCAAAATATACAATCTAATGGGTAAAATCTGAATCTGAAGCAGAGTGAAGAATGTAAAAAGGCAATATGTAAAATTTAAACATTAGATTTCCCATGATTCATTCAGGTAGATTACTCCATTGAGACTTTCCCCTGGTACAACCTCTCCATGCCATGAGTGATAGTGAAAGAAAATGTAAGTCTGCAGTTTTTGCTTGGCTAAAGGATTCAAAATCGTACTGACCATGTGCTCACTGAGGATACCGTTGCACCCCATTCTGGTCTTCATCTACACTAAGACAACATTTTAGACTGCAATGACAATCACAAGCGATGAACATGTGCCACCAAATAGTGTTACTCTAATTAATATTTCAGTGTATACAAGTCCAAACTGGTTTTAATAAATTATGAGGTCATTCACAATATCTTGTAGTATTTTCAAGTACATTGCTGAATAAAGCTGGACTGCTGTGGATCTTAGAAATGTCTGACAAAAGTGTGAAAATAGACAATAGAATAGAAAATAAAGTGAAAAGGTCATAGCCCTCCTACCCACCCATGCCCCCTCCACTAATGATGGCATGATGACCAAGTATTTGCTCAGCTGAAAGTCAGGTTTGTTTGTTTTGAGGAGCATTCGAGCACTTCTTCCTCACCATATTCTGCTTCTCCCCACACCATGCAGCGGTTTCTGCTGCCGAGAACCGACAGAGCGGGTAGCCTTCCATTAGAGCAGCACTGGGGAGCTAACCATGCAGAAAGCAGCAGGATAAGGAAAACTTGTTTCTCTTTTAAATGGAAAGGCAGTAAACACTCTCCCTAGTGATTGCTTCCTCCTGACAAATATGATATTTGACGCTTAGACCAACTGACTCGGCCTAGATGAAGCCCTCAAAACCTGGGTCTCTGCAAGATACAGACAGTTTGTTCTTTTGGCAAACATAAATAAATGGGCAGAAATGTTACATATAAAATAACAGTTTGACTGCCCTCAACCAATTCAAAACTAACAGAAAGGAGCTTTTCATATGCAATGACCTATTTGATTTAGCTTATTTTAAATTAGTCGCAAATTATTTAAATTGTATGTGCAGACACCATTGCAAAACACTAAAATTTTTGGGCTTCATCCTTTAGCTTCTTATATGTGACTGGCACTCTACAAAAGCCAGAGACGTTTTCAGAAAGAGTTCAGGATGGTCAGGGTGCTATTTCAGGATGTTGAAGGAAGCAGGACACTTGTTTTCATCTTCAGCTCCTTACAGATGGATGAGTTTGCACTTAAGCTACACGAAGAAAATGATAATTTCTCTGTGCTAAAACATCTTTGGGACACTTAATCTAGCATATTCTCAAATGCATATATACATCGTATGAACTGAGATAGCATTTGGGCAAATTGATCAATTATCAAAATTGTCATATGACGTAGTTTGGCTACAATTTGGGGTGACAGGATGGAATATGCTTTTACTTTTATATGCAAACTAAATAAGACCACTGAATGCAAATGACTGCAACACACAACACAAAATCAAATAGTGGCTGGTATGCGCATGACACCGCTATACATAGCTCAATTTAGAGGTAACCTGCTGAGTCCTTGTTGAGGTGTGTGTGTACACTACATATAAAGCTAATACAAAATATAAATATAAAGCTAATACAAAATATAAATATAAAGCTAATGCAAAAGTCTGCAAAACATGTTTTAATGTGAGCACAGGGATGCCAAAGTCAACAGCCTTGATATTTTTAAATGGGGCTTTGAAATCCTCATTCAATATCTCTTATTCTGATCATATATATGGGAAGACATGATATAAATATCATGTTAAAATTTTAAATCTCTAGAAATGTGTTCGAGCGTGCTCTTCCAGTCATTTCAGGAGATTTCTTCTTCAATGGCATGTACCATACTGGTTTGAACATAAATGTAATTGGCAATTTGTTCAGCACCTAATCTATCATTTCCATTATTAAGTGCACAGATAAAAGGCTCTTTTGTCTAATTACACTGAAACAAGAGGAGAATAATCAGTGCTAAGCTTTGTTGTTGCTCTCCCTGATGTCAATGCCACACGAGTGCTTTAACTTGGATGTAAATCAAGAGATGATTATGACAGTGTCTTTAACCCTTTTTACTACCCTTGTTTACCGTTTGAAAAAATGGTAATACAACAGGGAGGCACTTATTTACAATGGTACCATGTTAAAATTAGAAGTTGATTTGCCTTAAACATTTATAATGCACATTATCCCAAGAGATTGTTCCCCAAATGAGTAAATAAATACCATTGTAATGCAGCACAACCCTGCCCCCGATTTGAGGCAAATCCCCTATTAGGAGTATAAATCTGCAAGGCTTTGTGGGTAATTAGCGAACATGCTCGGGAATGTTAGCAGGGCTTGGCAGGTGCGTTTGATCAGTGGCAAGAGGCAAAATCACTGTTGACAGAGAGAGATGGCAGGAGGATGGAGATAGGAGGGTAAGTGGGTGCGGGAGAGAGAAGTGAGGGCTGGGGGGGGGCAGGTTTTACTAAACCACACTTTTAATTTTACCACAGGCACGCACTACAAAGACAAGGCGGTGCCCTTATTTGAGATTACTTACCGGGTAACGAACATAAATTAAGTTTATCCATTAGGTATTGAGAGCTGAAGCTTTTTGTAGTGTTACGTTCGGTGTCAATGTGAAAGACACATAGAAACGTCACATATACTAATGAGATAATTATAAAGGCCCATCCAGTTAAAAACATAGGGCTTGGGTAAAATGGGTCTGACCTAAAATGAACTGGGTTTTACAAAACAAAGCAGTAGTCTTTTTTCATAATGATAATTTCTTGAAAGCCCTGTCAAAGCTATATATAAATATTCCCTTTTTAATATTCATGATCACCTCATCATTTAATTTGGTTCTGACCTAAGATTATAGTTTTATTAAATTACAAAAGGTAATACAATGCAATTAAAATGCACTCTAATGACTACTCTTAAATGCATCAATATGCTGCTGAATTATTAATATCATTGTGTGTGGGTTACCATGGGTTCAATGAGGCCTAATTAGAAGAGATACACTAAAGCTAATTTGCAGATGCCAGAAGCATAGTTTATATATAAGAGCTAATATTTGAAAGTCAAATTTAAGTTGAAAAGGCCTGTAATAACTGTTAATTAACTCTGGTTTTGTTTTTTCTTTTGACAAACTTGAATTGAGTACAATATTCACAGGGCTAGTGCTTCACACTTCTGACCACAAAGATATATTTCAAAGCTTTTAATTATTCGTTTGATGTGGGTATTCTCTGTAGAATAGATATTATTTTAAGATCCCTTTGTTCAAAAATTCATTTTTATTATCGCTGCATGAAATGCATGGCAATTCCCCACATAACTAACCATTGGTGCAATTTACATCTTCGATCGAGTTCATATTCCTGATAATTTATACAGACTATGCACCTCCCCTGTGATCGCTTGCAGGGTTTGACTCTTCCGCAGCTCCCTTGCATTTACAGAATCAGCTTCTTACTGATGAAAATGGAAAGTGAAACTTTAATGAACAAGACTTTTAATGAACAGGACTTGACTGTCACGATAATAAAGACTTTGAAACAACACCGAGGTCGGTTCAACAAGCAAGCCGACAGCAGCACCAGTGTAGTGACATCAAACCAATTAAGACTGACGATAAATATTAACAGGAGTGGGTATTAACAGAACATGACTGGGAAGCCGAGCTGTAAACAAGTGCTGGATGGCTGATCATTAAAACTGTGTCACACAGTGCTGCACAGCAATGGAAACATTTGAGATTTTAACACTGGAACTGATTTTTCTTCAGAGATGAATGAAGCTTTGGGTATTATCTAGTGACAGAATAGAAACTGGTCCAAACTGTATGTAGCACACACATATTAAGTCATGATACAATGTAAGAGAACAGCTGCGAATTCAGTTATGTTTTTTACCCATAAATGAGCCCAAATAAAAGTGACATTGTCCTGTAGGTTTGTCTCCCTGGTTTACAAATGATACACTTGCATCTCATCGCCTTTAAAAACAGCAGAGGCCATGTCAGCGTCTCACCTCATCACATGCGCATTGGTGTGCTTTACATTAAGTTCATTTGGCTTCAAATAACAGTTAAAATAGCTTGACTGCTAATATAATAGAAAGGAGTCACAACAACAGAATGTGCCTGCATGTGAACCAAAGTTAAGCCCACTTCCTTCAACTATACAAAGGCTGAAAATGGGAAACTTTGAGTACTGGTGAATGTCACAGCTGCTAATAAATAGGCAGGATTAACGCATACCTTTTAATATTCGCGCTGCTTAATGGGCTGACAGTGTTGAATTATCTATAGGTCTCAGTGATTCAAAAAGGACCATCAAACCCAAACTTGAGAGCAGTGTCTTGTAATTGAATAATACATTACATGTGGCAATTATTTCTGTTAGAAGCAGACTGAGAAATCAATAACCAAGGGATCAAATCAAGGACTGTGAAGCTCTTGTTTCTATTCCCCTTGTGACCAATTACATCACCACAGTTTAAACACCTGCAGTGTCACGGCTCACTGTGACACTTTCTTGCACACTCTCTCTGTGTCTCACCGTCTCACTCGCACAGACACGGAGGCACACACACGTATCGTGTGTTAAACAGATGCTGAGGACTTTGAAAAGAGAAAAGGTGCTTGTATTAAGATCTCATTTAAATGTGAACCGATAGACAAAACCCATTTTAAGATTCTTTCACGGTGAAATTTCATCGAGAAGATTATTGGACTATTGTGTGCTAAACGAGCTACACATCAAGACATAATTGTAAATACGGAATGATGGGAGAGTAATGCATCTTTGTTGAGATAATATGCACTCATTGCACAGCCTGACCTGGAGTTATAAATTATGCACCAGTTTTTAGCTCCAGGCAGTATCCTCCCATGACATATGTGGTGCTGATTAAGAGAGAGTGAAATGGGCCGATTTTAATGAGCATATCCCATTTAACAAAGGCATAACTCCAGTATATCACTTCGAACACACAGGTGACAATGAACCTCTGACCACAATGTGCTCTTTCGGTATTGTTAAATACAATTTGATTTCATCTGAAATATTCACAGCTCCTAAAAAGGCTGATATCAGGTCTCATTAAATGTTGATGCTCTGGGTGAGTAAAGAGAATACGGGCTACATCAAAGGCCTTGTTATGTCCAGTGAATACTAACTAACCCTGAGCTTCTCTCTAGGAGCATCTGAAGCCTGGAAGACCTGCAGTGTCGAGGTCACCGCTGGGACCCGGCCTGGTCCTTGTAGAACAACAGCAGACTTCTGATGTCACAAGGACAATGAGGGAGAAAACATACATTGAGAGAAGATGATATTTTTCTGTAATTAGCTGCTCGAGCATGTGCAGCCTTGTGGCTCATGTGCCCTTTGTGATGCTCGACGCACTGACATGCTTCCTCTCATCTGAGAATGGATCGTCAAAACTGGAGCGGTCAATACAGCACAACACACATGGGCTCAGCCAAGCAATAATAGCCTGCAGTCAAAGGATACGTGTTCCACGGTCGATTGATTATTAGTCTCATTTGTATTATTTTGTTTGTTTAAGTGAGTGTGTGTGTGTGTGAGTGTGTGTGTGTGTGTGTGTGTGTGTGTGTGTGTGTGTGTGTGTGTGTGTGTGTGTGTGTGTGTGTGTGTGTGTGTGTGTGTGTGTGTGTGTGTGTGTGTGTGTGTGTGTGTGTGTGTGTGTGTCTGCAAAAGAAAAAATATGGCCCGAAAGTATTGTTTTTCCAACTGTATTACCTTTACATTTACTTATTTCAATAAAGAACATTACTTGTCCAGAAATGCATTTTATTATCTCATATAAAAAGGCAGTGAACTTTGCTCAAGGTGCAACAGTCAACATAACACAACTGAGGCCATCAAAATATTGTACGGATAAACAAAATCAGCAAAAACTCCCGAGACATGAATAACCAAATTGAACTTATTACAGGACAACCATAACTAGTGAAGTGCTATAGTGGGCACTCATAAACCTTGGCAAAGACAAACACAGCGTTCATGAAATAAAAAATACCGGCAGAACTGCAGATCCACGTTCCTCTGGTGTAGAGAAGGAGAGTGCAGTGCTGGAGCAAGTTTTACTGAAGGTTAAAACATCCACAGGCTAGTTGAATGAAGACATGCACAACCAAAGGACTTAACATCAAAAGAACCTGTGTTTTCAGCTATTCTCTGTGGTGGGCTTGCTTTGCATATTTCATGGCAGTGGATTTCATATCTATGCCCACCTTTCTATTGATATGTAAAATGCACTTTCTGTCTTTCAATTAAAAGTGCTTTCTTGCTAAATGTAATCGGTTGTTTTAATTTGGAGATCAATTTGAATTGTTGTTCTTTGCTGTGGCAGGGAGCCACACCTCTGTGCAGTTCCTCCACTGAAGTGAAGAGCAAGAATAAGAACACGTTTGTTTTTCTCCACATAAAAGCCTCCAGATGACCTATGATTCCAGCCAGACCTTTAAAGAAATAGAGGACAATCAAAAGGACAAATGTGACGGGTCTCCTGTGTGAGGTACAAGATGAATGCGAATCACCGCGTCGGTTCTGTGATGTCTTTGACCTGATAGTTCAAAGCTGCTCCTGGACTCTGGACCCCCGTTCAGTATGCGAGCACCTCAGACAAAGGCTTTGTTCATATTAAAGTAAATCCAGCACATTGTTCCTTTGAGCCGAACACTACCATTTCAACAGGGAGGACACTTTCCAGACCTGGAGACATGCATCAATGTGCCTACAAACACATCACACACACACACACACACACACACACAGACAGACAGACATCAAAATTCAAATTTTCAACAATTTTAGATTTTTCTTTTTACATAGTAATACAACTCAACTCTTACGATCTCTTTTTTATGACAGACACACACCTAAATGTTTTTCTTAATGATTAAATATGGCATTATTGTCATTACGAAATCCATACTGAGGCAATCTGGTAAAGCACACTTTGTTCCACAGGTTATATGCTTTTCATCGTTATACATACACTGTTCTCAACAAGTGCAGCCTTGTATCGCGGTGCATAATGCACCTCTGTTTCACAGGGACAGGTTATGTGGTGGCAAGGCACAAGGCAGTGTGTTGTGGAGCTACAGGGCGCCTGCTCCCCCCTCCACCGCCCCTGCTCTGGTGTCGGGAGGCATGGGGAGGTGCTCCAGCCTGCGGTCATAGTTAACCATGGCAAAGCAGCAAAGACTGGCTGCTATGGTGCCTCCATTCCTCCTGAGACACAAGGGTGAGCAGGGCTTTGAAGTTAAAAGTGTGGCTGGGAGACAATATGAGCAGCGCGTGAGCATATCTGTGGTGTGTGCTGTGTGATATAAGGGCAAAGGTGGTATGGGTGATGGTGTCCGAACTGTACAATAGTTGTAAAAGAAAGAATTCTCTGTGCAGGGTGAACTTGGGGCGACTGTGGCTCAGTGGTTAGCAAGTCGGTCTTTCAATCAGAAGGTCGGTGGTTCGATCCCCGGCTCCGGCAGTCTGTGTTGTTGTGTCCTTGAGCAAGACACTTAACCCTAATTGCTCACCGTTGCTGTGTCTACGGTCTACTGTAT
This sequence comes from Cottus gobio, assembly GCA_023566465.1. Taxonomy (NCBI): domain Eukaryota; kingdom Metazoa; phylum Chordata; class Actinopteri; order Perciformes; family Cottidae; genus Cottus; species Cottus gobio. Next base: position 18,314,412 of record CM042224.1, on the reverse strand, counting down.
AGCATGTAAGTCGCTTTGGATAAAAGCGTCAGCTAAATGAAATGTAATGTAATAAGTAATAATAACTTCAGGTTACTGTGCAAAGCTACATATTTGGAACTTAACTACAAAGACTGGTGTATATGTACCGGTAGAGATTTTGTGGGTTGAAAAATAAGTTATGATTTAGTAGGCCTAATCTAAGAGGACCGCTTCGGGACACAAGCCAGTAATTGAAGATATTTAAATTGTATCATGAATACAACCACATTGCATAGGGCTTCACCTTTACTTCCTGTTTTGCCTACCTTTTTGTTTTTATGTGTGCAAAACAGATTAATAGGAGGTCTGAACGAGGACTGTTAAACTGTTCAGTTATCACAACGATAATAGTCAATTTAGCAGAAACCTTTTCCAAAGGAGAGAATCGAGGAGAGGGGATTAGGTGTCCATTGTTATCAGAATTAGATTTTCTTAATGTTATATTCTTTTTAAACGTTTGATGAATAGAATTACATAAAATCTATAATATAGGAAGTTCCAAAATGCTGGCTCCTGTGAATCAAACTGTTGACTCTTTACATAATGCATCATATTTACAGGTAAAATAAATTGAGATGACACAATGTTTTGTTTTTCTTTCGTCTTGATTCTTCCGACAACTACGACAACTCAATTCAGTGTGAAAAACCCTCATATCAACTGTGAGTGATATAGACAGTTGTGCTGTAAGATTGTGACTGCAGCTATGCATGCATGATCAGAAGACACACAAGACAAGATGATAGTCAGAGCATTACAGCAATTCAGTTCTCCAGCAAGGTCCCATGAAGCTGCCCTCGTGAGAAGTCAAACAATTAGAACTGCTTTGTGTATGCGTTTCCTTTACAGAAAATAAGATAGGTATCTTTATCAAACATAGCATCTCATAAAGCATTCTGTCATTTACAATTAAACAGATCAGCAACAGCAGCATGCATCTCTGAATAGAAGGCCTGCTTTACATTTCAGAGTACACAGAGGGCATTTCTATGCCTACAAAGGCGGCCTTCAGAGAGAACGAGAGAGAGAGAGAGAGAGAGAGAGAGAGAGAGAGAGAGAGACGGGTGTGCAAGGAGCTAAATCTTTGACGGAGCACAACGCAGACCTTGCAAAGTCTGTTTAATGTTGTCTTTATTAATATCTGTTCCACACAGTAAATAAGCCCCAGTGATGACTGAGGTTTTCAAAAGCGGCCAAAAGGTCTGTGATGGCTTGTGTTTGACAACCAGGGCGTCAAGAAAGAGCTAAGGGGTCTTACTCTCAATTATAAGCATTCATAGATGTGCCGATAGTCTTTAACTCAACAATCAATAGCACTGCCACAAAGTATTTATTCGGTATTAAAAGGATGGTGAATTGACATTATTGTGGTTTCGATGTCAAAATTACTAAAATAATTGTTGCAATAAAACTAAAGTAGAGTGGTTTAACGCTATCGACAACCTGACTGCACATAAGCATTGGCATTTTTACTGCATTGCACATGATATTGATGTATTCTCAGAAATGGACCAGCTCGAGAGTTATAGGAAAATCTGATCATTTTGGATGAGACAACATAATGTAATTTTCTTGTCATATGATTATGGATGCTGAGATATCATCAATTATCCTCATACACAAATTAATTTAGCCCGACTTTAAACCATTCGGTGAATTTTCTCTTGCTGGAATGCTTTGTTTGATTGGACGGCTTTACAACCAGAAAGGAAATGCCTCTGCAATAATTATGTCCGGCACCGAAGGAAATAAAACAGCAAAAACATTTTTTTAATAAACTTCATAAATAGAAAATGTATTAATTGAGTAGCAGAGTTGCATGGCTCTTTGCTGCCATCTTGAGTATATGAAAATAAATTACATATTTGAGATAGAAGCTTGAACTACATTTTATAAATCAATAAAGCAATACTTTTTTATGTGTGAGGAATTTCTGATATAACAATTGATGTTTTTTGAAAGGTTGTTTGGCTGATGGTCAGTTGGATGTAAGCAGTTATGGTAACATATGGTATTAGTAACTCAGAAGGCCAGGAACATAATGGTAATAATATGATAGTCATCTCAGTTATCAACATTCCCCTAGTTAAAATGTCATTAATATTATATCAATAAATTAAGCAGATCAACTTCTAGTTCTGAATTATGATCTTCAGTATATTAAGCACGTAGCTTTTTCAAAATGAGGTGTGCCAAAGTCAACAGGCGACTGTTTTTCTGATGTGCATATTTAATCAATATACAGTTCCTTCTCCTGTTTATATATCTATTATTTCTGCTTGAGCATCTTCGGCACAAAATCTTTTTTTAGTATGAATTAAATTAAAAAGTGTTCACATTAACTAGGCAGCCACTCAAAACTGATTCTGATTAATCAATGTACAGCTTTGTATAGTTATTCATAATTTGACTAATAGGCAGCAGTTCACTAAGATCTTTGAAAGGATTTAGATTAAATTGCCATTTTATACTGTATTCAGCTGGATAAAATAATAAAACCCCATTTTGGAGCCTAAAAAGAATTATTAGGTGTTATGTTATTGCGTAATGCAACCCGGTCCTTTGTTAGGTCCAAAGTACAGATATAAGTCTGCTCCCCACTGCGTCTTATGCATACTGTATAGTTAATGTTAAATGTTTCTTTAAAAAATAAAAAACTGTGCCCCTTTATTTCCATGAATGAATAAACTGAGCGTAGCGTCCTGATGGGGTTATATTTCTCTTTGAATTTAATGCTATGCAAAAAGTTAATCTCAAAATCTTGGATATTGGTAAAATCCAAATGGAGGGGATCTAGATCAAATACAAAAGGTTCATTACCACTGACATGTAGGAAGCCAAATGAGGACCTGAAATCACATGAAATTAAACCCAGCAGACTTGGTTGCAGTGTTCACCGTAGTGCATTATGAATATAATATGAAAGCGCTGTATTATTGAAAAGGCTCTTCAAGTCAGCAGAATGTGTTTTTGGGAACCGAGATTACGTATTGGTGTGTGTTTGGAAAGAGAGCACACTAGCATAGAGCGCCTCGTGACAATGAATGCTTTAATACAGCACATGTCACTGATGTAATGCATGGATGTATAACTATATGTTCCACAAATAAAGGAGGCTAGGAGAACAAAGTTGAAATCAAATTGGCATATCTATTCCCTATGACTTTCTGATACATCATGTACTGGAAATTACAACAGGCTTTGGAACGCCCTCTGTCTAAAGTTACAATCATTTAGTGCAGACAAGTACAGACACACACGTGCAAAGTGAGAACGTTCTTATATTTTGAGAGGACCCTGACATCTAAAATGTTATTGTTTAGTAATATTCCCAGAGGTCATAACACTAAATAATTTGATTGGATTAGTACCGTTCTCTATGAAACTGCAGACTCAAAGCATTGGAGTTTTTGAGAAATAATTTTACAATAAATCTGCTTCTGAGTCCAAGCATGCGAGTATATTAACCTACCCGGCATTCCTTCCTTATATTTCAATTATCAAGTCAAGCTTATTTGAACATAACAATCTGTTAAGCGTGAAGAATTCCTCATGTACATGCAGCACAGCACATCTTTGCATGCTATCACATGTTCAGCCACATGGTGGCCCTGCAGCCCAAAGAGATGCAGATAGTAGGTTTTCATGCACAGAACTGATATGCTTGTAAAAGGCGGTTTGAAATGCAATTCCAATCAAAATTCTACAAGTGCAGCTGAATCCGTGCTGCGTATAGCCGAGCGCTATTGAGGAGGAGGACCACAGTGAAGAGGAGCGTGTGCCTGTTCTCAACATTGAGCAACAGGCGCAGAGATAAATCGTCTGCTGGGCCTTTCTACAAGAATTACATTACATTACATTACATTTCATTTAGCTGACGCTTTTATCCAAAGCGACTTACAATAGAATTGCGTCATTATATTCACTAAAGTGTTGCCCTTTCTCCCCTGTGATGCAAGCTAAAGGTGTTAAAATGTCTGCAAGAACAAACCGTCCGTGTTCCTGCAGCTAAACAAGAAAAGTAAGATATAGCCCCTCTGACTGACTCACTGTCTGTCATCCAGATGGTGATGAGGGGAAAGTGACAGATGCTCTTCCCCAGACACTCTAGAGATCTGGCATCTCAAACAGCTCCTCCGAGGCTCTGAACTATCTCTAACACCAGCCCTCGTCTCCTTCATTAGCTCTGTTTGCACATGGCTACTCACATCCAAGAGTGACCCACTCTCATCTGTCTAATCATCTCCGATATGTGTTGTCTGTCAACACTCAGGGGAGCGCGTTGCACATTTTTAACACACCCTTGAAAATGTTTCACCCACCTTGAACACAATCAAGTTAGTTTTTTCAATATTTACAGCTTCTTTAAGACTGCATATGAAAACAATATAGAATGAGGAAAATTGAGAGCATTTACTTTATATCAAGCACTGGCAATCCATCACACATGATGAGAGTGTGACTTTGTTTTGCTTCTGTAGTTTACTATTTTACCTATACACCTATCAAAACCTATTATGAATCTAGTTGAATGTACCAGTGAAACAAGACTAAAATGTGTGTCAGGCCTGACACAGCTCAGGTTGGTTGATACTGATGTGCCAGATGTTAGGCAATCACATCTGTGTTGCCTTGAATAAATACTCTGTGCCATCATATGTCCAGTGGATAAATTCTGTAAAGCAGCAGAGAGCCAGAGCCCCAAACTATAAAAACACAGCAGTAAGCATATGATCCAAAACACCAAAAGTGTATACAAATGTGTCAGTGAAAGTGGCCAAACGTTCAACACTGTGTGTCTGAGTTGTGTAATAATCCCTAAGTGTAGATATTCCAAATTGTAAAAAAGCATTTTCTCCCTAAAGAGACAGAATGGAGGCGTCAAACAACTTGTAGAACAAGCATGTCAATTAGGAAAGACAAGCAGCCGTGAAGCTGTGGGTCTGTTACACAGGAACTCCAGAGAAACAGTACTCAAGAGGGCTGTTAAGGAACAATCGCTCTTAGCTCTGCAGGAAAGTCCCAGGCTAACTGTTGCGAGAAGAAGAGGGAGCAAAACTCTGTGCATGTTGTTGGCCGTTGATAATGCACTTACAAGATGGAACTGATTCAAAGTCGTTACATCGTGACCAACTAGTCACATGCTGAACAAACAAAGCAGTTTGTCCCAAAAATCAATGTCTTTCAGTGACAGATGTACGGGGTAAGCTGATATTATCTTTGAGAAAAATGTAGCTACCATCTAAAGTTAGTTTGTAAGACATTGGAAACAAAGGTGACAGTGGCCTGCAGTGTACATTACATTAGATTTCATTTAGCTGACGCTTTTATCCAAAGTGACTTACAGTAAGTGCATTCCACCATGAGTACAAACAAGAATCAGAACAACAAGAATCAAGAAGGTACAATTTCATCAATGAAGTTCAACTACAAAGTGCTATCAATAAGAGCCATTCCAGTGCTACTACGGTGCTACTTTCTTTATTCAAGGTATAGTCGAAAAGATGTGTTTTGAGTTTGCGACGGAAGATGTAGAGACTTTCTGATGTCCTGATGTCACTGGGGAGCTCATTCCACCATCGAGGAGCCAGGACAGAGAACAGTCGAGACTTTGTTGAGTGTTTAGCTCGCGGTGACGGAGCTACAAGCCGATTGGCAGTACGTCACATACCATCCCATCCTTGCAAAAGGTTTGGCTGTTGTACACTAACCCAACATTTACAAACTGGAATGACAAGATTTAACATATCCAATATAAATAACTTGAACTAAACTAAAGAACTTTGTAAAAAAAAAAAAGCCACAGCAATGACAACATATCGATGTGCTGTGAAACCATTCGAAGCGCAGGAGGAAAAGACGCAGTGTGTATACCAGTTGAATCACAAGCAGAGATTGAGACCATCTTTCACAGTCTGGTGAACAAGATGAGCCGATGGAGCTCCACATCAACATTGATAAACGATGCCACACTGCTAATGCCACACACACACACACACACACACACACACACACACACACAAAATCAAAACGTTAATTTTGAGGAGGTTCATGTTCACAGCATAGTAATACAATGTGTAAAAAGCAATGACTCACTTTAAGTCAGTGGTTCTCAAACTGTGGGGTGCCCAGGTATAACAGGTGGGGCGCGGGGCCGTTAATAAATACGTGGAGAAATGCCTGTACTTTTGTGTAAATGTTTACGTTACATTGGTACGAACCATGTCACCGGCGACAGGAAGTAACATGCAATATTGAAATTACCGTAATTCTTCGTCAATTTACGCTTTCGACATAATTCCAACTGACTCTGAACGTTAAGAAGCGGTAATGGTAAAAGGCAGAGGACAGATTGCCTGTGGGGGAGAGTTGGAAGGAGCAGCAGAGCAGCAGGAGAGTTAGAGTGGTGTTTTCCTTGTAAATATTGTGTTGGTGTTGTAAATAATAGTATTAGTATAGTTTCTGATGCCAGAATGCCCAGTGCAAGATCTCTATCGTTTTTGTGTACCAAGCTTGCGTCCTACAAATATTTGGAACTGGGCAAATATTTCACAGATCCCCAGAGACATTTGTAGCTTTGTAATACATAAATTAGTTGTTATTTTAGCTTTAAACTCAACATGTTGGCACTTTTTAATAAAAATGCATGGCTAGATTTATGTCTGTCTGGTGGCTTCTGTTGCTGGGTGTAACTGGTGGTGGTCAAATTCTTTTAATTACATTTTTTACTTTTTTGTTACCGCCGTAAAGGAAAGGGCTTCCATTTTGTAACATTATTTGCGCTTCATGGGATTCATTCTGTTTATTTGAGTTTAATACTGTTACATAGACATTGAGTCCGATTTTAATGTCCTCTTTATTTCATGCTTTAATTTTTTTAACCATGATATATAAACTGGAACTAGAACATCCTCTTATTGTGTGGATGTATAGTGTCACTACTGCTATCTCTCTCTCTCTCTCTCTCTCTCTCTCTCTCTCTCTCTCTCTCTCTCTCTCTCTATAACAATCTTTATATCCTTAAACTTTGATTATATACGGTGTATAACCACCTTTAGCCATGTCATTGTCAAATTTGTTTTTATTATGGTAAATTCAATATTTCTGTTGAACTGGAATTAAATATGACAATGTATCGTACAAATGCAATTATTCTATCTCAGCACGGGTAATGTTACCAGTTTTATTTTGGGATTTGTGTTGTGAAACATGGTGAGCTGTATTCCATTCATGAAACAATGCTTTAAAAATAAAGCTCAAAGAAAATGAACAGCTTCTTCTGCCACTGTATGAATCCTGAACACAAGATGGCGACCTTACACTTCTCAATCAAATGCATTGTACACGTGGGGCAGTGTAGTAGTAGTAGCAATACCAGAAGTTTATTAATTCATATTATCATCTTAAACGTTTGCTTTACTAATTGTTTTGAATTGGGGTCATTAAGCCTAAAATTATAAAACCCATAAAAAAACAGCTGCCCTTATTTCAAGCCAGCAATCTGATCTGTGCGTTATTTGTAGTATATTATTTTCAGTGATGGCGAAAGCCATCTATTGACATTGTACTGTACTCTTATTCCAAAAGCTACTACTGATTGATAACATTTGCCCCACATGACAGTATGTTTGATATTACAAATTGATTCCAACATTGTATAGTGCTGTGTCTAGTGCATATGCATTTGAACCCAACTTTTTGATCACAAAATGGCAAAGGAAATATAATTGGCTGTACAAAGGGAAGTTTATTATATTTCTGCATTGGCAATATGTACATATCCAGTAAAACAAGTCAACTATTTACAAATTTTACATATCCAGTATAACAAATCAACTATATACAATCTTACAATCACAAAACACATTCTGTCCTTAGTCCCTCGTCTCAGATGAGAAAAAAACACCGGAAAAAAAATCACGTTTGATGGAGAAAGATTACAATTTGATTGTGAACATAGGTGGGCTGAAGTACGGTCGGGGCTTTCCTTGCGCGTAGCAGAGCCTCTCATATTTCATTTGGAGGGCGCTGTGAGTTTTAAGCAGCTCCCGATAGTCAGAATGAACGTCTCCGTGTCTCCTCCCTAGATCTGTGTATTCCCGCTGCAGGTGGTGCAGAGCCTTTGTGCTCTCATCCAGAGCATTTCTCTGCTGGTTGAGCCGGAGCTCAGTGTCACTGAAGTGTCTGAGCTGAACGTTCGACTCCGCCAGCTGGCCCTGAAGCTTGGAGACGTCGTCCCGGGCTTTCTGTAGAGCCACGGCCAGTCTCTGCTTCTCCTCCAGGGTTTCAACCTGCCGGGTCAAAGCTTCCTTGAGCTCGACGCGGTGCTTCTCACACCTGGCCCTTTCTTTGTCGAGAGCAGATGTGATCAGATCGGTTCTCTGCTGCAACTCTGGGACTCCTGTCATATCCGGTTTTAAGGCATCTTCAAGTTTTGCCCGTCTGGTCTTGCTCTCTGACTGCTGTTCTTTGAGCCTGTCTACAGCGCACTGGAGCTTAGTGATGGTAATTTGGTTCTCAGAGATGGTATCTGTGATGGTATTTGTCTTTGACATCATCTCTTCATGGCGCTCAGAGAGAGAGCGGTGTTTAGATCTGACGCTGTCATATTCGGTCTCCATGACGTGGAATTTAGCCTTGATGTCTGCTTTCTCAATGTTTAAAGTCTGTAAGTTGTGCATCAGACTCTCTGAGCCTGCAGATGCGTCCCTCAGCTGGTTATGGAGGATTTCTAGACATTCCACTAAAGCCTGCTTTTCCAAGGTCATCTGATCAAAGCGCTTCTGCTCACTTCCGAGGGAAGACCTTAAGAATTCTTCGCTGATCAGGCTCCGTTCCAAAGCCAGACTTCTCTTAGAGAGCTCCTTCTCTTGGGTCTCGATCATTTTGAATGCTTTACAGTACATAGCCTTCTCCTTCTCAAAGGCCTCCACATGTCTGCTGCAAGCTTCTCGGTCGTCCTGAAGCTGCTGTCGATTAAGCGCACTCTCATTTAGCGCAGCTGCAAATTCACTTTGCAGCCTTTTGTTCTCAGAGGCGAGTAGTTGGTTCACATTCATCACACGGTTCAGTTCTTCCGCTTCCTTCAGCTGCTGGGAGACGGCAGCCTCGTAGTCCTTCTGGAGTGAACAGTTGTTTGTTCGTTCCTCGTTGAGGTCTGAGGCCCACTGGTTCACTTTCTCCTGCAGTGCGGACACAAGGGTGTCGTTGGCTTCAATGTCGCTTTGAAGTTTCTGGATGTTGAGGTGCAGGGATTGAACTGCATCGTCTTTTTCCAGACTTTGCACCTGCTGCTGGGCAAGGCTCTCCTTCAGTGCTTTGATTTCGGCACAATTCACCAGATGACGCTTAGCAGATTTCTTTTTGTGCTGACAAGAGGACGCTTCCAGATCCTTCTGGAGCTTCTCAATCAACTTCTTGTCCGCTTTGATCTCTGCGGTCATTGCGGCAGTTGCACCTTTAAGCTTGGCCTCGCTCCTCTGCTGATCCTTCTGCCACTTCTTGAGGTCATCCACTTGGACCTTCAAGTGCTCCACCTCAACACGAAGGCTGTTTCTTTCAGCTCGCTTCTTCCTCAGATCACTTGCTAGAGCCTCTTTTTCTTTCCGCCCTTGCTTGAGGGCAGCTTTGTGTTGAGCTTTAGCAACTTTTCCGTTCTTCAAGGCCTCTGCTGTGGCTCTTCTCTCCACCTCTAGGGCTTCCTGAAGACCATATGATTTCTCAGATTCCTCTGCCTGTGAGACAAAAAACAATAATAGTTTGTGGTCCGTGTCCAGTATTTTAATTACATAAGAGAAGTGTATGGGTTCACTCTTAAACAATGAGCTGTACTGCTGTACAGCTGTAGAAAATTAAATTAAAAAATGATGACATCGTTCAGAAACCATCCTCATCATAACACTACTCTAAAATGGTTTTGCACTCCTCGGCTCGTGATACTGCAGTTTCAGAAGCACGTCAGAAACTATAGGTCGAGCATTGGGTTGCGTAAAAGAGAGTGAATGTTTCGTTTGTCCGTTCTACTGTAGAAACTTGTAGGATTCTTAGTTTCAGTTGATTATACAATAATGAAAACATAGTTATAAATATTGTATATCCCATCTCTCCAAATTGATCTCACTAAATACTAAACACCTTTATGACGATGAAGGTGAGGAGATGTATGAACCAAATTTTGACAGAGGAATCAGCTGTATAATTTGACTTTATCATTGTATTGCTTACCTCACTGATGGAAGTGTAGCTGTAGTTTTCTCTGCTGTTGGAGACAGAGGGCTGCTCCTGAACCTCCTCCATAATACTGTCCTCAGGCTCCTGTGCATAGTCCTGACCCTCAACAATATCTTCCTCTATCTCCTCTGCTATCTCATCGAAATGCTCTTCAACAGGAATGTCCTCAGCGGGACGAGTCCTGGAGAGCCATGAAGAGCCCATGTCCTGCAGAGAGGAAAGTCCTCCTGGACTCATTCTGTTCGTTTTCTTCATTTTCTTGAATAAATGTCTGCTCCTTACTGATAATGTGGCTTCAATGTATAGCTGCGTTATCATCATCATCATCATCATCATATTCTTTATTCAGGACACATAAAAAATGGTCCATAGCAACCACATAGTAAAACAAAAAAAACAAAAAAAAACAAAGAACAATACAGGATAAAACACATACAATAAAATATTGACTACAAGGGTCAAAATTACACAATACACAAAATTGTTCAAATATTAACATACAGACTAGAGCGCCAATGGTTCCACAGTCTTGAAGTGAACATAACCGCACTCAATGCAGGGTTCACTAATGTTGCGATGATGCTGTTATGAGACACTGTCAATCTACACATACATCTGTACATGAGGTTCCTGAGTACAGCAGGGCACGTTAAAACCTGGCTTCTAGTATTTATAAAACAACTATAACACCTGTCCTCTATCAATGCTTGCGCTGTGTCCAACAGTCTAGCCAACAGTGTGGTCAACAGGTGAATTGTGGCACATTAAGAGTTTTGATTCCACCGTCACATTCTGCATTCTACTTCAGAATTCCAGGTTACGCTTGCGAATGCGAATGCGAATGCGCATGCGCGACGGCCAAGATTCTTGGCGATTCACCACATACCTCCGTGAGATCGTCTTTTCTGCGGTTGTCTCTCTCAAGACGAAATACAGATCTAAGCTCAACGTTGAGCATGAATTGAGAGCGACCGGATCAAGCCGGCAACCCCGTTTTAAAAAGAGTTGTAGTGGAAAGCAGGCTCATTGCAGCCACTATGATCAAACGTGTTGGCCAACGATAAACTGCGGTCAACTAAGCCGACACTCGGATCTCCGTAGTCAACTCAGCAGACACTGAAATTTCAGTGCACCTATATACTGATATTCACGGTAAACATTAATGTTACTACTAACATATAAAAGTAAAAACTGAACAGATTTGATATCTTTATAGATATACAAATAGATCATTTTCAACGTTTTGCAAAAATTATGCTAAAAATCTAAAACATTTACTGTACTAAATTGTAACAGTTTATAAAAAATAAAAGTACTGCTTTTGTATGTTCATAAAGCTTATTTCTCATTATTTGAGGAAGAGTTCCAGGAAATGACTTATACAGATGTGTTCAGGACATCTCTGACTTCCCCAAACATTAAAGACATTACTGATTTCTCTTAAAATGTAGGACATTTACTTTGAAAGATCTCCTAATTGGTACAATAAAATTGTTTGATTTCCAGTATAGGGGAAGTCAGAGATGTCCCGAACACACCGGCATCAATCATATCATGGAACTCTGAGGAAAAGTAAAATTACAGAGTCTTAAACATTAAAGAAATGACCGATTTCTCTTAAAATGCAGGACCTTTACTTTGGAATATGTCCTAATTGGTACAGTAAAACTGTTTGATTGCTAGTATAGGGGAAGTCAGAGATGTCCTGAACACATTTGTATCAGCCATTTCCTGGAACTCTTGGGGAAAGTATATTTACAGCACCTCAAATAATGAGAAATAAGCTTTATGAACATACAAAAGTAGTACTTTTATTTTTTATAAACTGTTACAATTTAGTACAGTAAATGTTTTAGATTTTTAGCATAATTTTAGCAAACTGTTATAAATGATCCATTTGTATATTTATAAAGAGACAAAATCAGTTCAGTTTTTACTTTTATATGTTAGTAGTAACAGTAGTGTCGACATCTTACTTTGAAAACAGGATGTTGTGTCACGTGTGTCTTTCCGCTAACTTCATTAAAACCCTCGCTCGCTCCCGATCTGCGCCGTTCGAATGTGTTTACCGTGAATATCAGTATATAGGTGCACTGAAATTTCAGTGTCTGCTGAGTTGAGTACGGAGATCCGAGTGTCGGCTGAGTTGACCGCAGTATCGGAAACACAGGTAGCAGCACGAATCTCTGCCTGTCTGACTGACATTTCACAGTGGATGTCCACACACCACCTGAAAATTAACCCTGACAAGACGGAATTACTTTTCCTTCCAGGGAAAGTCTCCCCCACTCACGACCCGACGATTACTTTCAACAACTCAGTCTTGGCCCCGACCCCGACTGCCAGGAACCTCGGTGTGACCCTTGACAGTCAACTCTCCCTGACTGCCAACATTACCGCAACAACTCGTTCCTGCAGATTCATGCTGCACAACATCAGGAGAATACGTCCACTTCCCACCCAGAAGGCGGCACAGGTTCTTGTCCAGGCTCTGGTCATCTTGCGCGGCCTCGACTACTGTAACTCCCTCCTGGCGGGTCTACCTGCTGGTGCCATCCGACCTTTGCTGCTCATCCAGAATGCAGCAGCTCGACTGGTCTTCAACCTCCCGAAATTCACCCACACTACTCCGCTCCTCCGCGACCTTCACTGGTTACCGGTGGCCTGTATACGGGGAACTTTCGTGACCTCATGTAAAGAGGACTCACATCAGGCTGACACTAAGATAAATATATCATTTACACATATATCTTTGTCTAATGCGGTGGTTTAATGGGTTAAGCATTCGACTGCGGCGCAGGAGCTCCGGGTTCCAAACTGGGCTGGTGCAACTAAGGGTGGACTGCTCACGTGCTGGGTTAGCCAGTCACTTAGATGGTAGGCTCCACTGGGTCTGCACAGCGAGCGGAAGAATTCAAATGAGAAGGCAACATACTCTGTATGTTCACTCCATGTCCGGGAGAGTGCCTGATCCAAGCATCGCGTTAGACATTTTTCATTTTAGTTCAAAAACTGGTTGCTCAGTTGAGGATTAAGAATTGTAATAATAAACTCGAAAATTTAGAAAAAATATACAATGTTTATTATTTCAGCATATTATCTAAACATTGAGACAATATTTTGAATAATTTGTTTCGCAATGCATTAACTAGCTTTTAGTTAATTAATTAATGCTGTTGCATTTTTTGAACAACACGATATCCGGTTGCTCTGTTGAGGATTCACATTTTTAATAATAATTACGGCTGGGCACTTAACGCGTAATAAAAACGTTAACGTCGCAACCCATTAATGCCGACAATGCGTTAACAGCATTTTTTTTTAGCATTGGGAGGGGCTTAACACTGCTGCACACAGGTACTGCACTTTTAAATGGACATTTTCATTTTAAATCTCTACCAGACGGCGTAGTTGATAAAAGCAAAGCTATTTGTAACCACTGCAAACCTGTGACGGAGCTCTACGAGTCCGCAGTACCACTTAAAGGGTTACACAGCATCGATGCCAGCGTCCTTACAATCAGTGTTAGACATTTTCATTTTTTCACTTTGCTTGCAGTACTAATCCATGCACCGAGTTAGACTTTTTTTTAAAAATGATATCCGGTTGCTCTGTTGATTAAGAATTGTAATAATAAATAATACATAATTTTTGTGCAAGCTATAGACTAAATTCTGAAAGAGACCCGGGTTCGTACACCTGAACCTGTTGAACATCCATTAGCATCTTTGTCAATTTATGTAAAAATAATTAATGTATTTATCAGAGAATGACTATATCAAAGCCGTGTATTACATGTTCACCAACTGCTAGATTATTCAGGCATTTACCAATTAATTAAGCAACTAGAAGCCCATGAAGTGTACCAGAGTATGTTTGGATCAGACTGCTCCCTCTGTGGCTACAGCTGAAACATATTAAGGCCTCTCTCTGAGACGAGTCTTCAGACGGATGTACTCGCTGCCCAGAATCTCTGCCGCTGTTGATGACCCAGTTCAATCCTCCTTTGTATGACCTGTCGAACAATCCAAAATGAACATCATGGAACGAGTGGCAATGGGCTGGAAAACACAAAAAGATATCCACTGATGAAGATATAAATATTACTGGAGCAATGTTGATGGCATTATTCTTTTATGTAAGAACAAAACGCAATCTTTCAATATCTGCAGATCTACTGTTTTTTTTTCTCTCCACAGGTTTTGAAAATGTCAGCGGTAAAGGGACAACATGCTGTTTGTTGGAAAGAGCGAAGCACTCACGGTGAATATCCATAATGCAGCTCTGGGAACAGCTGAGTGCTGATGTTGCTGCTCAAGGCCATGCTGGTTAGACAAAAGATGGAACCAGGACTCTGAGGGCCATGATGTCTTCTGGCCGCTCCTCTGGCTGCAGTAAAACATTAAAGATTCATAAAATCTGTCTATAAGACATCTGTAGTGAGAGAAATTGAGATCAGGCCAGGTTTCCAAATAATCTAATAGTAATATTCACACTGCATTGGAGTCATGCTGAACAGAATTGTTGTATTGAATAAAGAATTACGCCACGTAAACATAATGTCATTTCTTGACTCACCATGAAGGTAGAGGGAAGACAGAGGGTCAGATTGTCCATCATACCCTGCTGTGCAAATATACTGCCGGGCCTTATGACTGGGTTGAAGTGATCACCATCTCTATGTCTGTGGCTCTGCAGAAAAAGAGAACAAAAGATTCATGTTTACAAAGTGATAGAAGAGTAGAGACAGGACAGTTTTCCATTGTCAGCTGATCTGTGAGCTGGATTTCAAAGTAAATTACTTCTGCTTACACAACTGGCTTTTAATGTGATGTAACCACAGAGAGGTTTTTTTAGAGACTTCTAAAAGCCTGTGTGGATGATGCCCCCCTCCGCTCCCCCCCAACTCTTCACCTATTCAGGTGCATCTTGGAAGAGTTTTTTTTTTTTATTTCAGCCAACGCAGATAAAGAGGCTGCTAGCAAAGTGACAACTGGCTAATGAAGTCTTTAAACCAGACGAGCTGAAAGCTGCAGATTGAATCAAACTGATCTTCCAGCGCGAGAGGGGGATATTGTTGTGATGCAGAAGACAGGTCTGCAGTGAACATGTCGACGCTGACAGCTTTCCTTCAGCACACCTAATGACATAACTGTTGAATATTCACCTAACTCCTGATGAGGAGAGAGAGAGAGAGATTAGCGCCATCTGGTGGAGGCTCCGGGTCGCTTCAGTTTTCTGGTATGAAAATCTGAAGTTTTAGTGGGAAAGATGACATTTAGACAAAGACTCTTTTCAGCCTATTATGGAGAATACAAGCATGTGGTGAATAAACACACAAATAACCACACGGCTGAAAAATTGTCATTACCAGCTTTAAAAAGGTTATTATTTATCAGAGTGAAACCATTTCAATCATACATTAGCATAATCAGTGTCGGGCTCAGATCATTTATTTAAGTAATAAAATGAAGTAAAAATACAAGTAAACAATGTAAAAATAAATCCTGCATTGCAAGTTGAATCCTGCATTCAAAATCATATAAGTGGATTTTAAATTAAAGTACATTATGAGATACATGTGCTTTAATTTACTTTATTTGCCCCTGTGATTGATAAATTGAGTATAGATAAGAGAGGTATAGTGGAAAAACAGATTGATTTGTGAAATACTTAATGATAATGGGAAAAATGAACTACTGACAAGTAGTGGATTCAAAGTATAAAGCAGCATGCAATTAACATATTAAAGAACAAGTACTTTAAAATTGTAGATGATTCATCGTCCAAGTGAAATCTAAAAATCCCACGTTTCCTTCCACCTTGATCCAGCTGTCAGTGTTCCTCCCACACAGAGGAGTCCCATGCAGACAGCAGGAGAAGAGACGGATGCCAGCAGCATGGATCAGGCTGCACTGGGGTTAACAGGTCATGCTTGTAGCAGAGTCTGAGTTTGGTAAATATTATAGTTCAATCAAGGTTTAAAAAATCTTTTGTATTTTGAGATGGCACTCAGTCTATGTTGTAATTGTACCCTTCGGGGGAAGGACACTAACACTGAATGGCAGTGAATTAAATCATGAAATGTGAGACAGAAGAGAAGTCAAATTACTTCCATAAGTGTCAAGAACGAAAAATAAGATGTCAAGATGAAAGATTGACTGACTGGATATTTTATTATTTATTTATGTGATGACGCAAACTGGAGCAAGGAGACGTGGGAGAGGTGATGTGATTCACTGGGCTGCCGGTGACAAGAGGTGGTTGAGTAGTTTTAAGCTGGAGATGGATGTTTGGGACTGAGTCAGTCTGTGACCGGAGTGGGAAGTCTTCTTGTTTTCACTGCTGCAGAGGAGAAAAGTGTGAGATTATCCCACCAGGGTAGCTTCGGTTTGTCAGCAGATTAAATAAATGCTGTTGAATGTGAATGTGTTCATATAACATTTATGTAATTATTATATGAATAATCCAATATTGCTTCACTTAAAATGCATAACTTTGTTCAAAGAGCGTGGTACACCTCTGTGTAGCTCTGTGGTTTGCACCAAAAACAGCACCGTGTTATATTACATTTCTTAAATTTTATTATTTTATTTTGAAAAATGCAAATGTGAACGCTCAATGGCGGCCAGATTACTTAAAGGCCACGCAGCTCGTATTTTTGGTTAATTCCGTTTTCTAATATAACTTACTCAAGCAACCAATAAAAACATAGACCCCTGACACTAAGATAAATATATCAATGTACACATATATCTTTGTCTAAGGCGGTGGTTTAATGGGTTAAGCATTCGACTGCGGCGCAGGAGCTCCGGGTTCCAAACTGGGCTGGTGCAACTAAGGGTGGACTGCTCACGTGCTGGGTTAGCCAGTCACTTAGATGGTAGGCTCCACTGGGTCTGCACAGCGAGCGGAAGAATTCAAATGAGAAGGCAACATACTCTGTATGTTCACTCCATGTCCGGGAGAGTGCCTGATCCAAGCATCGCGTTAGACATTTTTCATTTTAGTTCAAAAACTGGTTGCTCAGTTGAGGATTAAGAATTGTAATAATAAACTCGAAATTTAGAAAAAATATACAATATTTATTATTTCAGCATATTATCTAAACATTGAGACAATATTTTGAATAATTTGTTTCGCAATGCTGTATATTAACTAGCTTTTAGTTCTAATTAATTAATGCTGTTGCATTTTTTGAACAACACGATATCCGGTTGCTCAGTTGAGGATTCAAATTTTTTAATAATAATTACGGCTGGGCACTTAACGCGTTATAAAAACGTTAACGTAGCAACCCATTAATGCTGACAATGATTTTATCATGCGTTAACAGTATTTTTTATTTATTTATTTTTTAGCATTGGGAGGGGCTTAACACTGCTGCACACAGGTACTGCACTTTTAAATGGACATTTTCATTTTAAATCGCTACCAGAAGGCGGAGTTGATAAAAGCAACGCTATTCGTAACCACTGCAAACTGGAACTGTCTTATGACGGAGAACCACGAGCCTGCAGTACCACTTAAAGGGTTACACGAAACTGGAGATGGATCATGGATCATCATCATCTAAAGATACTTTTAGGATCCCCGTGATGGTTGAACGTTACAGTTATTATTGTAAATACGTTTAAGAAGTATAAATACCGGAGTTTGTAAAATTTTACCAAACTGTTATAAATGATCCATTTGTACATCTATAAAGATACAAAATCAGTTTAGTTTTTACTTTTATATGTTAGTAGTAACAGTAGTGTCGACATCTTACTTTGAAAACCGGATGTTGTGTCACGTGTGTCTTTCCGCTAACTTCATTAAAACCCTCGCTCGCTCCCGATCTGCGCCGTTCGAATGTGTTTACCTTGAACGTCAGTATATAGGTGCACTGAAATTTCAGTGTCTGCTGAGTTGACTACGGAGATCCGAGTGTCGGCTGAGTTGACCGCAGTAACGATAAGCAGTGTAAAACTCAGTAAAACTCTTTATTAGCAAATATTTTAACTTGTTTTGTTTTGTTTTTAACAGGTTGCAGTTTATTGTTATTATCTTGAAAATATATTCAATACAAAACAGGTTAATTGCAGCAACAATAAGCTATTTCTATAGCTATTTATTAAGTTATGGTTATCAGTTATGGTTTGAACAGCATTTTATTTGTATTGTTCTAACAAAGTGATTGCCTATTTTATTTGTTTTTGTCTGATTGAGCAATCTGGTTTACTTGAAAGCTATTGCAATTTTCTTTATTCTATTATTTGAAAAAGCACGAATGGCGTGTACCATTTTGTTACAATTTTGCTAGGGCGTTGGGGCGTGAACATTTCTCTTCCTCCAAAGCGGGGCGTGAAAGAAAAAGTTTGAGAATCACTGGTGTATTGGACTATTGTTGGCAATGTTACAAATCACTGAGCAAGCCGCTTTATGGCTATGATAGATTTTGGGGACATTTTTACAAATGTCTTAAGATGCATTTATCAGGCATTCTCTTCTCTCACCCAAAACACACTTCCCTGTCCAGAGAGTTTATCCATAATCCGTATTTCAATAGATTTCCCTTGAAAAATAGATTATATCAAAACACTTATATTAATATGATTCTATAAAATAACATCTTATTAATGTGAATGTTATCTAAACTAAGCTAAATTGGTGACAAGATGCGCAAATATATGGTTTGGCAAATACATCTGTTTGGTTAAAAAATATAAATATATATTAGTATAGATGTTTACGGTATGGTTTTATAGGAAAAGAAGTTAAACACACCCCTTGTTTTTGAGAGAGGCTAGTTAATGAAAAACAGTGACTTATTGTAACCACTGGATGGCAAAATGAGCCAGGTATTGAAATATAGAGATGTCAGTGACATGCTCACAATTGTATCTAATAACAAAATAATATAAAATAACACTTTACAACACAAAAAGTTGGTCAATTACTCATGTGAATGCAATGAGTAATTCCATGATAAGTGATCAACTGCATGATGTGATGCTCCTGCTTCTCATAACACATTACATGCACCTTTGAACAGCTAAAGCTAATCAGCTGATCACCCAATCAAACAAAAACACAGCAAAACATGGAAGCCTAATGTAGTTAAAATACAATTTATTCCTGCTTTCAAGTCACAATTGTTACAATATTTAGAATCACGAGTACATGTATTAACATTGCATTGTGCACTATAATGAAATTAAAGTGGTACATCAAGGCACAAGACAGCCACAGTTGTTAAAGGTTTTGTTGGTAGTGCAGACATTCAGTATGGCTCACTGGTGAGCAGATACAGGTCAGGATAATAGAATACAAGTAAAACACAATGTCATCCCTCTAAGCCAAGGGAAAAATATTTAAGTTAAGTTTAGTTAGGTTTTCTTTCCTTGATGATAATGACACCAGATGTCTCTGTTTTTTAAGCACAGACAGAGAATAAATACTGACAGCTTTCTGAAAACAAGAGATTGGTCTATGTTTGGGATGAATGGCCTTCTATACATGTCCATGTTTCCAAGTGTTTGCAGGTAGATGATGATACAGTTTTGTCCCTCAAAGGACGCGCTGGTTCCTAAAGAGCCAACGAGAGGATATACAACAATAACAAAGTTAAACTTCTATAAAAAAAAAAAGTTATATTTCCTAGAGTGACAGTGGAGAGCTAAAGAAAGTGAGATACTTTGGTATCAAAGTTGTAAACAATCTTTTTGGCAACAGGGATCTCTCTCAATGAACACTATTCATCAATCACTTTTCTTCACTGTACGCAAATCAGGTCAGTGTGTGGTACATAAATGATCATTAAGAGTAACATCCATACTGAACAAAAGTGTAACATAATTGACTGTTATATCTAATTTCAGGAAATTTCAAATGTAGGTAGGAATTGCACAATTCCAATACATAATGATACACCTCCAGACATCTGTAGAGTTGAATGATTTTGTTCAAATTGCTCTCTTGTACGTTATGTACATTGTATGCTTCAATGAGAGCTAACGTACCATGTATCTGCTCTTGCGCTCACACAGGGCCGAGCCGCCTCCGCCTGCCAAACGCCTGGGAACCCACTTTGGTGGGAACAAAGTTTCTGTGTCCCAGTCCTCCTGACCGACTCAGGAAGTCAGCCAAGCGGTGGGTTACACAGGTGGCTGTGTTGCATCCCCGCTTCTGTGCTGTTGCATTACTTGCAAAAATGGAAAAGACAGTGAACACAGTTTATCACAGGAGGATACTCAAGGTTAGGTCAGACATCTGAAGAACACATGTTTAACAGTATTGCTGAGCATCGTCAACGACAAATTAAACTCAATGGAAATACAAAAACAATGAATGATTCCATTAATTGTGTGTGCATTATAGTCATGCTTACCCTTTTCTCCTTTCATGTTTTATTCAATGAGTATTGTACAACCTATGTTTTCAATCTTGAATGAATTAAAAACAGCTTCCAAGTAAAATATACATTTTTATTAAAGTAGAACCAGGTTACTATGAAGAGAAAAATAATTAGAAAGGTGTTAATCTGTTTCTATATTTTATTTTATTGCACAGAACTACCTTAGTCAAAATCGGCAGAGTGGAAAATGAAAGTAAAGCGGTTTCTATGAAGTTAGGATTCACATGCATCAGCAGTCTCGTGAATGGAAACAGAGCTGGATGAACAAGCAAATGTTAACTCAGTCAGACAGAAGAATAGACTGGGCTAAAAATGAGGGTTTCAATTGTATGAGTTGCCGTAGTTTTCATAACGCTCAGAGAGACTTCGCTTCTTGCCAGGCGTCTCTGCTCCCACGTTGGTGCGGGGATAGGTTTGGAGTTTGTGAATATCCTGGGAGAGTTTGCCCAGCACACAAGTGCTTAAGCCGGTGCAGCGCTTAGAAAGGGGTCTGTCCAAGCTGTTAGGGACAGAGACAAACATGCAGAAACAGGCTTACAGCAACTGTGGCATGCACATACATATGAATAATTACATGCGTGATTTTCTAAAATGTCATGCGTTAAATTAATATTTGAAATGCATGCTAACAGATTTAACAGACATATGAAGAGATCTCGTTGAAGTTGACTTGTCATGCTATGCATGTTCAGTTTCTATAATATCTATCATGCATGTGCTCTCCTTCTCTTTGACATCATGCTCTTTTCAGTTTTACGATAAAGGACATTGTCTTTCAGGCACATCATTTACTACTTTATTAAATAAATGGATGGATGAATTACTAACTGCAGTCCATGCATCAACAGATTATGACAAAGAGTAGTTTTACATGAAAATCACTATATACCTTGATGAAAAAAATAAAGACCAAAGTTGGAGCTGTTGGGCTTATAAACAAAAGTCTGTTATATTTTGATATATAGATAGATAGATAGATAGATAGATAGATAGATAGATAGATAGATAGATAGATAGATAGATAGATAGATAGATAGATAGATAGATAGATAGATAGATAGATAGATAGATAGATAGATAGATAGATAGATAGATAGATAGATAGATAGATAGATAGATAGATAGATAGATAGATAGATAGATAGATAGATAGATAGATAGATAGATAGATAGATAGATCCTATAACCACATCCTATATTAAAACATATTATAATCAGGGTTAACTATACTACAATAATACCTACAAATAAAGCCATACCTGTTTCCATCAGCTGTTTGGTGCTCTTGCTCATCTGACGTTATCTGCATGAACTCCTTGATAGCTCTGAGTAACCTTTGAGCATCATCATTTGATAGTGTGACTCCATCTGACATTGACTCCTTACTAGTTCTGAAAACATACATTTGATTAAGTAATCTGGAAACATTGGTTTCATTCATTTTAAACGCAAAGTTTATAGATTTAAAATAAGAGATAAGATAAGATAAGATAATCCTTTATTAGTCCCGCAGTGGGAAAATTACAGGATTACAGCACCATTGCTCAGTACGTAAAGATAAAAAAAATCAAGTAATATAAATAAACAGTAATAAACAGTAATACACATAATAAAATAAACAGTAAAGAAGAAATGTACAGTAGAATATTGAATATTGAATATTGAATATTGAAAATCAAACATAGTTAAAGTTATGGTAAACAAGGAAAAGTGTTCTGCAGAAATAGTTTTGAACACATTCATTTCTTTACATAATTAAAATAATTACAATGTTTTTCACAAGGTTAATATATTTTATTCTTTACGGAATAATGCCATAACTCTCACCTGGATGGAGCTGCCTGTGAGACGTACATCTGACAGCTGATCAGCGCATAGGCAAGAAGGAGATTCAAGAGTTTCAGCATGATCATGATGCCCTGTGGAAAACATACAACACAAACAAGGTAATACAACACAAACAAACTAATACAAATTGTTGCAAGAAAAAGTTTTTAAAAGGTCCACAAGATTTGATTCAAGATGACAAGATGTCTTATTAGTACAGACTTACTTGTCTACTGCATGCACTCACTGCTATGAATCGTCCCTCTCTCTTACACACCCTCACTGTTAGAGCTGCTGAACTTGCGTAGGCAGAGTTATTGGTGATATACGGACACTGGAAGCTTTGCCAGCAACTATAACAGCAGCTCTGTCCATTAGCTGCAGCCTATCACAGATAGTCTAACATCATCAAACCAGCAAAGCTGCATCTCCAAACTGTTAGCACCCAGTATCCACCAGTACAGGCGGACATCCAGTCCACTAAGTTCTCACTTTCTCCAAAAACTGCATCGTCTGATACACTGCCAGCATAATATACACAATCAACAAAAAAACAGTATTTTATCAATACTCACGGTGAGATACTAACTTCTCTTCTAGAAATGAAGAAATTCAATGATAGTCTCACTTGTCAATATGCTGAGCACTCCTTACAGTGCAGGGCTTTATATATGTGGTGGGTGCCTGTATTAAGTGAGTGAGCACTTGATTAGAGTCTATTGGTCAGTCAAATGTTTTACCTCAAACTGAGAGCCAATCAGAAGTCCTCAGAAGTACTACGTCACTTACAGCAAGCCAATAAAAGAGCTTGTACGACGTACATGGCATTAATATATGGTCATCAGTGTAATTCACAAAAAGCTGACAGGTATTTCAATGAAAAAGAAAAATCTCACTGTTATAGTTAGTTTTAATTAAAATGGTCAGAGAACTTAAACATAAATCAGTGTGTCTGTTATTAAAATATGCCGATGGGATTTTTAGTGTTGGGCCATTTCATCTTTAAGTGGTTATGATTGTTCACAAGTGATCCATGTGTCATTAAGTATTAGCAGTCTTAAACCAAACAAAACTACTTGTGACAACCTTTGTTGCAGTCACTCACTCAAGATGCATTTTTAATGTGGCAGAGGGGAACGGGGTCAAAGGCCAACCACATGGACCATATGATCATCATTATGCCATCTAACAGACAAACAGTTTGCATGTTTCAATATATCATTACCTCATTTGACACTGCTGAACATCGTTTTTATCCTGTGCATTTTCATAATTTATGTCAAATTGGATAAAATAATGCATTTCTTGAATGGGAATAGTGTCCATGGATAAACTAAACCTTCCCACAGAATTCAGAAGTGTCCATCCGGTTTCTCCGAGCTAATTACTGTGCTGTTGGTCTCTGGCCATCTTGTAATTCCCCTTATGTAACAATATTGAATGATGTATCATAAAGCACCCTTCCTCGCAGTTAGTTTTTGCGTCACAAGGAAACTCATTAGTGTGAATGAGCCTTTTAGTATAGAGCAGACCTGCAGGCTCTAACCCAGAAGCCCTAAATAAATCTCCAACAGCTCCATATGATATCAGAAACTGCTCATAGCAGACTTTAGATTTAAGAGAGAGAGATTCCAACAGCAAACACACACACACAATGATTATTGTCTCATTTTGTTACCTTGCAAAGAAGTCTGAAGAGAATATCTTTAGAACACTGTTCATCTCCAGCTTCTCATGGAATGTCAACTCAGTGCAGCAGAAATGTGAAGACAGAAAACCATGAGCGGAGTAACACGACTTTAGATGGCAGTGCTAAAAGAAAAAGCTAAAAGCACGCTCAACATCTCTCTAACTCAGACATAAAGGAAGTCCCCTCTTCTATGACAAGAGCGGTAAAAACTCCCCACATTGTTTGGCACCCGAGCGGCTCCCAGGCCTCGGTTGACCTCGTCCTGCTCTGATCAGCGACACGAGTTGAGGCAGAGAAATTACATTCCATGGGGAAAAGTGTCTTGTCAAGAATGCAATTATCTCACACTGTTAACATTCCCTAATGCTTGGCACGAATTGGCTTGAAAAATTAATTGCAACACAGGAGAGCCTTCATGACAGAGAGGGCAGTGTTCTGCTCAGTGCAGCGCTCATCAGTCTCAGTGGAGTCGGTGTGTGAACGTGTCTTCTCCCAGAGAGAAGCGCTTGGCTGGGAATAAAAAGTCTCAAAGAGAATCTCCTTCAAAGCTCACTCATATCAACATCTTGCATTTTTTTGAACAGGCAGCAAGCGTTGATAATCAGCTGGAATGATAGGGCTATGTATTAAATACTAAAGTAAGTGCATGAGGATTGTAGACATTTGCGCATATATATGGATAATTGTGAGGTGAAGTGTACATCAGTCCTCTGCATTTTTCGCCCTTCTAAGCCTCCAGGCTAGTGTTGGATCTAAGAAGGTAAGCTGAACAGAGGCCATCGTTAAATAAGCTTTGATATTATATGCAAATAATAGGTCTGCTCGAAATAAAAAGAAATGCTCCTTGTCCAAGAGTGTAGACTGATCCTCGATAAGAGAGGAAGAGAAACCCAGATAATTATTATAAGAGATGAAAGCTTTTTTTGTGAAATTAGAAAAGAGTCTGTGTTGGAAAGGGAGCAGTCTAAGCATGAAGAGACAGATCCACACAAAAATGAGCACCAAAACAGCACTATGGTACCTGATCTCTATGACACCTTAGCATGACCACTCAACTAAGTACAACAGATGTTTTTATTTTTAAGGATGAAAATGTCAATGTGACTCCATACTGTCGGCTTTTCGATGAAAACAATGGCCAGGATGTAAGTAATCATCTTTTTCTTGATATCAGGACCTAAGATCCAACATATTGATGGAGGTAGTGATTCATATAGAAACAAATAGTTGGGGATGAGAAGCAAGCTTGTGTTTTGAGTGTGAAATTAAAGCAATTGTGGCACTTGATGGCTGGATAACTGCTGAACCTACACTGGAACTGTCAGAATGAAGTGAGCAGGAAATTAACTAGTTGATGAGGAACTTTATTGTCTGTGTTGGAAATACTATTTGGATTTACAGTGCCAATACAGTGAAATTGTGAACACAGGGCAATGATGAGAAGACACAGCAACTGTGTGGAACATCTTTAATGGAAGTGAAGTGCCTGAAAACACTTTAGAGATCACAAAAAAACATCAATTTACCTCATTCTTTGCACATAGACTTACAAACATGAGATGAAGTATCCATTAGCAAAGGGGCTTACACCTGTTGCTCTCCATTAGAAAGCTGACCAAACCTAAACTAACATTGGAACACACGGCCAGTGGTTGCAGAGGGATTACAAGGCCTCTTGATCTTTCTGCCACTTTCATCATGTTGTTGGAAAAAGAGGTTCTGGATAACATTAGTATTACCAGGGAAGGTCAGTAATTTGATTTTTCCTCATGCACTTATATAATTCCAGTCATCTGGATAGTAAATAATTAACTTTTGAACCACTGTAGAGAAGGGACCCACCCAAACAAAGAAATTCACGCAATGCCCCACAGTTTAGCTAAATAAGAAGAACAATCTTCAAATGGCCTTTTAACGCATTAAATCTGTACCATTGTTGCCGCTTCTTCTTGGCCGATTCATGTGGGGTCTGTCAAAACTCCTAACTACAGTTTGTAGTTCAAGCGTTTTGACAAAATGTATCATGCCCTGTGACATCTTCAGGGTTATCTTTCTGAACTGATCTTGGTCAAATTGGTATATATTAATCCATATGGCATTGATAATATACAAAATACAGTAGATATAAATAGTGTTTTATTTTCTTGAATTTCTTTTCAGATTAGATCAAAATGTTGGGGTTGAGAAGTACAAATTAAGTGCCACACCTGACATAACATTATAATGATGATAATATTCTTCCTTTTGTTCCTTCCATGTTCAACATTTCCTGTCTTGTTGCCTAGTAGAAGTTTTTAATAAAAATAAATATTTTTTTCTGAATCAATGCCAAAATATGATCAATGCTAACCACCTGGACACTCGTTGTGTTGCTGGTGTTTTGATTATTCCAACCGCTAACAAGATAATGCAACAGTGAGAACATGTTTATTTGATTAAATTTGACAGATGTGTTTAATGCTTCCAGAATAGCTTTTGAGTCTCTGGAGCTGGCAGGAAGCAAAGAAGTAATTAGCAAGAATGTCCTCATTAGGTAGCCCTAACAAATATGAATGATTGGGAGAGGTCTGTAGAGGCCATCCACACACAAAAAAAGCTTAGCAGCTGCCTCAGCAGGAAGGAACGGCTGGGTAAACAACTTCATGTCTAATGAGGAGCCAGTCAAGATGAACTCACCCCACGCAGCATGGAGAGCACGCTTCTACCAAAGTGCAAACTGTTTAGTTTAAACCCCCATTAATGAGATGATAGTTTATTTGATTAACCCTTTCAAGCTCTATCCATTCTCAACTTGCATCTACAGACCATATTACAAAAAGCTGTTGGCAAAACAATCAGTGAATTAATAAATAAATGTATAGTGAATAAAAGGGATTGTGTCAAATATATTGACAAAGATTCTGACTTATTTGGAGAGAAAAAAAACACCGTCCAACAGTTTTATGTAACTATTAAACATTTTTACCTGTTTTTAGAACCTCCAGGCACAGTCCTGCACTGTCTGGATGAGTTCAGTTTTTAGCCAATGAGTTTGAACAAAACATTGGAATGTGGTTCCTGCCTTAACCTTTGCCCTCTGGGAATAGTTCACGACCTAACCCTTAACATGTCTGGGTGAAGGCAACTGGAGCAGCTTACTAGGGCAAAGTTTATTTGCTTAAAAAACAAAAACAGGGTATCACCAGAAACGTGTTAATTTCCCTCGATGAATTCCAGTTTGACAAAGTTTATTTGAGTTATCTTTAGTTCACCAGTCTTGCAATTATTATATATATTGTCTAAAAAGCAGCCAAAGCTAGTTATTTTTGACCACTACACAGATGGAACAGTAAACTCAAATTATTTACATTTGAGGGAGGGCAAATATTATTTTCACCTCACTGAATTTTAATTCGTTAATATTAAACTTGTAAGACAGACGGAGTTGAGGTTAAATTCCTTCCTTGCATGTCGCTTTTGGCTAGCATTCTGATCTTCCTATTTCAGTAGTCATAGCTTGTAACTAAGGTAAATAGCTTCCCATGAAGTCGTTATCTTATTTATTTTTCATATTTTGCTTAAACATTTCAATCTGTGCTCTATCTTCTTCTTTCAGAGCTGATTTGCGGTCTGAGTGAAGCCAAAGCTAACTCTTCTTCCCAGAAACAGTGTCTACCTCAAACGTTATAGGTCTCTTTAACATAATGAACATAAAAATATTCACCTAACAACCTAGATCAGTGTTGCAAACTATTTTCCAATAAATAAACTAGCAGATGTAGCTCCAAAAGTCACTAAATCTAGAAGAGGAAATTACTTCACCTGTAGAAATATTGCAGGGATGATCCATCCATCCATTTTCCACCGCTTATCCGGGGTCGGGTCGCGGAGGCAGCAGGTCCAGCAGGCTGACCCAGACTTCTCTCTCACCCGCAACATCTACCAGCTCATTCTGGGGGATCCCGAGGCGTTCCCAGGCCAGCTGGGAGATATAATCCCTCCAGCGTGTCCTGGGTCTTCCCCGGGGCCTCCTACCAGTTGGACGTGCCTGGAAAACCTCTAAAGGGAGGCGTCCTGGAGGCATCCTAATTAGATGCCCGAACCACCTCAGCTGACTCCTTTCGACACGAAGGAGTAGCGGCTCGACTTCAAGCTCCCTCCTGATGTCCGAGCTCCTCACCCTATCTCTAAGGCTGAGCCCGCCACTCTACGGAGGAAACTCATTTCGGCCGCTTGTATCCGCGACCTCGTTCTTTCGGACACGATCCAAAGCTCGTGACCATAGGTGAGGGTTGGGACGTAGACCGACCAGTAAATTGAGAGCTTTGCCTTTCGGCTCAGCTCCTTCTTCACCAAGACGGCCCGGTGCAACGCCTGTTTTACTGCTGCAGCCGCACCGATACGCCTGTCGATCTCCCGCTCCATTTTACCCTCACTCGTGAACAAGACCCCGAGATACTTGAACTCCTTCGCTTGTGGTAGGCACTCTGTCCCCACCCGGAGGGAGCAATCCACCGGTTTCCGGCAGAGCACCATGGCCTCAGATTTCGTGGTGCTGACTCTCATCCCCGCCGCTTCACACTCGGCTGCAAAACGCCCCAGTGAATGCTGGAGGTCATGGTCCGAGGAGGCAAACAGGACCACATCATCTGCAAACAGCAGAGAGGCTATCCTGAGATCCCCGAACCTGACATTCTCCGCCCCACGGCTGCGCCTAGATATCCTGTCCATGAAAGTCACGAACAGGACCGGTGATAAAGGGCAGCCCTGGCGGAGGCCAACACCCACCGGGAACGTATCTGACTTACTGCTGAGGATACGAACACAGCTCCTACTGCAGGCGTACAGAGACCGGATGGCCCGTTGCGACGGGTCCGGCACACCATACTCCCGCAGCACCCCCCACAAAAAGCCCCGAGGGACCCGGTCGAAAGCCTTCTCCAAGTCCACAAAGCACATGTAGACTGGTTGGGCAAACTCCCAGGACCCCTCCAGTATCCTTGCAAGGGTAAAGAGCTGGTCCACTGTTCCACGACCAGGACGAAACCCGCACTGTTCTTCTTGAATCCGAGGTTCGACAAACGGTCGGAGCCTCCGTTCCAGCACCCTGGCATAAGCTTTTCCCGGGAGGCTGAGTAGTGTGATACCCCGATAATTCGAGCACACTCTCCGGTCCCCCTTCTTGAAGATGGGAACCACCACCCCGGTCTGCCAGTCCATGGGCACTGTGCCCGACCCCCATGCGACATTGAAGAGGCGTGTCAGCCAAGACAGCCCAACAAAGCGCCTTCAGCATCTCAGGGCGGATTTCATCCACCCCCGGCGCCTTGCCACCAAGGAGCTTTTTGACTACCTTAGTGGCCTCTGCCAGGGATATGGGTTCATCCAACCCCAAGTCTTCAGGCGCTGCCCCCTGTTCAGGGGACATGTTGACCGGGTTTAGGAGTTCCTCAAAGTGCTCCTTCCACCGCCCCACGATATCCTCTGTCTGGGTCAGCAGCCCCCCTCCCCCGCTGATAACAGCCTGGGGAAGGCCCTGCTTTCCCTTCCTGAGTCGTCGGATGGTTTGCCAGAACCTCCTTGAGGCCAACCGAAAGTCCTTCTCCATGGCCTCCCCGAACTCCTCCCATGCCCGAGTTTTAGCATCCGTGACCACCGCAGCTGCAGTCCTTCTGGCCTGCCTGTACCTGTCAGCTGCTTCAGGAGACCCCTGGGCCAACCAAGCCCGAAAGGCCTCCTTCTTCAGCTTGACGGCTTACCTCACCCCCGGTGTCCACCACCGGGTTCTCGGGTTGCCGCCACGACAGGCACCGATGACCTTCCGACCACAGCTCCTAGCGGCAGCGTCCACAATAGAGGCTTTGAACATGATCCACTCGGATTCCATGTCCCCAACCTCCCTCGGGATGTGTGAGAAGTCCTTCCGGAGGTGGGAGTTGAAGACCTCCCGGACAGGATCCTCCGCCAGACGTTCCCAGTTCACCCTCACTACACGTTTGGGCTTGCCAGGTCTTTCTGGCCGACTCCCCCGCCATCTGATCCAACTCACCACCAGGTGGTGATCAGTTGACAGCTCTGCTCCTCTCTTCACCCGAGTGTCCAAAACATACGGCCGCAGATCAGATGATACGATTACGAAGTCGATCATTGATCTCCGGCCTAAGGTGCTCTGGTACCAGGTACACTTATGAGCCACCTTATGTTCAAACATGGTGTTTGTTATGGACAAACTGTGGCTAGCACAGAAGTCCAACAACGAAACACCGCTCGGGTTCAGATCAGGCAAGCCGTTCCTCCCAATCACTCCCCGCCAGGTTTCTCTGTCGTCGCCCACGTGAGCGTTGAAGTCTCCCAGGAGAACTATGGAGTCGGCAGGCGGCGCCCTTTCCAGGACCCCTCCCACCAACTCCAAGAAGGCCGGATACTCCGAAATGCTGTTTGGTGCATAAGCACAAACAACAGTCAGAGCCTTACTCCCCGCAACCCGTAGGCGCAGGGAGGCGACCCTCTCGTTCTCTGGGGAAAACTCCAACACGGCGGCGCTCAGCCGGGGACTCGTGAGTATCCCCACTCCCGCCCGGCGCCTCTCACCCTGGGCGACTCCAGAAAAGAACAAAGTCCAACCCTTCTCCAGGAGTTTGGTTCCAGAGCCAGCGCTGTGCGTGGAGGTGAGCCCAACTATATCTAGCTGGTACCGCTCCACCTCCCTCACCAGCTCCGGCTCCTTCTCCGCTAGCGAGGTGACGTTCCACGTCCCTAGAGCTAGTCTATGTCGCCGGCGATCGGCTCGCCCAGGCCCCCTGCCCGGCCCGCCGCCCGGTCTACATAGCACCCGACCCCGATGTCTGTCCCTGCGGGTGGTGGGTCCACAGGGTGGCTGCACCATGGTGTTTCTTCGGGCTGAGCCCGACCGGGCCCCATGGGCGAAAGCCCGGCCACCAGACGCTCGCCGACGAGCTCGCCTCCCGGGTCTGGCTCCGGGAGGGTGCCCCGGTTTCCCTGGTCCGGGCGAGGTAACTTCAGTCCTAGGGCTGATATATTTTGTAAACCAACCCCAGAAGTTAGCATCACCCTGGTTCCTTTGGCAAAAACAAAAATATTATATGTATTTTGACTAAGCATAATTTTTAAATAATGAATTGCATGTGGATGATTTTCCTTCGGCACAATGGAGTTATATAACATAATTACATTTTCTATTTTAGTTTTAATCTGATCTTTGTCCTTTTTAGGACCCAGGAAGCTGAGAAAGCTGTCTCCAGACTGTGTTTGTATTTTTGTCTGATTTCCTTGAAACAACGGGGTGGCTCTGTGCCCACCGGTTTAATCCACCCTAGTATCCCCTACTATACGTTAATGTTATATTTAATACTTAGGGGAGAGCGGGGTAATGTGAGACGTTTTTTACATTTGCTCCCCTCTAGGCGAGCTAAAATAAAATATCAGTAAAATGTACACATTTCCCATTAATTCAGGATGTTTCCTAGCAATGGAAATGATCAGAATGTTTTCAGGACAAAGGACAGTGAAAATATGATTGTTTTAAAAAAAGTGGTCTTGTGTCTCACTTTACCCCAGCTTAGGGGTTGTCTTCCTGGTGTAGTTTCTTGGCATGATGGCTTTTCTACAATGTTTATGACATTAAAAAAATAAAACATATGTAATGTAATATTACACTAAAATATGTTTATATCATTTTTGTGAAAAAACATACTTACCACAGCACCAGCACCAACTTCTCGTTCATGGCAAGGGGGGAATGGGAGGGGCTTGAAAACATAATGGTCACATGACCACAAATGTGTTCCCTTGCCTAGATACAGGGGGTGTCTCACATTACCCGGTGTCCCACATTACCCCGCTCTCCCCTACATGATTGTTTGATGTCAGTCAGCCTACTGCTTGTGCAGTTGTATGCATCAAAACGCTGGTTTATTTGTTTTAGTCAACGTGTTACAACTCTCCGCGTGTTTTCAGCTTTTAGGCTAATGTTTGGATGGAAGTGCAGCGTGGCTTTGTGACTTTTATGGTGGGTTTCCCCCTCTGCAGGTTTAATAAAATCAGCCCAAAACCCGACACATAACCATCAGAATGGTCCGGGTTATTGATCAAGGGCAGAACAAAGTTCACCAACAGCTGACTCTGACTTTTCTGACCAATCTTAGCTTTAGAGGCGGGGGATAGAAAAATGTGCAAGATGATACATCTGCGCTTCAGTTCCTCTGAGGAGAAGCCGAAGTCTGCAGAGGTCGTCCACGAGTGGGAGAGAGATTTTTTTGGGAAGATGGTTTCAATTGAATCGCAATCTCTGGTGCCGGTGTCCTGCGCACAGGCTCTCCTTGGTGTGGGCTGCTTGGCTGTCGCCCTCCTCGCTTTCCTGCTGGTTCGCCAGCTCGTCAAGCAGAGAAGACCGCCGGGCTTTCCTCCTGGTCCTTCTCCCATCCCTGTGATAGGGAACATTATGTCTCTGGCCACCGAGCCGCACGTCTTCCTCAAGAAGCAGAGCGAAGTGCATGGACAGGTAACGACACTGACTCGTTTCTTTTGACTGCGGTGCTTTTTAACTCCGCAAACTGTGCAGTGCATGACCTGATACCAGAGGATCAGACTTGCATGAGACACACTCACATGCATGCACACGCACGCATTGGTAACTAGTCATAAAACGAACAAAAGAGACTCGCCCAAAAACTTTGTCTGCAGCATTTTGAGAGCAGCCGACCATTCAGCTGCTCCCAAAAACTCAGACAGGGACACATAATTGCTTTTGGTTGCAAGTTGTGCTTTTTAATGTTACACACAATTTAGGTGCAGAGCTGGATATAAATGGAGAGATAACCTTAAAAGGGGTCAGAACTCCCCTGTGCAGTGAAGCGTAACTCATTCTCAGTTTTCTGGCTCATGAAAACCCAGTTTGGACACTAGTGGCAGACACATGGAAAATGTTGCATCATGGCTACAATTGTGGTATTAATCTCACATATCTTGACACAGGCATTCATTTGCACAGAAATGTATGCACAAAACAAAAGTACAGTGCTCATGTTGCAATGTGTACCTCTCAGATTTTCAGTATTGACCTGGGAGGCATCCTGACGGTGGTATTAACTGGATATGACTGTGTCAAGGAATGCCTCTACCATCAAAGTGAGGTGTTCGCTGATCGCCCATCGCTGCCTTTATTCATGAAAATGACCAAAATGGGTGGTAAGATGACATCATAAGATTGCAATACATACTATTTATCATGCAACATTATCTAAATGATTGCAGTTGGCATGATATAAACTCATCTGCTTTGCTTCTTTCCTCACCTTCCAAAGGGCTTCTCAATTGTAAATATGGCAAAGGCTGGATTGAACACCGCAAACTGGCTTGCAACTCTTTCCGTTACTTCGGCAGCGGCCAGAAACAGTTTGAGAGGAAGATCTCAGAGGAGTGCATGTTCTTCGTCGATGCCATTGACGAACACAAGGGAAAGCCCTTCAACCCGAAACACCTGGTAACCAACGCCGTGTCCAACATCACCAACCTGATCATTTTTGGACAGCGCTTCACTTACGACGACCGCAACTTCCAGCACATGATCGAGCTATTCAGTGAGAACGTGGAGCTAGCGGTGAGCGGCTGGGCCCTCCTCTACAACGCCTTCCCTTGGATTGAGTACGTGCCCTTTGGGAAACACCAGAAGCTGTTCCGCAATGCTGCTGAGGTGTATGACTTCTTGCTGCAGGTGATAAAGGGGTTTTCACAGGGCAGGGTGCCACACACACCTCGCCACTATGTTGATGCTTATTTGGATGAGTTGGAGGGGAGCGCCGCAGGACCCCAATCCTCCTTTTCTTATGAGAACCTCATCTACTCAGTGGGAGAGCTCATTATTGCTGGCACAGAGACCACGACCAACACCCTGCGCTGGGCCATGCTGTACATGGCTCTCTACCCCAACATACAAGGTCAGTTATAGTGGAAGCATCATCCCAATATGAGAATATTTGACCCAGAGAGAGATTTGGTGAACATCTGTTTGTAGGCTGCTCTAACTATAATGCTTATGTAATGTTCTGCATGAATACATGCCTGATGCCATGTGTTTTTCTCTTCAAAGAGAGGGTGCACAGGGAGATCGACAGCGTGCTGGCCAACGAGAGGGCACCCACGTGGGAGGACAAACAGAAGATGCCCTATGTGGAGGCTGTGCTGCACGAGATCCTACGCTTCTGCAACATCGTTCCCCTTGGTATTTTCCGTGCCACCACCCAGGAGGCTAAAGTCAATGGGTACACAATTCCCAAAGGCACCATGGTGATCACAAACCTCTATTCAGTGCACTTTGACGAGAAGTACTGGAACGATCCAGGTGCTTTCTCACCACAGAGGTTTCTGGACAGCAATGGCAACTTTGTGAAGCGTGAGGCCTTCCTGCCATTCTCCATGGGTTAGTCTCTCCTTTTCTCATTCCAATACTCTTAATTAAATGATTGCGGTTTTAGTGGTCAGTGGGATATACATTGCAATTTTCAATATAGTCTGTTATGATCAACAGCCAATAAGCATCCATAAAATCCTAAATTTCAAAAGAAATATCTGTATGAATTAAATATGAAATGTGTTTGCTTCAGCTGTAGCATCTATTTATGATTTTATTTGTATTTATTTTTTGTTCAAGTTCCTGTTCTCATTGTCTTTATCACAGAACATTTACCATAGAGCAGCCACAATCCCCAGTTAAACACATCTTTCCTCATCTGTAGAGTTTGTGTTCCCCAATGTTTTCCTTGTATTTCTGAGGACAGATGATGTGCCTGTGTGTATGAGAGAGTCTAAATTAATTAACTTTCTGCTTTCAGGGAGGCGGTGCTGCCTGGGCGAACAGCTGGCCAGGATGGAGATGTTCCTCTTCTTCACCACTTTGCTGCAGAGGTTTCATCTTCAGTTTCCTCCAGGAAGCATTCCAACTGTCACTCCCAAACTGGGCATGACCTTACAGCCCAAACCTTACTCCATCTGTGCTGTCCGCAGGCAGCACAAAAGTCCCTCTTCTGGAGACACTCATTTTCACAGTTAGGCAAACAGAAATGTAATACAGCTTGTTCAAATGATCAAGTCAGTATTTAACTATTTTGCACAGCAATGCAACCACATGATACGGGGGCATAAAACTGTATCATCCAGTTCCTGTGCGTTACAGTTTTCCCAAAGGACTTTCAGCGATAAAAGTTTCATCCAGTTTATTCAATTACTATTGAATTAATTTACTGAGCAATATGCATGTTTGCACATTACTTTTAAGCAGCAAGGGAGGCGACTAAACTTGATGCTGAAAGACATTCTGGGAACACTTGTGTGCTATTGATTTTGTTCTCTGTAGCTCAGAGTTGCTCTGAGCCCGAAAAATGAAATGTCTATGAACCTTGGTGCGGCGATGGGTTAGGTGTATGTCAATGATTAATAGTAAGTACACCTATGATGGATCATAGGCCTGCCTCCTCCGGACAGCTTCAGGTCAGACAAATGACATCACTGATTTGTATGTGTGGGGTGAAATGTGACTTTCCAAGAAAGTTCTGAACACTGTGTGTTGAGCTGGATGTGGGCCATCACCTGGACTGACTCTGACCCTCCCTCTTGGAATTGCGCACTTTATAAAATGTGTCTCTTGGAAGGCAAATGGAACCCTGGTGGATTTCTAGAAACTGACAATGCAACACTGGTTTCTGCTAAATGGTGCTTCTCAGTATTAACAGAGTACTGCCCTTATTTCTAAGGTTAGTGTTTGTTTGTCCCTTTTTCTTTTTTGCAATACTGGTAGTACGAGTATTTTTTGTGTGTATTCATAAAGTCTTTCTTAAAATATTTAAAACTTGCCATGTCATCTTTTAACTGCTACTACATTGCTAAAACCCAACACTGAAATGTACAACAATCTCATATTTATTACTTATGTGTTATTAACATGTTAAGACCCCAGATCATTCCTTTGAATACTTGCAGAATAATATAAATAGAATACAGTCTATTGATTCAGTGACCCAAGTCCCAGGACACCCAACGTACAATAATCATAAGTGGTCATAAATTGTAAACTGTGTTGTTCATAAAGGGGAAAAGCAGTTGGAATTCAATACATTATGTCCTTTTTCTTCTGTGGCATATTCATAAATTGTGCAGACACAGAAAACATGAGCATCAATTTGGAGTCATGTTTCATCCAACCTGGTGAATATTTTAGCTCAATTTTCCTCTCCAACTCCTGAGGAAAATATATGGTTCTTTAGCTACTAAACCCTTTGTTCACCCAATAGTAGCTGGTTGGGTTTGTCTGCTGTTCGGAGCTGGAGAGGGAGTGTACAGTGGGTTTTCAGAATGATTTAGCAAAAAAAAAAAAAAAGGGTTCTGCTTCTGCCAAAAACGACACTCATGAGTATGTAAAATCAAAACCATAAGTTAAAAGACCCTGTGTGCTAACCCCAAGGGGAACTGCAGAGTCGGGTTAATATTGCCTGAGGGTTGGGGTTCTTTCGCAACCACTTTCCTTCCACATGCAACAAATTGAGCCTTTGTTACTGTAAAAGTATTTACATTAAACAGCAGCTATAAAGGCTCTGCACAGCCACACAGGTGATTTCTGTTAATGTAGCTGATTAGACCTCCAGTTGAACTCGGTTGGAGCTACGCAGGGTATCATGCCCTTCTATAAATAACAAGGGCGTTCATTGTTCCACCATATCAAGCGCAACCTGACCAAGAGTAAGGGAGATGTCAATCAAGCAGTTTGTACACACCCACTGGCCTGAGAGGAGGTCTAATGAGGCGTATAAGTGAAAACATCTGTGTGTGCCTTTAGGGTCTTTAAGGTGAGACTCTTCTGTTTATTTGTGGTGGCATGGACACAAAACGAAGGCAGTGTTATTACAGTATACTGCGAGTTCATACAGACACACACACTCACAGCAATAAAAATCAATGAGAACGTCTGATACTTTAGGGAAGGTGTTTTATGACAGCTATAAATAACAACAAAAATCAGTTGCCCCCACAATGTAGATAAGGGTGAATGGTTACATTAGACAAACGTACGTATATTGATGCTACATAAGGGTAACAACCATTCATAGATGTATTTATGGCACAATCATCAGAGGACACTGTGATTTGAAAGACTGCACAGTGAGAAGCCAACAAACCTTTACAACTTAATGAGCCGGAGTATGTCGGGTTGGGAGCTAGCGAGGATTTATGATCCAACATGGCTCCATGTGAAAGAAAACTGACGACAGAGTTGTCAGAATGCATATGGCTCTGACCTGAGTCCAACTCTGACTCTTGTCACCGTCACTACCACTTAGAGCCCGGTGAAAGATGTTTCTCTTGCATGAACAGTACTGGAGCCCAGAGAGATTTTGCCAATCAGTGTATCAAAGCCCACAAACTACTGTATGTAGGTAAAGTTTGGCACGAGTTGGGTCGACTCAGACAACAGTGATAGAGAGAGATAACGAAGAATACAAGAGTGGTTATGAAACAGAACAGCGAGAGGCTGAAACCAAGTGAGAAGTCTAAATCAACACACCAAACCCCACAGTTCCAAACCTGTAAATAGAAGTAGATAAAAACTCTGGAAACACAATGGTAATTAAAGGATCTCAATGTACAACATGTCAGCTGTGTGTAGAAAACAGATGCATTCATTTGATTATTTAAAAAATATATATATGCACATACTCTTTTGTACAGCGGCTAAACACTTGTTTGGTATTAAAATGTGCATCTATTGTTTTGTCTTTAAATATAACTGTGTTGATTTACACTGATTACTTAACATTGTCTCCAGAGATTGTGATTTTTTAAGGTGATGAAGGAGCTATAGGCACTGATTCTGCCTTCCCTTTCATTTAACATTTTATTCTAGTGGAATGCCAAGATTTCTTGAGACAAAAATAGAGAACTAATATATATATATATATATATCCAAAGTGAAATGAACTCTGGATCCCTGGGTTTGGCAAAAACAAAGAAATAATTAGGAAAAAGAGTTGGGTGAGCTTTTAATTTATCTAAACGTCTATGTTTGCCTACTGCTTAAAAACAGAGAAGATTGAACATTGAAAAAGAAATGACCTAATAAACTGTGATAGAACTGCAAAACGGTGTTGCTGAAAGAGAGGTGAGTAAGAAGGGAGATAAGCGGTTCTCCAGTGAGGTTGTAAAAAGGTTATGCAAACAGTGTATGAATGGCCAACAGACAGCACACACTGTATGCTCCTCCGTCACAGAGGATTACAATTGCTTGAATATGTTTGTAGTCAAGTTGTTCATTGAGAGATTACAAACTACTTCAGTCACCCAGATTAAAATTGTCTTACTTTTTAAAGTGAGTTTCATATTAATGACATAAATCCTTGGAAAAAAATTATTCAACTTTGCGTGAATCCTGAGTAACCTTTAAAAATAATATTCAGAATCAAAATAGGAAAATGAAGAATCCATTCATTGAAACAGCACTCCTGATCTCAATGTTAAAACACCAGAGGACATTTCACTGATTAGAAACCAACCCTTACTGAAAGGACGCACAAACATACACACACATTACATACTAATAATCAAAACATGTGCTCTCTTTCTCCATACTCATTCTCTCTATCACATTCCCACCAAAAATATCCACACACTCGAAACAAAACGAAGCAAGGAGAGTTAAAGATTCCCCTCCTCCCCCCAAAAAAAAACAAATAGACGGGTGGTACACATGAGTAAAAGCATCAAAAATGATGCAGATATAATGCTATTAATCAGTCAACATTTCAAAAATGTCTCTGTGACTGAGTCTGATACAGTGTTTTGTGTCGCCAGCAAGGAGAGAGAACTACACAAGCCTAGGCTCTGGGCCAATAAGGACTCAGTAAAGGTTCAGGCAGGCACATTTGATATATATATATATACACACGTATATATATAATTCAAAAATATACCTGACATTGAGGCTGAAACAGTCTCAGTCTCTTGTCTTTCCGTGTTTGAACTGTTTGCTTTGGTAAAGGGTATCAATCGCTTCATAATGTCGCCTGCTTCATTATTTTTTCCTCTTTTCGCCATTTTTCATTTTTAAATAGACAGGAATTGTTTTGTACCTAAGGGAGGTGTAAGCGCTTTGTATTCAAGGCAGCATCACAGCCAGGTCACCATAGAGGGAAAGTTAATGCTGGACCCTGTCCACACTCTTCTTCTTCTTTGTCTTCTGCACCTTTCCTCCTCAGCTCTGGCGCTTTTCATTCTGGGTGCACTCGACTCTCCACGGGGTGAAAGTGCATAGGAGTTGGGCTCCCACCGTTGCAGCAAGGATCCGCTCACAGTAGTAAGGCCTTTTTGTTTCTCTAAAAACAATGTGACTGCTTTAGCATCTGAGTGTGTGCACAGTGAATCTTATGTGATATGTGTGTGTGTGTGTGTGTGTGCGTGTGTTTGTGTGTGTGAGAGAGAGAGAGAGCAAAGTGTGTTTTATGTGCATTTGTCAACTGTCTGTGTGTTTGTCACGTCTGTTTGTGTTGGTGAAAGGCAGGTGGTTTGGGGACTCATGTCCTTGTACTGCCTCTCCTCTTCTCCTTCACGCGTCTCTGTTCTTTCCTTCATCCTCCTGCTACTGACGCTCCTCTCCCTCCTCCTCCTCCTGGATGACCTGGATGTCATCTGACGGGGAGGTGGGCAGGCTGGCCGGCAGGCTGGGGAGGAGGCCGTCCGGCTGCTGCTGCTGCTGCTTCTGCTTGCCGAGCTCTTTGCTCTTCTCCTCCTCCTCTATGGTCTTCTTCCACACCTTGTGGTTCTCCGTCAGGTGCTGCATAATGCTGCAGAACAACCTGCGGCGGCTCTTCCTCCTTTCTGCAACGAGGAAAACACAAAGAATTGTTTAAAAAAAATCGAGATTGGCTTTCTGTGATCTGTTTTTGCGAGGTAAACCTGACAATACTGATGAGCTGTTGGTGTCTTACTTGGTGCCAGCTCGTCCTCTAGCTCATCATCCTCATCCTCGTCTTCATCTGTGTCAGTGTCGACCTGCCCCACCTCATTGTCTTCATCTGATCCCTCTTCATTAATCCAGTGGCCAGGAAGCAGGCCAGCAGCGTCGTAGGAGTTACAAAGTGGTCCTACAATGTGAGTGATGAAGGACTCCTGTAACTTTGCCAGCTGCGGAGAGGAGCGGTCCATGAAGGGGCTGATGGGTAATCCCAACGTAGCCTCCTCATCACCCTGCAGATTAGAAACAAAGATTATGGTTAAAAACGTCTCAGGGACACAGATCTTTAATGATGGGCATTGATACAGACTACAATCACATTAAAGGGAAGAACAATATTAGAGAAACTTTCTAACTCATATCTGTATCGTTTTAGTGTATTTTTAAGATGCAGAAAGCCACATTTCCCAATGCAGGACAATAAAGACTGAACTGAGCTGAAAGGTCCTCCTAAGACTATTAATGCTCATATTTCTGAATTTGTTCTTAAACATTTGCATATCTGGGATAAACTGATGGATAGATGCCACTAATATAATGAATCGCTCCCTTTTGTTTTTGTCCCTTCTCCGGTTGCTTATATGTGACCTTGCTGTCTAGATGTTTAAATATGTCAGACATGTGTTTTCTCTGGAGGCGTCTGTGCTGGTAAGGGGACTACTTTAGGGTATAGGTGGATTACTGCCGTTACTGACATATTATGTTAACTAGAACAGACCGGACGGATTGATGGACAAACCGTGAATATAATGCCTCAAATGTCGGCGAGCATGGAGACATAAAGAATGAGAGAACCTTGTTAAAGGTATTCCTTCTGCCCTAAGTAAAATGATAAAGATGAATGAAATGGTCTGTGTTAACTGAATACACATTAGCATGCAGTCCGTACCTGCTCATAAAATTCATTGACGATGCCTTCTGTCCACTTTAGGTGCAGGTCACGAACTTTGGCCGGCCCGTTGATATCTGCCAGCTTGATACACACTTGACACACCAGCAGCCTGTCGTTCTCATTGGTCCAATCAATTCCTGGACTGTTCACATCATTGACCTGTTAACAAACAGACAAACAAAAAAAGATGGATGTCTTCTTACAAATGGTCGACTGATTTTTCCTGCATCCATTATGCTGCGTACTAACTAGTCACTAGTTACTAACCGTTAACGTACCATCCTAATGTTTCAATCAATATTTTGCCAGATATTAAAGGATCAATAAATGGATAATGATCTATTCTGGTCATATAAATCTGTTATGATTTCTTCATCTCAGACCTTGGCATTGAACTCAGCCAGGAAGTCAAAGTGCTTCTTGAGGTCTGTGGCCAGTATAGCCTCGATGACGAGGAAGCGAAATCGCTTGAACTCCACATGATCCAGGTTGAGCAGGAAGTTGAACTCGGGCCGCGACAGGTAGAGGCTCCAGGCCGACGCAGCGTGGTGGTTCTCCAGCACTGACCTGTCGTTGTACAGCACCGCCTACAGCACGCAGGAGGGGAAAAGCCAAGTGGTGAGAGAGGGCAAAGACCGCAGGCTAACAAGATTCCTACAATTTCCTCGAAAATGTCAGTAATACATTTGCTTACATAATACGTCTGCCTATGTGTTACACCATTTTTTTGGGGCTTTAAAATAGCAAGCACTCTGTAAATGAGACTAACAGGTTGCGAGGGGATTTCGTTATGCAAGTAGAAATGTAACCGCCTCAAACGCAAATATAGCTGACGTAAGAGAAAAAAGTAAGTTAAAAGTAGTTCTGAGGACATTGGATACCACATAGGCATCATTAGCAATCAATAGGTTCAGAGTTCCCGTTCCCTTCTTTTAACCCGCTTTCCTGGGACTTCTACAAAACCCAGACAGTGTGAGTGCTATCAGTGGTTATATTGAGAAAATACAATATTTAAACAGGGGCATGCAGTTAACCTTTCCACCCCTCATTTACATGAGTGACCACGGTGAAAGAGCAGCATGGGGATCAGCTGGGTGTGTGATGTGGTTTTACGTATGAGCTCCTCTTGAGACAGCTCGTACAGTGTGTTTAACTTTGTGTTAATCTCGGGACATTAAATAAATAAGTATTGTATTTGTGTAAACCGAGCATTTTGCATCCAAAAAGGCTAAGTTTAAATTATACTATCCATAGCTTGGCTTTGTGTTATGTAATATGTAAGAAAAGTAATTTAATGGAAATGTTGACTGTGAAGTTAAAGATTAACTATAAAAGTAGGGTTTCTGTAGGTTACTCAAAACACCATTTCAGGAGAATTGTCTCTTCTAGATTGTGCTTTAAATGGTGAACTTAGGAGAGTACAGACAAATGTTGTAGACTGTAGCAAAGAATCCGACATGTTTGTCATTTCATTAATACCCACGGAATATATTGTGTATTTCTTTGAAAAGCTTGGACAACTGCAACAATAGTGCACATACACATGTATGGAATCTTCTGGTGTAATAGAAGAGTTCAAAGAAAGCCCTGCGCTCCGGTGCTCACAAGCATAGCAGGCAAAATGGACACCAACTTTGTAAAAGGTAATGTAAAAAGGTATGTAGTTCAGTTTAGTATCAAGGTGGCCAGTTTAAAAAGGGGACCAAGGTGACAACCAATAATCTAACGTTACCTAGTGATCAGTACACACAACAGTTAAATGTCATTTTCCATAAATCCATATTTTGAACATCGGATCCTTTGTTTCTGCAAACACAAGTGTGTTTATGTGTCCCAGTGAGCTTCAACAAGTCAATGTATTCTACAACACTTTCAAGTACCAATAAAAGCTGCAGGATACCTGAGATGCATTAGTGGCTACTAGAAAGGCATTTGTGCGACCGGGGTGGTCATAATCGTGCATTGCAGCGGCTACATAAAGGGCCATGAGCTCCAGGGCAGGTATGTTCCAGGCCAGGCAGCCGTAGCTGTCATCTGAGATCGAGGAGCTTTTGGAGGAAGCGTAGGATATCCTTCCTGGAGAGATCCCACTATCTGAATCTGGAACGTCACAACACACATGATGGATGTCAATGGATGTCGCAGTGATGAACAATAAGGTGTAGGTCTACACTGTCATTCTAACGTATCTCTATAATTTAAGCAGATATTGGATTGAATGCAAAACGGGGGGAGATATGTCCAAACAGTACACACACACACACACACACACACACACACACACAGTTCTATTCTCATTTGTCCCCTGCTCGACTCCATTTCTCATATCACTGCCATTTTCTCATCCCCTTCTCTCCGTCCCTTTTTATGAAATGACAGCTGTTCTGGCAGCCTCAGTGTTAGACGTCAGCGCATAAGCCCCAGGTAATTTCTAATGGAGCTCAACTATCATCAGTTTGAGGCAACATCCCATAAAAGACGGAACTTTTAAAAGCCACAATCAAAATCAGTCAGATTTACTGTATTTATAATAATATAATCGTCCAAAATCTCTTCATGAAGTAGTAGTGTACACACTTCAAAACAGGTGCTATCAGCAGGAAAGGATGACGAGTGTGCACACTTTAAAAAGACACCTTTTCTTTTTGTTTAGTGACCTAATCACACATTTCTTTGTAAGATTATGTTGTGACATTGGCTCAACCTGAGACATTGAAACAGTGCACAGCTGTATATGTGTGTTGTATAGGTGACAACTAGAGACTAATCGGGTTAGGGTTACGGGTTATATGTTATATTGTTCTGTTTAACTTTGCATGTAACTAATGTGCATTCTCCCGCCCAATAATCTGACTTCTTTCACAAAATGTTCAGTAGGATTGATACACCAAAATGTCTTTAACCAATCAAATGCCAGCCACATTTAAAAAGTATTAATACTCTAGGGAAGCCACTGGCAGTGTAAAAAAATATGTATATTTATTTATTTCAAACTATTTATTAATGATATTAGAGTCTATTCAGAAAAGTTATTGTTTGCAGGCTTTTGTACAAAAATGGGAGTAGAGCCTGAACGATGAAAACCCCTCAATCCACTCAACATGGCTAAAATCGGTTCATCAATATATT
The DNA here is from genome assembly GCA_023566465.1 of Cottus gobio. Taxonomy (NCBI): domain Eukaryota; kingdom Metazoa; phylum Chordata; class Actinopteri; order Perciformes; family Cottidae; genus Cottus; species Cottus gobio. Next base: position 18,270,230 of record CM042224.1, on the reverse strand, counting down.
ACATAATGCAAGCATGCATTTAGCCTGAGAGGATTGTTGTGCAGTCATCTGTCTAGATTGTAACCAGTGTTCCTCAAACAATCTAACAGATGTGTATGAACCGTGAGTATATGAGCCCACCTGTGTCACTTCCTGTCACATGCTCACTGTGAATCTGCTGGAACCCGGGGATTGGTCGAGTGGTCAGGTACCAGACAGCATGGAGCACATCAGTAGCATGGACCCTGTTGTGATCTGTAACCATGATAGTTTAAATTAGTCTATTGTACCATGTACAGTGCACCAGCACGCACTTCAATTGTTATCATTTATGGATAACTACAACTGCAGCTTAGCTTGGCCACACAATAGCAACACAATGAACAACCTGGGCTGACATGAAAAAGAAAGAAAATGTGAGTATTTGACTTCCTTGAACACTACACCGTGGAATACTCACAGGGAATGTCCCTGTAGCCACTTTCCAGAGCACAGAAGTATGTCATGAACTCCCTCACAGGGATCTTGAAAATTTCAAACAGACACGTATCCTGGAAAAGGGTGTATGTCACCTGGGGAAACACACACCAGCTTTACTGCAACACCAATCAGAACACAACCAGCTCCCTCACCAGTGCTCAGTGGACACTAAAACACATTGAACATTAAATTACTTTGTGCAAATCATTATGCATGGACAAGAAGTTAATTATCTGAGCAGACATATCATTTCCAGGGAAAAACAACATTTGCATTTACTGAAATGTAATAATCTTAATGTATACCTTGCATATTTACATTAAAGTCAGACTAAATGCTAAAATCCATAAAAATCCATAAAGGCTGCAATTCTGATTATATCATATTAAAAAATAACTGATGGCTATTCTTAAGAGAGTGGACTGGCCGACAAATTAAAAGACAAACTGCTCCAGCGACAGGAGATGACTGGTTTGTGCGTGTTGTACTAACATAGCTGAGGATCCTTCCGCTCTTCCCTCCTGTTCTGTCCACCAGGTCAAAGATCTGGAAGTTCCAGGTGTTCATCCTCTCCATGAGAGCATCATGGTCCTCCAGCATAGGGTCTAGTCTGAACTTCTGCCCACCCTGGAAACAATCAGAAAATATAGTAGAAATTAGCACACGTATTGTTTCCAGTGGCACATAATGCTCTGAACATGCAAACAACTAATTTATGGCTGAAAGAATAGTACAAATAACATGACAAATGGAGTAATTGTTCCTTCAGCTGTTCTGCAGTAAACAAGCACACCTCTGATCCCCGGGTCTGCTGGTCTGTGCTGGAGCTCTTCTCCTTCTCCTGCTCTGCCTGCCCCGGGTTCCCTGCGACGTCCCCAGACACATCCACCTCCACGCTCTCCTCCCTGATAAGAGGCTCTCCTGTGAAGTCCAACCCTTCACCTGCTGCATCAACAGAGCACAGGAAGCCATGAGTATATGGATGCACGCTTGACACTGGCATGTCAATTTTTATCTTTATATCTTATTGCATGAATTTAAATGAATACATTGCAGTTACAGAATGTGTTTTGTATGTATTCCCATTAATGATTTTCAATATATGTGATTTTAATAAAGATTTTATATTTTATACATGTATTTTATTTGCCCAAAATAGGTCACTGTTCTGGTTACCAGAAGGTATAGCAGCTATTTAGGAAGTGATTGTAGCAAACCAAACAGCAAAGTTAATGTTCAATGTGTTAGTCTAGCAATTTAACAAAAATGTTGTAAAAGAAAAAAGAAAGAAATTAAAATATACATTATTTCCCGTGTGCGCCTCTGTCCGTCTTTGTGTGCATAAACTTGCATTAGTTTAGAAGTCCAGCAGAGGGCAGCATTAACCCCCTGAGCTGCTTACAGAAGTGTTTCTCTTTCCATCTCCAGCATGACTGTCTGCCACCACACCGATACACTAGTTACTGTGCATGAAATGTATTTGTATGTACCCGAGCGCCTGCGTTGAGCCTCACTGGTAAATGGTTGATAGGATTCCCCCGTTTCAATGGTGGAGCCTCCCTTGAGCATCTGACGACCACAACTAGAGTGGACACGACAATCACAGACATGACCAATTGCTGTTATAACCACGAACATGAAATACACAATGACATTCATTACTGCAGGTCTCACCTGGTGCACAGAGATAAGGGGGAGCTACGGAGGGACTGATGGAAATCAGGTGAGCTGAGGGGGAATCCCAGGGGCTTGTGCAGGTTCAGACTGACACTCGGCTTTGTCAGGAAGTCAGCCGTGTCCGGGAACTCCACAGGCGATCGAGTGACGAGGGACGACGAAGAACCTGTGCCTACTGTGAGAAAACTGTGGCTTGGTGAGGTGAGTGGGCTCAGGCTGGGAGATGCGCCTGGAGAGGACGAAGGGAGAACAGGAAGAGAGAGTGGCATGAGATTCAGTCCAAACATGAGCAATTAATCCACATGTAGTGTCTCTGAGAAGTGTTGTGGTCTCACCTGCTCTCCTGGACCCAGCATGGTAGGTGAGGGTAACAGAGGAAGACCTCTGCTTGGGAATGGTCAGCAGGTTTGGATTGGGCCCATTAGACAGAACTGAGCTGGAGCACAAAACACACATATTCAACTCTGGCTTAAACAAAAGAAGACTCTAAGCATATGTTTAGCAAAGATAAAGAACAACAACATAGCTAGTCTCTACTGCCATCCTGTGGAGACATATAGACACTGCACCCCAGTGCAGACAGCAAGTTAATTGTTTGAGGAAATTGAACACTGTGTAATCCATTTGTTGACCGTCACTAAAGGAGCCTGACTTTCTCTCAATGCATATGAACAGTAGGTACCATTATTGTACACTGTTTCTTGTTCACGGTTTAAACTATGAAAGTTATTTCCTCGCCAATCAACTGTGATGAAAAGAGAGTTATACTGCACAAAGTGCAACTATAACAGAGTGGTGTTTTCAAAAGGTTAGAATGGCTTTTTTGTGATAATTTATTGTGTGAAATACATGAAATACAACCAATGTTCTAACTCTGGTAATAATAGTAACACCTCAGCATTGACATATAACTGTCAAATCTGGCTTCTCTACTCAAAATCTAATGCCATCTTCATTTTTACATTACATTACATTTCATTTAGCTGACGCTTTTATCCAAAGCGACTTACAATAAGTTTCATTTCTCACCTGGTCCTCACTACAGGTGTATAATACCCAGTCGACCTGGTTTTCTGTGAAGTGTATTGTTTCTATTTTTATAATGAAGAGGATTTCTTGCTTATTTAGAAATCACTGAGACCTATTCATAAAAAAAATTCAGGGTAACTATAAATGAAAAACGAGCCTTGATTTCACTGCACAGATGCTGCTGAGCCACCTGAGGAAGACCACAGCAGTAAAGTCACATTGACTTTGGTTCAGGTTAAAGTACAGCACAGGTGGCGTGTGCGAGCAATCCTCACGACAGTGTGTGTTTCTAAGCGTGTTTTTGTTGGTACCTGGTCAAGTTGAGTTCAGGGTGGGGTCTCTTGCCATTGTTGCGTTCCCAGCGTAAAGAGGCGGAGTCGAGAGAAGAGAGCGCTGAGGATGAGGAGGAGGCGGAGCTCCGCCTGGGCTGAGGGGTGGGGAGGCTGTTTCTGCTGCTCAAACCCTGATGGGGAAAGGAAGTCTCCAGTATAGACACGTGTTTTTACACAAACTGATGTTACATGAACAACATTATCACATCAAAAAGCTATGGGCATTTACGAACTCAAGCCACATTCGGACTGACAACAGCACAATGTCAAAAACCATAAAGCCAGCATAGAGCCACGACGTCATCGAGCAGCACAACACAACATCTGGCTAATCAAATTGTGAAGGGTGTAATTCCGTTATCTACCTTGTGACAATGAAGGATACTGCGGCTCTGATAACTTTTCACAGCTGTAAAACCCTTTCTCACAATAGGTACTGCTGTTTCTGAAGGAGCTTATAGTGTCTGAGCTCGTTCCTAAGTTAAACCCTATGACTCCTTCAGTACTTGGACTTTTTGACTGGAATAGCCTATTACTCATCTCTTTATGTAACCATACTAGGTTGGTGGCGTTGTAGTGCTTTTACCCACCTTAATGGTTTTCCTGTCACTCCTCTCTACAGAGTCCTCCACCTCATCGCAGGGGTAGAAACCTGGGAAGGGGGTGAAGGGGTTGACCCTGGGGCGGCAGGAGCCCGAAAATGTCCCCATGAGGCTTGAGATGCTGCGCAGAGCTGAGATGGTGGGTGCCGGCAGAGAGGAGTCCATCAGCAGGTCCGACACCAGGTTCCTGGCCTCGTTGATGACTGAAAGATCCACGCCGTTGCCGCTCACTGCACCCTGTCATATGCACACATGCATCACACAGATTAGGGATCCAGGGCCGCAAATTAACTGTCAGAGGGCAACTTCGGTCCAGCACACTCTAAAGTAGTCTTATCCCAAATGTTGGCTCATGGCTTGTGTAGCCTCCTGCTGGAGTGCACCACAATATTGACAACAGAGAATACACATACACTGGATCCAGAGCCCCTATGAAAAGTGTATTGCTATTCTAATATCTAAAGTGAAATCTCTTAAATTGTAAGAGCACTGTAGCACAAACAGGTGTGATCCGTGCGTTATTCAGGGAACGTTTCATGTGGGAACGTTAGGCTCTGCCTAACAGGAACAAATAAGGATTTTTAGTCTGTGGGAGCTAAATTCTTTGTTGGATTACGCAAATAGTTCAAAAAAGACAAAGAATGTCTGAGTAAGATAAAAATGTGGCATGACAACAACTCCAAGGTCATTGTATGCCAGCTTTTGCACAATGTGTATTTTTGCCTAACCAAAAATGTCAGCAAAAGAACTGCGTGTACAAAAGCTGACTTATAGACGGCTTCCGCTTGTGGTCTCTTCAGAGCCCCCTCTCAGAGTAGACCTGCATTATCTGTGTGTTACTTGGATGAACCACGCACAGGTACCTTGAAGTTACAACGTAAATAAACACTGTACTGACCTGATACTGTGGTTTGTACCAGTGCTTCAGATCCCAGTCCCACAAGATCATCTGAAAGACACAAAAACTGCATATTATGTTTGTGCATAACATGGAAAGAGGACGGGCTTTGACCTCCGCTCCACTTCAGAGCACACTGTCTTATGACTTTTCAGTGAGGCTGCTGGCAGGTCAGCGGCAGAGCTTCTGTTAGTCTATTCTGCCGTTTATCCAAACACACAGTGTGGTAACAGTTTACACTGAGGATTTCCTGCGCCACACGATGCACTCCCTACTACAGGTATGCTAATGCACAATGCCGGAGCCACAGAACACTGGGGCCTTTCACTGAAAGCAAAAGAAGAAACGCAAACCACTAAAACCACCACGGTGCATCTACAATGGAGCTCTGAGATGTTATCTGACTCAAACTACGTCAATTGGCAGCCTTTCCACGCTATCTGTTGGTAACCAAACAGGAGCTCTCACACATGCATGTTACAGTGGTGTACAGTCAAAGTTGCAGCAGGTTGTGTAACACTAAGTTGCAGTGCCTGAAATAATCTAATTCTCTGGCTCAAAAAGAAATACAGAAGTTTTGAATGCACTATAAATAGGTTTGTTATATAGTCCAATTATACTTTTGCACATTCACTGATCTTCCTAACATTTGCATTTAATTTTGTCAGCTATGTATATTTAAGTGAAAGCTCTGAAATCTATCACTTTTGACAGCAGAGCAATTGAAAACATAAAGTCTTCTGTTCTGTAGTGAATCTGTTGCTTCATGCGGTGACAAAAGGAAACAAATGTTGTGTTGTAATAGACAGAAATATGGCGGTTTGCTACATAAAATCCAAGCAGTATACATGTCTTTTTAACCCTAGACCACTAACGTTAAAAATAGTGACACTATCACTAACGTCGGGTATATTTCACCTGATATAATGTACCTGATAAAATATACTTGTCATTAAAATATGTTAAAATACAACAACACAAGGCAAATTGAAGTACTCTTCTTTTATTATAATAAAAAAAAAAAAATTCTAGCACTTCTCATAAAACTAAAAACAGGTATCATGGGAGGGGGGGGGGGCTCAAATAAAATATGATCCAAAATAAAAATCGAGTGATAATCACCCGAACACGTGCCTGTTGAAAAAACAGGGATTGGAGCAGAGAGACACGCCCACTTTCAATAAGTCAGTAAGAAGCAACTCAGACAAAAGCAACACAATGAAAATAACGTAAACACAATCGCTCGGGTCACCGACATTAGTGTTGTAGGGTTAAGAGCAATCGTGCAGTCTCACCCCACACCACAAGGGGGAGAGACACAGACATTAAGCCTCACAAATACCAACAACCTCACATGTAAACACACACCCTCACATGGCCTTCTTGTAAACACCATCATATTGTCAGGAATAATTAAAGCACATCATTAACATGAAGATTTTTGAATTGCCAAGAACTTCAATAATATATTTAGTCAAACAAATTCACAATAATCAAGGGATATATTTTTAGACGTACATTTCTAAATGTACTCTTATATACATATACTTGTCTTTTAGGAATATGTTTTCAGACCTTTTTTACTGTGAATATAAGCAATAAATACGGATAATAAACCGATCTGTGGCTCCATCCCATCTCCTCCAATCAGTAACCGTTTCATTGATCAAAGTGGGATGTTGGGTGTTTGTCATCAGCATCTGTACAATGCTTCCAAACATTTAATATGGCAAATAAGCACTGCCATGGCAACTCGACATAGAAGACAGCAAACAATGCTCCATACACCATGGCAACGGGATGGCAAGAGACGGCCGGAGGACAGAGATGTCGGCCTTCTGCTTGTTTACGGAGAGACGCAGAAGGGCTGAAATGGAGAGGGAGATGGGTAAATGCTGGAGGAGAGGATGCCAGTAAGCGGAGCGTTAAGGACAGAGAAATATAGGCAGAGATTCAAAAAAATAAACAAAGACGATGTACGCTTGGCCTTCATTTCACTCGACCTAAAGATAATGTTTAGTTCCCTTTTCGACTGTCCCTCTCGATCACACGCAGCACACCGTGACACACTCTTCAGTGTGTCACACAACACAGCGTAGTTTGTGTACAATCTGTCTTCACCTTCATACAATGTGCCTCTGCTTGTTCTGTGCACCGTGCACATGAATGTCTTCTCCGCCTGACACACAGCACAGAAACAGGAAAAGCTGGCTCCGCCCCCACCAGGCAACAACCTATTTACAGTGAGGGCCTCTGCAAGGGATGAGATTGAAATCTTTCAATGAACAGGAGATATTTTCTTCTGCAGTGTTTTGAAAACACGACATGAGGGCAGACGCAGAGACGGAGACACACAACAGCTGACACTAGAGACACCTGCACACATGCAGACAAACAAAAGCTTGAAAACAGTTTGCTGCATTTGTGAAACAAACATTGCAGACATCCAGCACAATGAGGGACGAGCACTCTGAGTATTTCCATTTTGTACTACTTTAGGACCACTTTTCCACTCAACTGGCTCCATTTAAAAAGGATGTATTACAATGTGTACTTGTATACACAAATGAATCATGAGAACATCTTATAAAAGATAATGCACAACTACTCAACAGTATATAACGTAGATATAATTACCAAAACAATGCATTTAAATGTTAAGAGTACTAATGAGTAGTAATCTCTTAGTACATTTGCTAGTCAAGTTTTGCTTACATTTATTTTATTTTTGCCACTTTTACTGAAGAACTTCTTCCAGCACGAGCTTTTGGGTTAGGGACACTGAGAAAGGAAGAAACAATACAAATAGCATTAACTCATGCTATTTTCTAAAACTAATATCTAACATTAGGAATAGTCTGATTTTGTGGAGACATTTGTGTAATTGATAATTATACCTCAATATCATACCTTATTAATAAGAACAGGAATTACAGTTTTAATGCAGAAACTAATTGGTCCAAACTGAAACAAAGATTAGAATTCCAGTATAAAATGTATACTATATATACATATAACTGAATTGATTGGCCCCATTGTAAAACATATCCTATCCAGCTGTTTGAGTCCAATATCCCGAAGCCCGTGAGAGAACAGACAATAACACGCACTCGAACGCACAGAGAAAATATACTCATCAAAATAACACTACACACACACACACACACGGTTATTTAACACAAGTCGTATATATTTCCTAACAGGAGTCAATAAACCTGTGCAAGCTAGTAGACGGCCAGTTGTTACACCTGCGTGTCATATTAGCTGGGCTCTGTGGTGTGAGAGGTGCTAGAACTGATAAAAACACGCTAATAGGAGTGTGGGGGACAGAGAAAAGGTATCAATGAGGCAGGCGGGCATTTGTATGGAGACGCAGGGCCCTGCTGACGTCAGTCTGCAGCGACGCACACACCGTCAGCAGCTCCCTCTGCACATGCACACGCCGCTAATGAGGACTGGGCTCTCGTTGTCAAGACACGCACGGGAGGAAAAGATGATAGAGAGAGAGGAAAAGAGAGCACAGGCTGGCTTGATTCTCTTAAGCCTGATCAGGAAAGAGAGTTAACCAGATGAGGGGACTGCAGAGTGAGTGTGTGTGTGTGTGTGTGTGTGTGTGTGTGTGTGTGTGTGTGTGTGTGTGTGTGTGTGTGTGTGTGTGTGTGTGTGTGTAGCTTGAAGTGCCAGGGTATGCACAGGGCCAAAACTCTGGCAGGTAAGCTGGCAGGAGGCCAGCAGCTGAGGTGACTGAAGGAGATGCAGACTGGGATTAAAGGAACCGTCTCTGAACTTTTGACCCAGACTGACTCGCTACAACGATGTTTCCTTCAACTAAATTGACCCATAAAAGAAAATACAATATTGGTTATAAAATATACTAGAGATCTACAAAGTTGCTGTTGTGTTAAATATTAACACAACCTCAGTTAAACAGTTAAAACCATCAGACAACTCTTTTCTATAAACTCTTCCTTCCTGGGTTGCTCATTTTGGAATGTATTGCTGGCAATAAAATGATCAAATAATGATGATGTATAATGACTGTTTTCTTCAGAATCCTGTTAATCTAAACAAGTGCAACAGTGAACTGACATATACCAAAGGCGAGGAAGTTATAAAAAAAAAAAGGTTTAAACTAAAATCATATGGAAGTGGTAAAGATATATTTAAAGTGGAAACAAGGCTTTGACAAAGACACTCCAAAGTATGAACGTTGGACCGAGGACAGGAAGCCGCCCACTGCTGAATGGAGAGCTTGTTGCTTACAAACACAAGCGTTGGCCCAAAATCTCACAGTGTGCAACATGCTAATTGTTGACATCCAGCACTGGAACTCAACCTCAACGACAAGTAATTGTGTCTCAGGTTTGTGGACTTACGCTTCATAAACACGGCCTAATGTGTAACATTTATAGACACTTTTTGGCATGAGCAAATGGGAAATAGAAAAAATTATTACAGCACCAGTCTCAGTACAGACGCCCATGAAGATGTTTCTGTGCGGCTCAATTCAAAAGCCATGTTGACACTGCCAGAGTTTATTTCTACAAAGTTATAATTCTATAATTCTAGGATGGAAGACACAATTAAATTACATTTTTGTAGGATTTAAAAAGCACTAAAACATTAATCTTGAATGTTGAAAACAACATCAGAAATTGAACAATTGAAGGGTTTCTAAAATATACATTTTTATAATTGAAAATATTATTGTTTGCTCCAATCTTGCACCTTTATGGACAGATCTTTGGTAACCTTTGTTTCACTAAATATATCAGAACAATACCTAAAAGTTGATATCTCAATAGCAACATTGCATTAGGTCATGCTGATATATTTTATAATTGATTTATCATTGCATCAATGTGTGACAAAATAAATCAAACTCTCTCTCAAAATATCGTATTTTTACTCTTTTTTCTGGGCCAGTTGCTTTACAAAGACACACTTAATGCAGAGTGCCATCTGTCACTCTTTGCTGAATGGTACAAAGAACGTACTGAATCAGAGTTCATTGACAAAAGTATCCAGTAACGAAGCGGTTGCCAGCGAAAGGTTTGAATAAATGAAGGACTTCCTCCCAGACAATCTACAGGACCAAAGACTTGTGCTGCTTGGCCCTCCGGGGCCCACGGGGCCCACGGGGTCAACGGGAAAACTCCTGGTCCTCCAGATGGCTAGTCCGCCTATGGCTGTCACCGGTGTTGTCAGGGCAACCTGGCAGGACCATGGAAAATTCTTTGACTCGGGGAAGGAGCTTGTGCAAAATGTCATCCCTCTCTTTCACACTCATCTACCACTTCACTGGCCTGGTGTTGTTCAGCTGCTGCCCTGCAAAAGCCAGCGTCCATTGGTGTCATTTATAGAATTAAGTACTTCAGTCTGACCTTAAGATCCGTTTCTGGCATGAACAAAGTTCACCACATCACGCGTAGCTTCCCTCTTACCTGTGGAGCTGTTTATCAATCTAAATGGCTTCGTTGAGCTGCCTGGCTTTGGAGATAACGACCGTGGAGATGTCTGCCTTCTCTCAAATATAATGGGACCATATGGCTCTCCAGAAATCATGACTTATTTACTTAAGGGAATCCACATACTTTGTTGTGAGCAATTTCATGGAGGAAATATAGTTTTATATATATATAAATAAACATTGCAGTGCAGTTTTTATGATGCTTTGAGCTCCACAGGCCATTTTATTTGAGCGAACACACTACAGCCAAAAAAATCAAAAATTTGGCTACTTACAACAAAACAATCTATATTGATAAATAGCACAACAGATAAGAGGAAAAATGTTTTTTAATTATTATTTTGGGATGAACGGTCGTGTTTCTCTTTAGTCTGGTTGTAAAAATAGCGCTTTGAAATTTAATGCCACAGCAGACAGAAGAACAACTTAAAAAAAACTACTATTTCAATAGTTTTCATTATTATTGCGAGGCAATTTCCATAAAAAATTTACATTTTATAGGCTTTAATTAGAGCGAGAAGTCGCCTTTAAATTTCATCTCTCAAGCCTTGTGGGTGGAGCAACAGAAAGTACACCGCAAAGCACATCATATGTCCATTTCACCCCACAAAGTAGTATTCTTTAAAATGTTCACAGTGCAAAGCCTTCTGGGTATTAATAGAAGTCAGAGTGTGCTCAATGTGGAGACAGCCGGGCTAATGAAGAGCATGAAATAGGCTTTGGAATAAACGTCCCGCCACCGCCTTGATAGTATTTCAGGGCCTCATCTGCCTTGTCTAGATCCTCTGCTCTATATGTAAACACACCCGAGTGGCCCACGATTCTTTTGGGCATGCCACCACGGAACCATTACCTGGAAATGTACAGCGACTCAGAGGGAGATATGCGCTGTCGGATAGTATAAAAGAAGCTGATTTAAAGCGTGATGCAGGACAGGTTACTAGCCAGATAACGATCAGTGTCTGGACGGCATTAGGTTACTTGACACCATGTTCCCATGTGCTACAGGAGGATAACAAGGCAGCAGCACTGAATAAAGGGAACACAGCACAGAGGTGGTGTCAGAGTCTTTTGGCTCCATCTTTTTGTAAAGTTTACATTTTAGGGGCTCCCGTCTGAAAAGAGTGCTGAAACAAGAACACTTACGATGAAAGATGAGCCTAACATTTGCTATTTTGCTCAACTTAGTGTCATTACTCATTTGTTTCCTCTTCACATCCCAGCACTATATCACAATGTATGAGGATGGCATTCTTACCACCAATCTGTGAAATAAACAACTAATGTGAGATCAAGATATTACCAGTATGCATTACCAGTGCATTCCAAGAAGTATTTAAGAACTGTTTAGTGGAGGACATTCTTTGTAAAGGGATTTTTGTGATGTCTCAGTAGTTCCTATGCAAGTAGCATCTGGAGTTTCAATACGTAACTAACGTCCTCGATTTCTTTATTGAATTCTCAATGTGACGTTATCCAATTTACCTATAAATAAAATCACAAGCAAGGAAGAGAAGTATAATGAGATATTCTGGGAGAAAAGAGAAAATAATCAGGTTTTGTCCACGGCCTATAGACACACACACGCACACGCAAACAAACACACACAAACAAACACACACACACACACACACTAATTCCTTTGAAGCGGGGAAGATAGCACTTGCAGTCTGCTTCCTGGCTGTTGTGAATATGTCAGCCAGCTGTGTCCCCAGAAAAGAAAAGCAGATGGACCAGAATGAGGATGACAGAAAAAGTGACTGGAAGAACTGAGCACCATGAGCCATTTGGGAAGTAGCCGGAAAAATGCTTTGTGCTGGACCAACTTAGATGGCGCTCTTTTCAAATACTGTCATTTCGTCAAGCCCACGATGTGGACAAATCAAAAGGGACATGGAACCGACGTGGTTGTATCAGACATACAGTATGGTCCTCGTGGTCGGTGTCCATCATGGTGGAGACCCATTGAGAATGAAGAAAGGCCTAAAAGGCCCGCACCGAGGTCCTGGAGATGCAAAAGCTAAAACATGGGTGAAGGATGAGTTGAGGAGGCTACGGAGAAAAGCTCTCGGAGGCTCAGGAAGGGAAGACTAAACAGCCCTCAGGCAGCTCTGAGGCTGCAGGTGTGTCCTCGTTTCAAGCCTCAGGAGATATTAAAGGGTCCCAGCCGACCTTCCACACTGTCAGATTTACCGCAACTCTCATTTGACCTTGGATCACTTTAGCATCCGCCAGAAAGAGAGGCAAGCAGGACAAGAATAAAGATAGATGACTGGATCTGCAAGAATATTTTTTTCATTGATTTGCATCTATTTTCATTTTACACCCGAGTTACCGAGTTAGATAGTGTATTTACTGGAAAGTCCCCTGGAAGGTTTTACACTGGCAGTGTGTCAGAGCTAGAGAATATCTGCATTTCCCCACATATTGCGTCAATGTGACGCACAACAAATGAGCCATGTATCCTTATCTATCCATGTAACCTACTGTGTTCTCTTGTGGTGCATTGCATTGCAGAACATGCTTTAAAAGAACATCATGTGGAACATGGAGGAAAACCAACGAGGCCACGAAGGAGCCTTTGCTCAGGAAATGGGGCAGCAGCTGCTTGGCGCCAGGCTTCATGTTGAGGAGAAGCCACTAAAATGGCATTGGAAATGTCAAATGCAAACAAGAGAAAATAGATTTCAGTAAGACCATCTATTTTAAGAGTCAACAGATTACTTATTTAAGTTATATAATGCAACTTTAGCTTTGCTTTTTTACTGAAATTGGAATTTAAGATGTGCCTGTTTTTATTATATAAAGATGTGTTTTGAATTCTAATAAAAAAAAATTACAATGTGAGAAAATATGTGTTTTGCATTTGGGAAATTAAGCAAATATTTCTAATTCTTGAGATTCTATTTATTTAGTTGTTGACTGAAACATTTTTTTTAATCTTCAGAAAATTTACATTATAAGTAATTCTGTTCATATCCATACATTGTCTTAAATAAAAAATAGATGAGTACAAAATGCCAATAATGGAATTATACAGAAATAAAGTAATACATGTGTTTTATTTTTCCCCTGTTCAGTGCATTCTTATGAAATTAAATGTTCTTTATTGTGATACCGATTGTTGATCATATGACCTAGCCAACAAAAAAACAAAAGGGACTAGTTGCTATTACACCCTTGAGATTCAGAAGAACTGACTATAAAGAGGTTATTTTGTTGTAGGGATTCAACAACAAGCTGGTAGCTTAACCAGAGACACATGTCTCAGTTCACCTATCAGCAATGACAATCTGAGTACGGTCAACCCTCGTACATCAACGAGGAACCTCTTCCCACAACGGTATGTTTCATGTTGCCCATTCTAAGCCCATAACTTTTTGATTGTACTCAACACCCAAACTCAGTCGGCAGCTACCAATGCTGGGAAGTTCAGCCCGCACACCAGTTGCAGTGTTTTAAGGACCTACCAAAGCATACAAAGAAAAACATGAAATTGTATTTCAATCTGACCAACAACATGCATCCTTCCCTTGATAATCTAATGCTGCTGTGTGCTATCTAGTAAATCAGAAGTGACAGAAATCTTGAAGAAAATCTAACTTGATAATGAATCATAAACTGATAGAAAATAGGAAGGATTTGCTTGTTTGTTCCTTACATTTACAACTACTCAGCGGGTCAGATATAATGCAAGAATAGGTCTACACACCGCAAACAAATATTTAAAATATGTATTATATACTGTAAACAGAGCTTGTTAAAAGAGATCCAAGCAATAAATTACACCCGTGTAATTCAAGTTGCTGACAGAAAACAAACAGGACTCAGATCAAGTCAAATGAGAAACTTTTAGGATGACAATCATACACAACAAAACTACTCCACATAAAGTGATTTAATCCATGCGTGACTTAGGCCTCACATTTACTGGAAACCATTCAGTAAATCTGGCCCCTATAAATAGTTGCAGGCAGTCTGCACTGCAGCCTATGAGTGCAGGTTACATTTTATCAGAGCTTCACAACAATTCATCGCTATCACAAGAGATTGGCAAGAATATAGGCATGCATGACCTTTGGAGAGTGGTGGCAGAGAGCCCAAGTGTAAATACTCTGAATAGTACTTCACAAAGTCCTTTCTGCTGACATTGATTTGCTGATCTGCAGGTTCATAAATATCCAGGGTTCACCCAGTGTGAACACAAATATTTATTAAAAGGACCATTGACCTTATGACGCACAGAGAACACAGTCAGAGCCTAACGAGGGCTTAATATGTCATCAAAAAACATTTATTGAGCTTTTTTATTACGGGACAATAAGTAACCATATCTGACTAATCTCCCTGTTTGGTTTTCCTTTTCTTACACCTGTATTTCCCTCTACTGATATCAGCACAACATTTGGTTTGCAACAAGCTGTTAGTATCATCAAAGATAAGCGAGAGGACAGAGGCGATCTCAGTGCCATGTTTTTGGTTGAAAGCGGGCCCAGGCAGCCCTGGCTGGTCCAAGCACACATGGAGCTGTTAAATACATTTTTGGTCACATGGCTTTTTGTTCCATACATTTTATCTACGTTTGTTTACAATCTTACTCAATGAGTTTGAGTCCTGCCAGGCACATGGGATCTACTGGGTTTTCACTCGCAGCTCTAGAACTTTATTGCGGTGTTTAAAAACAGACAACAACGCAGTGTCAGAAACTACAGCCTCCTCGTTGAGATCGCTCTGGGCTCCGGTGAGAACGTACAACCTGGCTCAGCTTTTACAACGATGCAATATGTCATATAGCTGCACACTACACTGGCTGGATTAAATCGTGCCACTGTGGTAGCTTTCATGAGTTATACATGTTTTTCTCTTTATATAATAACCTCCTGTCTGGTGCTTTGGCATCTGATAGGCCTCCAGTATGCTTCCATGGATCAGATCCGCAGTAATTGAATGGCATTTAACATTATATATGTTAACTGCATATGGCAGCTGCCCCACATGTTTGTTTGTACCAAGCTGTCATTTAAAAAGACAGCTAGGGACATTTTGAACCGTCTGTCCATTTATGTATGATTCAGCGCTGAAGCGATTAGTGGATTAACAGAAACAATTTTTAAAATGTATTGAGTGGTTAAGTCATTTATCAAGCAACAATGCTGCACGTTCTGAGGCGCCAACTTCTCAAATGTGAGAATAAACTACACTTTTCTGTTTTTTATATCAATGTAATGTTTAGCATTTTGATTTACAAGTAATTTGTTGTAATTGTTATAAAACAAATAGTCCATATTGTCAGCATATCTTTGACTGTGTCTCTTCATCAAAGTGCAAACATGTTATGTATGTACTTCACACGCAACCCTTTTGACCACCGTGGAGCCCAAGACCAAGCTATAGTTTGGAGGCTGGGAGACCTGAGTAACAGGAAGGTTATACCTGATATGGACATGTGAGCTCGATGAGGGAGGCTCGAAGCCTTGTAAGGGAACATCTGGTTTTATCATGGAATCAGTGCAAGCTCCTCTCATAAACACAACCTAACGCCTGAGCCCTGGAGCTCTGGCCAATAACAAGCATGTGAACACAAACGCCATCCATCAGAGCCGAGCAGTGGGAGGAGGAGTTCACAGGGAAGTACGGGGAGTGAGACAGACACAAAGAGCAGCGAGAAGAGACGGAGATTGTGTGTAAAATAAATAATTTACAATCAAGTGACCAACGCTGGCTCTCGGCAGCTTCTTATTTCTACTTTTAAGTATCAAATTCGCGAAGCTGCCTTTAAAGCTGAGGTGGAAAAAAAAAAGCTTAAGAAGCTTACATTTGTACACTTGTCAAGTTAAAGGTCAAAATCAATATGGAACGGGCCGCTCCTGAGCGCCTCAACATCTGTCTACTTGTCGTTACAAGTTATTTGAGATTGCACTCAAATGACTTATGGTTATACATTAGGAGGGTAATTTAACCAAATTCAATACACTCTTCTTGGCAAATTCATAGCGAGAGTCTGTTTGTGTGCTCCATAGAAACGAAGGGCATGTTCCCACCTGTCCTTTCCTGCCCTCCTGATGGTGCAGTGAAGGCCCGGGTTGGATCTTAGAGGTTAGGGTCAGCATCCTACGGGGCTCCTTCGTGTACTTTTCAAAATGCCTCACAGCCACAAAGGTTTTTTGTATGGCGATTATAGCTGGATATGATTTTCACAAGGTGTGATAGTCTAGAGAAAGTGATATAAGATCATAAAAGAAGTGGCTGTAAATCATTAAGCTCATACACACAAGTCCAGAGAGAATTATTGCAATGCTCTGTAGCTCTATGGAGCCTCTTTCGGTCAACATTTTTGGTTTAACATTCGAGTATTTACTGTATGGTTCAGTCCGTAGTCCCCCGCTCTCATCGACTCTCGTCTCAAGCAGCAGCAGTGAAACATGTAGCAACCTAAATACGCACACACTTTTTCAGCAGTTGGTGGAGACCAAACCAGAGATAAAAGCAAAGTGAAGGTTGCACTCAGAAACATAACCCAAATGAGATAATAATGTCGCTCTGTGTCTGCTGAATGTGTAAGTAGGCAACCGGCTGCTAAGATTAAGGCTATACACAGCATAAGGTCAACATTAATATGTCAAACCGTGGGTTTAGAAGCTGGTTTTGGATTTCTGCTGCCCTTCAATGGTTAGAAATCCAAGAATGCAGCTTTAGCGTCTGTGTTAAAATACGCACTGTTGCATGCCGTATGCATTCAATTGGAACATACCACTTCCTCATAACCTGGCACCTAGAACTTTGACCTTCTTATTCATATATCAGCTGTGCAGAGGATTGTGGGTCAGAGTAGGCAGAAAGGCATGCTGGCTTGCACACTGCAAAAAGCAACCACATGTATTAGGACATCCTGGTATTTTTGGCATACTGCATTTGACATACTAAGTTCTGGGACATACTAAATATTTTTCCAGCACACCAAATCATTTGGAAGCATGGATATTGGAAAAGGACAGGTCTCATAGATTTCCATTTAAATATAAATATTTCCCACATTTCTGGATTTTCTGAATATTTTTGATAGATAAAATGTCAAAGGCCATCCTCCAGTATTCCATTCGACACAGATGTTTGAGCCAAAACGTCTTCTTCAGTGTGAGGCCACAAGCGCGCAACAATCCACGTCCCTTGGGATGGCAAGACAATCGACAACGGACTGCTTTTTACAACAATGTGTGGGCAAACAGCAAGCCCAACACTGTAACACGCCAGGGACTAAATCATACACCGTAAGTGTAGGCCCAAAATGTATTGTGTTGCAACGTAACAAAAGCAAAACAATGTATTCATGAGAATAATCCACCCTGGCTTGGTACAGGGGTGGGGTGTTTTACACTGTAGAGTCCCTGGTGTTTAGTACCCACACAATGAAGTGAGACGGCCATGAGGCCAGTACACTCTGAGAGACGAACATGGAGAAGCTGCTGTTGGGAAAGAGGTGCGGAGTGCAGAGTAAGGACGAGCAGTACGGTACTGACCGAAACAGTGAAATTCACAAAATGATGTCGTAAATCCGTTCAACGTTCTGTCTACATCAGATTCTTCAAAATAGTCAGACAAAGAGACATAGCTTTCTTCCTGCTTTTAAGAAAGATTGCATGAACGCATTTTTAATTCAATAGATATTTCTGAAAATTAGCACAAACGCATTCCAGAGAGGCTATTTCGGGGTGACATTCATCACAGGATGCAACAGTCACATGACTCCAATTCAACAACTGAGCACAGGATATCTAATTTATTCATAGATACTTATCTTCTACTATTGATGGATTGAACAAACAGAAATCAGCACAAAATGTATCCTGAATGGTGAATGAAGGCAGAATAGAAAATGGAGTAAAGTTGACTCGTATGCAAGGGCAGTTTGTTTTAAACGAATCTTGCAGTTTACAGTTTAAACATGCTACTTTCAAATAGAAGACTGGGGTCTTTTACATTACATTACATTTCATTTAGCTGACGCTTTTATCCAAAGCGACTTACAATAAGTGCATTCTACGATTACAAACAAGAATCAGAACAAGAATCAAGAAGGTACAATTTCGTCAAAAAGTTCAGCTACAAAGTGCTATCAGTAAGAGCCATTTTCAGTGCTACTATAGTGCTCCATCCTTTATTCAAGGTCTTGAGTTTCTCTCCCTTTAATATCCCATCTTCAGAATGAGCAGACTGAGTGCGGGTCACAATATGATGCTGAAACCACCAGAGATCAGCATTCTACATCTGTAAGTAGGAACTCAGAGCTCCGTGAGGTTGCTTATATCACCTGAGACAGATGCCACACGGCATAAATACTGGAACACTGGCTGACTGTCAGATGAGTCACAGTCACACAAACAAACCTGAGGTAGGTTTACTAAACAGAGTTAAAGGAGAGCAAAGGTGAGGCCTACATGTAGCCAGTTTACCAAGCTTTGTGTAGTATACAGTTCTTTGACTTCACATTTCATTTCTAGGTATAAAGGCACTGGCATGACTGAAAAAGAGCACTGTTCATAAATACAATTTAAAAAAGGGGCAAAACTTCAGCCATAGTTTGAAAACAGAGATTGTCAAGTTGAAGAATAAAAGAAAGGTAAATTTGCTTGGAGACATTTGCTCGTATTACTCTCAATTGTTTCCTTTATTCACTTTTGAACTATTGAATTGTTAATCGTCTATTGTTTTTGGATCTCATATCACCCGGGGCATTTTGGATGAACCACACCTGCCACCACGGAGCTTGTTAGCCTATTGGAGTGCACGATGTACATATATGGGTGGGGCTTCCACTTGTCAAGCATACTGACCTGACAAGTGGGATTGAAACATATTAAGCTTTGTTTATACTGGCACTTGACACTCCGAGCTTCGAGAAGTTTGTACTCAATGCGCTGTTCGATGCATGATTCTCGGGAACGCCAGGGAGCGTACCAGCTAAATGTACTGTGAAGAAGCAAGACGACAACGAGTGTAACACGCAAAAGGCCATAAACCAAGTTCCACAACACAGAGAAGGAATTGTAATTAACTGGAAACTCATATCTCATATTCATGGACAACTTTATTGTCTTGTAAAGAAACAAGTCCTATTAAATGTACAATAAAGAAAGAATATCCTGGAAACAATTTGATCTGGCTAAATATATCATCAAATGAAGATTCTTAAGACCTCCTGTTTCTAAAGCGTATCTAAAAACAAATAATTGTCTTTCTTGTGTATAATTCCTAAGACATGTAACTAGTGCTGTTATCAGTGGAAGTCAGGTGACGGTGTTTTAAAAGTTAAAACATTTAGAGGCGCTGGACCAAGCGGCCTGACGCGCTGGCTGTGATGACACTGAGGCGAGAATAAACTAAGCTTCAAACCTTTGTGGCGTGGAAGAAGTGAGCGTGGTGCGCTATCTTTTTCAGGTCATCTTATAAATGTTCAAATGTAATTCTAACATGTGAAATAACAATCTGCATAATTCCTTTAAAAAAAATAATATACATTTCTTAAATGCAGTTTTAATTATTGTATTTTTTTCAGAAATGAAAGAATCGGCATCACTGTAGGTTATTGTCATGAAGCATCTGCCTCCCTGAATCTAGATACGGCTCAGGTGTCATGATGCACAATCCAGACGTAACGACATTTCAGTGCCGTTTGTTTTGTTGCGCTGCCTGAATGTGACCTTAAGCTTGTTTCTCTGACCGCTCTGTTGTTCCATGGCATGCAAACACCTAACTTCACTGCATTATCTTCATGGGCTGCCTATTAATGTGTCCAAAACATGACAAATGATCTTCGCTGAATACATAGCTGAACAGACCTCTGTGATAATTTAAGCCTTAGTTGGGGCTGCAGTTGTTGTTTTGTTTAGCTTTGCCAATCTTTAGAGATTACTTACAATATTGATGCATGTGATCAAGCTCTTATTAAAGATGAAATGCATGATGATCATAAGTAGGTCACATCTGCACATTTGTGTTAAGTTGTAGAAGTATATCCAGGTCTATGTTGCAGCCAAATACTTGTGTAATATAACTATAATACAACCAAGTACCTTGTTGGGTGAAGGAAATATGAGAAATGACCTACATGTTGGGCATAATGAAAGTGATTTAACTAGCCGTTCAGCCTCATTTTGAGAACAGAAAAAGACAGAAAAGGAGAAAATAATCAACGGTTAACCAACTAGCTAGCTGAGAAAACGTCAACTGCATTTATTCAATTAGCTTGAAGCCTGTTTTTGATATTTGTACGCCCAACCAACCAGTTTTTCGATCACTTAGCAAAAGAAACATGACACGTTCTATGTGATCATATGGCCGGTAGAGTTCCCCTCGTGACGCAATTACTGCATCTTTAATCCGTGCCAACCCCCCAGCCAACTCCTTGTGTCTGCAGCAGAGCACCTGGTGCTCAACGCCCCGTGTCTCTGCAGCCGTGCTCGGGCGCCTGCTGTTAATAAGTGGCATCAGGGCCACTGTCGAGCCGGGCGATCCTTTGATACAGGTAGGAGACCTTTTGGGCCAAAACAGGGTCGCTCAATCCAATGCATGGCAGAATGTATCAGTATAAGTTAGAGACACCGGCTCAAAGCTCTTACGGTGTATAAATACATGGTATATCTTTATTAAATATAGAGATATTTGGCTTGCATCACTCCAGGTGTGCCCCTGAAGGGGATTATGTGTCTTGACAACAATAAAATGTGGAGAGAAATAGTCTTCTACTGGAAGGGAATTTGACTGGCCACTAAACCACTGCCCGTCAGACCTTGATCTCTCAATATCACTCTTCAAAAGTTCTGATGAGCACATCATGACAGGGAGCGAGCCGTTTGGGGTGGGCCACAGCTCTGACTGTATCTGAGAGGCACAGTGTGCATCAGCTGCAGATGGGGTGTGCGATTAAAACCCTGCACTAGACCCACCAGTCCCGCTGGTTTGTCTCCTGCAGCAGCCATACACAAACAGCCATCTTCTGCTGTACACCTGCTGGATCGCTGCCTCAATGCGCTCTAACCTTTCTCACAGAACAAACTAAGATACTGTCTCATGTGTGTCAGGCAAGAATAAGCTGATTATTTTGGTTCGGTATTGTAGCTTTGATGCAGACAAAACAAATACTAAATCCTTGCAGTGATCACTAAAACCAAAGCATCATGAGTTGTGAACGCAAGATGTGCCCTTTTATATTTAACCTGAAATGTAGATAGACTTTTTGTTTGGTCCAACTTCAACCGTGTGCTGTCACAGGAGAGAGGAAGGCGGAACAATGGCGAGCAGATCAAGAGCAACCTTGGCCGGATGGGGGAGATATCACACTGAGGATCAGCGTCTTTCGTCACACACAAAAATATATCTATAAAATCTTACTTACATTATGTTAGGGGGAGGGGAGGAGGGGTGTCTGGCATTTGAGTCTCTGTGTGTGCGTGTTAGTGTGTGTGTTGGGGGAGGGGTGGATGGGGGTTAAAGGGAGAAAGAAAAGGAGACAACGACAGACTAAAGAAAAAGTGAAGAAAAGGGGGTGGGGATTGCCTGAGAACAGTTTCTCTGATCTCTCTTTTTTTTTTTTTTTTTTTTGCATAAACCTCACCATTCCACTTTTCAAAAATGTACTTTTACCATAAGTCACTCAGAATAAATTGAGCAGTTATTGGAAATGGCAATCCTGTTGGTTTTCATTGCAGTGACTAATAGTGCTTCTCAGTTTTGCCCTTTTCAGTGGGATCTGCCCTCAGCTGCTAAACACACACACACAAGCCCTCCTCTGTAGCTGTGGCTGACGTCAACCGTCACTTAGCAACAGCCTTTTGGTGTAAAAGCAGCAGTGCTGACACCGTTTTCAAAAGAGGCGCACAGAGAAAGACAGAAAGAAATGAGAGACAGATAGAGAGAATAAAGCGAGGGAGAGAAAAGTAGAGGGAGAAAGTGAGATTTGCCGTGTAATGTTTCAATGAGAATGCAATGCAAACGTAATGAATGTATAATAATTGTGCCACGAAATCCCTCTAAGCTAACCATGCCTTCAAATTATCACATAAGGCTTGAAGAATATTGAAGGAAAAGATGATGTTATAGCGACAAAGTCGTCTGGAGGCTATTACCAGTCAGTAAAACCTATGGTATGCGCTCACTTAAATTAAACTTAAATATACTACATGCCTCCCCTTGTGCTTACAGTGCCACAGCAACAATTTACATATGGCCAGACACCATCTATGTCACAGAAGTCTAATTTTACCAAACCTGGCCACGCTCTCCCCCTCTGCTCTCTCTCACCGTCACGGACTGAACCAACAGTCAACACATGCAAGGTTCAACAACCTCATCCTGAACTTAGAAGCTCAGCCACCTGAACTATTTGCATTGTTGGGAACCTTGTGGTGTAATCACAACGATTTGAGACGAGCGGAGCAGTAAAAAATTCCCGTCTCCTAAACTCCCCAAACAAAAACAAAAAATTGTGTTGCACATAAAGCCAGCATAGTGAGGAACATTTTCTCATTCGTTATCTTGCACATCCATTTCACATTTGCATGTGTCATGTCAGGGAAACAAGCAAAGCATGGGAGGCCGATGCAATAGTTGGAATACTGGACTAATTAGCCCAAAGCTACTCGATGCCCCTCTCTGGTGCAGCATTATGAGCCCAAACACAAAGACTCAGCAGCGAACGAGCTTTGTGCGCAACAACACAAGCAGATAGACGAGGTCAG
The DNA here is from genome assembly GCA_023566465.1 of Cottus gobio. NCBI lineage: Eukaryota > Metazoa > Chordata > Actinopteri > Perciformes > Cottidae > Cottus > Cottus gobio. The sequence goes on along the minus strand of CM042224.1, from coordinate 18,247,029 downwards.
GACATCACATCAAGGCTCATTAGAGAAAGATAAGAAAGAGGGGGAGCGCTGCACCGCTCTTCATACGCATCTCCAAACACAGCATCAAACAAGCCATAACCCCGACGATGTCCTAAAATAATAATGAAACTAAACAGAGAAACTAAATAAAACCGTCTGTGAATATTTTGCGAGCCTTTTTTTTGTGCCGGTGACAATTCAGAGAGCAGAGTCATTAAGGCTAAGCTCTGGCAGACCTCTCATGAAAACTAAAGAGCGGCGAGCTAATTGCTGGCGATCATGACGCAAGCGGTTTCCAGGGTAACCCGAGTTTTGGAGTACCCGCTCCAGCATTTCCTCATCTGTTTGCACTCACACCAGCAGGCTGACAATGCAGCCGCTGCATCCTGTTTCACGCTGCAGTCAGCCAAACACACAGGACCTCGCTCTGCTTAACCCTTTGTGCCGGCCTGCTGCTGCCGGGGAAGAATTAAAAGCAGCTATGTGACGTTCAAGAAAGTAGGACAACGTAATTACTCCCAGTAGCCCTTCAGGGTCCAATGACAACAAACCCAATATAATTTAATTATATACATTTATAAACAAAAAAAAAACTTATTACTTACTTATAAACTTATATTACACATATAGGCAACATTCATAAATGCTGATTCAGCTCTTGATTGGGCATTCATACAATGTTTACCTACTATCCAAGTGGCCTCACTGAGGAGTTGCTAAGCAATGAATTAGGACATCTTGGCCTTGATATTGCGACTGTAACACAAGCTCCCGAACGCTGAGGTTAACTTCACACGTCACTCTCCTTCAGCTCAACAACAGCTCAGTTTCACATTTCATCAAATAGATTTCTATTACAATAATCACCTCAGAGGCATGTCAACAACACTTTCACAAAATATGTTTGCATATTTATATAAATCCTCTATTATAAATTAAACAGTGGAGAGATTCTTCGCAGCATTGATAATATCTGCATTAATGTTTCCTTAAAATACAAAAAGAAAACACTACTGCAGATAACATCTAATGGCCTATATTTTAAGACACTATCAGCAGTCCTTCGGACCTACGGTCTATTTATATAAAAAGTATGAAAAGAACAAACAAAAGATTAGGTTGGGCTCAATCTATTTAAGAGAATATCACCAATAATGCAAAATTAGATTAGGTGTTTATAATGCATTCTGAGCTTGTAGGTGGCCCAGCATGGTTTAATTTGATTAACCTTTATTCCTTTAATTGTTTAAAGCAAGATGGATTTATTTACATACATGCCATAACCAGCATGTGGAGGATTTAAAGTACACTGGAAACCAAAGTGAACGCTCGTGTCAGCACATGCAACTCATCTTGAATTTAACACACATTGTTCAGACAGTTTAGTTCTGATAACAGTGAAGCGAACGGCAAAGGAGCTGGAGGACAGTTTCACTAACTGCACCGAGGCTTTCGTCTCCACAGACAATACTCAGAGAGGCAGAGCATGCAAACAGAACCGTACGTTGGCTACAATATCATTTGGAAGAGGATTTTATCTCACAAAAAAACAAAAAAAGATAATTGTATTTCTATAAATCCCAAATCTATTAGATTTTAAACCAAAAATCTTCAATTAAATCTGACACAAATGACTTGGTCTGTACTAATATAATACTGATGGAGGATTTATTCATTATATGTGAACATTACATAACTAGTTCAATGTGCTGACAGTGACAGCCTTAAATTGCTGTATGCATTCAGCCAACAATGTAAAATTATAAAATACGAAAAAGTAATATTCTGAAATACTTAAAAAGCCTTTAGCTTTGTCTGATTTCTGTTTGAATACGCATCCTGGATAAAGACTCTTTCTATTGCACACCGTCGCAAGACGGACCATTTCTCCCGCTCTCATCCCTGCTGGAGGCAGACACTATATTCTACAGGGCGATTAATAAGACTTGGCATTTTTTTTCTTCTTTGCAATCACCCTGCGGTACGTCACTGGGTTGTGACGTCAATGTTATATCATTCCACATGGCTTTACAGCAAGCGAACGTGACAGCTGAGAGCTGCTCTGCGTTTTCACTGCTCTCCCTTCCAACCTCTCTCTCTGCAGCCTGCGTCTCTGCTCTTGTCTGGATGGGGGGTTAGTTAAGTGTATTATTTACCCCTGCCTGCCCCCATGGAGTGGTAACCACACAAAACGAGGGCCTTCTCCCTGAATTGTACATTGCGCTGCCAGGACTGCCTCTAAGGTCTCACTCATGAAATATAGCTTTTAGATTTCTGCCATGAAAGCCAGAATACAATAATCCTACTTAAAAAAAAAATATTATCTCCACTTTATCTACTTCATCTCAAAAAACTAACATGCTGACATAGTTTTGGGGAGGAACAAGCTGCCATTCAGGTTGGACCATATAATCATTTTTTTGTTTTGGCTTTTGGATTTGAAATAAATGATTCCTGGGACTCAAACGCAAATATGCAGCAGAGAAATTTTTTACATTTTTCTCAAATTGCGAGGCTCAATTTGTGACTTGTGTGACTGGAGAGTCTAAAAGGCCATGACGCAATTCACAGGATTGACTGACGTATTTGGGTCTCCTGTTGAAGAAGAATTTAACACAATAGAGGGGCACTGTTAATGCAATAAATCTAGGATTCAGTGTGCCTAACCCCTGGCACTGGCAGCCAATCCATAAAGCTTTGGTTGTGCAAGAGGTTTAGAGTTATCAGAGCAAAAATGAACATTAATTAAAGCTGGAAAAGACTAAATGAGACAATTTACTGTTTTTAATGTTCAAATATCACTTGCACGTTTTAGAGAGACAGAAACCTTTGTCCCGTTTGATGATTTCTAAATGAGCAGTCGAAACGGTCAACTATGAAGCGTTTTCCTGTCTAGTCAGTCTGACACATTTAAGGATCGCACCTCTCATCAGACGATGTGCTCAGCGACAGAGACGCCACCAAACCTGAACACAGCCCTGCGTACGAGCAAAGAAAACGGGGAGGTTGACCTTTAAGAAAAACAGAGCAATCTCTTTGACTCACAATGTGGCCATAACGTGGCATTGAAATGAATACGTCTGTAAATCCTAAGCACTTATTCTCATTTTTGTTTGAACTTCTTGCCTTTATGTTCATGCCGAATAGCACAATTGTACTTGGAATATGCAAATGACAAAGCTATCAAAGTTGATGCTGTCAAAAGATGCTTTAAAGCCACGGTGCCGGCATCAAAGAAAATATAATTGTATGACTCACCGTTAGACCACGCTACAGTTAAAAATAATTATATAGCCTGCATTAGTAAAAGAAATGACAGTAATTAAAAATAATAATAATAATAGTGACAACTAATACTTTTAAATATCAAGACATGTTGCTTGACTGGTATATGCAAATCTAACATCATACTACATCATCTTGGTGTTTAAAGATATTTAAAGATCTTGATGTGCTGGAGAAAAATAAATGTGTAGATGAAACATGCACTTGTCAGTACCAGAGCAGGTCCATTAGCTAATTAACTCTTTATGCTTTTCTGTCATTTAGTTTGACAAAGAACTGTCACAATTTCGGCCGACGTACTTATAAAGTGAATACTGATTGTAAATATTTTTTTGAATGTTTTGTAGATAAGTAAACATAATTTCTATTGGGATTTGACATGCAGGTCACGGTAGTAACACGGATGTCCTTTTAGCATTAAAACGTAGGAGCTAAATTAGCCTCATTTTACGAACAAATCAAAAAATGTGGCATCATTTGCAGCCTCGTGTGCATGCTGTTAGAAGACAAAAGAAACAATATGGAAATCTGCTCATCAAAGTGTTGCTCTACTAGTAGCCGAGAAACTATTTTTTGGAAAAAAAATTTTAAAGAACAAAAGCAGCCACTTTTCTCAAAACATAAAATACATATTGATAACGTTATCGCTTCGTCTAAACAGTGCGCTTTGTGGCAATACACAATTAACTTCTGATGTTGTAATACTAAACAATAACTTGAGGTGGCCTTTTCCAGCTTTCTATGATTACCTCTGATGGGAAAAGAAAATGTTGGGACAAAACATCAGAAACCTTAAAAAAAAAAGATTCCCCCGTGCGTCCTCCATTTGAACTCGCAGATCGGATTATTTAAAAAAAAAAAGAAACGAGAAAGAGGCCATAACTATTATTTTGTCACTCAGGTATTACGCTTCATAATATTCTGTTGCAGCTCTTCAAATCCCTCATGTGCAGGACGAGGGACAAGCTGGACACACGACCACAGGTGTCTGGTGGCACGCTCCTGCCCTGCGGCCTCTCGGGGCATCGGGCGCATCGTCAGAAGCAGCACTTTTAGTTTGAATATTCATGATGGTGTTGACTTGCAAAAACTCTGCACCCACATATACTGGAGTGTTTGAGAAGAACACGCCAGGTAGTTTATACATGAATATAGATACAAGGTCTCACAGTTTCTAAAACTGTTCATTTTTAGAAAATGTAATGCTCTTTTTTTCTTAACTACAGCACTTGATCGAGCCAAACAACTCAACACAGAGCTGAGTCTCAAAACATCAACTTTTCAACTGACGATGATAATAAAAAATAGCTATGGGTGAGCATGATAAAGTAATTACTGCAAATATCTTCAAATGTTGGTATTAATACACCAGATGTGTCATAATATCTGAAATTGATAGATGCAAAACATTTTTTATTGTCATGTCCATTATGTTCCCGGACAACTCGGAGTGTATTGCCCGTTCATTTACCGGATAACAAAGTAAAGTTGTGTTTATACCTGTTTATGACCTTTTCACCAGCAAGTACTGTTGCTGTTGTTACCTGCAGTATAATATAAAATCCACATGACTTTAGGATGTTGGTCAACCTGTTGACAGCATATTTGTTTAGTGTGTCCTGCTATGCAATTTTCAGAAGCACCTGACAGTATACCAATAGTCATGGTGTCACATCATCAAAAGGCTGAGGAGAATCTAAACATTGTCACAGTGATTTCAAGTTTTGTTGAAACGCTTTAGAAATAAATATTTTCTTCATCTCTAGTTTACTTAGTTTTAAGAGTTCTCCGAATCAAAACAGCTTCACTTTCAGCTACATGATACCGAAACTCTCAAGGTGATGCTGTGTATAAAACCACGTGTTGCTGCTAACAAACCCCCCAACCTTGCAACTGAAAGACAGAAAACCAAAGAACCTCACAGACAGCAGAAAGGGGGGTTGACTGTTTGGTGTGCAAAAAGTGTGTGAAGATGAAGAACATGTGTGACATCACCAGTGAATGTACTGAATTATGTATTGTGATGCATGTCAGATATTAAATTTACAACACAATTAATAACATTTGAACCAATACTTTTGCACTAGTTCTTGTATTCACACATTTTCCAAATTTCTGTCTATGGTGTACGTTTATGTAATTTTGTGGAGCAGCAAACAACAAAGTAACTGAAGCAGAGAATTAATGCAGCTATTTAAAAATAATATTACTAATTCAAAAATACATGGTTTACTTGATCAAAAACAAAAAGCAGTGTCCTGTTTCAACTTTAAATGTGTCAACTGAAAATGATACAGTGAGTACTTTAAGTGTACCACATGCTGTAATATGTAAAGAGACTAGAAAACTAGCTGTTGCACATAAAGGTTGGACAATTCAGTCTTAAAGTTTCAAGGTTTGGGTCCCTGAATAAGTCAACACAGCACTACAACGATTGTTGATTTAGTCAAGTAGAAATGTGGAATGGGAATACTCTTATTAGGATTTTACTAATACACAATGTTTCCTCAGTTCTTTATAATCACACATTTACGACAAACAAATTGGATCAACATATTGTGGTTTCAAAAACACCTCATCTGAGAAAAAGTTGACAAATGTTGGAGATTAGACCCTCATAATGGAAAATTTACTTCAAAAATATACATATTACAGTGTATATATATATTACAGCCTATACATACATACATACATACATACATACATACATACATACATACATACATACATACATACATACATACATACATACATACATACATACATACATACATACATACATACACTGTTTACTTCTCGCTTAATTTTCAGTTAAATATAAGTATAAAGATGTAATAAAAGAACAATGTTTGATAAGGTGAAGCAAATTGTGAAATTGTATTTTGTCTTGAATGATCCAACCTGTTTTTCTGTTTCAGTTTGCATGCACTGTTTAAGCCTGAACTCAATGCGACTACTAATCTGCTAATAGCCTAAAACACAATAAGGTGGAACAACAACTGCTGGAAATAGAACAACCGAGACAAACCGGTGGATATACATTTTTAGTTCTCTTATCATTTCTAACAAAAGTGTGAAGGACACAATAACAATGTGTGTGAGCTGATGGCTTGGCATGTTTTATTTTAAACTACTCTGTTTTTTTGTTTTTTTAATTGCTGACAATAATGTTGGCATTAATTCACACACAAATTTAAGTCAGCAACTTCCATCAGCTTTTTGACCATAACCCATTGGCTGTAACATGATAGTCTTCATTGAGAATGGACATCACTCGATCTCGTGTATTGGTTTACAAAACTAATGCAAAGTAGGAGGGAGCACCATTTTGTGGTGGACCTGTTAGCTACTGTGTTTAAACAGACTTTATACAGCTTTTGTATACAAGCAAACAAAAAGATGAAGAAACACACGCTGCATGTGGACTGTAGACACTGAATAATCCCCATCGTTGTGTTTTGTTGACTGCTCCAGTCAGATGGGACTGTAGGCCACATCACTTGCTATGCTGCTGGCTGTGTTGTTATTGTGTCCGCCTCGTGTAGGTGGACACTCACATTTCATTAATTATCTGGTACATAAACTTTTAAATAAAGATATTCCCCACAAATATATAGATAGGCTTAACATTACGGATGCAACAAAGTGATGTAAACAAGAAGATTGCACCCAATAGGATGCTGAATGTTAATTATAGTATCCATAGGCTGTAAAGGGCACTTGTTTAATAATTGGCTGAAATGCAAAGCCCTTGCTTGGCATGTAGAGCACATGTAATAACGCTGCAAAATGCATTGTTGCCTGGAATAGTACACAACGTTCTCTTTTACAAGAAAACCTGAACACAAAGTCACTTATTGCATCTCTAATTATTTGGTTGAATGTTGTTGTTTTTTACTCTGTAGGTCAGTAGTTTGATTTGCTCTGTACTTGTTGTTGTTGTTGTTTTCGTGACATGAGATAGTGCTTGATGCACAAGTGTGCTCTGGGTAGCTGTCGGTGACCAGCGGGCCTAATGTGCAACAATAACAACAGACGTGGTCCTGCAGGGCAACACATACCTGTTCTCTGGATATACAGGGCAACGAAGGTCTGCGGGGCATTTTACAACTGCCATAGTAGCTGGTCGACGTCTCCCCCAGTGAAACACAACTGGACCTTCTCCGGGGTCTGATCACTGGGACCTTTTCCTCCGCGGAGGAAATGCCACTCGGCGCTTCCCTCGACGGGTAGTAGCGGTCGAAGCAGAGCCCCAACAGGGAGCCCGACACCCCCGCGCAGCAGGCGAACAGCGGTCTGAGCAGCGCGGGCAGACCGCTCAAACTTGTGAAAGAAACCAGCCACACCACGCTGGAGAAGACCAGTATGAGCACACTGTGTTTGAGCTTCAGAGTGGGGATCAGGGTGAGCAGACCCACGCATCCCAACACGAATAACAACCTGCCCACCATTTGCATCTGGTGTTGGTCCTCTCCCCATTGCAAAAACCGCAAAACCAAAAAATCCCCGAGGTAACACGATGCTGGCAGCGACACGAGCCAACATTTGCTGCTCTCCTTCTTTTTCCTCCTCAGGTAAAACGTCAGAAAGAAGAAAGCACATCCTATGCTGAATAAGGGACTGATGGACTGGGAGAAGCCCGACAAAAAAGTCCGCAAATCCCACAGCGAGTCACTTTGCACGCTCCTAGAAATGAGGAAAGAAACCGCGAAGACTACAAACGCGCCGACGTAGAGGGCAGAGACCTTTAACACTTTTGAATTAACAATGTCTTCGTTGCAAAACCTGCACACGTTAAACAAAAAGCCCCTCTGATGGTCCTGTTTCAGAGGGGTGACGCAGCTCTTCACATAGCCGTTCCTGAAGCCCTCTGAGCTGTTTACACTTCCAGCTCCGTCGTGGTGCCTTGTTTTACTGTGCAAAACCTCTCCTTCCTCCCGTGCAGCCATGGCGCGACTGTGGCTCCTCGTATCCACGCGAAAGTCCCCCTCTCTTCCAATATTCACGCCGTGTTAACGCTGAACTACATGACAGCAAATGCACTCCATGGTCACTCAAACGTGCTCCAGCACTTGGACTAAAGAAAGAAGGTGAGATGTTGTTTTTACAGAAAAGGGGCTCTCTGTCGCCACCTAGAGGCCACAACTTGAACCGACCGGGGCTTTGTATTGTGGAGCGTCGAGTCGATCCTGGGCCGCATCGTTGATGTGACATAAGCGATATACTGATGAGCTGCAGTTGAAGACCAAACTTAAAAAAATAAAAATCCTATTTATTTAAAAAATAAAATAAAATAAAGAAAACACCGTGGGTACAATAGTGTTTCAATAGTGCCCCCTGCCATTCTAGTTTAACTATTTCAGATATTCCTTATTTGTAGGAAAACATTTTTTTTTATTGATTTACTTTATTATTTATTTAAAATGCGTATTTTAGACCCGATTTAATCTCTCCACAATGTGAATGTCACTTGTTAAAAATATAGACACATTAATTAGTTAATTTAGCCAAATGTTACAGAGTTTGTTCCGATTTGTAATGATTCTCGTGACTCAAGCATTTGCATATCATTTTAATTGGCTTGACCATAGTCTACTTAAATGTTATACCTAAAGTAATAATAAAAGAATAATTGATCTTTGGGTCAGTGTCGCCACGATGCATCAAGTTGCTCTGGGATCGTTTGCTTCGCCTGGTTCGCTCAGTAGGACGAATGTCGATTAAACCGATCAGAATAACAACGTAACCGGTGGTAGCTGTTGTTGTAGTTGCCAGATAGCTCACGTTGAATAAATATATAGTTTAACATATTTTCCGAGATATGTTTAAAGAAAAAAAGCCGCACCTGGATGCTATCGGCCCTAGCGAGCTAATTACACTAGCTTGTTGACATCCTAAACTCACTAGGAGGTTATATACCAACAATACTTTTGAGGGTTGAGGATACGTATTGATCCACGTGAACTGACAAGGTCCCACCCTAAAACTAAAATCCCGTCCCTTATTATACGTATGTATTTTTATTTTGTCCAGGCTTATCATATCAACTTAAATAAGACAACAACAGAAGACAAACTGTTTAGTGATTACAGACTAACTCATCTTCTACCACACATATCTTGTGGATATTTTACACAGCAGAAAGTTTGTAATGTCACAGGACAGGATATTAACGATGACTGCATACCATTGAGCAATAAATAGAGCAGGGCCGTCTTTAATGTAATGAGTTAAGCCTGTGCCTCTGATGATACAAAATATCTGCTGTGAAAAAAAAGGTCTATGGAAAGACAAGGGGCTGTTTTATCAATAGCACATTTCAGTAAGGTAAATATTTAAATGCATGCAGCAAAATATAATGGTCAGAAGAATAAAGTACAAGAAAAGCTAGCTCGGATGTAATTAATCAAATAAAGATTATATGATCCCATATCACTAATTGTGTGTCACATACGGTAGACTGTAAAGTGTCATCAGACGTTTCTGAAAAGTAAAGATCTGATGACATTATCCTTAAGCGTTACTCCCAGTCAGTGTTTACTGTTGGTTGAGTGTGTTGTCAGTGGGGTGAACAGTGCTGCCTTTTAACACTGAATACACATTCACACGTGTAAGTTAAATGAAGGCCTATGTGAGGTTGGTCTCAACTCAATGCTTGTATCTGCACACCACCACTATGAAATTGTTCACCGGTGTCCTTTTATATTTTTCGTTCTTTAGTTAATAGTTTTATTCCTTCTTGATCTGGTAAAATAACTGTTTCCTGGTGAGACCAAGAGAAACCATACCCACAGAACAGGATCTTTAAACTAAGTTAAATGAAAATCCCATAAACAATAGTTTTGGTTGTAAGCATACAGAGTATATGGTAGCATGGGTGTTGCTCTTTGTCTGACAAGGTTCTGTAGTGTAATGTAAACAAGCACTTTGCTCTTGACTTGAACCATAAACCCTCCTAATCATAACAACTGCAATTTAAATATGTATACCTATGTAAACACGTGCATGTTAATCAGTGTACGAATATTGTAGCCTGCTGTGGTGTTTGCAACTGTACAATACTGTTACATTTATAGCATTACATTGTTTTTGCAAAACTGACCAGTGAAATACTTTTTAATGAGATTAATGAATTGCTGGTTTTGGTCTTTTAATGAGATTTGTTGAACGCAATAATACAAATGATAACATAACTACACTTAGTCAATTATTAACCTTTCATATTACAATTATGATTTGTCAAAACAATGTTTCTGTGCCATTTTATAAGGTCTGCTATAAAAAACTCTCTTTTTGTTTTGGAAATGAAAAATCATAGTTGTATTTGTATGCTTTGTGCTGAAGGCCATTGGCCATGCGTTGTAGAAGATATTGACTTATGTGGAAGATACTGACTTCAGAACGAGTTTCAGACACGTTTCCGTGCATTGACCTTTTCACTAAGACTAAGCTTCCACTGGAGGGTGCTGCATACCAATACTAAATACTTGGTCCTACATAATTGTACAACATTACAAAAGTGTAGTTACTAGCTGTACAATGCTTTTCAAATTATCTTTGGTCTCTTTGTTAAAGTGTTAAACTGAAACGTCTTCAAAAAACATCCACCATCGCGGTAGCGTTGGCGAGAGTCTGGTCTGAACCCAGCTTTCAGATATTTCTGATAAGTGACGTTTCGGGTTAGTTTTACTTTCGCGTTTGGACCATCCGGCGCACCGTAGCAGTGATGTGGCTCAGAAAGTAATCTTCCACGTCAGTAGGAAGTAGTGGAGAACTACAGAGACAGCTCGCCAAAGGGATCACCTGAGAATTTTTACAGATGTAATAATCCAAAACTGGGTGTCGAAGGCCAGGTATGTTATGTTACTTATTCTTAATCGACATCACGTTGAGTGGTGTTTCTTCTCCTCTGACCCGTGGGAACTGCTAAGACAGCGAGCTAACGTTACTGTCCTCCATTTCATTGCTAGCCTGTGCACGAGCTAACCTGGCGTTAGCTAATGTACGATAGGTAGCAATTGGTTATATGGCTTCATTAAACGAAACCAATTGAATAGTCGACTTATTAGCCTCTATGATGTTCGTGTTTAATATGTGAGTTTTGCTCTACAGCGTTTGGTGCTCACGAAAGCTCTGGATGCGGTAACAGTAGTTTCAGTGTTAATGCTGCGTGTCACACTTTCTTAACTTGGGTTTAATCATCTTCTTTGTCATTGTAAACACGGCCTCTTGTTGTGTAACTATAACGTTAATTATATTATATTTATTCAAAGACAGCTCGGCAATAATTCAACTCCTCTTTTTCGTATAGCTTTAGCTGTGACACCCTGTACTGCTGCCAAGAACAGCAGGCGTGTCATTTATGTCTCCTAATAGTTATTTTTTTAAAATATATATCAATTTCTTAGATATATATATATATATATATATATATATATATATATCTCCAAGAAATTGATATAATTGATATTGAGATGTGTTTTTTTAAAAAAGGCTTAAAAAAAGGCTTGTCTGTATTCTTAGAGTCCACAGGTAACGTTATCTGCAGCATACAGGTGATTTACCAATCAACTTATATTTTAAGTTAGTTGGTGTTATGCTGGTGACTGTTGTGGTGACCAAATAAAACAGATGAGTGCCCAGCTGCCATTCGTAATTGCAACTTAATGCAGAAAGTTTAAGTTTTATCTTCATCGCATACCCCTGTTGACCAGGCCTTTATCATTAGGATCTTTTGTCTGATGCAACACAGATGCAGACATAGTCCAACCAAGCAATGCAACATAAGGGTTTTGTTAGCAAAAACACACACGCCATTTATTGGAATCTTGTATTCAAGTGTCCATACCATGAAATACTTTTGTAAGCGTATAATGATTAATACCATTTTGCAGCTCTCCTCCAAGTTTTCTGACCATGGTTAGTGAGGGCATGCCTTGAGTCAGCGGCAGATAGTCCAAGACCGGTCACAACTATGGCAGGGCGAACACCAATTTCCAAATGATCTGTTGTGCATTTAGGGAACTCTGGAAGGACACTGCTTTGTTAGCTGACAGTACTAAATATACAATGAGCCAGTATGCCGTACAATTGCACTTTACATTAAGAAGTGGTTATATTTGGTAAATCATGCTTTATAGACTCAATTAGTTCTGACAGTTTTCCAGTAAAAAACTAATCCCTTGGATGGATACCTGGATCTAGGTTTTAAAAAAGCTCATAGAAGAAGAGTTGTCTGGTTCCATTTTAAAACAGTTTGCCATGCTTTCTTTGGCTGCTGCCAAGAAAATTAAATATAATCCCACAGTGCTTCATTCTCTTTTTAGCACGTTTGGTTTTACAGTAGATTGTTTGTGTCCAATGTTTATGCAGATGTACTTTAGTTTGAAGTTATATCCCACATCTGCTGTTCTTATATTTAGAAGAAGAAGAAGAAACCCCTTTATTAGTCCCACACTTAGTCCCACAGTGGGGAAATTTATCCTCTGCATTTGACCCATCCTTTAAGGAGCAGTGGGCAGCCTCGTGAAGCGCCCGGGGAGAAACTATGTGTACTTATGTGTATTCTTATATATGTGTCTCTGCTATTTATAAGATCTACTGTTCTTCTGTTTCCCATAGGTATTTTCCAGTGAGCATCATTCATTGGGATTCTTCTAAACTGATACAAGCCCAGCAGCAAACATGACGGCAGCAGAGAACGTTTGTTACACTCTGATCAATGTTTCATCCGACTCAGAGCCCCCTTCTGAAGTCAGCCTAAAAGCTGATCTAGGTAACTCTTCTGAATATTAACTTGCAAAGCTATCTCTCAAAACCACAGTAAAACATATAGATGGGAAATATGAATGTCTCCATTTCAATTCAATGAAGGTGGTTGGAATTCAATTTGTGTGCTCAGTGTTGGAAAAAGTACTCAAAATAATAATAATAATAATTAAAAAAACCATATTTGTCACAAACCGCACTGTTGACAATTTTCATAGGGATTCTTGCTTCAGTTGACAGTGAAGTCTATGGGTTATCCCGAATAGCTGTACCCAATGTTGTTTTTTCTTTACAAAGGACTAAACTAATGAATTGCTCAACAAAATACCAATCACTTTATATCCTTCGTGGGAAAAAATTATAATTCAACCAATTCCTTTCAAAAAGATTTAGGTTAAGATCCATTAAAGTCCTAATGTATGCTTGAGGCCATGCCGATCAGATTATAGCCATAATAATAATTGGGGTTTTTTTTAACAGAAAAGGGGGAGATCAAGGCAAAGACGGAAGCCCTGAAGAAGGTCATCATCATGATCCTGAATGGTGAGAAGCTGCCAGGGCTGCTGATGACCATAATCCGCTTTGTGCTGCCACTTCAAGACCACACCATCAAAAAGCTGCTGCTGGTTTTCTGGGAGATTGTTCCCAAAACAACGACAGATGGAAAACTGCTTCAGGAGATGATCCTGGTCTGTGACGCCTACAGGAAGGTAAGATAATCAACTCAGTCCGTAGATATTTTTAAATGAGGTGTTCCTTGCACCATTATACACTGTGTAACAGCAAGAGAAATACTGCAATTTTGATAACAAAATGAGACTTATTTTTGATATATTCTGATTGGGCCATATGAGATGGTAAGATGCACTCATTTGAAGGGATAGCTGAACACCAATATGGCATGGTTGCTGGACTGCTGAACCCACATCATTTATATTTGTGTATATATAATGCAATCATACATGATGTTTTAAATTTGAACTCCGCTAAAATATCATGTGAAATCTTTCTCTCAATTCCAGGACCTGCAGCATCCCAACGAGTTCATCCGTGGCTCCACTCTGCGTTTCCTGTGCAAGCTGAAGGAGTCCGAGTTGCTCGAGCCTCTCATGCCAGCGATCCGGGCCTGCCTGGAGCACCGTCACAGTTATGTGCGCCGCAATGCCGTCTTGGCCATTTACACCATCTATAGGTACAAACTGTTCAGTATTTTATATTCAGTCGCCTTTCCCACACATACATATGTTGTACTATATTCATTCGTGAACAACAAACAGCTGATGATGTTTTCTTGTTTTAGGAACTTTGAGCATCTCATCCCAGACGCTCCAGAGTTGATCCATGATTTTCTTGTCAATGAGAAAGATGCCAGCTGTAAGAGAAATGCTTTCATGATGCTGATTCATGCAGATCAGGTCCGTAGCATATTGTCCTATTTCTTACTGGTATTATTGTTGTGTGCCACTATGGCCGTCAGTTTCTTTCACAAAGGCCCAACTTGCCTCATGTCACTCACACATTCACATCTTACAGGATCGAGCCCTGGATTACCTCAGCACATGCATTGACCAAGTTCAGACTTTTGGCGACATTCTCCAGCTGGTCATTGTGGAACTGATTTACAAAGTGAGTCGAGGCCTTTAATAGTCTAATATGAACTTAGTAACGCACAGCATAGCACCAGAGGAGCTGCTTTAATGTCTGAACTCTTGCTGTGTTTGTTCTCTGCCTGCTAGGTTTGCCACGCTAACCCCTCTGAGCGCGCCCGGTTCATCCGATGCATCTACAACCTGCTGCAGTCCTCCAGTCCTGCCGTTAAGTATGAGGCTGCCGGCACTCTTGTTACCCTCTCCAGTGCTCCAACAGCCGTTAAGGTACATTACCAAGGTTTATCTTGTGTGCACCATATACTATATCGTACTGATATTGTACTAGACATGACCCAATAGCAGTGATGTCTTTGGTCTTGTACCTTCTCTTATGCACTCTGTGTTTTGTTGGACAGGCTGCTGCCCAGTGCTACATTGATTTGATTATCAAGGAGAGCGACAACAATGTGAAGCTGATTGTTCTTGATCGTCTGATTGAGCTGAAGGAGCACCCAACTCACGAGCGTGTCCTCCAGGTACGTTGAATTATTTCTGCAATTAACAAATAGAATGTAGTTCCTTGTAAACCTCCAAGACCATTTGTCCTCTATCTCACATATTATTGACCTTTCAACATTTTAGTAGTATTTATGTTGTTAGTCTTTTGAGTTTAACAATTAGTATTATTTGATATGAGACCAAAACAAAACATGTAAAATAAATATACAGAATTAAGTTTTCTATTGTTTAGTTTAAGAGTCAAAAGCAGCAGAAAAATCAGTAAGATATCAGAATTTGACAAACATGATTTTCACCTGAAAGCCCCCCATTTGCTGCACCTACAGTTCATCATCTCCGCTAAGACCTAATGTGGATGCCACTAATACTTTGTGATGCTTTGTTAGGATCTTGTGATGGACATCCTGCGTGTTCTCAGCACTCCTGACTTGGAAGTCCGAAAGAAGACCTTGCAGCTGGCGCTGGACCTTGTTTCATCGCGCAATGTTGAAGAGGTCAGTGGCGTGCACAGTACACTCATGTTGTTGTTGTTGATTTCATGTCCAAACATGGACACGGGGGGGAAAGGGAATATACTGTTAATGAAGTGGCATCTGCTTGTTTTCCAGTTGGTGATTGTTTTGAAGAAAGAAGTGATCAAGACAAACAACGTATCAGAACATGAAGACACTGATAAGTACAGGCAGCTGTTGGTGCGCACGCTACACTCCTGTAGTGTGCGCTTCCCTGACATGGCGGCCAATGTCATACCTGTGGTGAGTATCCTATTATTTAGCACTTCAATTTAGTTATAGTTCATTGCTTTCTGAGAGAGACCCCAATGGTGGTTTGTACTGTATATTTGACAGAAGTATAGTAAAGCAGTTCTTTGTGATGATACGATTTACAGCTGATGGAGTTCCTAAGTGACACTAATGAGGCAGCTGCTGCTGATGTGCTGGAGTTCGTTCGGGAGGCCGTTCAGCGGTTTGACAACTTGAGACCCCTCATCATCGAGAAGATGCTGGAGGTCTTTCACTCCATCAAAGCTGTCAAGTAAGGCTTTCTAAGCACTTTGAGGGGAATATTATGCGTCATCTTGGTTTATGTCTCTCTTATACTAAGCAGTTTAGTTTCGGGTTAGTCTACGTGGTTTATATAAATAGCTATGTCTGTGACGGTTAAGTATATTTATATATGTATTCAGTCTTTACTAATGAGAAGTCAATACTCGTACTAAAACGATACCTCCAATGTGAGCTGATCTTTGAGGCAAAATCGCACATTACAGTACTTCACCAGTTGTGTGTCCTCTGAAATGATGTGATATATATCGAAACAAGTAGATAGACAATTGAAAATACTCAAAAAGGGTAGGTTTTGGTTGCTGGTTACTTTAAATGATAAATACGAAAATGGTCTGATTTTGGTCAATCTGGTCTGATAATCATTTGTCAATTGTTCCATAGACTTGGCTAAGTTGTTTTTACAGGAGTGTGTAGCATCGCACACACTCCTGGCAATAAATGATTCTGATTCTGATTCTGAGAACGCTCCTGACCTTTGTCACCATTGTCATATTTCAGGATCTACAGGGGAGCGTTGTGGATCTTGGGAGAATACTGCAGCACCAAGGATGATATCCAAAGTGTGATGACCGAAGTACGCAGGTCCTTGGGCGAGGTATGTTTGTCTTCTAGTCAGAATTTAATGTGACACAAGGTTACCTGACAGTCCTTTTAAAAATGTCTTGACATCTGTGTCTCACGTGTACAGATTCCGATTGTAGAAAATGAGATAAAGAAAGAGACTGGTGAGATGAAACCAGATGATGAAGTAAGTGCGGCTCCAGCCCAGAAGCTGGTGACAGAGATGGGCACCTATGTGACACAGAGTGCCCTCAGCTCTTCCAGGCCTTCGAAGAAAGAAGAGGATAGGTAAATACTGATATTTTCTTTGTTTGCCTGTAATATTCAGTTGATTGTATGGAGTTTGGTCATCTTAACATCCAGCTCACTCAATAAACACTGATTTTGCTGTTGCAGGCCTCCACTCAGAAGCTTCCTGATGGATGGAGACTTCTATGTGGCAGCTTCCCTGGCCACCACACTGACCAAAGTGGCCTTGCGCTATGTTGCTATCGTTCAAGACAAAAAGAAACAAAATGTAAGTTGTTCTCGCTTAACTGACACCTTTGTAAAAAACCATTAAACCTGCTGCCTGTTCCTCTGATCCCTGCTCTCTTGCTGTCCCTCTCAGTCCTTTGTTGCGGAGGCCATGCTGATCATGGTCACTGTGCTGCACCTGGGGAAGTCCTCTCTGCCCAAGAAGCCAATTACAGACGATGACGTGGACCGCATCTCGCTGTGCCTCAAGGTTCTGTCTGAGTGCTCGCCACTTATGAATGACATTTTCAACAAGGAGTGCCGCAGATCCCTGTCACATATGCTGACTGTCAGACTGGAGGAAGAGAAGCTGTCACAGAAGGTAATCACAGTTGATTCAGAGGGCTGAACCTAATATTTAACCTCGTGACAGTTGGGCACAGCTGAAGTATCCCCACAAGTAGAGGAAGTAAACTCATGTTTTCTGTTAATTGTGTTAAGGCTCTTCACAAAAACATTGTCACTGCAATGTTTGTCTTCATTCTGCACAAAATGTTTCTTGATTTTCTTTTTTCTTATAACCTTTTTTGCTTACTATTTTAGGTATTTATGGTGTTCGGATTCAGTTGTGAGCTACTTATAGGTTGGATTACCCCCCAAAAATAACCATTTACGTTTCTTATTCTAACCACAGAAAGAGTCTGAGAAACGCAACGTCACAGTGCAGGCAGACGACCCAATCTCCTTCATGCAGCTGACAGCCAAAAACGAGATGACTTCTAAAGAGGACCAGTTCCAGCTCAGTCTGCTGGCTGCCATGGGCAACACTCAGAGGAAGGAGGCTGCTGATCCCCTTGCTTCAAAACTCAACAAGGTACACCACCAGCCCTGCAAAAGAATTACGAGAACAGCCCTACTGAGAGACTGATTTTGGGCTGTAAATATCATCTCTGCTTGGAGATTGGATTGATTTTTTTTTTTTCTGTTGAAAACTTGCCCATTTATTGTTGCAATTTCAATGCATGAATATTTGAAGACCTCAGTGTGACATTAGTCTCAGAGGGAGATGCTTCTATTGATTGCTCAGTGGGAAAGTGTTTGGATTTTACCAATATTCTATTTAGTTGATGTGTTATTAATCTAAAGTTAATTTACACTCTGAGTATAATTCATGCAAGGACTTACAACTACACGTTATTTTATTTGTCATCCCGCTGTACTGCAACTAAAGTCCTTTTTGTGCAAAGGCACTGCTCTAAAATCCCTTTTAGAAACTCTTAATCAATCACCTACCGTGAGGAAATATTATTAAGTTATAATGTAAATGATAATTAAATGTAATGTTTGTCCGTTCCAGGTGACCCAGCTGACGGGCTTCTCAGACCCTGTGTATGCTGAAGCCTATGTTCATGTCAACCAGTATGACATCGTGTTGGACGTGCTGGTGGTCAACCAAACCAGTGATACTCTCCAGAATTGCACTCTTGAGCTCGCCACTTTAGGTTAGTCTGGCTTATTTTCCAGCTCACTCGGCTGTACAGGTTCTCTACCCTAATGATGCTTATCCAAGCCAATCACTTTGTGTTGCTGCATAGCGCTACGTATGCATTTCACTAAATGTATCCATCCCACAGGGGACCTCAAGTTGGTTGAGAAGCCTTCACCCCTAACTCTGGCTCCTCACGATTTTGCGAACATCAAGGCCAACGTCAAAGTGGCGTCTACTGAGAACGGCATTATATTTGGCAACATTGGTAAGACATTCATTTTGTGTCTGTTTACCATTTTAATTCAACTTGTGTTTGTTTCGCTGTCCGTAGGCCGAGCATGTTTTTTCATTTGTTGGATGTTTTATTCTGTCTGTTCAGTCTATGACGTGTCGGGAGCTGCTAGCGACAGAAACTGCGTTGTCCTCAGTGACATCCACATTGACATCATGGACTACATCCAGCCAGCGTCCTGCACCGATGCAGAATTCCGACAGATGTGGGCAGAGTTTGAGTGGGAAAACAAGGTAAGCATTTGTATTCCACATCAGCTTTGCATTTTTATTTTGTTTTGCATCATAAATCAGATATTTGTTCTCTATGTTCCCTATTTTTAAGGGAACACGTTGATTTACGTTCAACACATCAATAACATTACTAAGGGAAATTATAACGTGTGAATGTTGAAGATGGTCTCTAAGAAATCTTTCTGTGTCGCAGGTTACGGTGAACACCAACATCACTGATCTGAACGAGTACCTCCAGCACATCCTCAAGTCCACCAACATGAAGTGTCTGACTCCTGAGAAGGTTGGTATGAGGCATCACATACAGCACAGCAAAGAAAGTAAATGGTGGATTTAAAGAATCAGAAGTGGCCTTTGTCAGTAATGTATCACCACATATTTGAAGAAGTGCGTCAAAACTATGTTGTTGTTTTACAATATTCTCAACTCTTTTCTTTTTATCTCATAAACCAGGCACTCTCTGGCTTCTGCGGCTTCATGGCTGCCAACCTTTATGCTCGTTCTATCTTTGGAGAAGATGCCCTGGCTAATGTCAGCATCGAGAAGCCCATCCACCTGGGGCCTGACGCACCTGTCAACGGACACATACGGATTCGAGCTAAAAGTCAGGTGGGTCACAGCTGCTACACCAGAAACACTTACTCATCTCTGAAGTAGAGGCTTGGTTGAATTTATTTGCTATGCACCAAATTAATCTTTTTGAAGTATACCATTTAATCTAGTAACCCGTTGAGAGAAAAAAATAGATAAGGAGAGTGAATATATGAAATGAGCTGTTTTGTGTGATGTTGCACTAAAAGCTTTTTGCTCTTATCAGTAAGTTTACAGTCTGCTACAATAAATCATCCCTCCTTTGTTGCACAGGGGATGGCCTTGAGTCTCGGTGACAAGATAAACCTCTCCCAAAAGAAGTCCAACATCTGAGACAACTCTGGTCCAGCTGTAAAAGCCACCTGCTTTTCTCATCTATCATCCATCTTTTCAGATAATTAAGAACTATATGGTTAGTTGCTTCCGTGCTGTTTCTTTTTTTCTAACATCACTGCTGTCATTTCGTTAAATTTCTTTTCCTGTCCTGTTTAATTTTCAATAAACAAATGTTTTAAAAGTGACATAACTTTGCTTCATTCATTGATTCATATCTACATGTAGTAAATGAGAAGGTGTTTCAGGCCTTTTTCCAACGTGAACAAATTGAACTGTCTCATGGTTAAAGATTGAATGAATACTGTGATTCTATGAACAGCCACTGTTTGAGGGCTTTCTCCTGTAATGTTTAACTGTACATGATGGCCTGAAGGTGAATGTTTAGTGAATTACTTCACAGAAAATTGTTTGTCAAAGGAGGTTGTGTCCCAAAGTGAAGGGACTCCAGCCTGCAGCTCCTGCTGTGTCCAGCTTCACTGCCCCGGGCTCTAATTAGAATTCCTCAGATGCCTTGTGTGAAATCTTGCAGAGTGTGAAACTGATAGGAATTAGTTCTGTCTTTCTCCCTAAATTGACAATGACATCCCAAAGACTGTTAAATACATCCATATACATGGCTAATACATTGTAGCGATTTCACAGGTACCCTCAAAGCCATCTGCGAGTTTTACGCTGTGATAATGAGATGGAGATTGATTAGTGTTGGCAGAAAGCTACATTTTGCTCTTGCCCTCCTATCATTCATGAGTAAAGGGACATCTCAGGGAATGTGCCAGATTAAAGGGTCACAGTCCTGCTCACACATTTACAATATCTGTGAAATCTCTCTCCCCATGGGGCTGGACAAAGGCTGAAAGGTGCCTTTGAGGTCAGAACTTCAACTCTGAAACTAAATAGTTTGCTATCTGGCTGCACTGTCTCAGCCAAGCTACCGTGTGCATTGTGTGGCCTCTCTGGATTTAGGGTTGATATTACTCTATCATATGATATAGATATTACTATAGAACCAGAGATTTAGCACCCTGGGTTTTTGTACTGATTTTCAATTGTTGTTGGCACACAGTACTCACCTCAAAGAAGATTAAAGTTACATTCTTTAGTTCCTCATATTTATGTATGTGGATCCGTACTGTCTGTGGAACAGTGGATTTATGGTGGCTTTATTTTGGATCAAGCCCAATGTCAAAACAACTTCTGCTTGTGACTGTGTACAATTGTATTTCTTGAGACACTCGCATGTTGACTGGTATGTGTTATAGACACCTATTCTGCATTTTATTACAAAAACTGCTGCAGCAAATATTTTTCAAAGCTTTCTAATTGTTACCAAGCGTGTCCTTAGCACTAAAAGCACCCATAGGTGACACTAGATGGCGCCACATGTGTCAACGCAGAGTGTTGATATTTTGCACAGTATAATCCTAAAAGATCTGTCATAACATGGCATATAATTGACATGTTGACATAATACAAGCAATGCTTGTGCACACAGGAGTGAAGTCATTTCAGATTAACTGACATAAGTCTGCACTTTTATTTTCACCTCGTGATAAGTTATGACACCACTTCAAAGTGCAATGCAAACATCAGCATGTTGAGCTCCTGTAGATTATTAAAACAAAGCCTCGTACTTTTTTTTTTTTTTTAGAAGTCACTGTCATATACCAAAGAGGATGTTGCTGAAACTGAAATTATCTATACAGTCTATTTGTATAAGGCATGTTGTGCAGTTATAATTTGATTGCATTATTGACCAAGTTAGTCGAGTATCTGCATTCTAGAAAGTGTTTCAGTTACAGTTTCAGTAGTATGATAATATTATAATGTTTTGGTGATGTGTGTGATATGCTCCTGTTTTTGGTTGTTATTCGTGTGTCAGAGACAGTCCAACTCACAAATGTGAATTGTTAGTTTACAGTAGTGATAAAAACCCGTCCTACGATAAAAAGAGGAACTCCTTAAAAAACGTTTATAACAGAGTTTATAATAGACTCCTAATCGTTTTCGCGATGATAACGATAGCTGCAGGGCGCCTTTATCATCGACGCACTTGGTTGCAGTTTCAGTCGGCTAAACAGGCCTCGCTTCTGCGTGTGTGCAGGCTGCCTGCGTTTGAGGACAGGAATGTGACTGCAGGGGAGTATGATATTAGTCTCAGTACGGGGCTGCAGGGTCGGATCCGGCGTGTTTAGGTGTGTGTGTGTGTGTGTGTGTGTGTGTGTGTGTGTGTGTGTGTGTGTGTGTGTGTGTGTGTGTGTGTGTGTGTGTGTGTGTGTGTGTGTGTGTGTGTGTGTGTGTGTGTGTGTGTGTGTGTGTGTGTGTGTGTGTGTGTGTGTGTGTGTGTGTGTGTGTGTGTGTGTGTGTGTGTGCGTGTGTGCGTGTGTGCGTGTGTGCGTGTGTGCGTGTGTGCGCGCGCGTGTGTGTGTGTGCGTGTGTGCGCGCGCGCGTGTGTGTGTGTGTACTGTAGGTGGGGTGTTGAGGCAGTCACACACCGCCTGTAGAAGTAGAAGGGCCTCTAGCGCCAGACATTAGTACTGGTCTGCATGCTCACTCCTACTATCTTATCCACAGCGCGAGCATCGCAGTGTCTCGGCACGAACACGGTCGGGCGCGTGGACAGGCGGCCGCAGCTCCGCAGAGCCCTCTCCGTCCCCCCGTGCACCAAACGGACTACGTCGACGAGTCTTTTTCTTTTTTCTTTTCTTTTTGGTTCATATCTGAGCTCCAGTCTCTCTCGCTGCAGGGCCTCTTCAGTTTACTGGTGGGGGGGAGAAGAAGAAGAAAAAAGTGGGTGTTTGCTGCTCACTGGTGTTCCGGCAGCGGCGGCGGCGAGCGCAGCGAAGTGTCCTCGATGGCGGGCTGGAAGGACGGCTCGGTGCAGGAGAAGTATCGGCTGGTTGTGGTCGGAGGCGGCGGGGTCGGGAAATCAGCCCTGACTATCCAGTTCATCCAGGTCAGTAGCGTGCACCCTCCCCTTGAATTAAGCCCCATGGCCGTGATTTGATTAGCCGAGATCACGGCGAAAGAACGGGGGAGGCCAGACACGGGAGCCCCGTCAGCGGGCACCGGGGTCTGTTTCTCTTCACTACTTTGCTGAGGCCTGCAACTATTTACCGAGGGGCTGCTAGGAGACATTGGGGAGAGGTGGCAAGGCGTATTTTGTGAATAAAACGAAGAAGGACGGCTGTCACTTTAACTCGACAATAGCCGAGAGCTCCACTTCCACTCTGCAGTTCACAGCCGCTAGTCGACAGAGAAAGCGAAGTGGGTCTGTGGAGCTCCCGAGTTGCCCTGTTTTTATGAACTTGCTGCAAAGTACGGCAGCTTATTTCGAGCCCCTTCGAAGATTTAGTCTGTCATGGCCTACCGAGCCAGAAAGAGTTTCGGGTGGAAGTCCAGCTTCACTGCCCCTGTATAAATATAAGTTGAGTACTGATACCCTCACAGAGAGCAAAGGCACTTCTGAGTTATTATATTGTTGTAAAGCCACCAAGCTGTTCCTTATGTCATTAGACATATGTGAACTAGACAGAAGATCCGTCACAGTAGAATATGCAACAGCAGCACAACATGTCCATTGGAAGATAATTAACTTTTATCTTCAGAAGTAGACTTTCACCAAGGCAAGCCACTGGTTAACCTCATTCAAAGCACTTCCAGCAACTGAAGGCAAAGGAGGACACTAATGTGAATATTCTTAGAGATTAAATGGCGTCATCCTTTTTACTTCAAAACTCACCTGTGTCACATATAAAATACATGTAAACAGTTACCTCCCTCTATCCCTGGTTGCATTCCAGCACACTGCAGACTTATCCTGCCTTGCTTTGACCTTCCAGGCTTTCATAACAGTCATTTAAGCAAGAGCCCCGGAATGCCTACCACACACACACACACACACACACACACACACACACACACACACACACACACACACACACACACACGCACACACGCACACACGCTATGTGAGAGAGATGACAAACTTTGCCCTTTGCCCTGTGTGTTTCCCCCTCGTGTCAGTGTGTTACTGATCAGACTGCAGGCAGCTGCATGTCTCCACACTGTCAGACAATGGCACACGATTTAGAGTGGGGGTGAAACGTGTGAGTGTGTGTGTTGGGGGAGTTGTGTCTAATGAGGGTTCAAAAAGCTCATTAACTGCATTCCAAGTAAAAAGGGATCTGATTGATTGTGGCACAGATTTTTGCCATAGCCGACTGACCTGAAGTCAGTAACGCTATAATATATATATAACCCTAATATTGGGAAGTTCCTCGTTTTGTTGTGTAAACCAAACTTTTTAAATAACAATATGTCAATGTTTGTAGATGGAAGATAATACTTGATATCTGCTCTTAAAGGTAACACCAAGCAAAGATGGATTTCTCATTGTATTAAGATGGTTTTACATGCTAAAAAAAATAGCCTCCACCAAGGAGTCTCCTGCCAAATTAATGGACAGCCACAACAATGTTCAACTAATTCAAAAGTCCACAAAAGTGTATAAGTTCAACACAAGAAAATACCATCAAGCTCGCTGTGTCGTGTTCTTGCCATCCATTTCATCTGGGAGGTAAAGAGTGCCAGTGTATACGGGCATTGTTTTTGAACACCCACTTTGTGCATTCAGTGTGCCAACAGTTAATTTCCTGGCATACCGAGTGCCGTGAAAGTGAGAGAGATTGAGATCTTGACTGCAACATGCATCCCCATAAGAAGTTTCTAGAAGTCGCCTGCCAAGGGAAAAGACCTAACAGCTGAATGTGAAGTTGAGGCTTTCCCAAGAACTATGTTGGGTGTTGAGGAGGTGGGGGGTCTGCGTCCGTCTGAGTGGGTTAACGGTCATGGACCATGTGGAATTTGGCTCTTTGGCAAAAGGAAGTCCCTCTACAGCAGCTCTTAGGACCTTCTAGTTTTGTATAGAAAAGCATGACCTGCTTCCTGAATCACCCGAGCCTGTGTATTCGTGGTTTTCTTGACAGTGTTAGATTCAGTGTCGTGCCTTTGGCCAAACATATTAAGTAGTTGAACAAGAGTTATTGCAGAATTACTTTTCTTTATAGTTGTTGTACATTTGGCCATTTATACCAGGCCTCCTGTATGTACTGATCTCAGCGAGACGGTGCTACCGCAAGTGCCATAAGTCTCTTTATAACCCCCAAACCTTTTTTTGAAACTCTTGGTTGGTTTGCGACGGCTTCTGAGAAACGCTGTGGCAATACTTTTTTCTTCAAACAGTATTTGCTTTCTATTGGATACGGCTTCTATGAAATTCATGGCTTAAAACTTTATTGAAATATTTGATTACTGGTCAGGCAATTGATAGCCTGTTATCAAGTAGATAAGGAGTTACTATTGTCATTATTCTAGCAAAAATAGAAAAATTGAGGTAGTTTTGTAAACAGTCTACCTTCATATGGGAGAGGGGCTCCGACAGTTTGAATATCCAGAAAGGGTCTTTGTGTGGAATCATGTGTTATTAGTTTTTGTGCGCAGGAATGTGTGTGTGAAATAAACCATTTTCAATCACGTGTCATTTGAAGATGTTCAATACTGGAGCCAATAAGTGAGTTTTGGCACTGCTATCAAAACATTTTTTTGATTATCAAACGTACCAAACTATTCAATGCACTAAAGCAGTCCTACACAAATGTTGGCCATACAAAGTTAGGATTTATACCAGAACATTTGTGATCAAATAAGTAAACAAGACTATGAATTGATTCATTCCAACTTCTGACATTTTTTGATACTCAATGCTGTGGGCACATTCAGTTGTTTCTCAGAAGTACTGCGCTTCAAAGCCCAGTGCTAATCACGAGGGTGCTGAGTCTGAGACGACTACTGTGCTGGAGCAGGGATTTCAGGGAGTCGGACGATAAAAGATGATGTCGCTAGCACTAACACAGTGGCAGGTCCCTGGGTGCTGCTGGCCACCATAATGCCAAGCAGTTGACTCAAGCTGAGATTGCATTGGGATGACATAACATTGAGTCATCTGACAGAAGTTGTGGAACACAGTGTTTTTCTTTTTTTAAATGTGACGATTGGAAGGGAGGAAGCATCCCATGTAAGGGAAAACATGACTCACATTGGCCATATGAAGACTGCATGTGGGGTGCGCGTGTGTGTGTCTGTAGGTTGTTTTTTCCTTCAGTAATAATGGCACTTCAAAAACAGACTTAATTTACACAGAGTAACCAAAGAAGCTACTAGAATGAAACGGCTCTATAATGAGATGTTGTGCGATCTGATTGCTGGATGAAAAGCACGACACTGCTTGCTCACATGCTTGCTAATATTAGAGTGGTGGCGGCCCTGGGCACTGATGGATTCATGCACGAGAGCACAGAATCATGACTGATCAAGTCCAGACAGATTAGTTAAGGATTTTTGTGGATCTCAGCACGTAGGTGACCCCTTTCTTTCTCTCATACTCCTACTCCATTTTCCACATATCGCACATATTTTTTGATTACTTAAGATATGAGGTAATTCGGAAGGAATGTTGCCATAAGTAATAATTCAATAGAATAAACATGGATTTGAAGCACCGCTTTCCTTGGGCATGTGGAGGCAAGGTGTGGTAGTAATAGTGCTGTTGAATGTGGTGAGCACCGTTTCATGTGAGTTTCTCAGAAACAGCCGCAGGTGGTTAGACAAAGTGTTTGCAGCGACGCTTTTGTGCCTGTGTGTTTGGGATTTAGTTTAGCACTTTAGTTATATGTACATACACAACATAGTCTTAACCCACTTTTGGACACAGGCAGTTGTGTTGCTTTCTGTGTGGCTCAGTGATATGTCACATGCCATACAGCTGAGTGCAAACATTTCCATTTAGACCAGCGCTCCTTCATACCCTTTAAGGGAGGTAAAATCTTTTCTTTGTAACGGAAGATTGAACCATATGACAGTAAGCTCTTTTTTTACTGTAGGGGTTGCAGCTGTGCCCGTTAGGGCAGGTGATGAGAGGGCATTGTTTGTTTAGCTCTGTAGCAGAGTCACCTGTTGGTTTCTCACAGAGCAGAATTGAGAGCTAATAAGCCCCTCATTGGGTTTCACAACATGAATTCTAACCAGAAAGTTAACAAAATTAAATGTAGATATATAAATAATAAACATCAATATTTAAAGATGCAGGAGCAAAACCTTTCAGCACCATGTCACCTGGCGGGTAAAACAAGCAAACTTCAATACATTGTTAAAACACAAAATTTAAATAGCAAACAATTCCTTTACACTGTTTTTGTGAATGATTTCTCCTGACACTGTGCTTATGAATCATCCATCCGGTTAGCAACATCAGCATGCACGAAATTGAAAGAAAAGACTTGTGTTCCCCATGTTTCAGCATCCAGTGACTAAAAGCAAAGCACTCTTAGTCATTTGATAATAGTTAGTTGCCATTTCTTTTTAAGATTTAATATAGTATAGGGGCGGCCGTGGCTCAGTGGTTAGCAGGTCAGACTTTCAATCACCGGGCTGGTTCAAATCCCGGCTCCGGTAGTCCATGTTGTTGTGTCCTTGAGCAAGACACTTAACCCTAATTGCTCACTGTGCTTTGGATAAATGCGTCAGCTAAATGAAATGTAATGTAATATAGTAAAGAAGCTGGTGCTACACTCACATTAATATCTGTTCCATGTCAATGTTCTCCATTGAAAACCTAATGACATATAAAACAATAGCCAGCTTGCTTTGTGCACAGTGCCACAAAGTCGGTGCCTTATTTCCCCCTCACCACCACAACCTGTTATCCTCATTTCATTCTTGTTCTGCATTTTGTCAGTCATTTTATATAATTTTCTTCTTTGGTTTCCTTATGAAAAGTTAAGGTAACAACTTATTAAGCTGTGCCTAGATTGACCAGAGAAACAAGTATGTTTAATAGGGCTGCCTGGAAATCATTGCCAACTTGTTCACAAGGGTTCGAGAAACAATTTATTAATTGTGAAGCTTTTGCTATTAAAGACAATTTAGTTCTCTTTGTACCAAAACGCGATCAGATGTGCCCGTCGATGGGGTCTGATAATGTGCACTGACCCATGACCTCAAATGCAAGTTCATCCTGCTGCTCTGCTGTTTTGTAAGGGCTGACTCTGCCGTGGTGAGAAAACATTTCCTTTTGCATATTGGCCTTAACTGTCCATCTTGTATTCTCTGCTGTAGCTTTACTTCTATGACCGTCTTTTTCAGATGTCACCATGCAAGTGTGCATACTTAATTATATGTCTTTACTTGTCAGACCTCAGTGACCATCCAACTCTACTCAGATATAGTCTATCATAAGTATATTTCTATATACGGTTTTGCGCTACCAATCGGTTATGAATTCAGCAGGACGTGTGATTGGTGCCTGTGTAGTGGTCTAGAGTTTGTAGATTATTGGGCATACATAAACCTTCACAAAATGATGTTTCCTTTGTTAGTTAACTGTGTGGTTGGGGTTCTGCAGTGTGTGAAAGTTGGCATATTATGGCGCCACTAGTAAGCCTGTTTTTGTTTACGGATGGTTGAAGGTGTGTAAAGCTGGCAATATTGTCTGTGCAACACATTACCAAAGCAAAGTACAGCCACATTTATTTGCCATGATTATTCATTGTTCCCAGCAGGGGGATCCTAATGTTTTTGGTGACTACCAGAGTTAAAACGGATAGATTTGCACACCAAGTAGCTCCAGTTATAGTATTTATATTGCTAGGTAAGCACCAAGCTCTTCATCAGACTTTGGTGACTGCCAGAGCAAACGTGCATAAGAAATACATAAATCGAAATGTGCAGATTACCATGAAATATACTGAGCACATTCTTGCTCCCCAGAGGAAGAACCATTTAAATTTGACCCTCAGGCAAAAAAAGGCCAGCTTCTGACACACAACATCATACAATGTTATGGGAAGGCTTGTGTGATATGTACATTCATGCTTCAGGGGAGATAAACCCCTGTTTGCCTTGACCCCATGGCCTTTCCTACAGTGCAACCCCGAGGACAAATTTGACAGTTTTCCATCCACAAATTCCATGCATCCATGGATAATTAGATACTAATTAGAAATAATTAAATGTCCAATGAGTATACTCTTTGGGCGATCCAACACTTTTGAATAGTGGGATGTGATGAACATTGCTGCACCAAAGGCTTCTAGTGAGGCTTCCTTTTAGTTTTGCCTTGTTTGAATGCATGGATAAATACAATCCTGTTGCTGAGATTATTTGCTTGAATCTGGCGAAATGCCATGCAGCACACCATAGGAATGTTCATGCCAGAGGAAGTTGTGGATCTGTAAAGACACTCCCAACCATCTGGGAAAGCTCAAGAGACTGGCAGGTCATCCCTCTCGCTCCCAGCTAATGAGAAACTAATGACTATCCAGGGAGGGAGACTGCTCTTCATCAGCAATAGCATTAACATACAATAGAGACGTTATTACAATGTGAAGCACATGTGGATTATTGCATATTTTGTCTGTATGTACCAGTGTTTTATAGTCATGCTCACAGTAGAAAGGATCCATTGTCAATGAGAAGAACTAACAGGAGTAGATTTACTGTTTCACAAATGGCTTTACACAAACATTTCACCTTCCCTTTATGTCCGTATCTTGTGTGACCTTTAGTGGCCTTTGCACATGTTTACTAAAGTTGGTGTGGACACACACACACACACACACAGACAGACAGACAGACAGACAGACAGACAGACAGACAGACACACAAACATGGCCCAGTACTGAAAGAAAACAATAGATACCAGTCACCTTCTTTGTAAGTGTGCTTCCTCATTCTGCATACAGCTTCTGTTTGTCTGTTTGCAATGTGTTTGTTAGAAATTAGTTCTCTGTTTTGCTTTTCCAAAATAACTCTTCTCACTTGTAATGCTATTATTTTGGACAAATGAATTACGTTACATTACACAATCATTTCCTTGTTCAGTAAAAGGAGAACTTTACCTCTGACGAGTGGCCTTACCATGTTCATTATCTGACAGGACAGAACACATGACGACCTTTTCAAGCCGAAAGAAATGGCAGTGATTATTAGAATTTGTCCGTCCAGCCAACTCACGCAGACACCGACTCATATGCAGCCTTGAATGCAACAGAGGAGCTCCACGTGAGAACTTTTCCAGAGAAGCTCGTGAGCTATTATCATTTGTAAAGCTCATATCAAAAGTTAAAAAATGTCTTTGAGATAGAAATAGAAATATAAGCTGCGTGGTTGTATGTGATTGGACGCTCTCTTAAGTCGAAACCACTTTTGTGAAGCATCTTCTCTTTCTCGTAAAGTTGAGTTGTTCACTGGAGGCGAAGGTGTGACCCTGAATGTTACCCACCACATTACACATCTGATATCGGGTGATGATTTGAGCCACTCCTACCTTTCTCCTTTTTTTTCCTTCAAAAGAATAAAAATAAGAAAGTGTGTTTTGAGGATACGTTTTTTGCATTTTGCCACATAATTATTTTTTTGGGATGATAGCAATATAAGGACTAAAACAATTGTATATGCATACTTTTAATTCCTGGTAACATTGCCCTCTGATCGGTAAAACAAAAATCCCATATTCACCTGTGATCTCCCTTGTTGTTTTCCGGTCACTGCCCCTCAAATAGTCAGACAGAGCGAGAGGGCAGCCGGTTCCTCTGTGTTGTTCTTTGGCTTTTGTACTGTATTCACACATCTGTCTGTTTCAGAATAACTGGCCACAGTATCAGGTCTCGCATCACAGAGTCATATAACAACAACTCTGGCTATGGGAAACTGACATGCTGCTTATTTTAGCAGCCCACTCCCACCACCATCTAACATTTAGCATTCCAAATTCATGTCCACCTTTTCTTGTGACAAGCCTATATTTATTCAGCATTCTACTGATTTTACATGGTGTTTGTCATAATGCGACCCTTTTCGAACATCATCTGCACTGTTATTTAAAGCAGTACTGCCTCCTGTAATGTGCCACATGCAGAAGAGGCATTTTTCCAATGAACACAATGAATGGTTCTTTTTAGAAGACTGTGCTTGTGGCTGATGTCGGGCCCTGAGCTGCCTGCCAGGCAGCTGGTGGACATTTGGCACATCTCATGCAGACACCGTCCAGAGGCCTGCGGGGCACCTGCTGTCCATCAGGGGGAGGTGAGGCATGCAATGAGACAGCCCCTCGACAGGTGACGGTGCAGCACGACGCTCTGTGCAATGCGTGGATAGCCAAGTGGGACTTGTGTCCTCCTCTATCGCTGTCCCACTGATAAGACAACAGATCATAATCAGAGAGGATGTTCGGTAAGCATCAGGTACACAAGTGGATACATTTAGCATTATCTGAGTTCAGTTGAGTCAGCGACACAGCTGTTGTGTGACTGTTACATGGATCTAACTCAAGCAGCAAATGGGACTGTGTTTTCAGCACCAGTTGGTGTCGGCAAGCCCGATGCAGACCTTTTGGGTTGGCACACGCCAACAGCTGCCTAAAAAGTGTGTTTAGCATGTCCAACCAAAACATTGTCCACTGACAGCCAGATGCTAGTTTAAGCATGTAGAGCTCAGGCTCCTGTGCACACAGAAGACACTCACCTTGTTGACAAGCTGGTCTTTTCAAAGTGAAATCTACTAACTCATCAGGCATTAGGCCAGCAGAAGCATTTGGGGTAGCTTCACCTCCATTGGTTTGAGATCTGATCAACATCATTGTCTTACTTTAGTTTAGTGACCTGCCCTGCTTCTGCATTAATGTATTTATTATCATAGTTAAGCCATAACCCTTCCCCATCAGTATTTGCCTTATAAATACAATTACTTTTGGTGATGGTGACTGAGCAGACAGGGAGGAAGCGTCAGAGGGATAAAGATGCGTCCATTAGCCATGGTTTATGAGGAGTTGCCTGCTCCAGTAATACCATTTCTGCTGCCTGTGTTGTAGGATCTGCTGGCCTAAAAGCACACAGCAGTGATTCTGCTGTGTGTCTGACATGATGCCAGTTAGTGGCCCCATTTCCTTTGACATATCACTCCATGCTAAGAATTATAGTCTGCAGCAGAGTACACTGGTGCAGAAATACACACTCAGCAGTTGTACCAGAGGAGAGAGGGGAGTTGGTGGAGAAGATGAATAAATCTCTGCAGGTGCTGTACAGTTCAATCTTTTTAGTTAAGTGTTTGGGACCTACTTGATCATTTCAAAGTAGGCAGCAGTAGAAAATACTCGCTCTGGTGTAATATGTCATTTCGGAGTATTTGTTTAGGTATAGATCCTTTTATTTGGTCAACCAAATCTTTAAATTCTCAGAGAGTTCGTCATTTTAAGCGCCGATCCGCATCCCATTATTCGTCCGGTCATACGGTTTTCCTGAAAAACCATAGACTACAGACTGTGAGCCACACTTCGTTGAGTGACTTTGAATGGGTTTTTGAAAGTCACACAGTAGTTTCTCTGTCCACAGGGCCACTGCAGTAGCTGGTGTCCTCTCACTGAGCCGTCACAGTACGGCTTTGTAGATGTGAGCATGTGCAGTTCTACTTCTGCTGCAAGACGAGCAGGGGAAGAAGAATGAAACACAAACACTATGCTGTCTGAGGCGATGGGTCACAATGAGTCTCGGTATATCATGAAATACTTTGTGTTCTTAAAGTCAGAATGACGATGAGCTTTATTGGGTGACATGTTGTGCTTTTTGTCTTTTACTGTGTTTTGTTTATATTATAATCCTGACTACAGGAACTTCCCTGTCACATTACTCACTGTTCTGTCACTGCCATGCTTCAGTTCTCCTCAAATTCTACCCCATTTAATTTCTGGTGATTTTGATACAGTGTCACATGGGCCAAGGTTTTCCCACTTCCACAAAAGCAAACATTGACGAGGATTCACCAGAGCAAAATGCAGTCAGGTGGGAATCACCATGTCTTTTTAGAGAGTAACTCTTATCAAAATATGTCTCTCCCAGCAAAGCAAGGAAGGGGCCTAAAGAAAATGACATTAATAACCCACCAATGGCCGGGCTTAGGGTAGGCTTAATACAGGGAAGGGGAACATTAGTGCTGTCACATGATCAGCTAGAACAATAAGGGTGGTTCACACAGTTCTCCCTCTTTGTGTTGTTCTGCTTAATCAGTTTGTGAGCTTCTAAAGTAGTTACACAGGTCTCCACTTCCAATTCAACAAAGTGTTCTTATGGAACGGAGACAAAGAAATGGTTTGTAGTGTGACCACTAAAAGGCAAACAGGCGGCTTTGAGCCAAGTGATCGGGTGGAAGAAGGTCTTTAAAGGCCACCTCTTTGATTCTGTGCCTTTTGTGTGGGTTCAAAAGTGTTCAGAGTCCAGCACACATTGATATTTAGCAGGGCGATTGAAGTCTTAATGTCAGAGAGGTTAGAAAAGAGCCGGGGGTTCACTGGTGGGACATTTATTCTCTGCTTTATTCTCTGCATGAGTGCTATCCCAACTTACTGCTAGCTGGACCGTTCACATACGGTATGTAACTTTTTTTTTATTGTGAAACACCAGTATGTCCAAGTCCAGCACAGTTGTACTTGAGTGATGGCAACAAATAAAAATGTTCATGCTATTTTATAGATATAAATATATACAGAGATATAAGTAGTTTACTATTATCTGTAAGAATCGGTAACATTGCAATCTGCAACTTAACTACATGGATCAGGGAACATGGCAATACATTACAAACCCTTAATGTT
Organism: Cottus gobio; assembly: GCA_023566465.1. NCBI lineage: Eukaryota > Metazoa > Chordata > Actinopteri > Perciformes > Cottidae > Cottus > Cottus gobio. The sequence continues at coordinate 18,213,144 of CM042224.1, read as the reverse complement.
TGAAAGTGAAAATGTATGATAAATATACCAGAGATATTTATTTCAATATCTCAATATTGACTGCATTAAAAATTGCATGCATGCAAAGCCATTGGAAGTGCAGTAGGTCAAACCAGAGAGAAGCACTACGATATTACATTTACAACATTTGCTAGAGCTGATCCAATTAGTCAATCAATTGATTAACCAATGAACAGAAAATGAATCTGTAATAATTCTTAATTGATCATTTCTGTCATTTTGCAAGTAGTAATATCAACGCTCTGATTTTAGCTTGTCGCATGTAGGGATTTGGTCATGTATGACAGTAAACTGAATATCTAGCTGGATAAAACAACCCTGGGCTCTGGGCAATTATGGTGAGCATTTGTGACTTCCTGGCTTTATATGATATTTTAGAGACAAAACAATGAGTTAAGTTGGGAAATTGTTTGTCAGATAAACTGATATTGGATATGATCACCAGCTGCAGCTTTAACAGTTACAATGGGCAGTTTAGGTTTAATTTTCACCTTAAAACAACTGTCGAAACTGGCTTCGCTCACAGCCTGTTTGATCGTCTGATCACTTAAAACCTTCTGGACTGGTCACTCGAATGAGTGAAGGGACCGGGCCCCCTTGGCTCAGCAGGATTGTCAAAACATGAGTATCCACAAACAAACAAGCTAAGACCCAAGGAAGAGCATTTCATTGTGGTTGAAAAACTTTCAAGGCCATCCAAAATGTAATAATTGGTTTTGTTCGTGAAGCTTACTGCTACTCGGCATCAGCAAAAGAAAGTGTGGATGTGCACGGGCCACCTAAAAGCCCAAAAGTACAAAGCTTACAGAATTAGCCTTCAATGATCCACTCTTTGAATGGATTGTTAATTATTTTTTGAAAACCTTGCTTTTGCAGTTTTGGCCATCATTTCTTTTTCTTATAATTTAAATTGAATGATCGGTGAACTTAAGAGCAGCAGGGTCTGCGTTTCCAGTGAGGTCATCGTATTGGATGGATGTGAGAGTTATGCCAATGGTTTGTCTTGTGGGGCAGCGTTTCAGTGGTCGTCCGGCATTTAAGGACAAGGGAAGGATTTAAGGGACAAGCTATTGATCTGTTCCGCATTAGGAGGAAGAGAGCTTGTAGGAGTGATGAGCATAGGTTCATTTAATTCGGCATCGAGCCAAGGTTCAGTGCTACACCCAGACTGCATTCTCTTTTGTGAACATTCAGTGAGTTGTGTTATCACGTGGATGTTAAAACTGCGATACGATCATGCAGTTTTACAGCAGACTTTTGAAAATGACTAGGGTCAATAAAATGTTTTGTTATTTTCAAGTCATTGTCTGCAGCAGTGTGTACAGTCTTCAAGCGTTCCCAGCGTTAACAGAATGCTCCCCGGTGGCCCTTTAAGGCCGTGGACGCATTGTGTGCTCTCTTTCTCTCCGTGTGTATTAGGTATTGAATCAGTGACCTTTCTGGTTTGTATGAGCTCATGGGAAAAGTGGGTGTTTCCACAGGAAGTTAATGCCTTTCCCTCCCCCTCTTCTTCTCTCGCTCTCCCTCTCCATGTTGCCTACAGTCTCCCTCCCCCTCAAACCTTTCATTCTCTATGATTTTGTTCCACTATTTCTCACTTCAAGCACTCTAAAGTACTCAACAAAACAATGCCGCTCACACAAATTCCCGTGCCACTTGTGTGAAACGGTGTGAAACATGGGAAGAGTGGCGATGATGGAGGAGGATGGACGGACGGTGTAAAAATGCAAAGGAATTGGTCACTTCCATCTGTTTAACATTAAACCCTCTTGGTGGCTATTTGATTACCGACAGCTGTCCAGTGTGCAACCCAAGAGGTTCGGATGGTGAAACCTCTGCTAGTTTGGGGACAGGAAGTGATACACAGATGTCCCCAGTCAAATTTCTCTTTTCTTAAACAATGCCCCATGCTACACTGCTTTGGTGCTTAAGTAATCAAGAAAGAGAGTTATCCTGAAAGGTTAAAGTGTAAAAGTACAAAAGAAGCGTATGTATTTACAAAAATGGATCTAGTCAATTAAATGAATCATATCAGTTAACTGTCAGAGATGAGAAGAAAACTACCATGAAAAGAAAGACAGGCCTGAATGTGTATTCCACTTTACATAGTTTATGAATGTGTTAGCACGCACAAAATATGAGGTGGCATGTGATGATGTGTTATTATCAGAAATGGATCATCACAAACTGTCACATTCTGCTGTTTAGGTCAAAATGCGACCTGGCAGGCACCAGACGTTAGTGTCCTTCACTGAAATTGCTGCACTTGGCTGTGGCCCACTGAACATGTTTCACCTGTCAGATGGAGAGACCACACACACACACACACACACACACACACACACACACACACACACACACACACAGCTTCGCCTCTTGTAGTGGCCACTCCTAGTCAGCTTCTTGGTGCTGATGTCTCAGTTTGTATTGCTCTGTCCTCGGGTGATCGGGAACTCAAGTTGAGTAATGTTCGATGCCGGCACTTTGTCAAAATATCATAAGATCTGTGTTTCTTCTACAATTCCAAATGGAAAAAATATTTTGTAGTATTTATGAGCTTTTGCAACAAACAAACAAAATGTTGTGTTGTAGGCAGTGTTGTGTTGGTGTGGGGAATAAAGAGGTTAGGGAATATTATAAATCTGCAGATGCTGACAGAATTCTTCCTTGAATGATTTGATGGCATTCCATCTACATTTTTCTTTAATTAAAGAGAAGCTACGGCTGATGATTTTTCAGTCAAGGTCTGTGAATTCTCCTTGGACATGAGGCCATATGCGGAAGGTAATTAACTGAACCGTGTTGATGGCTATTTGTTTTAGCTCAGCATTTCCTCTAATTATGACAATCTAGTAGGTACGCCCTCAGGTTTTCCCTCATCTCTTTAGATGCTGTGTGTTTTTGCTAATTAATTGGTGAAGGTTTTTTTCTTTTTTTTTGGTGTAGTGGAAATCTCTTGTCTCTGCGTTGGTGCTGAATCTGTGGTTTTATGCTCTGTATCGTTAATGATGCTATACCGGTTAACAGTCAAAGAGGCGGCTCTAACCAAACAAGTAGGATAACAGACAGAGATGGAAAGGGATCTATATTTAGTTTTCGTAGAGCTGTTTTTGTGGAGAGGAAGTGGGTGCATAGTGCAAGCATGATGTTGATTACACGCCTACACATATCACCCGTTCTTGCTTTTCTCGAGGCTGGCAACTGGCAGTCAGACAGGATTCATTGCTTTATGTCTCGACTGAAGAGCAGTCGGCTAAAAAGAAATCTGAGAAGGCGCTTCAAATAATTCTATGAATATATTCAAATCATGAAACCCTACAAGCTGGACCGATTGCAGTATTGTATACTTATAATTGAATAGTGAGGCAGTTTGGAAAAAAAAACAAAAAAGATTTGTGGTTTATTTTGCAAAGATTTGTCCAATTCTAGTTGTCTTTAAATGCATCACTGACGGTTCAGAGTGTATTAAGTATTTGTCTATAGTTGATCCACAGGAAGTTGGCAATTTGATAATTGTGTAATCATTTAAGTCGCTTTCTAAGTATTGTATGGTTCCAGCCTCTCAAATGTGAGGATTTGCTGCTTTCTTTTATAATACATAATTGTTAATTTAATTTGTTTGGGAACTGTTGTGCGGACAGACTTGTTTGAAGACAGGAAATTGGACTGTAATGGCACTTTGCATTATTTTATGGCAGTATAATTTATTAACAAAATGTTTTACTAATTAGTCTAAAATAATGGGTAATCGATAATAAAAAATAATCATTAGATGCAGCCCTACTATATCGACTATATCGGGGTAATGTCGCTCCATCCGTTTTTCACAAAGCATCCAGAGAAAGAACAGCCTGGCACACAAAGCTGTGCTGCAGCTGAGACTCATCCACCGGCCCCGTCTTCAGGCTGAAAACGGGACTTTAATGTCTCTCGGTGCATGTGCTGTGTTTGGGTGGAGATGTAGGGCTGGGATGCTAGAGGCGAACTGAGTGACAGGTTTGGACTTTGGTAGGTAGGTAGGCAGGGCAGGGGAACATGTCGTCTGTGACATCACCACCACCCTAAGGCTCGGCTGGGCCAGTTGCCGGCAGCAGAGGTGGAGTTTCCTTCCTGGTGAGCTGACCGGGGCTGAGTGTGGCCTGACCCACCGTGCCACCAACATCTAAACTGTGCTGCAGCTTGATTCTGCAGGCTTTTGGAATTCTCTCTCTCTGTTTTACTTTGTTCTCTTAATCTAGCAATTGTGCTTCTTTGTACAGTGTGCTTATCCAACAATTTTCTTTTAGCAGAGGAGAAAATCCAAGGATGTTAGCTAATCTGGATTTACAGCTCACAAATGCACACGGCCACGGTGGTGGTCATGTCAGCACAGGCGTAATGATTGCTTCAGTGAAGTTTGAGTTTTTTTTTTTTCTTGCTCTCTGTTGTTGGGTCTGATTAAACACTAATTTACCTCAGCTTTGCAAACATACTGCAGAACATTTACAGCAGAACACTTCTGCTGAAAATGCCTTAACTTGTGCTGTATGAGGAGTGCACTTGGATAATTTATATGAGAAGAGGGCTTTTAGTTTGAATCTTTTAAGATCTAGTGCACACAGTCTACTGTGGACCATCTGTGTATTGGACCGTGCGCGTGTGCGTATGCGACACTCACACTTTAAGGTCTGAGCTGTTGACCCCACTGTGAGTGACAGCTGTCTCCTTATGACAGCTGTCCAATGTTTTCATAGAAATCTGTCTAGGAATCCGTCTGCCCCTCCGTACCTGTACACTGAAGTCACTGCTTGTCTTGTAAATATATTGGATAACATCTGAGATTTTTCCTTTATTATGTAAATACGACACTGGGATTGGGGAATATAATAACGAGAGATTTAAAAAAAAAAACACATTTTTGGACATTTTATAGACCAAACCAAAAAGGCAGATTAATTTCTAATGTAAAGAATCAATAGCTGCAGTATATTAAGAGTATAAATGTAAACCTTTGTGTTGTTACATGTAATATCATGTGACAATTAAATGCTGTCTTACTTAACAAAAGCAGCCGTACAAGAAGGTTGTGGATGCAGGAGTAGCTTGTGGGTGCTATTGCTCCCCAAGAACTTGGGGCAGCTCTACTGACTCATAGAGCATGATTCATTATGTTATATCTGATGAAGTCATGTAATAATTTAAGGATTTATATATTACTGGACATGACTCAGGCGGGCTTATGTCACATAGTTATTGGTAGTCCTCCTGAGTCATGTTGCACTCCCTCACCCAGCCCATTGCCCTGTTAGTGCTGGCTCTGGTGCTGCTGGCAACGCATAACAGCCTCATCTATCACGGGAAACGACTCTGAGAGAATCAGCTCAGCCAGAAGAGAGCGCAAGGCAGCTACACTACCACGCATGTGGGAGGGAGGGGAGGAATAGCCGGAGGAGTGCGGCGCTCAATGCGGCTGCCCGAGGTTGACAGAATAGGAATAAGAGGTTGACGGGAAGCCGAGGTCACGTGCTGAAGCAACGGCTGCGAGAGTGGTGGTACCGGTGGTGGGAGGGACGAGGAACACCAGCAGCTTCTTTTTCTTCTCTCTCTTTCTCTTTCTGTGTCTGGCTGGTCGTCACTGGCACACTGGCAGTGCAGTGCAGTGCAGTGCAGTGGAGCTCGTTCTAGGACACACAGTAATACCGATGAATTATTGAACGGGAGTGGATGTGACACAGGTTAGCAGGCTGCAGAGCGACAGGAGAGCGAGTGGGAGAAATTTCCTGCACCTCCTGCAACAACAATGAGTCATAAACATTCACATGTCAAAATCTCCACCACAGAAGCTATGATTGATATTGATATTTGAGAGTTTAAAACATCTAAAGACAATATATCAGCTCATGACACACAACATAAACATTTTCGATCTCATAAATGTGGTTATTTGGACTAAGATATAGCTGAGTATGTAATGTAATGGTGATAAAGCTGCAACAGTTTATTACTCAATTACTGTATTACTCTGTGCGTAGCAACTTTTCAAAGGTTTTCTTGGTTCCACCTTCACAAATGTTAGGATTTGATGGGATTTCCTTTGCCATACATGAAAGGAAATGGTTTTAGATTTGGGACTGTTGGTCAAATATAAACAATTTCCTTGGACTGAGAGAAAAGTATTTTCTGACAAAACGAGTAGTCGAGAAAATGATCGGTACATTGATCAATAATGAAAGTAATCGTGACGACCGTGTTTCTAAATTACCACAAATATATTTACGGTGTTTCTGTACTTTATCTACTTATTACCTATCAGCCAACATTGTATATGTCCATACTGATGATGTCTCCGTTATAAGATAAAGTCCGCTAATCGTATTGGTCATCCAGATTCCTCTAACCGTAATTAAGGTCATTTACCTGCTGCTTGTTTCCTGATCAGCGTTTAATATGTTACTTAAAGACTCGGATGATATGTGACATTAAGTGGCTCTCTTGTGTCCCTGGCTGCCCAATAACAGCAAATAGACAAACAAACGACTGCAAATGTAAAAGTTTAATTTGGAGTGTTGTTAAAGCAACAGGGGATCTCGTCTGGATTTTCAGTTCACGTGTTTTAGGGTGTTGGTTTGACATTCCCCGAGCTCTCCCCTCAACTGTCACCACTTAACTAGTCCCCGAGCAGAGCGAGAACTACAAAACATGGCAAAAATGTAAAAAATGCATGACTCCTCCTCTGCCCGGCTCCCTGCCCCCAGGCCCCACCCTTCCAGTTTAGGTTACTAGGAGACCAGATATTGGCCCCAGAATGAAGGCATCAAAGCCTTCAGGAGTGGCGTGACGTTGCAACTGAAGGCACGTCTACTAAATGTGTTATTGGCACAAAAGCCAGCCTGCTGTCACAGCCTCCACACTGGTTGTTGTGTGAGGGAATATTTACATGACATTTGTTGTGCAAGTGTCTACAGACAGTGTGTTTACCTCCTGTCTGCAGTGTGGTTGTAGAGGTCATTACGGCGGTGCTGTTGTGACCAAAAACACTACTGCTTGTTCTCTTATCCATCCATTGTGAAGCCAGCTGATGTTAAGTCTCTGTCTCTCAAATCCATGGTGCATACTTATTCTAAGCAATATTTCAGTGTAGAGTGTTGACGCTGGTGACAAAATAAAGTGTATTCAGTTGGCAGTGACAGTTCACAGCTGCAAAAATGAATTGTGGATGGTGGTGAAACAGCCTCAGGAACACCTCCCAAACCCCTCTGCTAAAATTCTTGTTGCCTCTTTAAGTGTAATTGGCAGTGTTACTCAAAAGTCGCAGTTGATTGCCTTTTGCACGGGTCATTATTGCTTCATTTCCTGTCAGTATAGAATAGTAAAGCATGGTGGCGTCTTGCACACTCACTGCAGTGTACTCAGTATATAGTGAATACTGTGTCCAGTTGGTATGTGATTGGCCATGAGGGTAATGTATAGACTCCACACATATTCACAGTTCTCTCTCTTTTGTCCTCTTCTTTCTCTCCTGCAGTCATACTTTGTCACCGACTATGACCCCACAATTGAAGACTCTTACACCAAGCAGTGTGTGATTGACGAAAGGGCGGCCAGGCTTGACAGTAAGTGCACTTGACTGAACAAACATGACACAAATAAATACACACCCACATAAAAAGACTACACACACATAAAGACTACACATGCAGTCTATTTCTATGTTTCTAACGCATTGTACTTGAGGAATTGATGGCAAAATATATTTTGCTGAAAGTAATTCTCTCTGTGTGTGCGTGTGCGTGTGCGTGTGCGTGTGCGTGTGCGTGTGCGTGTGTGTGTGTGTGTGTGTGTGTTCCCTCTAGTCCTCGACACGGCTGGACAGGAAGAGTTTGGAGCCATGAGAGAACAATACATGAGGACAGGGGAGGGCTTCCTGCTCGTCTTCTCAGTCACTGACAGAGGAAGGTGAGTGACAGTTCTCGTCATGTGCAAACTCACAGCTACAAGTGCACTTCTGTCTTTCTCTCTCTCTTTCTGTTTGCTCATCTCTGTTTACTGTTCACAACTACACCTCTCTTTCACTCCTCCTCTGCCTCTCGCTCTACTAAAACCATAAATCTTGCACCGATACTCTCACTTGTTGCTTGTACTTCCGGACCCACTCGGCTGTTGTTCATGTTGTCATTTTCTTTTGTTCTTAACATTCCTCCCTCACCCTGTTCTCTTGAATTCACTTATTCGTGTACTGAAGCTTCCTCTTTAAGCCCATGTGCTTAAACAATAAGTATGTGGGCTGGTATAACTGTAAAACTTAAGGTGCTTTGCAAGAATGTAATAACTTACAGCTATCTGATGTCACCTTGGTGTATGACGCATGGTATTCTTCTGTTAAACCCCGTCCTCCCTGTCTTCGTGTGCAGTGGGCTGCATCCCCCTGCCCTCAACCCACAACCCCTTCCAATGTTTATGTAGTAAACGGCCTTTCCTTCCTCCATTTATATTAGTCAAGTCTTTCCAGATTTACTATGTGCTCCCCCTCTCTCCCTCAGATTGGCATTTTTATTTGCTCATGGTCTTTATGTTATAGTGGGACCACGGTCAGTTCAGTGCACAGAGCCGAACACATTTTATGTTTCTGTAATAGTGTGGCTGACTTTTTTTTTTCCTATTTGCTGTTCAGCCCTTTAGTTTGATCCACAGCGGCAGACCCCAACTTCTAGGTGTTCGTGTGTGTGCCATTCAGCTACATTATAATGTCGGGCACATGGGTATTTTTAGATGAACGTATGCATCTGCCCATTAAAAAACATTATATAACCTGTTTGTGCAGAAAACCTCACATAACACCATGTAACATGTTTTACAGCTTTGAAGAAATCTACAAATTCCAAAGACAAATTCTCAGAGTGAAAGACAGAGATGAATTCCCGATGATCCTTGTAGGAAACAAAGCAGATCTGGAACAACAGAGACAAGTGAGTCCAACAGATTGCAGAGATATGAACCCACTGAAGAGATGACATCAACTGGAGGATTAACATTTGCATATTTAAATGGAAGCAAGCGTTGCAGCTGCAGCTCGCTGCAAAGATACAGGATGTGAGTGAAAGAAAAAAAGTGATTCTGTAGAAATGGTGGTGTCAGGAGCGGAAGATGGATGGAAAGAAAAGAGAGTGTGATGAAATGATGGATTTTCTGCCTGTTGGTAAGCAGTCCCTCATCACTTCCTGCAGTGAGTCCACACCACCCCCTGCTGGTGAAAACAAGCCTCACAAGCACATTTGTTGCCACAGGACTCCACTGCTTCATCTCTACATGTGTGAAGATAACACTACATTCAGGTTCCAGCCCTTCATTATTCTCTCCTTCCTTTTGCCTCAGGTAACCCAGGAAGAGGGCCAGCAGCTGGCCAGACAACTGAAGGTCACGTATATGGAGGCTTCAGCCAAAATACGTATGAACGTAGACCAGGCTTTCCACGAGCTGGTTAGAGTAATCAGGTTGGTGATTTATAAATGCAACTTCAACATTTTGTCCTTTCAGCAAAAACACATTTACAAATGCAAAAAAGAGTACTCCTGTAATAGCTGTTAATAATGCAGATTACAATAAAGGCCTTGGAACCACCATGAATCACAACCCGCCCAGTTAAAAACGACATGGGATCCGCCAAAAGAGTATTGATGAATGAAAAAAAGACTAAATAAGCAACAATGAAACTTTACGTTTTGAATAAAGAATATCTTAATGTATTATTTAACAAAACTCGGCTGATCTGCCTCATCAAGACTGTGTGTGTGGTTTGATCAGATTTGTTTTTCGACAGTCGCCTGGAAACACGATCAAACACCCCCATAATGTCATCACTTTTTGATTCAAATATTACTTCTAAATGGGAGTAAAGTAAAGATGTGATTCTTTGCGATGCACCCACTTTGAACCAGTGAGATAAAGCTACAAGTTAAAAACAGCACTGACAGAAATCTCAGCGAAATAAACAAAACCGTTCTAATTGGTTTGAAAACTTCTGTCATTTGTGTTTTAAACTAAAAAAAGAAAACGCAAGATCACAAAAGTAGTTCAGTGTGTCATGACACTTTTACTCTCTCCCAACTCCCAGGAAATTCCAAGAGCAGGAATGTCCACCCTCGCCCGAACCTACAAGGAAAGAGAAAGACAAGAGCGGCTGCCATTGTGTGATCGTCTGAGGCGGCCTTATCACTGTAACTCATGCAGCCGCTCTGTACCACCCCACCCACTCTGCCTACCATCACATCCTTAGTGGATGACTGACCGCTGCCTTCTCCTCGTGCATGACTTCAGACAGCCTTTTCTGAGATACTTTGACCAGGAAGTGCTGTCCCCAGGACATCACTATGGACAACTGACAATGCCAAATTTTAACACCACTCTACCTTCAGCCGTAATCTAATTCACACGAGAGAGTCCCAACACTAAACATTGCCTTCCGAATCAGCCTGACAAATTAATGTTTTGTACTCTGAAGGACTTCTCTTGCCTTGTAGTGACATTTGTACTTGCTACCGAGATTGAATGAAAACTATATATCCAGAATGTTAATGAGTTTCTTTAGTTTCCAGCGTCTGACCAGAGCGGAGAGATTATCTTATGAAGCTTCGTGTGTCGTGCCATATCCACCTTTTACTCCCATGTGCTTATCTGCTACTGTACATATGTGACATTTGTTGTGATTTTCAAAGTGTACTTCTAATGATCTATTAAATCACCACAGTACAGTGTGTGAGATTGAGTTTGGTTTTACATATATGAAAGTGAATATATAAATATATATAAATATATACATATATATATATATATATGTGTATATATATATATATATATATGTGTGTGTATGTAAATATAAAGCCTAGACAGCCCTTAAAGCTACAATGATAGAACTTTCTGGCATTTTGCAGTGGATTTTTCTTTGTCTGTGGTTTCGGCTTTCATCTCAACTATGAAGTGTCTACTGTATTTGATTTTTTCAAAAGTCTTATAGATTGAAGCTTTCTTATCCTATGCCATTTCATTAATGTACCTGAAAGTAGCAAATGTGTCTGAATTTCTTTCCTCGAAGGTGGCGGTTCAGTCGAAATTGGACATCAGATTTCTCAGAAGCAGTAGATACATTTCTTCGCAGCACATTGTATAATCTTTGACAACTAACATGATTTCAGATCAAAACACTGTACGCTCTATATTCAACTCTTGACAAGTAATGTCATCAAATCAATCTGTTGCAAATCAAGAAGCTTTCAGAGCTCAGTTCAGATCATTCCAATGTAATGAATCTCCGCTGTCAAACATTTAGTCTACGATTTAGATCAAATAACTGTTATATCATTCCAATAACACAGTGGCAATGTATTTGTTTTGTGTCCCTCAATTATTCTGTTACATTACTTTTTACCCCCAATGATCTGTCACTTGGAGAACCAGGACAAGTGGAAGCGTTGCGATGCACATCGTAAAGCAGTCGGCCTCCAGTGGGACTTGAACTCAACCGGACCAGCCGCCTGTGCAGCCTTCATCCCCACACACACAAAACACTTCTGTACTTCTGTTTGGGCATATGAAGGAAGTACTGCAGTTTGTTTTTCATATCATCATCCTGTGATATAAACAAGAAAATCAGATGATGCAGTGACTTGATTAAATGTTTCTACTCTACTTTTATACATTATTTTCTTATCAAACTAGTTGACAAGTATTTTTATATGTTTATAAGTGAATGCACATTCACGGCATAGCTGTGTATATATGTAAAGAGGGATATTTAATTATCTTAAACTGAGGATGACTGTTGCCTCAAATTTACTAAATCAAATTCTTCACCCAGATGTGACAAAGAATGTTATTTCTTGTTGGGGCTTATCAATGGAGAATATATTGATATTTGAGTTGTTCACCGCCAGCTCGGAGCGTAAGATGCTAGGTCAGATGGGAGAGGGTCTTAGAAACGATCCGGCCTTTAGAGCTTAAAATCCCATGGATGAATTATTATAATCACTAAGATTTGAAATAGCTACTTCCCATCGTATTCCAAGTATACATCCAAATCATACAGTTTTTTTCTGCTTTTTCTACCATATCAATGTCTTTTGCCCTGTGTCTAGCTTTTGGTGCTACAATAAAATCTGTCATTGAGCCAGATGGGGTAGCGCATCTTTATTTAAGGTTCAGAAAGCTGCACCGACTTGAATCTTATATACCGAGCCTTGTGTCAGTGAGATCATTAGTTTTCTTTATGTTTTGGGATCATTGGAATTCCTGAATTCCTAAAATACTTTGGGAGGCAATATAATATTACATCACATTTACATATTAAGGAAGTAGACACTGAACATACTTCTGTGGTCGGATTACTGCCATCACACACACACACGCATTTGACCACAAGGGGCTTGTTTTGACCAAGAACATGTTATTGAGACATAAATGGGCGATAAATTAAAAGATGAAGATTACATTACATTCCATTTCACTGACGCTTTTATCCAAAGCGACTTACATGATATACATTAGACCGTAGACACAGCAACGGTGAGCAATTAGGGTTAAGTGTCTTGCTCAAGGACACAACGACATGGAGTGGCTGAGGCGGGGTTTGAACCACCGACCCTCTGATTGAAAGACTGACTTGCTAACCACTAACCACACATTCAATCATTGGCTGCGATTATACTGCACTACAAAGGTTGCAGACAGTCACAGCATTTTGAATTGCAGTCTTGTGTGCAGAGAGTACATACCATCTAGCCGTCAATTGCATGTGCAGAGAGAGGATATACATTTAGGATGAAACAACAAAGGGGCCTGAAGGTCTTAATTCAGCTATATGCAACATCTGGCCATGCATTCATCACTATCTGCATTTCAATCAATAAAACCTTTTATAATTAGTAAATGCTCTACTGTTTGATGCAAATACAGTCAAACCATAGGGATATTTGCTCCTTCAAAAAAGTGGACATGGGAACATACATTTTCTTATCGGAATTTAGTTGTCCTCCAGCCTTGGCAGAACATGATAAAGCAGAAAATGAGGTAAGTATGGAAAGGATGAAGGACCTCCACAGCTCCAGGAGAGATACACTGCACGTTATTAGATAGCGGAAACTGTGATTCACAGTGTTGAAATGCATCATAAGAGCATGTCCTGTGTACCCTTGCCCTCATTTTTTTTTTACCTTTAATCTCTGTATGATGGGTTATTTTAGAGTGCCTCAATATTTGCACAACATCACAGTTATGCAGACATCCAATTAGTGATCTTAGAGAATCAGGGGTGTTAACCTGCATCCAATAAGCAGTGAGTTTGATCCTGTGGAAAAACAACACGAGTAACTGGGCCTATTCGAATGTGCATTGCATGGCATCCCATGACCAAGTTCTTATCGAGAGTGCACACCTCCACATACTATTTAATTCAGCGCTTGAAAGATACAATAACATGAACTTGTGTTTTTGAGCTATAGCTACTATCTGCCTTTTTTTCAACTAATCAGCAAATTAGTGAAAAAGCTCAACGTTTGCTCTCAATCAGTGAACGAGACGCAGATAATCCAAATAAACAAATCCCAGTTCCATTCATGGATACGCTCGTTCAATTAGAGTGAAGTCTGTCCGAGGCGACATCGACACGCAGGAAACGGTGAGAAGGCTAAAGATGAATCCGCGTGAATTAAACAAAATCAGCATATCCGCGCGTGCACCGGGAGATGACAGCTCGCGCCCCCCTCTCTGTGGTGGTATAGCCCACAGGAGAGCGTCTGGCTCTGCACAGCCTCTCTTGCTCATACACTTCACGGCGATTCCTGTAGTTCGTGTTTGCTTGCTCGTGCTTCAGTGAGGACGGAGAGAGGAGCGTTTACGCTTTCATTTTGCCGTCTCACCGCCACCAGCCCAGTCCGACATGGAGGGAGTCGGCAGCAACAGGAGCATGTCCTACAGTAGGTGGAGTTATGACAGGTAGGCGAGCTCCCCCCCATATTGACAGGTCTACGGTTTCAAACGCTAGTTTTCATTTTTCGTTTGTAGTGTCATGCTAGGCCGATGTTGTTACGGTTGGCGCCTCGTGCGCAATTAGTTAGTTGACAGGTGCAACGGATTTGGGAACGGGAGATGTGTTAAGTAGCCTCAGCATCCCACTGTGTCTGCTGGCAGATCTCTTTGTCCATGTTTTATTTTGTTTTTCTATTTTTACAATCCAGATAGGTTCATCTATCTATATGTCCATGTTTTATTTCTCTTTTTTTCCATTTTCATAACACTCAATAGGTTATCTATCTATCTATCTATCTATCTATCTATCTATCTATCTATCTATCTATCTATCTATCTATCTATCTATCTATCTATCTATGACTTGACATTATACTTAAACTTGTTTGTGTTTGACAATTATCAGCACAGGCAGACTATCTGTGGACATAAGCTGAAGTGCTTCCATCACAGTGCTGGACTTATTAGACAGGAAGTTGGCTGCCTTTGTCTCAGCAGGGGGTGTGACATGTAAATAGGTACATATTCAAACAGGCATTGTGGAGTATGAACACGGAGAGCATTACAAAGTAATGGAGGTCCTTGGCTTGATAACAGCTGCGGTTCTTTTTTTTGTTGTTGGAAGGAATTAGAAAAAGGAGCAAGTTGCAAGTTGTTTATCCCATGTGGGATTTATGACACATTTCATCAATGGATATCGTTAAAGAAAATGGCAAAATGTCATCAACATGATGTCAGACTTGAATAAGTCAGTTTGAATGGTCATGCCTTGGAAAAATGGCTCTAATATGGAAAAAAAAACACTACGTTAATCATATCAATGCACACATACTGTCAGCACATTTGTTGTAAATATCTTTAGGATTACTGGCCAACAGTCACCAAAGCATACAGTTCCTGATTAGTTGGCCAATTACTCCTCAGTCATTGATTACAAGAGGCGAGGCCTCATCAGTCGTGGATGGTTTACCCTGACAACACTGCTGGTTGTTGGTACATTATTGGCTCACACAATATAATTGGTAAGCGCTGACTTGGTCACTTCAGATTTCTCAGTGTTGTGAAGTCATGTTTATCGGTGACTGTGCAAACAGCTATAGACTGTAAGAAGTACTTTTACTGCATGGTCATGCAGTAAAAGCATATGATAATTATATACTCCAGAAAATCAAAATGTTCAGTTTTAGGGATTCACTTTCTTATACAGGTAAACAGATTAGTAAGCAGCCTGTCACAGAGTGATTGCAGGAGTTTAAGTTAGAACTGACCATTTGAATTAATCGCAAAGGCTTTCTGAGGCCCAAATCTTTCCACCCGAGAATTATGACGTTAATGTGAAACTTTCTTTAAGCTCAAAACATTAGCATATGGGTCAAATTTAGGTTGCAGGTATACACCTATATCTTAGTGAAGGACTAATTATGGTTACTTACTAAATACAATTTAAGTTGCAACATCCATACATCCATCCATTATCTGAACCACTTATCCTGTTTTAGGGTCGCGGGGCGCTGGAGCCGATCCCAGCTGCCATTGGGCGAAGGCAGGGTTCACCCTGGGCAAGTTGTCTGTCTATATCACATATAGACAGACAACCATGCACGCTCACATTCACACCTACGGGCAAGTTAAGAGTCCAATTAACCTAACCTGCATGTCCAAAGTTGCAACATGATTCATTTAATTGATTTAAAAAAACAAAAACATTTTAAGGTTAGATCAGTTAAGCGGAGAGCCAGCTCTGTGAGATCTGTGCAGGTGTGGCTGGTTGTTGTTTTCTCTTGTCTTTTTATTTTGGTTGACAAATAATAACACAAAAGAGATGTGCATATGTTGTACTTGTGGCGGCACAGGCTCTCTGAGGGGCAGAGGTGAAAATGGAAAAAATGGCATCTCTTATGCATGTGCTAGCTCAGGGGCCACTTGAGTTGGGGGATGATACATGCTGAAATAGAGACATGCACATGTCTGTAATTCACCTGACAGGGCCCCAAAGAAACATCCATGAAGACTACTATTCCCACACAGGTATTTTCACAGATGTTACCTGATAAAACCTTGTCTAAAGACTGTGTGTCTGCCCCTCCTGTTAATTATGTAAAAGACCTGTTGGTGTATGCTAGGCCACACCTTTCTTTATGGTTTATGAACTTCGGTGGCCTCACATAATTCCAGCTTGCTTCCACCCAAAGTCAACCTGTGCAGAGCTCAAATCAGCGAGAATAAGAAGGAATACCTTGGGCCTTTAAGTGAGATACTTAATTATCATTAGTCATATTAAATGCACCGAACAAGCACCATGTTGATTTTTTTTAAACAACATTTGGAAAAG
The DNA here is from genome assembly GCA_023566465.1 of Cottus gobio. Lineage (NCBI taxonomy): Eukaryota > Metazoa > Chordata > Actinopteri > Perciformes > Cottidae > Cottus > Cottus gobio. Next base: position 18,196,796 of record CM042224.1, on the reverse strand, counting down.
ATCAAACCGTCGGTGTGTAGTACGTATACCATTTGTATGAAAGTAAGCTCTGGCTTTGTCTATATGCATCTTCCATTTCATTTACAGTGTCTGATCTGTTTGTATAGTAAATCGAAATACTTGAATACGCCTGCTCATGCTCAACCATGCCTACTGACGTGTTTTGGCAGGCTTTGTTATTCATGGTGGAGTCGGTTTGCACGTGGACCGACAGGATGTACAATCCCAATGTGTCCTGGCACCCACTCAGTAAACACTGTATCCTAGAGATGGAGGGGCAAGGTGGGTTGACCAGATACCCTTCAGTCACAGAGCTCTATGCGAAATGATCATGTTTTAAATCAAAGACAAAGGTTAATGTGAATTCCCTGCTGAACGTCTTTCATACCCTTTAAAATTGCACGGGATAAACGGGTAGAGAAAAAGAGGAAGCAGTGGAGCTTGTCAGTTTCTCCTCAATCGCTCATCTGTCTTTATGGGACTTTATGATTAGTTGAAGAGAGAACCTCTTGAAAGCATTAACTGTGGAGATTGTAGCAAGTGATAATTAACAAACATCTCATAATAAAAGATGGAACATTTTGAATTGGTACTTGGAAATAAATGTGCACTTGGAAATGTAATTGCATCACATTGTTTTCTTGTGTTTGTAAAAATGAATTTCTGTTTAAGATTAGATGCCACAGACAGCTTAGAGCCGAAACAGTAGACTATAATTTATGGTTAATTTAGACCATAATTTACTAAATGAACATCATGCTGTATTTAAGAAGACTTGAAACTAGCGATTTAGACCATAAACTCGTCTCTACAAGGTTTAGTGAGGTAATAAATGAAGTGAGAAGTGAGCTGTAGGTGAATATGAAGCCCAGGTGGTTTAACCTGCTAAGACTAGCCGGGCAGTGACGACTGTTACCTACCAGATTTACAGTTCTCCTGATGTTGTGATATTTTAGTGTCGATGTATATCTTTACAAACAAACATACAGTTAGTGAGGATGCATATTGCATTTACTTCGGTGTTTCTAGACTTTGCTACCTGATATCTAAGAAGTATTTAGTCTGTTGGTTTGGGAGGCTTTGCATTGTTGGCTCAGTGGCTTGAATTATTATCTTGCAATGTCAGCTGTGGTGTATGAAATCTGTGCAGCTGAGTGAAGAGACTTGAATTGCCTCCTGACAATGATACATTTAACAATGAATGCTTTCATAGAGTATTGTAATGGTTTAAGTGTCTGAATTAGTACTTTGTGTAAATTTGGTTGTAGATCTGATGGGTTGCTATACGAAGTGTGCTCATGTCTGTTCAGCTCGTGATGCAGGTGTTGGCTACAGGTGACATTCAGTACACAAGGAGCATCGCTGTGTATGGACTCTGCCTTGCAGAATCTGTAACCTGCTACTGTAGAATGTATGCTGTTGATAATTTACAGGATATGCAGAAAAATGCATATTGCTTTTTAAAGAGTGAACCAGTCCCAAGTACTAGATTTGCAAGAGACCCTCCTCCACAAGAGTGTTTCTAACAGTTTATCAGTTACACATACACACTAATTGCTGCGAGCTCCTGAAGAGGAGCATGTTTTTGTCCATTGTGTGTTTGGGGCCATTGTGGGTGGCTTTAAAAATGAGTCACAAAAGAACCATGTACCTTAGTTGGAAATTAGATTTCATCAGCCTCCATTCAAGGAGACTGGTACTCCATTATAAACGAAACACATTTCGTGTAGTCTAAACAATAAATAGATGAGAATAGGATGGTGGAGAGACACAGTTGAATGTGGTTGTCATGACAGTCTGACTGGACTTAGTAGTGAAATTGCAATTAGACAAACAAACTGATGGATCCATAAGCACAAACATTACTGTCGTTGGGCGGTGTTCATCATGGGGGAACCATTGCATTCAATGTGCACTGTTTTACCAACCAATGTATGTCATTAATAAGCCAGTGCCACACAATTCATAATCCACATTATGCTGATTTAAGAATAAGATTTATCCTCCACATTTTTAGAAAACAGAGCCTCTGCTCTTTACTGTCTGACTACATGCTTCTTTAAACCTTGAAATATTCAGACTTGACTTGTCTTAAAATGAACTGGGATGTTTGATATTCAAAGTGCAGAATGTTGGCTCTACCTCTTATGATTCCTCCCTGTGTTCAGAAATGTGTATTATGGTGTCAGCACAAGTTTGATGACAGTCACTAGGTTTTAGTGCTGTGTCTATTATATTTAGGTTTTGGATTGAGGTACCTATTGTTCCAAAGTTGGAGAGAGAGGCTAGGAAAAGCAGGCTATGACTGCTGCAGGAGAGCCGCTGAAGGCACTACTGAGTGTCACAACGTCCACTGCGCCTGCTGAGAGAGCCTGTCCACAAACCATTCAGCCCTCTGCCATGACGGGTGGATAAACTGTATCTTCAAAAGTTACAACTATAGCTTTATATTTAACAGCTTTGTGACCTGGATGAACAATGCAGTTCACCACCTCTCGTTGTTGATGAGCCCTGTCATTTCTTATTTGTCATACCTCCTAACTCTAGCTCACTGCTGTCATGCATAGCTTGTAAACCTGTTTCTGCAGTAAATATAGATATGCTACACCTCTTTTTTTAATTTTATTTATCTCAGACACTTAGCAAATGCCTGAGATGATTTGTAGCTGTTGAAATAACATTTTGTGATGACAAACTTGATGGATTTATAAATCTCTAACAACCTCACCATTTCAACACCTTAAACCTCCCTGTGTTCCACTGTATGGGGTGTTGGGAATGTCAGATGTCCCCTGGTTAAGAAATTGGTATTTGGCCATCATGACACTTAAGAAGGAGTTGGCATTTACATTTACTGTCCACATATTTTCACCTTAGCATAAACCCTTCACCCATATCTTCCAGGAAAAGTTAGCGAACTCTTGTATTGCTTTTTGGGGCCGATACTGCGTTAAAATACTCTTACTCGTATTCGTTTTCAATTGCCGATACCAAGAACCGATACCACTCAACAGTATTTCGCTACAACAAACTGGTCGCGCTTTGTGGAGAAAAAGATTTGTTGTCCTACCTGACTTCAACGTCTAGGGCAGGGGTCGGCAACCCGTGATCCAGAGCCGCATGCGGCTCTTTCGTCGCTCTCTTGCGGCACTTGCAGCTCTTGCAGCAAGGTGTGTAGAGTAATGGTGCGTTCACACCGAACGCGACGGAAATTACTGCCGTCCTGCCGGTTTGAATCAAACTGTTGCTGGTCCGCCAGAAGTAGCGCTGGCAGCGGCCTCATTCAGACGCTGTTGTGCGGCTACGGATGATATTATTGTAGCCGAGTGTCTGTTGTGTGTCTATATTTGTAATTCTAATAAAATGAAAACACGCTGCAGGGTAACTTGAACCACTTTTTTATCTCCTTCACACACGTATATCCCACAATTCCACTCCTCTTTTCCTTTCCGTTTCTCCCTCCACAATAAAAGCACCGGAAACATAACTTGGAACACAGCTTCCTATATAATTGCTCGATCCCTAATATTATCGCTTACATTATGAACCCGGACACGGGGGCGTTTTATGGTCCGACATTAGAGGGACTTCCACAAGACGTTTAAAGCTTGGGATAGCCTTCTGTTAATTTTGTACTATAGGCTTGACATAATCTGCAGAGGATAAAATAAAATCTGCCTCCAAATGAATTGCACTTTCATGGAGACCAAATCTAAGAAGTATCGGTATCGGTAAGTACACAAATAGCAATACTCGTACTCGTATCGGTTTGTAAAAAATGGTATCGTTGCATCCCTAATGGCTTTCTTTGTCTAAATTATAAACAATAAAGATAATAGCCACAGCTGCAACTGAATACAGATTATGTATTATTTAATGTATAGCCACAATTTTTGCCTAAAACATAATCAAGAGACTGTGTGGAGGGGGCAGTGGGGACGTTATGTCAAAGATGTCTACGTATTGTGTTAGAGATATCTACTGAAATGAGCATGCTAACAGGCTAGCCCTGTCCTGTCTTGTAATACCACGCATACCTCAAGAAGTAATAATAATAACTTTTTATTTGTATTGCACCTTTCCAAAACAGTTACGTGCTTCCCAAAAATAATGAAAGCAAATGAGAAACAAAATCAAACAGTTAAAATAATATAAAACGATGTAAAGATAGGCCACCCGGTGGAGGTGAGTCTTCAGAAGAGATTTAAGAGAGGACGCTGATGGAAGGGAGTTCCACAGCTTATTCAGTCCGACATGAGAGGACGAAGAATGAAGCTGCCCCGAGGGTGGACGGTACACACTCCAAGTGCGTTTTGTTTTTCCTCGTGGAGATTTCTTCTCAGAGGAGGGCGGGTGGAGGAGCACCTCATTCAGCCAGTGCAAATCTGAACACAAAATGAGATGTGAATAACGGTTCGCACCTATGTAGCTTTTTAATATCATATAATAACTTATTTATCTCCAGAAAGTATATCCTAGCTTCTTTGCATAGCTTAAAATATGGTTGCATAGCTGTTTTATTTGTAAAATCTATTAAAACCAAACTAGACAATATAGTGGGCAGTTAGAGAGTATAGTTAGCAGATATGAGTTAAGGAGGAAATGGTTGTGCCACAGCATCCACTGACGTGAAGCTCAGATGTTTTTCAGGTGGAGATCAGCGGGAGTTTGTGAGGGTGCAGAAAGTCAGCCAGCCTGTCAGTCCAATGCTTCCTCTGCAGTTAAGAAGGAAAACACTGGCATTGTCAGCTGACCTGCTACTGTGGTTTGAAGCTGCACCTCCTATAATCTTGTTGACAAGTAGGATCTGACATCAGGTGGAGAAGCTTCCTCCCAGACATCTCCCTCAGTATTTTTGTTGCTGTGGCAGGCCGTGAGCTTTGAAAGCAGGTCATAAATATAAATACAGTTCTTCTGACCAGAGAACAACCCTCAAACCTTTAACAATATTGAAGCAATCTTCCCTTGGCAGAAGTAAATGGTCTCATTTAAATTCCTGTTGGATTTTTAACAAAAAAGATGTGGCAACATATGTACAGTATCCATTGAGGCATCTATACATCCACTATATCATCTATGTATACATATATTTAAAGTTAAATGTAAAAATGATTATTAAGATTGATGCACTTGTTGTAACTTCAAGTAGAATAAACCCAAACCCAACTTGTTATCTTATTAAATACCACTAATGATGGTATTGACTTGACTTGACTGATATTTGTGTGTTCAACAATCAAGATGGATGTCAAAGCCTGCTAACTTTGAATTCAAAAACATTGTAAGTGCAATTTTGTCATTAAAATACAACGAAATATCAGCATGTTAAAGCATTTATTGTACCATCATAAAATTAATCCCTATACATCTGTGTCAATAAGATTAAGCCCCTGATGGGAATTGATTACATTACTTAAACAAACATGTGTCTCGCTTAGTATTTTTTAATTGTTTTATAAACTATGGTTCATATACCACAGATTATATTCATATTATAATGATATTACTCTCCTTACTCTATTAACGGTGTTATTGATCAATCGTATCTCGTCTGCATTCAGGAAATAAAGCCAGAAAAATGACTAGTTTCCGTATCTCCGTCTTCCTTTGTGAGCGTCCTACATTTTAGATGCAGAAGACAGAAGACAATCAGCCAGAGTCCAGGATGGAGCCTCTTAAATGTCCTCCAGTGGGACTTGATGATTATGTTTGCTGTGCAGAGATGGAAAAAATGATATGTGAAGTGTGACAGAGTGCTGGAGATGCAGATTAAATGTGTGAAGGTGTTTGTGTGGGACAATTTTACAAGGCTTTAATAATTTCTCAATGATGCATATCCAGTGTGAAAATAAATGGATAACGGGACCTGATTCTGAATCGTCAAACATCACATTTGCTCCTCGCTTGTTCGGCAGTTATTACTTACAACAGCCATGCATTTGTGCCCTCTAACTTAATGGCCTTGAATTTTGAATGGACTTCGGCTTTAATGAGGTGTGTGTGTGATTATTATAAAATGCTATGTTACATATACTGTTTAAGAATAATACATATAATGCTACTTTGCCATTTTTGCACAGTACATATTCTAATATTCAAATTATTTATGAATCAAGGTTTTGTTTTTGAAGTATTGCCAAATGCCAACACTAAAGGTAATCTTTTGTCTGCTAGGCATTTCTAAACCAAATAAATCCTCTGTTTCATCAAAGGAATAGCATCGCCTTCGTCCATGGTTCCCAATGATGATACGAGTGGTGTGACGGTTTTCGTGGCCCCCTCACTTTGATGCCTTTGCTGTCTTCTTAACACAGGAGAGGCTGTTGGTTCTCCTTCACATCAAAGTGGATTTGTGTTGAATTACCTTTTAAGCAGCAGGTGTTCCTTTGGAGCAACAGTCTAAAACAGCGTGACAAGCCAGCTGCACCAAATAAAAACATGTTAAGAAGCGATACATATTTAAGAATGGTACCTTTTTTACACGAGTAGTACCTTGAGTAAACGGACCCTTTTGCCTTTTATTTACCAAGAAGATAGCAACTAAACTATATGTCCGGTATGCCCAATAGCCTCCTGCCGTCTGTGCTGGTGTTTTTACCTTCATGTGTATCAGATACACTCTGAAATGGACAACATAAGCATATGTAAAGAAGAAAGTCCTATATTTTGTACTGACACACACATGCAAACAGTAATTTTGATTTTTGATACATATACAGTATACATACGTAAATACTTGTGCATACACACACATATATGAACACAAATCTTGTAGTTGCAAACAGGCAAAGCATTAAAGGTGCGGTAATTGATTATTTAAAAAAAAAAAAAAAAAATGGATGAAATGACTGCGTAATATAACATCTTTTAGCTCATTGTTTTGCTTTTACAGCCCACAACTTTGTTGTGTTCGGACTCACTCTCATCGACCCTGTTCCCCACTCGCAGTCATACTCAATAATCCGATAAGCACAAAAATAAAACTCAAATATACATTCTGACATCTTTTAATTTGGATGTAAATATTATTCTAAAAGTATGCCTTTTGTCGTTTCACAATCAACATGATTTATCTTGATGAATGGCCCTAGTGGATGTGAGCATTCGGCCCCTTAACTAAGTGCATTCAAAAGCATTACTGTAATTATAGTTCAGGGCTACGTTCAGGTCAGCTCAGGTAAACTGTCGATTTGACCTTTTTTTTCAATTCATTGGTTTTATATTTTTTTATTGGATTCTTACAGGATTTTGGGAATACTACTCTTTTTAAGGGCCCTCAAATATAGAATATGTAAATTCTGCTCTCTCTTGCTATTCTTTTATCTTCTCCTTCACATCATTGTACCACTGGGGGGTTACACTCCAATGACTGAGTGTAAACGCATGCAGTCTTATCTCCCTTTGCCCCTTCATCACATGGGAGAGAATGAAAATCATACTGTTGTCTTGCTGGGTCTATTTAGTTGTTTTTGCTGCTCTATATTATATTAATTAATTATATATTTTGATGTACTTATAAAGGAGAAAAAAATCAATAAGCAGTGAGGCTCAAATTGGATTATTATGGATACCAAACGGACAAATAATTTACAAATACATTACGCAGTTAATCATTTGAATACGTATACAGGCAAAAGATGTAACCATGACATTTTGGGAAATGTTTTTGAACTAATCTAATATATTCTCTTATCTAGTTTTTTTTTATATCCTACTTCTATTACACCTTTTTAAAGTTGTATTTTGATTCACAAAACTATATTTTTCCCAATTACATTTTTATTTAATGATGCTAGTTTTCATCATAAAGTGTTCTCTGTTAATACCAACGGGTGAGAGACGGTCATGTGATTGTTTGTTTGGTTAGATCAAATCAACAGCCAATCACATAATGGCCTATGTCCTGTTACTTTTGATTATTAACAATGTCTTATTCATCTATTTAAAAGGTCACTTTGTCCCCATGTATGAGGAGATCATCACTTTTGACTACAGTGTATTAACTTGTCACAGGTTCCTGGCTTCAAAACCTATTTGTTGATACACAAATAATCAATACTTGTATTATTTTATTGCTTGAAATATGCTCATATTGTAATTATCACAATGATAATACCACATTTGAGTGTCTTAATTCACACTGGGCTGCCTTTCAATAATAATAATAATAATACTGATGGACTGGAGGGAGGATAAACCTTGTTGCCATGTAATTAATAGATATTTGGAGGATTATTTTTGATCTGTTAAACATGGAGAGAGCAGCTGGCCTTAAGACTTAAACAGGTGCTGAGCAGCCACTGGGACATCGTTAGGAACCCTTTGGCCAGCAGCCATATAACTTAACTCTGTTATACCATCATTCATTGGGATGCACTCGCACTGTCTCTTATGTTTTATGTAGATGTTTCATATTATTTGCCTGCCAAGTCCCTCTGAAGATCGATATGAGATTAAGACATTGCCTTTAGGAGACACAAATGGAGTGTGACAATCCCTTTAGTTTCTTAAGTAAATGCATCTTAGAGGAACACACGCATCATGCACACAGACAGCGAGTTGTGCAGTCAGGCATCGTGCCTCCTTTTCCTTCAAGCAGTTTGTTCTCTGTTAACTCCTGAACATTTAATGAGTTTCTCATTGTATAAATGTGTTCATCTGATGAAAAAAAATACCGAACAGAATGTTCTGTAATGACTCAGGGAATTCAAGATTTTGGTCTCTGGTATGACTAGGTGGGAAAAAACAAAAGCAATAATATGTCTTGATCTTCAGTCCATCAAATCTGTTTTCATTAACCGCCTATGCCTATGTCATCTGCAATTATGTTGTATGTTTAGCTAATAAAAGGACAGAGGAGGGAATAAAGATACATGACAGAAAGCCTGTGATTTATTGCTCTAAAGACTGACTGTAGATTTGTGATTGACTCTCACTGACTTTCATTTTCAACAAGACACATCAGGTTTCATTCCATCTTGTTTCACTTTTCCATCACACTAAACATACAGGTATCTTTGTAAATGTGTGTTTATTAATGCTTGATAAACACTATGATTACAAATGCATGACTGGAACTGGCACGCTGTGTTCAGGAACTAATTCTTCATACAAGTCGGTGCTGTTGGATAGAAGATGTCCTTTTGCAGGAGCTCTTAATTCCCCTGCCTCACAGAGGGTGTGAAGCTGTTACTGAAGCCTGCAATGCAACGCTTTTGCTATTGTACAGCACCTCCATGTGACCATGAGCGAGCACTACACATCTCCGTCACTGTTCAACGTGTCCCCCTGTTGGTCGGGAACAATAAACACGACTCGATGCAGCAACACTGTGATGCTGCTGCTCGCTGCTGATTCATCACAGCTATGGCAACTGACAAGATGGTAATTGGTTTGTGTGTTGTGTCTGTGTGTCTTTTCTTGCAGCAGATATTATGGTTGACCGGTGAGCTTTTAAATGATAATTGCTCTTCGGTGTTGCCATGGTCACGGGAGCCTACCGCCAGAGGAGCATGTGTCAGAGGAGGCAGCGTGACATGCAGAGAAAGACATCAGCCGCCTCCTCGCAAAGATGCTGAGTTAGGATGCAAGAGCTGAACACATCCACACCACAGCGCTCTGCTTGAATTAACCACGTCCATTAGCAATGCTCCCTCAGAGTCCGACATTGGCAGCTGCAGTATTTCACTTGAACACGACTTCATCGGGGACGAGCTGTAACTGTCATTTAAGGCGTTTTTTACCGACAGTAAATTCATCATCTGATTCATGGTGTGTGATGAATGTGTTGAGCTGCAGCAACTCATTTGAGAACTAAAGATAAAAACAGAAAGGGGAGCGATAGGTAGGCCTGCACAATGAGTCACATGCATATATTCATCTAAAGATAGATGCAGGACTCGCTCGCTGTACAGCACCTGATGGGATGACGCTCTCTTTTAACATCTCTGCCTCTGTGTCAGCAGGGTGTGAAGAACAGTTCGTCAGTCATGGGAAGTAGTTTGTATCCTTAGTTTGAACCAACCTCTGAGAGGAAATATTATACCCCCGATTTTTTACTTAATGTCCAGTTAAAATGCATTATACAAGAAAGGACTGGGACAGTTTTGCAATATATAAATATGTAGGGAGTCAAGGAGTGTGAAATAGAGTTTTAAACAGTGTCATGAAAAGTAGTTCTTACTTAAATCTTGGACACTATAAACCTGTGCAATGTGCCACTATAAGATAGCGTGAACACCAAAGACCTAAGATGAACAGCAGCTTTGGGAATATTAAACAATATATTTACTGTATGTTAACATCAAATATATTTGACATCCCCTAGAAAAGCCTCAGTCCTGTTAGCTGCCAGTGTTGTGGAGGAAGGAGAACCTCAGATTTGATCTTTTGATCTTTGATCTTCTTTGATCCTTTTGTGTGTGATATCTTTCAGAAACGTATTTATTTGTTATGCGTTCTCCTACAAAGCAATCAGTGTGCCTGTGCAAGCCCTGCAGTGCAGAAACTACTTGGTAAGGTTAGGAAAATATTGTGCCTCACACTGTAACTTACACACTCAAGTATTCAAGTACTTACATATACGTAGAAGTATAAATGGTGAGTGAGAAAAGCCTGCTTTGATCACCATTGTAAATTACAATATTTAACACAGTATGCACTCCAAATAATGTTCTACATTTCACAGTTCATGGCTGAGGAAAGTTGGAGTCAAGAGTATTATAATGCTGTAACAAAACCAGCAAGTACCCTTCTAAGATCTGGTATAAAACCACAGATTGAATTTTTAACAGTTGGAAAAGGACATTGAGAGTTTAGGGCATAATTTGGCTGTGAAAACACAATACTGGGGTACAGAGGGAAAATGTGGAGATGATCATATTTCATTTCATTTCATTTAGCTGACGCAAAGCGACTTACATGCTTACATATTGGGTTGTGTACCTCTAATGACACTGAGCTGTGCATATTTGCCTCCATAGGCAACAATTTAGCAGAGCTCCAGACATGGGCCACTGTGGCTCAGTGGTTAGCAAGTCTGTCTTTTGATCAGAGGGTCGGTGGTTCGATCCCCGACTCCGCTAGTCCATGTCGTTGTGTCCTTGAGCAAGACACTTAACCCTCATTGCTCACCGTTGCTGTGTCTACAGTCTACTGTATACTGTATAGCATGTAAGTCGCTTTGGATAAAAGCGTCAGCTAAATGAAATGTAATGTAATATAGTCTTAGTTCAGGTTGCCACAAGAAGGCACTGATTCAGATCTGTGTGTTATTAAGGCATTGTTTATGTACTGTTTAGAAAATATCTATTTCTGTTGGTGAGCTTTAGATTACAATCACCATTTGTTTTTTCAGTGCAGATTTTGGCTTTTGCTGTCACAGATTTAAAAACATGTTTTGCTTGTTTTATGAAATATATTTGGGTCAATCTTTGAAACTGCTGAGGGGAAGATACATTTGTTATGAATTGATTTTCAGAAAAGGAGACTGCAGAGGAACTTTGGTGTATTGTAGCAGTCAATCTGGTTGCCTCACTGGGACACTGGGACACTGTTTCATCCAGCGTGACATTTCTAATCCAAATCATGTTTTATGCATGTCCTCCATTGGGCCCAGAGAGATGAGATACAGGGATTTTTGTTGATACAAGAACTGTGAATGTGTGTCGGTCACCCAACGGCTGATTGTTTGACATAGCTTAATGTTGTGGTACAGTCTTGATTACAGGAACATGCATAGAGTCTTAGGTGCACCAGCAAAAGAAGTGGTCCCTGAAACTGGAAAATAAATTCAAACTTTCTTTGTTATCAGCAAAGACCACGTTGGCCACATTAGAGGGAATCAATAGAAGGCACACATTAGACTTGATCAATACCGGACACAAGCCAATAGGCTCATTTTCATTTTCATTCTTTTGCATGCATAAGCTCACACACAGTCTCTCACTCTGTCTTTTCACTCACATACACACACTCTCTCTTTTTTGCTCTTTCAACCTCCCCGTCTCTCATTCTAAGATTTACAACTCTCCTAAAATAAAGATGGCACTGTTTATGCCTCACAGAAACCTTCAAAGGCTGGCTTTCTGGTTCAAAGCCACCCACCATCACTCTCAAATAGATTTCTTTCAAAATTTGTATGGGGACATTTTCTATAAATGATGATACCATCCTTTAAACGGAACGTCAGACTGCTGCTTATTCATAGCTCAGTGGGCTGTTTCTGGCAGAAAGTGGGATTTGTTTTTTTTAATCAGTTTTTTGATTTTGTGTAATCAGCTTTTTCTATATTGTGTTTTATGTAGTTAATTTACAGTATCAAGCAGCGTGGTAGCCTGGCACTCCGGTATGAATCAAACAATCAAATGTTATCTGATAACGACTTGGATTAGTCAAGTAGACAAATCAGAATTAGTTTGAATATGCATTCAGGCAATATATTTCTGGCCACTTTCCTGGGTGAGAAGAGGGAATGTTAGCTTGTTTTATTTTTTCTTTAAGTTTTTCAGTAGACTATGCACTACTAAATATCTGTTTGTTTCAGGCTATTTTTCTTTCATGATCATACCTTTTATTTGCAAATGTTCTCTTTCCTATTACTATCAAAGTTCTTGCTAAATAAGTTATTTTAAGGTAATTTCTGAGCTTTCAAAACCTTTTTTATCTTCAAGTATAGCACTCATTCACAAAATATTCCATCTGGTATCTGCTGTCATCTGTTCATACCGCCGATCCTTATTTTTTATTTTTATGCATAAGCAACATCCACCTCCTAATCCTGATGCAGACTGCGCTTTTTTAGCTTACACCAATTAACAGGATCCCTTGGCTCGCCTCCAGTCTCTCTGAAGTGCAGCAAGCTCCTGTGTGGTGTGATGTAATGTGGATCCAGTCAGTGACTCACTCCCTAGCTGTGTTCTAATTGCCTCCTCCGAAGTCTGCATTGCAAGGCTTCATACGTCATGAGCGTTTGAGGACACATTCCAAGGCTTCCTCCAAACCGAGAAATGCAGCTTTCTGTTGCCTAAATCTGGAGAACACGGTTTATCAGCTACAATTTACATCACTAACCCAATGCATGGTGGCCGTTGTTAATGGTGCGATCAGGCTGTCCTTGCCTGATTGGTTAATCAGATGTGTTAATCAGGTTTTTGTTTGTTCTTGTTAGCATTCTTCCCTGTGCCGCAGACGGGCATACATTTTCCATTAACCTGGTAAAATGTTTTCCAAACGTCCATCATATGTTAAAATGATATGCCACAACTTTTACTATGAACTCGGACATCAATTTATAATCTCATTTGCTCTGACTTGTGTATTTTCAACTTTACGTTGAAATGACTGTACTTTAAGTTGAGAAGAACTACAAGCAACATTAGTTGTGATATCTGTGATGCTAGGGGTGAGGAATGGCAAGTATACATTTGAGGAAGAAGAGGAGGAGCAACCCTTCAATCCTTAGTCTGCAACATCCCTGGGCTATTCCTTTGAAGGCAGAGTCCCTGCATTGGGATGCACGGCAGCACATAGTTGCTGTGAATGCAGTCAATTGGAGGAATCATGACAGTGAAGCAGCAGCAGCAGCAGCAGCTGGAAAGACATGAAGCCACTGTTTATGTAGTGCTTACTATAAAACACAAGTAATACACTGTATGTCATGGACACGTTTGCACGTTGGGAACTCGTAAGCAGTGGCTTCTGTGTGCATGTCTGATCAGGCTGCTATTTTATTAAGGCCGTGTGCTCTGCAGCTGTGTTTCGGCCAGTCTTACTAAGACATGCAGACACAAGCCAGAGATCCATTTTCATATCAGTGTGCCTTCTGTGCCAGTGCCATTATGCCATTATTATAATTACTGATACTGCTTGCCCTCTGTTGCCAACAATACAATGCCTCTGGGAAAACTCTGTACAAATTCGGGACCGTCAAAATCTAATTTGTCGAAAGGATCTTATCATTTTCAGTTTTAATGTTGTAATGGTTGTAGAACGGAGGAAGGGAAAAGAAAGAAAGCGCTCCGATTAGTTGGAGAATATACTTTTGTCTTCAACAAATGTTATGAAAGTCAGCCACTCTCCCACTTCGAACTCTCTCATGGCCAGACTTCAAAGTCCGCCCTTCAGCATGAAATATTAAGCAGGGTGATGCGCTTACACCTGTTCCTCTGTGGAGTGGCTTGTTCTATTTACTTCCACTTTCATCACACCAGCTGATAGGCAGGGTACGCACCATTAACCAAAGAGGCTCTTCAGCAGCCATCTACATTTATCTCTTATTAACTTCCGTTTGTAATAACCACACCTAATTAATTTCTGTATAGAAATATATTTTCTCTCTTGCCCCCATTTCATTTGACGTCAGCGTCGGTAGGGAATCAGTGCATCGCTCAAGGGCCCCCATCCTCAGTTAGACACGATGTCTACCTAATTACTGTGATGATTACAACGAGGAGGATTGATGATGCTGGTGGTTTTTCTTCAGCAAATGTTCATGCTTTAGTTGCCCATCACAATAATTGCATTATGGAATAAATTACAAAACCCCAAAAGAATATGGGTCTCCTGGGTCTCCTGGGCTGTGACAGTTCGGCATATGTCTGTGAGATGGGAGGAAATCAGGCTTTTTCTTGTGTAGTGGAATTAAGGTTGTGTAATTTGCAGAGCTGTGTAGGAGGAACACCTGACTTTTCTGCTTATTTCAGTAAAATACAAACTGTTTTAAACATGCCTCTAAGTAATTTAATACAGTAATATTTTTTTTTAAACTCTTCTTTTGATTGAGCGGAATAACACATTTAATTTTTTTAAATAAGTAACTAGTATAGAGCACGTACCAGTATTTACCAAATGATTGTATTCTTAACCTTGTTTAAAAAGGTGAGCCTCTTGACTCCCCTGTCCTCCATTGTATTCAAACATGCCTGGTGGTCTGGGTCATGGTGGGAGAAACACTGTGTGAGGGATCGATCTGTTTTGGAATTGTAAAGCTGAATTATCTTACTGTTGTCGACTCCGTCAACAGTTTATTTCGGTTCGAGCCAAAAAGAAACACCTTTGTGACTTGACATTTTTGAAAGGCCATACTGCTGGAGAATGCAATTAAAGTTTCACTGTGTTTTCAGTAAAGCTGTTGCAGTTGTCTTTGATGCAGTCAGTTCTAGGGTGAATAACATAGTTCTCCCATGATATATAATTGTCTAATTGGAATCGTTGAAAGCCATTTCAAAGTCACTTACAGAAACCCACAGATGCAAGACTTGCATATAAAACAAGTATCTTGACATGGACTTCATATAAACATAAATGTCTTCATTTCTCTGTTAGCTTTCACTGCCAGTTCCTTTTCTGCATGATTTACTTTGGCAGTCTACCACTGAACTCTATCAGTGATGTTTTTTTTCAAGGGGACCAATAAATAATTGAGGGAAGATTCTTGAATGCCCTTATTAGTGACTCCCCTGTTTGACTTTTCTTTGCTGATGTAAATAAAATGTTTTAACACAATGATGAATCCTTGCTTTACAATGTGACACAATGTCTCTTATCTGATCCACACATGGTATGAGTTATAACATTGGGAGACTTAACTAAAAACTTCAGCACATTACAAACGCGCGCGTGCGTGCGTGCGCGTGTGTGTGTGTGTGTGTGTGCACTTCAATGCCTTTGTGTATTTCCAAATGGGTTGGTGTACTAAATCCATGTGAATGTTGGTGCAACACACATGGATGATGAAATACAGAAAATAAAAGATTTAGCTTGAAGCTGTTTTGCAGTCAATAAAATGGAGGATGCTCTCATCTCTCATCTGTACCCACAAGCAATAGATTCTCTTCCCAAAGTAATTGTCTGGAGTGGTTCTGACGATTTCACTTTCTTAAAATCAGCACATACACACTTAAAGCGGCGATATTGGTGATGGAGTTGACATGAATCAACTCCTTGTAAAGCAGTTTTGTTACAAGGAAGCCGCTGGGTTTAACTGTCTATAGATGGAATCCTGAATAACCCTGGGAACACAGTGAGTGATGTGTGTATGTGTGGTGACAGTGAAGGGCTGCAGACGGAGGGCGGAAGCAGATGTGTGTGAGAGCGGTTCGGAGCCGTGGCACTATCACAGGGTGTCTTTGTCTGGCTGTAGAGAGTGTTGAATTAAAGGCTGTTAACACTAGTCTGCACAGTCATATGCTAATGCCTCTTACTCTGAGAGAATAAATAAATTATGGTCCAGAAAACACAACTGCGTCCCTGCTTTACATGCCTCATGCAACACAGACAGTGTGGAAGAAAGAGAGAGAGAGAGAGTGTGTGTGTGTGTCATTGCATTATGGAGAGGTGTGCAGCGTAGATGCACAGAAATAGCGTAGAAGGAACATCAAAGAGGCAAGACAAAAGCTACTCTATAACCTTTCTTTTGCTTAAAGCTTTGCACTTGATGCTGCTTTAGGTGACGCTACACAAAAGATAACGAGAGATAGATGGGGTGGCGAGGCACCGAGTGAGATTTGGACAGAGAAGAAGGAAGGGAAGGGGAGGGGAGGGGGATTTAAAGGGCAAGAAACGGAGGGAGATTTAGATAGAGCCTACAGAGTGAGAGCGAGGGAAGAGAGCCAGCACAGAGGAGGTGGATGGGAGAGGAGAAGAGGAAAGGCATTGACTGGAAGTGTACACATGGTAGAGAAGAAAACGGCTATTTCATGTGCTCTGTGTGCATGACTGAGGCGTGCGGCTGTCTGTCTGGATTGTTAGTCATCTGCTTGTCCACAGCTAGAGGACAGACGAAGAAACACAGGCAGGCTGGGGAATATTGGGCTGTGTGCAGAGGATGAGCAGGCGATGTGGGCTCTCTGGCTGTGATCGCTGTCCTCAGACCTCGTAGCCACTCACGCTGGTGCTGTTGCAGGCCGTTAGCCTCGCAGTTAGGCAGCAGCAGTCAGGGTGATTGATACAGAATGAGCTCCAAGCACTCCTCCGACTGGATCCCCTACAGGTACTGTACCATATGCGTGAGAACACAGGAGAACGAGCACAGTGTTCCTCTTCTGAGGCAGTGTGTGCATGTCTGTGTAGCTTGTGTTCAGTCATGTGAGTGTATGACAAGGGGACTGATAACGGTAACAAGGAATTGATGGAAGCAAACAATGTGGATGGAAACTATTTTCTTTTTTGCTGCCATAATATATATTTTTTTGCTAATATGAACAAATATAGTAATTTTAGACAGCGGCTCTTAAAATAAAATGATAATGCAGAAGTGAATGCCATAATTGTAGCTGTATAAATCAACTCAATTTGGCAGAATATGTTTTTTCTTTCCTTTCACGGTTATATTGTTTGTGCGTAAAACTGCCTGCTATTTGATTCAGAAATAGTAATATTTAACTGGATTCCAAATAAGTAGTTTAATTAAAAGTTTAAATCAGAATCCCTTCATATTTTCACTTGATTGTCTTTAGAAATTATGTACTGTATGCAGTAGTTTTTTAAAATAACAAAAGAATGAGGATTTATGAGCTTTCAGTATATTGCTGTAAAAACTATATCTGTTTTTTTATTTCAAGTGCAGCACTAACACAGCTGGTGCTTTCCTCTGATTGAATACCTATCGCCATGGTTTCCCTGCTTACTTTAAGGCCATTGGCTCACGGTTGCTATAAGTTACGGTGGCTGGAAAGGATGCTGGAAAAGACTGTAGAAAAAACTGATATTCAGGTATCATGTTAAATAAGGTAAATATAAAAGCATTTTATGAAGTCAAGAATTTGTTTTTTTATTTATGACTGAAGAACAAACATTTCATCGAGTTATTCTACATTTTGACCTTCATGCCCCTTCGCTTTTTGTTTAAGGAAACAATCAGCGAAACAAAACATAAACCCCTCCCAGTGTCCAAAGTTATCTCTCAGTGTGTCATGTGAGTGTCAGTGGTTCCTCGGTGAGCAATTTTTCCTCATCCAGTGAAGCTGCCATGAAAAATGCATGGTCCTCTGCAGAGTCGGAGACAGCTCTCTCATATCATTAGAGATATACTGTGCATGCATTCACAGAAATTGACAAAATGAAGGAAAAATAGCTCAAAAACACAGCCTTCCACAAAGAAACAGCAGTTGTTCAGTTGCTCTTCTCTGTGGGGAGCCAGATTAGCATTTCTGAAGTCGACTTGTGCACAGCTTTAGTTTTTGACATGGGAACCCAGGGAGGCTGGAAGAACTTGTCAGTTTGTGACAAGAGAAATGATGAAATTAGTATATTGTCAAAAAGGCATTTACAATTATTTCAAAATCTTATCTGAGCAATACACATTTACCGCCATGATCGTTATCAGTTTTCTTATAATGTTACATTGTGTCAATATTCGCTTTACTGATGAGGTCTGTTTGGGTCGTTACAAGTGCTCATCAGATTAATGTTCTCACAATCAAATTTCAAGCATTGCAACAAATGATATGCACTTTTATGTGCATATCTTGTCTTCCAGTGTTGCCAGGGCATCAGTCAGTGACGGTCACACATATTAAACCTTGTGATGCATATCAAACTATTTTAAACGTGTGAAGGGGAGTCTGGCAGGGAGTGATGGCAGTCGCATCCTTCCCACACCTGAGTCTCAATTTTACTTTTGGCTGGCTGAGTTAATTAAAAATACATGGTTAATACTTTTGGTTTGACACAGGACACTAACAGAAGGCCTCCTGGGTTAATGTCCTGTGTTTGTCTGACCCATCATCCAACCCAAGCTCTGTCCTACGAGGACTTTGTCGCTCTGTATACTACGTCACCTGACTTCCTTCTTTGCTCCCATAATTATGGTCACTAGAGGTAACGCTTAACAATAAACACAAATATGGGTCATAATTAGCTGCTTGCACAGACAAACTATGCAGCTGTTTCTACGGTCTGCTTACAGCACAACAATAATGTAATTAAAAGATCTTAGCGATTCAAAACTATTATCTTCTTGGATAATGTTGAAACATAGTAATTTACAAATGCATCTTAATTTAAAAATGGGCATACATGCGGCAAGAATTTAAGATGAATTAGAACATTTCAGATAAACAGCCACCAAATAGTTAAACTACTTGAAAATATATTTAAAATTCTCAGTTTTAATAGAAAAAGAAGGCTTTGCACACTTAAGTAATAATACATAGAAACGTTTGTTCACTAGATGTTCCCTTGACCTGGTGATGGTCTAGAAACGAAGCGAAATGTTGTCTTTATCAATAATATTGTACAGCGCCTTACTTCTTAATACTTGTTTTTGTTGACCTTCTTGGACCTGAGGGAATAGATTATAAAGCTGCCGGTGAACCTCATTATCGGTGTGTGACAGGGTGAACACTTCACAATAATAAGCTGTTTGACCTCCACTGGAACAGTTCTGTTTGAATCATTATCTTCCTGTCTGATGCCTATTCACACACTTGATTACTCTGATTGCAGACATGGAGTGCTTTGTTTTGTATGTGTGACAGAGAGTAGGAGGTAAATACATGTCAATTGCATCTGTGTTGCCCTCTGTTGTACAACTAGAGGTGGTAGTGCAGGTAGACATCCATCCATTGACTGATCTCACATGCAGGACTGACCTGCCAACCGTCACTGTAATGTCCAGGCATGAATCGAGCTGAGGGATAACAAATTGCAAATAAAAAAATGGAACATATTAACTCAAATTCATAGTTGGTAATGCATTCTGCTTTCAATTATGTTGCGACTATCGGCTCTGCAATTACTAGTCAGCACTGCAGAATCAACCAAATTGATTATGCAATAATATACATACCCATATGGCCTTTTATCATTTGAATGTCACATTACTTGTACACCTTCAGGCAGTATGCATGAAAGGTTTTTAATTATTGAGAGTAGGAAATTACTTTTAAACGTACACATTTCTCAGAAGGTAATGGAAAATAAAATGAGAGAATTTAGCATTTGTTAAGACCATGCATCATATTGTCATTAGCTGCACATGTTACTCATCACCAGTATAAAGAAACACATTCTGCATTTTTCTGCATTTTGTTTTAATGGCATTATGTAAAAACATAATGCCATTAAAACAACACAATTTCAGTCACAGTTAGGAGTGCTTGAGAAACCTAATTTTCTCGTCCTACTTCATCTTTCATCCTTTCCACTTCCGCTGTGGCTCATTCCCTCCAACTCATCTGGGAAAACCTCCCACTGCCCTCTAATTAGGTACGTTGAGGTTTTTCAGGGGTCTCTGAGATGCCTGTCCAGCTCGGTGAAAAGGGAAAAACTGGAAACGGAGAGCAATGAGAATTAATGATAACGATTAATGAACTGCAGTTTATGCAGATTATTAGAGAGCAGAGCAAAAACGGCAGCATTGTTGTAGCCACATGTTTGAACTGTGGGGTTCACCAACCGCTAATGTTTATGTACGTGAAGTTGTACAACAGCAAAACTACAAGAAAAGGTCTAATGTGGAAATGGAGGGCTGCACCCGCCATGAAGACGACGTTTAACAATGTTACCAAGAAGCACTGGCATCTGTCAAATTATAACTTTTGTTTGTGTTAGACATGTTGTCACAAATACATTCATATTTGGATTTGATGCCTTTTTCCTTTGCCCAATGTAGTTATTTGAATTTGGTAAATTTCACTTATTCTTGCATGCATTAACTGATGGATAAACACATTCCCAATGGGTCATATGTGAGGGTCATTTGGAGTTAAAAGCTGTTGAACTAGAGCACACTGGAAGAGGAAGGTAACAGTGTAATTTAATTGACCTATAACAAATCTAAACCTGCTTTTAATTTTACAATGTAATTGTGTTTGACAAAACTTTACATCCTCGGTTTATAAAAGTAAGGAAGTAGAGAAATAACGATTATTTTTCTCTTTTTTTTTCTTTTTTCTCCAGCATGGAACTAGACATCAATTAATGACAGCAGACATTTAAAATACTCATTAATCAATTGGTCTATTGATCAATGCTGAATCTATTATTTGATAATGTATTCTATTTGATAAAGAAAGAAGGAAAATAAAGAAATTATCCTTTATTGATTACCTAGGGAAAATTGGTCTCTGCATTTAACCCTTCCATTAAGGAGCAGTGTGCTGCCCTGTGAGGCGCCCGGGGCCCAATCATTAATTATTAAATAAATGCATACTTTTAAAATAACAAAAAAGAATGCCACTCAAATGTAAGACTTGCTCTGAACTGTTTCATTTCAATGTCAATTTGAATTTTTTGACTGTTGGTCCCACAAAGCAAAGCGTTATTCTTGTTCTGGTAAATTGTGATGGCCTTGATTCTATCTCTGTGCAGTTGCTAATAGATTATAGGCAGCACTGGAAAAAAAGGCATTTTTCATACAGTATGCTCACTTTCAGGTTCATGCTTGTATTTTGGGAGACTAGAACATTTTAACATGCTTTAATGTTCGAAAAACACATTATCATCGTTTTAGCACCGGCCTCTTTAAGCCCCCCTTCCTGTAAAAGCCCAGTCTGCTCTGATGGTAGTTATCATGCCGTGGTAGGAGATACTGAGATGGGTTGTGCTATCGTCCAATGAGCCTGCATGCCACATTGGAAGGTGAGCCAAATCAGAATGCCTTGTTGAATCATACATTTTTTTGTTCAAGGCAGCCCACAAAAAAAACCTTCTTCATGATACCCTTTCACGACCACTTACAGCATTCTGTAAAGAGAGAAACGGTTGCCAAAGTGCTGAACACATTTAAGAATGTCTATTGCAAGAAAAGCTGATGTTACACTGACCTTTTAGGCATTTGCATAGGCCAGTGGCATTATGTCCGGGTGCACTGCACCACCGAATCAAATAATGTTCAAGGTTTTCCTTTTTAGAGCAATCTGCTCAAGGAGGCAGAGAAGCATGCTCAGGGGTTAAGCTCAGGAGTGTGCTTCATATTGTGCAGTCTGTTATGTGTTGTGATGGGTCTCTTCCAATGGATCCTCTGATTTCCTTTTGTCCTTGCATCAGATATTATATGGGCTGCAGAGGACACAAGAATGCTTTTGAGATGTATAAAAAATTTAAATGATCAAGTAGCATCTGTCCCATTTATCACATTTCTCTGCAGCACCAACTTCATAACCTGCTGAAAGACACTTATACTGGTAGGACTGAGGGCTTTATTACTATGGCTATATGCCCATTGACCTAATTTGAGGTGATACAGTTCACACAAGGTCTCTTTCATCAATCAAACCCTCTCTCCTGAAGGTGAAGTGTCCAAGTGAAGGACAGCAGCTGTTAAGTTAGCCCCACATGTAATTGTGCCTTTTACAGTCTGTACAGCATACGACTCTCCACCTCCGTCTCTCCCTTTCTTGTGACAGACGCTGCTGTCCATATGTTCACTGGTTCAGTTACAGAGCCATGGATTTTAGGAAAAACATTGATAATGTTGTTTGCTGCCTCTATGACTTAATCTCTGCTGAGCAGATCTGCACATGTTCCTCCAGTGACAGCCACTCATGGGCTTTTTTTTACGCCTTCTTGTCACTTCTCCAACATCTCAGCTGCAACTCTTTTTAAAGCTGTGCAAGTGCAAATTAACCAACAGAGCAAGTAATGGACTATTTTAACATTCTATTATCCATCTGCTACTGCGAGGAAAATCATCCGAAAATGAAATTATGGATTTTCAAGGAAATAGAGCAGTGTCTCAATAATAGCAAGTGTTTTCTTAAAGGGGATAGCTCAGCAAAGGAAACCAAGGATCTCTCAAACCACTCCTGTGCTCTCCTTAATGATCTGGGCCAGCTTCAGAATACATTTCATTTCTGGACACTTTGACATCACTCTCAGCATCATGTTCAAGTGATGCCTCTGATTCTGTTGCTGTTGCACTCCCTGAAAAGAGGCTAACTGGCTGCTTTGCAGGAGCCCTCCTGACTCTTATTATTGAGGGGGTGTTTATAAAGGGATGTATTTATCGAAGCACACGTGCTCTCATTAAAATGCTTCATTGCCTATTTGATGAGCTAAACTCCTTTTTCCAAAATGCTATTACACTGTTAGCTCAGCCCTGCCCTGTTTACACTTATTCTGCAACTGAGTGCTGCGTTTTTATTGTTGGACCTAATGTAGACTCATCCTCCAATATGTCTTGTCCATACTATCCTATATATTTTGTCTATTATTTTTATTTTTTTATTAATGAATTATTGAATATATATTTTGACCAGAATGTGAACATGTTGACATAACGCAAATTAGAGGAATAGAGGGTTGAATTGTGGCTGGCTATTGTATTTTCATTAAGTGCATACAGTGCAAGATAAGGCTTTCTTGTTACTCACACCAAAATAGATGTACAAAGTATTTTTTTTCTGTAGTCTTACATTGTTGTAGTAAATTGTGTTGTAGATAAGAATGCACAAAGCTATAAAAGTACCTTTTGTACAATTAATATGCTCATGTATAGTCATTTGTTTTTCAGGAAACGATGATCCAAAGCATGTTGAGAGCACAGTAGTAATCTTAGCCATGAGGGTAATTTAGGTGTCAGTGTGAGAACAAAATGTCTTGCAGCATAAACAAATGCACCTTTTCCTGAAGTCTGCAACAAGCTTCATTACCATATACAGTATATTAAAGGCAATGATGCTAATATATAGTCAGATACTGCAAGTGGACAACCTCCTGCTGCAATTTCAGTTGCAATTGAATTAACTAAAGCAGTTTGGAAAATTTATATTATATTATATTATGAGCACTTTTCAGAATTTTAACACCACTCTTCCCTCTTTGTTTTCTTTTCTTTGCAGCACTTTAGATGATGAAGGCACCAACCTTCGACAACAGAAACTGGACAGACAGGTAAGTGTTTGTTGTTCTTCCGAGCGGCAATATGAGAGAGTGGGTATTAGTCCAATAAATATCATGTGGAAAACCAAAGCAAAGCAGTATTTCCCCAACCACCTATCTATTGATCAGGTATGCCAAACCATAAACACATTGTTTGCTTTACACTAGGTTTTCAATTCTAAAACACACATTAGACACATCATTCAAAACTAAACGCCTGAGTGTGTTTTGTTTGCTAAACATTGCCATTTAAATACTACATACTCCAGTATTAGTCACCTGCACCCAGAATGCACCTGTGAAACCCCGCGTAGACAATTAGATCCCTTGTGCATAACAATGGTGACCAATTTTGGAGAGAGTTAGGGGACTGTAATTGCAATATACTGTATTTTGTTTATAGTGTACAGAGTGTCTGATACGGTTATGACTATGAGTATGTTAATAAACATATTTGTTTGTTTTCCTGTTGCATTTGTGTTCATAGTCTATATTTACAGAATACTACACTACAAGTGAAAATGCCCAAAAATATCAATTTAGAATCACGTCAGCTATTTTGTACTTTGTGGATATGTTTTTAATTGTGTGTAGTGTTTTGACAAAGCGGGCTCTATGTTGTATATGTCTATATGTTTTAGATATTGCAAAAACATGTTGTTTGTTTGTTATCAGGATTTATTGAGGCATGTTTCTTAGTTTTACTCTTCACTAAATGGGTTTCTGTTATTATTATTATTATTATTATTATCTGTTAATCACAAGGTTTTAAGTGCTGTGTGATGTAAACCTCTTTCTGATTCTATATCGGTAAGCTCTCTGTCAGAAGGAGAGAAGCTTGCCAGTAGCTGTGTGTTACAGGCATGTGCCTTACCACATGTCACAGCCTTAACCATCACATCCATGCACTGTGTAAATGTGCCTTTCACTGTCTGAGCTTTACAGCAGATACTGTTGCGCTCTAATGCTCTGCAGCCGAATTCTCACTAATGGAAACCTTCAATATTTGATGAGCTCTGGTTTGAAGACTTGCATATTGCTGACAGTTAGTTCAGATTAATAGCTATATCCAGCCTCAGGTCAAAGTGTTTCGGGCAGCTCATCCCTAAACATCTTCAGATTGTTTTCCTGGCTGAACAGATTTATCTGAGACTGTTATTGCAATGTGCTTTTTAAACAATTAGACGTTGTTATTTATTGTAGTAATTGGTGCTTACTTCAGGGACCTCGGTGCCACTGTAATTTTATTTGAACTTAATTTCATCCTTATGTGTCGCTTCTCTCATTTGCTGAAACTGTGCATTGATCATTTCTATTTCTGTGTGTACACGTGTACGTGAAACCTTCACAACAGCGAGCACTCCTCGAACAGAAGCAGAAGAAGAAGAGGCAGGAGCCTCTGATGGTCCAGTCTAATGTAGACGGGAGATCTCGCACCCGCCGGACCAAACAGAGCGAGGAACAGGCTCCGCTGGTGGAATCCTACCTCAGCAGCAACAGCAGCACCATCTACCACGGTGAGTGTAGACGGGCACTCCTCTGGGACTCTGTTGATGCAGGAAGCTCGACCCGAGGCTTTAAGAAACACTGGATTGAGCATGAAGATGTCAGACTGCTTGCTTGATCAATCTATTTTGATTTACAGGAAGTATTTATTCTTTGTCTGAAAGAGACTTTCTTCTTATGTGGATTTCTTTTCCCAATCAGAACTGTATACTACACGTAGCACAACTGTCAAACATCTAACTACAACAATAGTTGAATAATTCAAAAGAACAGTTGATGATATTACCGTTTAGAGCTGGAGCCCATGTAGACCCACTGCAACATACCAATGTGCCATCAATTGCATGCACTCACACTCAAGAGAGCAGAGTGAAGACTGGGTTTGACGAGGTCTTCTTATCTACACACAGAGAACAGAGCAGACAACTAATCCGCAGCTCTGAAGTCCATTTTCTAGGCCCAAGGCCATGAACGGTCACATTTCCTGCTGAGAGAAGAGACAATGTATTGACATAATGTTACCCTGCACTCTGCTGATATTCTGATGGAAAGAAGAGGAATAATCTTTAATCATTTCCCCCAAAACAAGGGAAATAAATCTACTTGCTTGCATTTACTGTTTAGCTCTATTGCTCTATTCACAAGCAGGGAGTGGATGTCTTTTACTTTGAATGAATACTTCATGAATGTTGACGACATGGCGTTGAACAGGAGCCGAATGTGGTATTTTAAGCAAAAAATGTATCTGTCAAACGCGATCTTTCTCACTTTGAACAATACATTTAAAAAAATACATCTAATGTATTACAACATCTCTAAATACATACTGTAATATTTGATTTATTTTATAGAGAAAGAGGATTTTATATTTATGTTTATATTTGTAAACTAAAGAATAAAGAAAAAATATTTTTCGAAAATATTTTTTTATAAGAAGAAATATCAGAATCAGAACCATTTATTGCCATGTTTGTTTTCACACTTAAGGAATTTGTCCTGGTGGAAGGTGCATACATTTAACGTTTAACAATAAACATTTAACAGTAAACACAGTGCAATAAATGGGAATTGATGAATGAATATTTACAAATGAACAGTAGAATATAAAAATAAGATAAAGTGCATGGAATGTAAGTGTTGTGTGAAAGTGGCAAGTGTATTGTTAAAGTGTCGAGTGTATTTAAATATTTAATATACGGCATGGGGGTGTGTGCACGGGAGTGTCCAGTGGGACATTTTCTGGGGGTGGCAGAGTCATTAGAGTCAAGCTCTGTTGATGAGCCCGACTGCAGACGGGAAGAAACTGTTTTTGTGGCGTGAGGTCTTGGTCCTGATGGACCGCAGCCTCCTGCCAGAGGGGAGGGACACGAACAGTTTGTGTCCAGGGTGAGAGGGATCAGCTACAATCTTCCTCGCCCGCTTCAGGGTCCTTGAAGCAAACAAGTCCTGGAGGGACGGCAGATTGCGGCCAATCACCCTCTCGGCAGAGCGAATGATGCGCTGCAGCCTGGCCTTGTCCTTGGCAGTGGCTGCAGCGTACCAGACGGTGATGGAGGAGCAGAGGATGGACTTGATTATGGCAGTGTAGAAGTGCACCATCATTGTCTTTGGCAGGTTGAATTTCCTCAGCTGCCTCAGGAAGAACATCCTCTGCTGCGCCTTCTTGGAGATGGAGCTGATGTTTAGCTCCCACTTGAGGTCCTGGGTAATGATGGAGCCCAGGAAGCGGAAGGACTACACAGCTTTAAAATTAAAACTAGAAACCATTGCCTTTTTTATCTTTGGCTTTACATTCATGTACTCACAGTTTAATATTGTTAATGCATGCCTGAGACTCAATAAAGAACACTGATCATTATTAACTGTTATATATTATAACCTTTTTATTATTATCTACTTGACATTTTGTATTTCTTTTTTTCTCTCCCTCTCTGTCCATCTGCTCTGATAACCTTTCATCTGCTGCTGCTCATCTCCATCCCTGCGTGTAGTGCAAGAAGCTGAACAGGAGGAGGTGAAAGTGATAGCGGACGCACAGCCGCCTCGCTCGGCCAAGAAGGGCAAAGCATCGGCCAGCTCCACTCCACAGACGGGCAGCGACAAGAAGGAGAGGAAGGGGAAGCACAAAGGTCAGCCTCCCAGCCTATTATGGGTGGTCAGTAGTCGAAGTGAAGAACAGACAGAAAAGAGATTATTGGACAGACATCCTCCAAGAAAGATTGACACTACTGTAAAATATCTGTCTCAACACCTTTCTTATTCAGCAAAGCATGTTTCTATGTATGATAGCCACATTAGGGTATTGTTTCTAAGCATATTGGTCTTGGTTTTTAGGTATTCATGTCAGTAGAAACAGTCCACAGAATGAGAGAGAGAGAAGAGTCAGAATCTGTATTGTCAAGCAGCTGGTCTATTCAGGCCCTCTCTGCAACCCTCACATAGTGGTTTGCCTGGACACAAACCCTACCAGTGAAGCAGCCACAGAGCTTAACTGTGTGGTGGTTTGATGGTGTACGACAGTCTGAGTGCAATCAGGCACATACATTAATCTTCAGATGGAGGAGAAAAATGGAAAATGGTGTAGTCCAACTATGTCTACTGTGCACACATTGTTACCCTTTGCTTCTGTGCTTGTCATCATTCACAGTACATTTCCCACTGTAATAGTTCATCAAATTTAAAGAATTACTCCATACAAATATGGAACTGACACACAAAGCAACCTGTCGTACTATAACAACCAAATGTTTATAACAACCAAATGTTTATAACAGCATCATTACTAATCTCTAGTTATGTGTTTTGCTCACATAACTATGACATTACATTTGTTTGTCATCTGATCGAGCACAGTACTGTAGATGCTCATCTTTGGAATGACTGTGTCCCGTTTAAAAGAAATGAGATTCCAAAGGGGTAAAATTAATCAGGCCAGTGGCGCCAAACTCCACTGATGGACCTGGCTCATTCACTCTCCATCTCACTCAGTTTTTCTTAAGCAAGAGAACTCAGTTTCAAGAGAACTCCCAAGCTGCTATGCAATCAGCTGCATCATGGCTACAGAATAAATGAGTACATGTTGATGAATTCACTCAGATGGAGTAAGTCGAGCTGCTCCATAAATAAGATATCTACATCTGAAATGGAATATCCAACACAAAACTGGTTAAATAAGTGGGCTAAACAAAACCCAAATCTAAAGAAAACTATATTAAATGCACAATGGCCTCCTACACACTTCTTCTTTAACAGGCTTCCAGAATAAAATATACAAGTCATTTGTCAAATATGTCGAAAAGGTTCTGCATTTCCAGAATTAAAACATACCAAAAGGAATATGCAACATGTGGTCTCATAGCACTGGATTTACATGCACACCTTTTGAGGGACAATACTGCATGCAAAACAAAATGTGTAAAAAAAGGGCAAGTAGAGAAGTCAGTTGTTTTAAAACTGGAGTGCACTGAATGCCTGGAGCAGAACGGACATACTGTTCTTACCTGCTAAACATTAGAAGATAATTGAATAGGGACAAGTGAAACAATTACTTAAGATATTTTAACAGAGCACAGAACACCCACACATTCAGTCATCAAGCCAGAGATGTGGAAATGTTGCTTCTGCAAGTGTTAACTACGTGATGGTTACAACTGCCTGTGTTTTACTTTGCTGGATTCATTTGGTCATTTACTGTCTGGTAACATGAGATAATGAGTGTCGAACAGCAGAGTAGTTGTATCCTGATGCAGTTTGCTCTTGTGGGATTGGGGCTCAGCAGCGACAGACGGTCTGGCCTCCCAGCAGGATGACGGTCAGATCCAGATCCTGACGGTGGGTCACCCCAGCACAGAGGAGGGCGAGGCAGAGCCGGTCATGAGCTGCACTCAGTCGCAGAGCAAACAGGATCTGCGCGTCACCATGCTCAAGAAAGGTACTGCCGGCGTTTAAGGCAGGCTCTGTCACTGCATCTGCAACAGCACGGCCAGGAGTCCACTTGTTCACCCACAGCATTCTGGTCCACTGCATGCGGTGTGTTGGCAGGAAGGTGAAGCACACTGAACTGCAAATAGAAATGCCATTTTAAGACACAGTGTGTGAATGATATAACATATGATGCTGTGTTTGTGTTCCGTTAAAAACCTGAGCGTTACTGTAAACACTGATTACAAATACACTCATTTATGATTCATGATAGACTTAATGGTTTACTAGTGAGCTGTGAATCATACGTTTCTGTGCCTTCACTGATTGATTCACTGAATGTAACTGTGATTTACATTTCTACCAAACGCAAAAGATTGCATTGTGAGAAGTTTAGCCCATGTTATGGACTGTGCATTGTTTTAGACACAGCTGCAGTTTGTTTTGTTTTTTAGGTTTTGTGCTGAAGAATGATAGACATTTTGGCTACGTCAAAAGTGTTGTCATCTTATCATGATGCTGTTTACTCTTTCAATTGATGATTATTATTCCATTATTTTATAAATATGTATTTGTTGGTAATTATTGGCACAACACATATTCCGTGTTATGCAGAGCAGCAATATGCAACTTTACACCAGTTAAGCAGAGTTTGTTCCTTCCCATGTTTTCAAAGAGGTTCAAATACTGCCTCAAGTGGACCAACTTGTAAAACATAAAAACATTACATCTCTTGAACATGGATAACTCACAGGCCTCTGGGAAACGGACACTAAAGTGTTTAACTGATGTTTTTGTATGCCTTCCACCTTTTTAGTATTTCACTAAAGAATGATACACCATGCATGAAAAAGTGAGATCCTGAATGGCAATACACTTAATGCAATGATATGCTGCGAGTACCAGCCATACTGTAGAGGACAACACTACAACAGTGACCATAAACTCAAATTCACAAAATCCCAGTGGGGTTGACACCTGGTTTAATCACTTAATGGGAAATTGTGACCTAGTTGCACTCACTAATATGTGGCACAAGTTGTTTTATTCAAACCTCAAACTGACTGTTATTTCAATCAAGTTATACTAGATGAAGTGGGAATTTGTTCCTGTTGGAGAAATTATTGCAACATTTGATGTTACCAATTAACTGCAGGGGCTAAAAAAATCCCTAACACCTCTTTCTTTCTTATCGTATTTTCTTTGTCTGTGAAGGTATATCCAGCAGTATGAATTTTGATGAAGAAGAGGATGATGAAGATGAAATTAGCTCTAGTTCCTCACAGCTTAACAGCAACACGAGACCAGGCTCTGCCACTAGCAAGAGGTCATGCAAGGTAAAATGGAGTTTACAGCACACACAGCACCCTCTGCATGAGAGGCGTGTCTTT
Organism: Cottus gobio; assembly: GCA_023566465.1. NCBI lineage: Eukaryota > Metazoa > Chordata > Actinopteri > Perciformes > Cottidae > Cottus > Cottus gobio. The sequence continues at coordinate 18,166,155 of CM042224.1, read as the reverse complement.
AGCCCATGAAACCGCTGCCTGAATGACATGCAGGAAAAAAAGATACCATTTTGGTGCTGAACTATTTTACACTCTATTTAATTATCATGGCTAACAGTACAGTTATTGATCACGATGCCTAAATGTGACACAAATACAGTTCTGTTGTCCTTTTGGCTTTTTGTTATCATGTCCAAACAATATTGGAATTATTTGTGGCTTTGGCTGTTTCAGGCCTGCCATTTATTTACCCACCACAAAGTAATTTAGCTGTGTATGTTACAGTGCAGATACAGCTGTGAGCAGGTGGTGGAACAATAATCTCTCAGCTCTGGATCTGCTTGATCTAATATTTAAGGTTACACTTAGGAAGTGTTGGTTTGGTTTTTCTCCACTTCAGATGTGATAATGCATATCTATGGTCAGATTACAATGTAACCCTCTTTAAAATGATAGTTCGGGTCTTTTGAAGTTTGGTAGTTTAAAGTACTGACAATAGTCTGTGTATTTCCTACATGGACAGCGGTCAGCACTCCCCCAGTTTGGAGAAGCAGACATGAATACCAGCATAACATCAAAGCTATGCACTGCTGTAGACGGGGACATCAGAAAAACATACTTTAGGCCCCTAAAAGAAAGAGCCACCTAAAAAAAACAATTACCACTTTGAGTGTATACTATATTTGGAATATATTTTCGTCAGTTCACCTTGCCAAGAGACTGAAGCCGTTGTCTATACTATTGCCAGAGCTCTACCGGAGAAACGCATAAACTTTACCTTGCAGGAGGAGTAACGGAACAAACATTGGGAGCTTTGATGAGAGCATAGATGACACCACGGCTTAAGTTCAACATCGCAAACGGCTGTCTCAGGGCAAAGTAAACCGGAGAAAATATTCTAAATAAGACGTATACTTAAACTGATGTGGATTTTTTTTCCCGACTATCCTTTGTTTTATGCGGCAAAAAATATGCTTTGCTGATGTTGCCGTCCACAGCAGTACATTGCTTTGCTGCTGTGCCAGTGCATGTGTCTGCTTCTCCAAACTGGGGGACCACCGTCTAGTGAAAGTAATACACTGAGTATGGATAAGAACCTCATACAACCCCACTTCAAAAGACCCCAACTATCGCTTTTATACACATCCTCTTTGCAGCCTCTACCCTTTGTTCAGAGTGAAACCCCAGCTGGAATCGTACTCATGATAACCATCATTTTCTCTTTGCTCCTCATTCCACTCTAATCTCTCCCTTCAGTCAACGGAGTCCTCTGTCTACACCAGGTCCTTGTTTTAGACACAGTGTGCTCATTCTCCGTCCCAGTGGATGATTTGATCTTCAGACTCATTACTCTGTTCTAATGAAAGTCAACTCACATCTCACCATCTCACAAGGGGATTGCCCTGTGTGGGCTTTTTTCACCTACAGGAGGTGGCCTCAGCACCCACTCCACCAGTCAATGAACCTGCCATCGATGTAGATGACCTTGAAGAGTTTTCTCTGCGTCCTGCACCTCAGGGCGTCAGAGTGAAGTGCAGAATCACCAGAGATAAGAAGGGCATGGACAGAGGCATGTATCCCACCTACTACCTTCACCTGGAGAGAGAGGACGGCAAGAAGGTGAGAAGAGTCTTGCTGCAGAAACAGTAAACATCAACATAATTTACCTATTATTACATTATCTGCTTATTTCACTGTATATTTATAGTTATAAGAATATAAGAAAATAAGTATTTGCATATATTCTCTTTTATTTGACCGAAAGCAAATATTTAGTGCTTATGGTGACTTATTACTTATAGTATGACTTATAGTATTATATCTGCCTATAGACCACAGGAATTTCATTACTTCACTTAAACCAGTGACCACAAAATAATTATAATGTATTACAACTATGAGAATTATGATGTACTGTGATCCTTGCAAAATAAATGTCAGTGAGTGACCAGTAATTATTACGTATGCTGATTATAAGATTATAATGCCTTTTATAGTAAGTATTTTTACAATACATTATAGACATGGGTGTCATAGAAAGTGTGGTCGAGGATGTTTTGTAGTTTCAAGCTGTGTGCGTCCAAATAAATATATTTACTCATTTGGTTTCTGGCTTGGCTTGTCACAGGTGTTCCTGTTAGCTGGCAGGAAGAGGAAAAAGAGTAAAACATCAAATTATCTCATCTCCATCGATCCAACTGATCTGTCTCGAGGCGGAGAGAGCTTCATCGGTAAACTGAGGTAAGTCCTCAGTGGCTTTGTTACATGAAACGTTTTGGCAGCACACACCATGAATCATATACACTAAGAAAGTGTTGTATATGATTCCTTAATTCACCATTTTTTATTTTACTGTCACTGCTTTTTGAATATGTCAAATTCCATTCTATTTTTTTAACATCAATACAACATTTACAAATGTGAATTATTGAAATACACTTATTCTATACCCATTCTTCCAAAATAAAACCAGTATGGTTAACATTTAATCGTAATGTTCACAAAACTCTGTTTAATGTCACTACTAAAAGATGAATGATAGACACATCATCTACTAATTTATGAATAGTTAACAAGTAGTTCATGAATTGCATCTTTATATTAACTCACATCAGAAATTATTGTTCTGTACTGTTTTAGCCGCTTTAATGAAAATGTATAAATTAGAAAAACGTATTTGTGATATTGTTGTATGCACCCTCAAAAAACAAAGCCTTCTTATTTAATGCCTTCCTATTCAATATACATGAGCTGTATATTCTTTTAATGTTTAAGGCCAAAGTAAGAGGAAGGAAGTGAGTAGAGACATAATCTTTAGAGACGGCTTCGAGGCTGCTTTAGTGGCTCCTGGGGGTTTAATCAAATATGGCTCTGTGCAGCCTTTAATCTTCAGAGCTGGCCTGACCATTGGTCGATGCACTGCTCAACTCCAATCACATTCCTGCTTGAATGATGGCGATCTAAATTAAAATAAATGGTGACCTTTCATCTGGTGCTCCGCAAGGTTCCTTGAGGGGGCTGGCCTAAATCAGGAATGGACCATAGGACGTATGCAGTCAGCTGTTTGACGCTGTGGCTCACCCACCTTATCTACGATAGACACATCCAACACTACAGTCAACTTCTGGGCGGGTTGTGTGTTTTTAAGACTATGTATTTGTCAGAGGATGAAAGCTGCACTGGCGAAGTTCACATAGTCACTGCTTTATGACCGACTGAGAAACACAAATACAGCTAAATAATAAATAAGAATTATTTCATATTGGACAAAAACAGTTATTATATTGTTTTGATATTAGATTTAATATCAAAAAAGTTGGGAAATGATGTGATCAGAAGGTCATGATGTGAGAATAAGTTGTGAAGACTGAAATTATTTAGTGGTTCAAAATATAAATCCTAAGTATGTGCATAAAGCATCTGGATACCACCATATTTCATATATATGCTATTAATGCAACCATTAATGGTCCATAAAGTAGCAGAGCTACACTGTAATGTTTCCCCACTAGAGGCAGTTAAAAATCTTAAATCAGGGAATTAAGGTAACAGGTCATTTAGACACACACATGATATCCCATAATCTGGTTATCTTTCTTGTTTCCTTAGTAGATGGTTATGGACAAGCTATTTTGAGCTTCATCTAGGGTAGGGTGTCACTTGAAGGCAATGCACTGGCCACTAGCCACTAACCTCCCTCTGTAGTGGGGTGACCCACTGCCAGGATCTGGATCTGACTCCTCTCCTGCTGGGAAGCTAGGCCATTGATTTCTGCTGAGCCCCAATCCCACAAAAACAATTTCCATTAGAGTACAACAACTCTTTTACTGTTCCAAAATCAGGGTGACTTGAGGTGGGCATATAAAATGGCTGCTGTTGTTATTATTATACATTATAATTTGACACTAAAAGTTAACGTTTGTGAGTTTCATCCACTAATACATTTGCTGGCAAGATGTGCAGCTACATCTCCAGACCTCCTCAGTGTGTTGTGCTTTCTTTGCAGGTCTAACCTCATGGGAACTAAGTTCACTGTATACGACAGCGGCCTGAACCCCATGAAGAGCACAACCAGCCTTGAAGCTAGCAACCTGCGTCAAGAGCTAGCAGCCATTTGCTATGTGAGTTGGTCAAAATGCTCCTCAACAAAAGCTGAACTTAGTTTTTCATACATTTTCAGAGATATATTGAGCAATGAGTTGTGCGCGTGTGTTGTTATCTGAGCTTCTCTGTTCTTTGTTGGTTGCGCTTGCTTTTAGTGCTCAGCACTGCTCTCACAGCTCATAACGCCGTTGATTCCCCTCAGGCAAACATGGTTAGCTCTGTCAGCACTGTTGCTGTAGTTTGCACTGTTCGCACCATTAGAAATGTTTATATTCCTGTATAATGCACCTTTTTAATATAAGACATCAGGAACCAACAGAGGGCCTACTGGTTATGGTACTTTATCTGCTTTGAAAATGTTAAAAGGGCTAATATGTCTGGTGGCCTTTTGAAATGCACTCTGAATTTAGAGTCTAATTCAGATAATACAATTCAAGCATTCATACAACAAGCTGAGGAGGCCGGGCATTTCCATAATCAGGTATGAATGGCCTTAACCTTCATTGCAGACAGAACCATATTGTCCACAATAACATACACTTTGCTTACTAATGATGTAGCTACCAGAGGATGAAGATACTTAAAGTACCATTTATCATCTTTTCAATCTAGGAAACCAATGTTTTAGGATTCAAAGGGCCGCGCAAAATGAGTGTCATCATTCCTGGAATGAACATGGACCATGAGAGAGTGTCTATTCGCCCACGAAATGTATGTTTTACCCCTAATTTCTCAATAGCTCTATCTGTGTCGACCAATTCAACCTCTTCTAATACTTATGCAATTGATCTGAGGTCCTTGCTAGAAGCTATACTATTTTATGCTTCACTACAGGACCATGAGTCACTGCTGGCCAGGTGGCAGAACAAGAACACAGAGAGTGTGATTGAACTTCACAACAAGACGCCTGTGTGGAACGATGACACACAATCCTATGTGCTCAACTTCCACGGCAGAGTCACTCAGGCGTCCGTCAAGAATTTCCAAATCATTCATGACAATGACCGTGAGTTCTAAACTGTTCAAGGTTTAATATGAACTACAATTAACAGAGTACATTTGACATGTTATAGTCATGTTGTCATGATTTAGAAAAGCACTCCCTCTGTAAAAAAAAATGTAATCAAAGGGTATAACAATTACAAAAAGTGTAGATAGTGAGAAAGTAATGGATAAATAAATGTGTTTCCTGGTTCTTGTCCTCTGCAGCCGACTACATTGTGATGCAGTTTGGCCGTGTGGCAGAGGATGTCTTCACCATGGACTATAACTACCCAATGTGTGCCCTGCAAGCCTTTGCCATTGCGCTGTCCAGCTTTGACAGCAAGCTAGCCTGTGAATAGATCCCAGCCTGAAGTTCAGTGGAGAACTAGTCCATCTGTCCTCTTAACAAGGGCTGTTAATGTATCCTTGGGGCTGGTTTGACTTCTCCAAATCACACGGGACTCGAGGGGCTCGGGATGGTCCTGGTCAGTGGAGGAAAACAAGCACAAAGAGAGATCCACTTTCAAAATTCAATTAATTTGTTTGATAACTATAGTAATTTTGTACTGTAATGGCATTATACAAACAAACACTTTTCTTTTATGTAGTAGTTAGAGACATTTTACGTTTCTTTATCTGTAAATTATAACTAACAGTTACACATCTGTACGTTTTTAAAGGTTGGCTGGATTTTATGTAATCTGCTACACAAAAATGTCACACTTCCTCGAAGCATGAATACTGCTTATATAGTCACTGAATTTAAAATAACAATGCACGTCACTATATATTTTGTTATTTATGTATTTATTACATGTTGAGTTTTTTTTTTCTGTTATCACTCGCAACAATTTCAGCAGTATTGGCTCCATGGAGCCGCAAGCACATAAGTTGTCATCAAAAGAAGGAATATCTCTTGTTTCCACACAAAACGATTGGACGTGAGCGGGGCAAAGGTATGTAACAGTGTGCTGTGTACCATATACGATATTGTGTCATTTATGTGAATGTATAGGACGATGGTGCACTTTACGTTGACGTCTTTAGTGGATGAGATATAGCTGTACATACTTTATTGTGCCTTTTGAAGACTAATTCCATTGTTAGGCTTCGGCCACACAATGAGCTGAGCATGAATTGGTCTTTGCTGTTCTTGCTGCCTCACATGCATTAGAAGTAATTCTCTGTAGCTGAATTGAATTCAATGGTCTGATTAGAAAGCTGGAGTTTCAAAACCGGCACATCTTTGGACAACATTTTAGTGATTGTCCCGATATATTTAAATTACAATTTGGGGCTAGAACACATTACACCAAAGAGGCAAATAATAATTTACATTGTACTGTAAATCTGGCAGCAGATATAATATCCAAGGCACTTAGCTTCAGGTTGTGGTCATTACTTCTGAAGTCTCCTACCCAAACAAAATAACTCGAACACAGATTGACTTACTGCAATCAAACACAATAATGGTGTACATCTGCCACAGCTTCAAGCATTGCATATTTCATCTTTTGCTCTTTACATCTTTGATTCATTTTATGCTCCATTGAGCTGGACTTTGGTACATTCCTCATCTGACTGGCAGTACATTTCTGTATCATGTGGTTTATTGTTGTTCACAATTTTACTCAAAATATTCTTCTTCTTGCTCCCTATGGGGCAGTATTCTCTCTCAAATATATGATAGTATTTTGTATTTTATGGCCATTAAAAAATGCTAAATGAAGGCAAAGAACAATCTCTGATACCGCTATTGTTACTGTGGGTTATGAGGAAATCTTTATCAAATGTGCTATTCTTGTACTCGAGTGTGTTCTAACTATTTTAAATTTCTATTTTAAAATCGTTGATACTTTTGCTGTAAAGTCTGCTTTTCAAATACATCCAGGAACCAAAGGTTCTTTCACTTTCTGTTTTTAGTGCTATTGTTGTAATGTACAATAAATGGTGTACAATTTACTGTGGTGGTTCCTTTGAGCACAGGAAAAAAATTAAACGTCAGTGAGTCCAAACATGTTCATGAATTTGATGCAGTATTTGACCGTTGCCTCCTCTTTCAAAACAAGGTAACAATGAACATACCATCTCTTATCACCAACAAAGTCCCGTCCCAGAAAATTGATATCACTCACTTTGATTCAGATCCAGATTCAGATTCAACTTTATTGTCATTGCACATAGTACAAGTACTGTGACACTTAAATGTTGCATCTGTCCAGATTGTTAAACTGGGCCAGTTAATGTAGCATTATTTGTAATGATGAAATCTAGTGGCAAGATGTAAATCCAGTGGATGATTACAAGGGATGAGTTATAAGCCCACATAATGCATGAAAGAAGTAGAAAGAATATAAATGCACATAGAAATAATAATATCAAAAGCTTTAAAAGCAATGCTGTTTTTACGTCTGGTATCTTTACAACAACGTGAACAACTTTACCTACTTTAGAATCCTTTGTTTTAGAGTTCCAACATTACAGTGATGTTGGATTGTTTTGTGCCTGGTTAAAGCTGCATTTCACATTATTTGTTGTGCTTTTTCCTTCTTTTGTGTTGCTCATAATTCTTTTCAGCTTTGCATTTTTGTATGATTTGAGTTACATCCACTCATCAATATAATATCTCTATATAGCTGAGATTCAGCTTCAGTCACCCTCTGCATGTCTATCCTCTCTCATCTGCAAGTACGTAGATGAAACGTAAAACACTGCTCGTTTAAAACATAGAGGTCATGGTTTTGTAATAGTTGTCACCCTAAATATTTCAACTAAATTGTACAAACAATAGGATATATAGTTCAAAATAATTTTAGAATGGCAATGTTCCTTACAAATGTTTCATATAATAGCCCTTTCATACAGCTGACATTTTGACAAGTCACACCAGAAGTGCAGGTCTAACTATATTAATTATGGCTTTGATTGTCTAGGTAAGCTAGCAAATCAAGCCTGTGAGACAACGAGCACAATGCCAAAGCTCTGGAACTGGAACGCCTTAATGGATTGCAGTCATTGTTATTATTAGTCATATCTGTGTAGGACGAGTCAAAATGTCCACAGTGAGAAAGGTCCATTGGTCAGAAGGACGTGTTTGATGTTAGCGGTGAGCATGACGTCTGCTGCAGATACTGTGAGTGAAACTAAATGACACATATTTAACCATCTTCCATGTCCTGTAAAGACACACGGCAAACTGAAAACTAAAGTGTCTGCTTTGTTTGCTGTCTGGTGATTGTAACAATCATTCAACATCATCTTATAATTCTCCAGAAAGATTGAGCCTGTTCTCTCTGTTATAATTTCATTACTTTTATGTGACGTGTGTGAAATATATTTTTCCCCCAGTAATATTGAAACACTATTACATGATGGCCTGCAGTTGCAGGACCACTGTAGTTAGTCCCTGCCCTTGTGCTGCGGCAGCTCATTGCTCCTAAACAGTTGGATCAAGTGAAAGGATGGCTTCCCTCCAGCGTGTGATAAAGCGTAACTTAAGCACATCAATCACTCCGGGCAGCAATGTGAAAAGCAGCTAATGACTTGATGTTGGCAGTACACTTTAAGTCAAAGTTTTGCACAGTTGTGGCACACTTTTGCTATCTTACTGGACTTATTTGTATTCATAAATTAAAATGCTCACACTTGTTCTGTATATTGACACATTTTACTGCTATTTACCACCACTAACAATTTGAAAAACACAGCCTCCACCTGCCCATGCTCAGTTTGTGTGCACTCTAGAGGGTTCTTATTACTATGCTTTTTTATGGGGGTTATTTGTGATGCTCCCTGGTTGTTATTTATAAGGTTGCTTTGTATTCTAAGCTGTTATGCCGCATTACTGCAACAGGGATCATCCCCAAGGGCATAACCATATTGGACCACCAGATGGAGCCAGATATTGCATTACAAAGTAGTCAAAGTAGTCATAAACTACTTCACGTATATAATTTAGCAAAGCCTTGATTTTCTGTTGCAGATGTGAGCACCCATGACTTCTGTAAAACACATCATTTATGATTAAAGAGTATCAATAAGGTAGCAAAACGAATCATGGGTGAAGATAAATATGCAGATTATCCATAACATTTTGAAACTGTAAAGCCTTCCTTGATGAAAAAATAAGTGCAAAGGGTTAGTCACTAACTTTATTATAATATTTAGCTCTTTTAACGGTTATGCACACCCACACAGGTGTTTTAAACTAACCTGAGTGATTCAAGTTGGGCTGTGACACGGAATCAACCAATAAGAATGATGAAGTGAAAGTTATCAGGTCCAATAGCGAGAGGGAGAGAGAGGAAGATGACGATCAAACATTTTGTTGACACTAAAGAAAGTCTAATCAGGCAAATAAGTGAACACACTTGTGTGGGTGGACCATAGGGGTGCAGGGGCTTAAAGAACAGCCTGTAAATGAAAATAACAAACATCAGAAGCTCTGATCATATTGTTGGTGTGGACAGAGACTGTTATTTGTATAAAAGTATCACTTCAGAGCAGCATTGCACGTCTCTATTTAGCTCTTGCTCTATATTTTACACACAAGGGATCAGTGACAAACAAAGTACATATTTGAGGAACAGAGTTCACTGTAACTTGGTACAGCCCAGTAATTGGAAAAGTCCTTCATGTCTCCCTCCTGTTCCGCATCCTCAGCCCACTCACCCCAACTTCTTTGGGCATGTCTGCTTGGGTCGGACCGTCCTCCTCCTCAGACAGAAACAAATACTCTTCTTTATCCTCCTCTGCTTCCTCTTCCGGGTTGGGACATCCCTCACAGCTGAACAGCAAGCTCTCTGCTTCCATCACTGGATCATCTTCATCCGCTTCCTCCTCCTCCTCTTCCGCCTCTGTCCCCTCATCATCTTCCTCCACCTCATCTTCCCTCTCCTCCTCCTCTTCCTCCTCTTCATAAGTACCCTCTTTAGGGTACTGGAACACATCGTTGTGGTCACTAAAGCTAATTTGCTTCTTCCCTCCACTGAGACACTGTAGCTCTTTGCTCAGCTCCCAACCAAGTCTCTCCTGCTTTCTTTCTGCAGCAGGCTGAGAGGAAGGAAGACTGAGCAACTGCATTTTCTCTGCTTTCTCTTCCTCTTCCTCTTCCTCTTCTTCCTCCTCCTCCTCCTCCTCCTCCTCTTCTTCCTCTATCTCTTCTTCCTCGTCTTCCATCTCTTCCTCTACTTCTACCTCCTTATCACCATCTTCATCCACCTCTTCCTCCACCTCTTCATCTACCTCTTCCACAATGGATAGTTTCCTTGCCATCATCTCCTCCTCCTCTTGCTCCATCCTCTCTGCCAGGGCCTCAGCGGTGGGCTGGTGGGGGGGTTCCTCCAGTGTAAAGATGTCAAATCCTCGTCTTTTACAGGGCTCATCATACTCCGGGTAGGTCTCCTCTGGGTAGCCTGCATTGGTGTACAAAACGATGCATCATTTGATATACAGTATAAGATTTTGGTAAAATAAAAAAAAAGATTTCCCTGAAGAAAAAAAATCTATTAGTGTAACGAATGTAGATTTTGTGAAAAGATGTGAGGAGCTTCGAGATTCATATTTAGGCTTGCACCTTCCCAGTCGACACAGTAGGAGACCTCCTCAGCCTCCATCTCAGGGGAGTCTGCCTCCAACCGGCCCTCTTGGATCAGCTGTGTGATCTGTCTAAGTTCCTTGAGTAATTTCTCCTCCTTCTTTGATGTAGAAGCTTTGCTCTTCCTCCTTCTTCCACTAGAGAACAGCGCAAATCATGAAGCAGTCATGCAAGATGGCAGAGCTAAAGTACATCAATCTATGCCGGTTCAGTAAATGGTGCTTTCTCTGTAATATTACCTGGACATTTCATTGCTGTATATACAATGCATACTTTCTCCTTGGTCCTAATTTTCAGATTCCTACTGATCGCGATGAGGTCCAGATTAAAGACGCTTTGAATTTTGACTAATAAGCATCACTTACACTGCATTATAGAGTTAGTGATTCTCAGTTTTTATTTGCTTCCTGAAAATAATTATTTAGCGAATCCAAAAGTTCCAACAAACTAGCAACTAGATCATTTCCTATTGATTAAAATTTTAATGTATGCTATTATATGACCTAAGGATTTTTAAAGAGTAGTAGCTGTAGCTGTTAAGTAAAATATCCCTGGGGCCTTTCCACCTTTGAATAATTCCCCCTTTAATCTTTAGCCCTTTCATTTCCATGCTGAGTCATACTGATTTATCCCAGTATAAGTCATTTTTCTGGTTCTTCTGTGCTGTGGGCAGTGAAATGTTGGATGCTGAGAGAAAAATAAGTCTTACCTCCCAGAACATCGACTCTTTTCAGAGACAATTCTCTCCATCATCTTTTCTGTTTGCAGAAGCCTCTCCTGAAGCCTGACAAGCTCATAAGCAGGTGCTACAAGATTTACAAGAGAAAACCTTGTTCTAAAGTCCAAATATATTGCTTTTTCATGTAAATGTGCAAATTATATATAGGTGTCACATGCACAGCTAACATCTGTGGTTGATTCCTTCTATAGGCTAAAGTGCCATTCACACACCACATTTTACACACCTATACACAAAAGTATTTTGCGACCACAATTTTTTATGTGATAAGCGCTGTATGCCACTAAAAACACAAATGTTAACATATTGTCCATAAACAGTTGAAATTACAAAATAACTAATAAAAGCAATCAACCAATAAATCACTGAAGGTACTTACTGATCTTATTCTCCATGTTTGCTTTGGTTACTGTAGTGTGGTTTTCTGATTCAGTAGTCTTCCCCTTACATGTCAGCTGTAAACACATATTTAGCATAATGATCATAACAATAATTATTGATAAATTAAACAATCTACTGTACATTAAGTTGCCTAAATGGAAAGTAAAAAGAGTCACTATTGTCACAGTGATCACCATGTAATTTCTCATTAGGCTGTATTTATATGGCATAATGCAGTTTATTATAGTGTGGTAAATCTGCATGATTAACACCTCATATACAGTAGTTAATATAGTGTTTTATATCCATACAAACAAGCAGGTCAGTCATAAACTACCTTATAGATTATATAGAAGATGTAAAGAAGTATCCCAAAGCCATATACAGGTATCACTTGAGCCATCAGGTTGTATTTTTTGCCTCGCCCGATGCCTTTCACTTTGGCCATGGCCTCAGCACTGTGAGTCATAGAGTATGAAGGGTCCACGCCCCACCGCGTTGGGTCCTCTGGCACCGACAGCTGGTGCATCACAGGAGGGTAGAACCCAGGTCCAACTGGAGGAGACAACAACCAATCAGTCTATCAATTAGAGCGGATCTTTTACTCAACCAGAGGAACATGTTCTCATAGTAGCAAGGCCTACATACGTCCTTGACTGTTAAATAATTTAATTATTTGGTTGCCAATACTGCAAGTTCCCCAAGATTAAATGGATTAATTTAGTCCAATTAAATATTTACCAGCATGTCAATGTTAAGTAACAATGTGTTTTTGATCAATACAATGATTGGACATAAAAAAAGACAATTCCTCGGACAATTCTAAATAATATAAATAAATAATATCTATATTTACATGTAAGTACAGCCTGAATAAAGCATGTGGCGCCGCAAAGCATGAGGGTTTAAAGCATGGTTATGTGCACGGACGCGGTGACGTCCCGTGTGGAGCTAGCTAGCCCACGTTGGCTGAAAAGAAAGAGAGACTCGTCCCTGTTTGGATGCACCTAACACATCGCGATGAATAGTTTCTTATGTGTTTATTGTTATTTTGTGTTGCCAGCTCAATCGGAAATAGTGCTCACTTTGACAACAGTCACACACAACAAGGCAAAGCCCTGAAATCAAAGCATGCAGTCACACTCAGGCAGGAATAAAGTCCCCTGCGACAGTATCTGTGAGGGAGTGACGAGGTTATGGATGATTTTTGATCAGCAACAGTTCATGGTAATCGTTTAACCTTTAGGTTATTGATGATTGAGAGTTACTTTGTATCGTTGGTAGTTGAGCAGCACTATAGCTTTCGTGGAATGTTTGTAATTTATCATACTTTCTATTGTTTAAAAAAAACAACGATGAACTCAAGTTACTTCCAGTCTGTTTGTGAAAAAAAATAATATTACAACTGTAATCTCTCTAAAACACGTAAATAAAATATTCTCTTAAGGAACAGGTGAACTTTTTAAAGAACTAAAGTATCAATTTATGGTCAAGACATTTACAGATATGTGGTTGGAGTGATTAGAATAACCCTACATATTCATATTAAGTGTCCACCTCCATCTTCAGACCTGATTTATCAACAAATAAATCAGTGTCAGTACTAAATTATGAAATAAAAATAATAGTATACATAAATAAATACATCCAATCACAGTACTGTGATTTATATGGGATATTTATAGTGTATTTATATGTAGTGCATTACAAGAGATGAATAGATAGGTCTAAACGTGTGTGTATGTATACATATGTGTATGTATAAATACTGTATTTTTTATAATTCCACAACACATTGCATACACACATGCTTCAAATACATCTTTTTCTGTTTTCTTCTTATCAATTTTGTAACATTATGACAAACGTATGCAGACGGTGGGGCCTTGGGCCTCGCACACTCTCTCTAGTCAAAGTAACAGCTGGCAACAACAGCAGCAGCGACAAAAAACAACAACAGAGGAGATGGATGGATGAATGATGATCTGATAAAGCTCCTTACCCTCAGGCCGACCCATCTCCTTTTTCCCTCTGGGTAGAAGCATCCTGGGCAGGAAGAGAGAAACACAGAGAACAGAGCATGAAATAAGAGTCACCTTCTGGCACGTTGTTATAGACATGTCGTCTCACAAAATGACAGCCATGCGTTTATTTCACTTGAACAGGAAAGCGAGTCCACAGATGTCATCTCTCATCTGGTGATGTTGCTGCCCAGATTAGACCGGATTAAGCCAGCTGCCTTCAAGTGCTGTTCGAAATGTTGACTACAAATCCCCAGAGAGGGAATCTACCGGCCCAGTGCATGCATAATTATTTGTATTATTATTATTATTGTTGTTAACAACCACACATCCAAACCTTGCAGATATATGGGGCTTCCTGTATGTAGGCACAACAATAATCAGCATCAACTCACCACCTTTACTTTGTCAAGTAGACGGGAGTCAAACATTCATTAAAAAAACACAAATAAAACTTTTCCCTGGATTCTCTGGGTTTCGGATGCATTTCATCTGCGACCCCTTTACAGTGAAGGTTCTCCATCATTGTGTACGTTGTGTCCAAACTCAAATATGAACAGCAGCCTTCAACTTTGATTCAGTTCTCTACGAGCGGGGTGTCCTTTAATCCTGTGTCCTCGAGTGAGAAACTGAACCCAAGGTGTTTTGCAGCAGCCCATTGCTCCTAAAATGCTTTGGTTGAGTTACTGAAAATGCAAAGGTCAAATTTAACGTTTGTATGTATGTGACAGTTAACATAAAGCTGTTGTTTTCTAAGTTATTATTCTAACCAATGTGTTGCACATGTTAATATACAGATTTGACTAAATCTCGTGAATTTTACCCATTGGAGGCGCCTCAAAAAAAGGAAGTTAATCTTTCTAAATTACTATATTTTATTATTTTTCCACGATCCAGGTTCATTGCTGCAACGAGTCAAAGCTAAAAACAATTGAGGAGGAAGCCATACCTGGTTCTAGGCTGCTCACTGTTAGGGGTGGTTCAATGGTAATCGTTTGTTTGGCTGATCAGTGCTTCGCTTTTGCAGGATTCTCATGTGTGACTTCATGGCTGTTCTCAGTAACTCAGATTTAATAAAAGTGGCAGACTGATGGCTTTGGTTGGAAAGTGTATCACTTTATGATTTTTCAGAGAAAGAAAATAAAGGACAAACAGATAAGGTTGTGAGAGTCTGGGTTGGTGCTGATATGCTTGCTTGCTGACATTTAAAACTAATTTCATTCCTGCTGTGAAGTATTTTTGCCAGGATGTGCGCACACTTGGTCCCTTTATTAGCTGTTATTCTCATTGGATTTATCATTGTGTCATGTTGTGGTGTGCCATGGCTCTTCATGTATTAAAAAGGGAGGAGGAGTGATACGTTTTTTCTTTTCAAGGAAATATATTGTATACTATTCGGCTTCCTAATTATATTTCTAAATGGTCAAACTAAGCTTGCTGAAAAGGCCCAAAATAAGCCATCATTATACTGTACTGAACCAATGTGATTTTTCCCCTGGCTGACTTCATTGTCTATTGAGTAACGGCACCTTCTGACATTATGATGGTGAAGCACTTTAGTTAAGTTTAGTTTAATGTGCACGTCTTTTTATGCATCCCTTTGCTGTAAAACAAACCAGCTGTGTGCTGTTTGATTTCTTAAACAGACAACAACCAGCAAAAGTAAGTATTAATTCAAAGTAAAGTGAAGTAAGATTTTTTTACTGGATATTCCCAGTTATTCCCAAACAATGGACTTGAATACACAACTTGCTTTTCATGAATTGGGTATTTACGATAAGCTTTTGAATGCAACACTTGACCTTTTAACCCATCATTTCTGTCAACCCTCTGGTGTGTGACTCATACCAGTGAGCAGTAGAGGGCAGTGCAGTCTCAGATACAGAGTAATGACATGTGGAAAACACCCAACAGTCAATACAAGTCTAATTTATGGTGTTTAACAAATTTGTCTTAAAATTGTAGAATGAAATGACTAAGGAGGATATTTTGTTGTGGTATTTCTCTCCCCAAAAAAACATGTGCGGTTTTAGTACATTTATCCCACTAGAGAGGGTACCTGTCACATGTTGCTACAATATTAGTACACACATTTAGTCCACTTTAATAAGGCACTTCAACATCTCTGTGTCAATATTTGGAACCTTAAACTAATTGTTTTATCATAAGTTAGTCTTTATTTAGTTAAAATCAATCTTGAAAATGGAAAATGGTCTCGTCTAAAATAATATAAAACAGAGTAAACGTACAGTAAATAAAAAACACAGATGGTTAATAGAGGAAAAATAAAGTCATTATACAGAAGATTTTAATTTATATAAATGTGTTCAATTTCCATCGATTGCCGAATGAGGTCACACAATGGTGCTCGAGCTTATGGCTCACTGGTGAAAGCCCATGCATTTGCAGTGTTATGAATGTGGTGGCGACATTCCCAACACTGTATGCATCTCTGAGCAGTGAGATCCCCACTTGCAAATACCGCTTATTGCCATAGGTGCTGCCAAAGAGAATGAAGCGGAGATTGTAAGAAGAGGAAATGAATGAACCATGAGACATAGATGCAGTAATCAAAATTATAAAAAAATATGGAGGACATTTAGTTTGAGAATGGTGCATAAGTAGGCCATACATTCAGCGTTCTCATTACGTATCGGGATGTAATAGCCCTATTTTCTGCTGGGTGAGTTGTATGGGATTGTCTTTATGCAAGTTTGGAAAAGAGATAAAAGCAAGGCTCACTTGAATAACTAGAATTAATTGGAAAAGGTTTATTTTTTTCATTTATGCCTTTATATATTGCCATTTTAAATATGCAGCAGGAATAATAGTATATAATATTAGGAAAGAGGCCATGGCAGTAATGATACCTCCCATAATCTTTGACAGACTATTTATTTAAGAGGCTTAAGTGTTTTTGAAACCAGGATCCCTGTCTCTCACCAGGTCTGAGATGCCAATATATTGCCTGAACGTCCATAGACCAAGCCCACGCTTTTTGTCACGCTTCCAGAGAATGTTTATTGCACATTCCCTCTTTAAATGAAAATTATCATTTAAATTCTGTCCGGTTATAGGGCTCACCTATCTTAAACAAGTTAACCAAATTTACTGAAAATAATTAATTACCTATTAATTCTAATGCAAATTCTTTTATGAGCTTTACTGTTGACCTCAGTACTATATTTGTGAGTGAATCATGCAGTCCTTATTGAACATTGGGTGGATTGTGAAAAGATTTGAGGGTCCTTCTCCTGTAGGATAGTTTGTGGAGTTTAGGTCCGGTTCTGTTCTCTATTTAAGTATATGTCATATTTAGGCTATCTATTGCATCAGTGTTCTTGATTATGCAGATGATATGCAGCTCAACATATGCAACTCTCCAAACCCACAGGTACTTGTCTGTCATCATACACATTCAGAGGTTGATGTCTCAATTTCTTTCGACAACGGAAATGGGGGCGACTGTGGTTCACTGGTTAGCGGGTCTGACTTTCAATCAGAGGATCGGGGGTTCAAACCCCAGATCAGCCAGTCTGAGTTGTTGTGTCCTTGAGCAAGACACTTAACCCTAATTGCTCACCGTTGCTGTGTCTACTGTATAGCATGTAAGTTGCTTTGTATAAAAACGTCAGCTAAATGTAATGCAAATACAACTGTTTGCCTTTTTTATGAAATATTCATGCATTTACTGCAGAAAATCTGGCTTGTTTTAATACTGTTGCCCTGCCTATACACGCATGTTGAAAATGTGATGCAGTCATGTTCAAGATTGAAGCAGTTGTACCTTTGATAAAATGTAGAACTTGTTATCCATGTATTTATCATATTCTGATAGGCTCTATTTGGAAATTGACAAAAAATCCATTGCCCCTTGTTTGTTCAGATGCATCAGCCAAACATTTTTCAAGTACAAAGCGAACAGTCAATTGCTTGTATCCCTTCACCAGCTAGCTTTAGGATTGATTTTAAGCTCTTAGTGCATTAAAGCGTCCATATAGCCGGCGCACCTCTTGAGGAAGTGCTTTAGAAAGGTTTTGTTTCCCCATGCTAGACGTACTTGTGGGGGCATTTACTGATGTCCAATGAGAATATGCTTTACAGTGTGGCAAAGTCATCTGGTAATTAAATGGTTATTTAGAGGTGCTTTGGAGGCTGAGGCCTACTGTCTGTTGCTTGTACCCGAGTGGAATCTGCAACTTTGAACTTCTAGAGTAGTCTGGCCTGGATAACCTGTCTGGAAATGACTCTTCTTTTGTGCAGTCCTATCTAACAATAATGACCTTCAGATCTTTTGTTTTCCAGTGGTTAGCACTGTTAAGAGAGGAGCTGGCTCGTCCTGCAAGGTGAGAGGAAGGATACCTGGGGCACCTCTGTCTATTTTATCTTTTAGATGCTGTAGGTTGTGAGAGTCCCTGTTGGTTGGTGCTACAATTAAAACATAGTTTTAACTTAACAAGAAGTTGCAGTGGAATTTGTGGTTGTTTCCTAAAAGCCTTTGGCCATAGTCTTCAGAAGCAGCAGTCTGTATAAAACACACGTTACATTGATGTTAGGGTTGAGCGGTATTGAAACTTCCCTACTGACAATATTTAAGAAAAACATAGTTCTTAAAACTTCGTCTGAGGGACCTTTTTAGCTCTTACTTACTTTTCCTTCACAAGAGGATCTTTGAGTGAGGTAAGCGTATGGTGATTGTTCGAACACGAACAAACAATTGGTCATTGTGAAGTAAAAGGGAAAACACACGGACAAGCTGACTAAAAGTGACGTCCAGAAGTTAACTCCTTAATGAGAACACACCCATTGATCCAGAGAATGAGTGAGAGCTGCAGCTCGTCCTAATAGCGTCCACTAACAGTGGTCATTTGTGATGCATTCTGGCTTAATTTAATAAAAATGAGTATTGGGCAAAGATAAATTATAACGCTATCATGATGTCAACTAAATCTTGTGAGATTTCGTTTTTGCGAGAAACCTGAATAAATATAGTCGTCCAAAGAAGGTGTTTTCACAACAATATAAGATAGATATTGATGACGCAATCATAACCGGTTTGACCTATTAACACCACCTCTCAGCAGACTATAATAAATAAGCAAAACTACCATTTGATTTCTGAGTTTGAATGTGAATAACCACAATAGAAGATGATTACAAAGCAAAGGTTTCTACTGACTTGAGGGGGGTTGAAATGATGTTTGGGAGGTTATTAAGATAAGTTAGTCTGGAGCCTTTCTGTCAATTATTGTTGACAGGAAGAAAATTGGAATCATCAGGTCAGATTTTCTAAAATCAGTAGTCGGAATCCACCAATAAAAAAAAATAATCTGTGCATATGTAGTTTAGTATTTCAAAAACTACATTTTCACAATGGTCAACAATTGTTTACTCTCCAACACGCACCTGTCGAATTGTAAAATTATCAATAAAAGACACATTGTCATGACATTACCTTGGGTTTTCCGATCCTAATAGTATTGGGACATTTTAATCTGTACTTTGTTTTCAAATACTTAGAATACTGCCTTGTGACTCAAAAAAAAAAACACTATATCTGCAATACAGCTGAAAATTCTGTCAAAGCTGGCATGGATGAACATTATTGGCCATGCCATACACCCTCTATAAGCTTTTAATCCTAGGAAACAAATATGCATTTGTGTACCCTCTCTGGATGAATGGATTATAGATTATCACTGCCAACCAGCATATGATGCCAATAGAGATTATGGCTGCTGTATGTTGAATAAAGCAGATACCAATGTTTGGGAAATGTTGGCACCGTGAAGAACTTCAAAGTAATATGGACCTGCTGCAGTATCTGACACATAGAGGGTATTAGAAATGTTAGTTGTAAGGATTTGTTTTCGTAACAGTATTTCAAAAACAGTTGAGTTTTGAATTGCCATTTTCACCCCTGCTCCCTGTTTCTGTTTTCTGTTCTTATTATTCCAGTCAACTCAACTGTGAACTGGCTCAAAATGTATTCCCATATTTCCCCATAATTGCAGCATTGTTGAAATAAGACTTTCATCGTTCTCATGGAAACCCCTGAGTACACATCAAGCTGTGCAATTACTCAAAAAATAAACCCGCTAATGTCAGAGTGGTGAAAATATCACAGTGCACTCCCATTCCCAAAATCCAGCTGGGAAGTATTACATTTTCTGTGCATATTCACAACCACAAGCTTTTAAGAAATGACAGACAGACTGTTGGCCCCTTTTGGGATGCTTTGTGTTCCTTTAGTGATGCCATACCAGAGGTATGTCCGATTCACTCTTCAGTGTGCCATATTGTTAATAGCCACACTTGTCTTTTATCTGTTTACTTTGCCTCTCTCTTATCAAGCCTTTAATTACTTAATTATTCTTCATTGGGCTCAATTAAAACACAATGGTCTCTGCTGCTGCAAAAGTCAACTATTTCTGGTCCCGCACAGCAGTATACAAAGCACTGGAGAGATAGGCTGTTGCAGTTGGCCTTCTATTATGCACTTGGAATAAATTAGATTCTGTTTTTCTTTGGATGAAAGTCTGGCCTTTCTGATTATTATGCTAACTGCAAAATATAACATTGACTTTTATAAAATGTTCATGCTCCTGGAGTCGAGTGAGGAATAGATTCACATACATGGCAATCAACACACCTTCCCCAAACAAAATTACTTTTTAGAAATATAAATCGTTTTCTTTCTCTATTCATGCAAGTGATTTGTCGCGCAATGTCACCTTACTCAATTGTAGCGGACCAGGTTTACATCAGGCTTTTTTGCGCTCCCCCCGTGCCTCTATCTAAATCAGTCAATTTATTTCCAAATTGCATGTCGAGTGTAGGAGCAAGGTCTTATGGCAGTATATTAAATCAATGCACTCCTACGGTGTATATTTTGAGATTTAATTTTTCCCTCTTTTTGCTGATATTGATGGGGATGCACCTGGCTTTGAGTTTCATGAAGGACACACTGTCACAAATGTGAATCTTGTATATTCATACGGTAGAAGAAAGACAGCTGTGAAAAGTGAATGAGGTGGATTAATGGAGTTGAAACATGCTTTACAATATAGGCCAGACTGTCTTTTAGTTGTATGATTGCCAGTCTGTACACTTTAATTTATCAGCATCAGAAGGACATACACTATCTCCAAGGGATACAATTTGGATTTGTGTGTTGCTTTTATGGACTATCATGAACAAAACATGCACCCTTCTTTCTGCATGGAGTTTGAATGTGAGCTCTTTCCAATAAATACACATATAAAGCTTGTGAAAGAAACATGTTTTTCTGGATGTGTTTAGGCAGAATGAGGCATTCAGTTCATTTTCTCTTTCACCCCATTTAAAATCGATAGCAAGAAGCTACACACGAAAACAATAGTTTTGGAATCCTTAGAACCTACTGAGTTCGCTGTCAAACAAAAAATATATAAATAAAAATACTTAACTTCTCTCAATCAAAGCCAAACTTCGCACAGATACTCCTAACATATGTTATATAATAGCGTTTGGGAATGTAGTTACGATAATAAAAATTGACTTTTTCTTCTTTTCTAATTTTTTTCTTTTCTGTGTACTATCATAAACCAGTATAACACATATATGAATGTATGTTCATACGTATTATCGTAATATATACGTAATATGTTCACAAGGGGTTTCTGTATATTATACCTGTTGAAATTAGACCTTGTACTTGTGGAGATAATCACTATTTAGTTAAGGCTGCAACACTTTCGCAATTTTCGCCAAAAAAAGGCTGGTGTGCAAAATGTTAAGACTTTTACACACCAAGGGCATGACAAATAAACAACGTGAAAATGCAAAATTCTAGCTTACAAATGTTATATATTGTGGATCTGGTAAGTGCTGTTTTTGTCAAGGTTGAAAGAAGTAATACACTTTGTCATCTTGGTTTGGACTTTGGAGCCTCCGTGTTGTTTTATACACTGTTCAACCCGTTCTGTACATTGTGATTGGTTGATGCCTTTATTCACAGTGTGAAAGCTCAGTGAAATCAATATTTGTATTCTGTCTAAGCATTCTTAATAAAACAACAGTTTGAAAAATATATTGATGTCAAATTGCATAAAAGATTTAAACTTTTTTGTATTAATATTTTGTCCTAACATTTTTACAAAATGCTGTTAAGAATGGCCATCACCATTTTCTAAAATATTCAACGCAACTGTAAACTACTTACTGTATAGTTTCCTTTCAGAGGAAAACGGTGTACATTTACCTGACTGGTTACCTTGAAGATTCAGATTTGACTTACAAAATATGAAAACACCTACTCTCTGGTTACCCTTAGGTAAACTAAGTCAGCACTTTTGCCGTAGTTTACACTTTTCAGCACTGTTAGCACTGTTAGCACTGTTAGCTCTGAGCCGTTACCATGTTGAGTTGTTAAGAGGCAATAGAAAGACTTCAGATCTCGTATGAAGCACCTCTAAGTAAAGTAAAGTAGCCCACATTGTGCTGATAATGATCATAATAAATGCAGGACTTTTACTGTGCAGTATTAATAATTTTACTATTAATTAAAAAATATTAAGTCTTCTTCTATCATTGCCAATAACAACAGTCCCAGTTCGAGAAAGGGGGGAAAGTTAAGCAAGAGAAAAAACAACCTGAGAAAAACCAACCCTAGTCATGCTATGGCAGACAGAAAGGAATGGGAAATATAAAAGTTAGTATCAAGTCATACAGTAGGGAAATGCAGTCTTACTTATAGTGGAAAAACATTCTTCCTCCAGTTGGCTATCCTGTCTTAACTCCAGAAAGTGAAGGAAAGTAAAAGTGAGCTGCAGTTGATGAAGAGCATTGGGACTCAGTGTGCAGACACCTGTAGCCCCACCCCTACTGCACGCTGTTCACTTGTTTTTTCAAACTTTGATAATATTGAACATGTCGCGTGTCCAAATTGCACCATCTTTAATAAAACCTTTGCATGGGTTCCCAGCAACACACCCGGTGAGTGTGAACTAGATCGGCTGAACGGTTCTCGAGATGTGCGAAGGACATACAGGCGGACAGATCCTTGCTTTAGTAAGATCATTTATTCAATTAGTTATTTTTGTGCACTTCAGCATCTCCTCTCTGTCTAATGGTTGACATTTTTTTCAAGAACTTTAGCATCTTGATTTATCTGCTGAAAATGATCAAGTTCAAGGTGCTGCATGTGTGCTCTTTATTTTCAGTATTAAATAACAGCATGTCTCCCCCTGTGTGTTTGAGGCACCTTGAATGCCCTTAACCAGCACTAACAGGAGATAATGATTGGTGCTCAACAAAAAGCGAGATTCATTTTGAATTATTAACAAGTTAACTTTGTAGTGGAGGCACTTTATCCCCGAGGACAAACAGCCCAAATGTTTGCAAAATATAATTAAGCCGAGGCATCTTTAAATGTCATTGCTGCCTGTGCCATGTTTCAAATTGTTCTGCATCAACAGAATTTAACGAGATGGCTAAGGAATCCATTTCCTGCAAGCATGTGATAAGCCACACATACAGTGGAGCACTTTCATTGATTGCCAAAATAAAGCATTTTGTATGCAAATGGGGGAATGGAGTGGCTAAGCTGATTCAGCCTCATGGACACCAAATAATGGTCTTTACAATTAATACTTTCACATGCTATCCATTGAAAATTTCATCTTCCATTTAATGGCTCTAAAACATTTACACATGCCCAGAAAAGAGAGGGTGGGGGGATGCACTGTGTTCCAATGGATTAATATGAAAGCCAACAAACAAATAAAGCCATGCAACCCTCCCTCCCTACCCCCAGAGTATTGGTCCCTTTCCTGCCGTCTCATGCTCCTGCACATTTTGGATTAATAGATAATCTTTTAACATGAAGAAAGGTCT
The DNA here is from genome assembly GCA_023566465.1 of Cottus gobio. NCBI lineage: Eukaryota > Metazoa > Chordata > Actinopteri > Perciformes > Cottidae > Cottus > Cottus gobio. Next base: position 18,142,475 of record CM042224.1, on the reverse strand, counting down.
GCTAACCCCAAGGGGGTGGGATGTAGTGAGTGAAAGAGAGCACGGGATTGGAGGTGGTGTTGCATTGTTTGAACGTAATGTGCTTGTCCTGTTCTTGTTAACATGCAGCTCTTTTTGTCGCGGCGGCGCAGCCTTAAATACCCCTCCTTCACTCTTGCAGGTTGTTTTTACAGGAGACCCACAGGTCAGAATAGATAAAGGGCACTGGGCTAACATGGGCGTCAGCTACAATGGAAACCTTTCAACTGTATGTTCAAGAGTATCTTTGGGGGCCAGCATATCACTTATAGTCCCTGTGTGTATATCCATGGAGCCTTGACCTGCCTGGTCTCATCTGTTTAACAGTGTCCTTGTAAACAACCACTGAGTCCACGAACCAGAGGTAAACACATCTAGACCATTTATTTTCCACAGCCCAAAATCACAAATTACAAATTTGTAATTCGGATCCATCTTCAGGTTCTGTTACAATAATATTACTCTCACATTTAGAAAACAATATGAAATAAATAAATCAAACTCAGATCCTTGACAACTGCCCAAACTTATAAACAAAGCTATCTATAGATAGCATTTATTGTAGGTTTGTTGTTGTGACATGACAGAGCAACTTACCTAATCATAATCTCCTGTCAACCACCATACACAGTATCATCAATCAGAATTTACTATTTTATATTTCATATTTGATACAAGAGCATTTGATCTACTCTCTCAACCATCTACAGTATATAAGTGTTTAAACTGGAAATGATTGTACAGACCTGAACGTGTAAATCTTTGTGCCACTGACACATTTGTTGAACACAGAAGCAAAGATTTGAGATGAAAGGACCTGTGAAAACTAAATCGGTTCAGACTGGTATGTTTGGGTAATATGCATTTTTAAAGCATCATGTAGACATTTTCTAAGGGGAATTTAGTTTTACACCCTGCAATTGGCATCAGTGAATTTAGAAATACTAAAAGGCCAAAGGGGGCTAGTTTAATGACCAATTTTGTACCAACTTTATATCTTCTTTATGGCTTTAACAATTGTATTATTTCAATGTGTTTATGGTTCAATGATCAAAATTCCTTATTCAACTGTCAGACTTCATGATCTAACCCTCTTCATCCCTTTTGCATTTTTCCCTTCACCCCCTGCAGTGTGTCATTCTCAACATATTAACCCAGTATCTTCTAAGAGTCAAGGACAGCATCAAAAACTGTTGACAACAGTGTTTGAAGTAAATGAGAAAGCTGAGCTCGTACAGAGCTCCTGAAAGGCGGTGAGAGAGCAAGATGGCCAAGAAGGACGGTGGTGATGAGGCTGACCTTCTGATCAGGTGAGCGTGTGGAGGCCTGAGGACAGAATCCCCTCTCTGCTGCCCAGGCTGAAATTTTGTGCTTGAGAAGTGTTTAACTTTCTCAAATCCCAATTGCACTCAGTGGGGAGTGTCCTCTTTCCCTTTGCCCACAGGTTTAGTGACTGCCCTTACGCCTGGGCCTGCAGAGGGGGGTGGGCGTTTGGAGGTTGGGGGGATCAATAGGATGGCAGCCTGCCTGTTTGACAGAGGTGAAGTTAAGCTAGGAGAGAGAGAATGGGGTGAGATAGTGAGGGCTATAGATATCTGAGTAGGAATTATCCATGACACCTGGGCTCTCAAGCTGCAACCTTTAAGCACATGATTTAGGATCACCTCTATTTGTGGGATAGCCGTAGCACATTCAGCACATTCAATTCAAGCCATTGTACTCGGTTTGTTGGCTCTCACATCTGAGAGACATTGTCAGTTATTTGTTTAGAAATGCTTTCATTGTTAAATCCTCCTCCCTACGTTGTTCCAGCCAGGCAAAATCAATTAACTTTGTATACCTTCTTTAGTTTCACTTAGTTGTCAAGAAGATGTGGGAAAATCTCCTGTAAGTCATTCAGTCCGACCCGATATTTTTCTGCACCACTGAGTTGATACAAACATGTTCTTCTTTTTTTTCAAGCGATAACACATCATTCCTAATAATCTCCCATTGTTGTGAGAATGGTGTCAATAAACTGACATGTTAAGAACAAATACAACAGCCTTTATCTCAGTAAAAAAACCATAGCCTTTGCTTCAAACAAAGACAAAAAACAAACTGTGCTTTCATGTTTTGCCTTATTTTCTATAAAGGGGGATAACCCCGGATGAGACCGAAAATGTTGGCTTTCAAAAGGTTGACATTTAGCTATTGTAGATATAATGATGGATACAAGAGATGGCGCACGTTAATGGAAAACTACGATGTCACGGTTCATCTTCCGAATTGAGGCACATTAATCCACAGTGTTATGGGAAATACTGATAAAAAATAAATGTACTGCATATTTGTTACAAGTGGCATCAATTTCGCTTTTGACTGTCAGTGAATGAAGATTTCTTAGCAGATTGCATTATTTACTCAGAAAATCACACAACTGTAAAATCCTTGCAAGCATATTTCTTGGTGTGCTTGATTTCTGGGATGGATCCCAACAAAGGCAATGTAAATGCAATTGGTTTAAAATGCCCCATAGTGACAACTTGGCTTTCATCATACCTACATTAATTCAACTCGGCTTTACCATAGACTTTGACACAGTCATTTCCCGGCCAATTGTGTATGCATGAGTGGTTCTGTCTTGGTCTGCTTTCTGATGATAGGCTTCTGCTGTATGTTGGTGGAAATAGCTTGAAGTAATCTGAATCTTTGAGAAGCTTATGAACAGAGAGTGCAGCGGCAAGGACCGAGTTAGTTTGCAGATCTTCTGTCACCAAACAAGGTGTCTTCATGAAGTAACGAGCATCAGGTTGACTGGCTGATAGAAGGCAGATTTAAGGGATGAAATGCATTTACGTATTCATCAAATCAATGAAACATAGGATCAATTGCGAAGACAGTATATTTAGACATGTAGTGTACTTTTAACAGTAATAGTAACTATAGTCTGTTTTTTTCTTTAGGTTGATATGAATATCGGTAATACTTGAGTTTCAAAATCTGGACATTGCACAGTTGAAAAAAAAACCAACTTACATTTATTAATACAGTAAGTGACATTTGCTATATTCACCAAGTGAAAAGATGACTTACAATAAGAACCTTACAGAGACAAGATGCAGAAAGGCTTTTGTTTAGGCATCTTTCCATCCCATGTACTTGTTGAATAAAACATCTGTCTCATGCACAAGGTAATGGCAAAGAGAGGGCTTGTGTTTGCAGAGATGAAACTCCCTATCCTCCACTATGCCCGAGAGAGTTTAGCCTTGATGCATTTTACACCAGCCCCAAAACCTGCATTGACAAGTTATCTGTGACCTGCGGTGAGAGCGGAAATGGCTGCGGTGAAAATCAATCTTCGCCTCTCCTCTCGCCTTGAATACCAGCAGAGCAAACAAACAGGCCTAAACAATACGATATATACCACATATCAATTACACTAAATGCCTCAGTATCTATACTTCACTGTCCCAGGCACACACCGGTTACAAGGCACACACGCTGCTGTAAGACGATAATGGTGCTGCATTGTTCCTCACCATCTGGAGGACTGATAAGGCCTGCCTGTGCATAGTTGATAATGAGAACAGGCAGAGGAAAAGTGAGTGTTAAACATTTCCTTGGCCCATGAAAAAGGTTCCATTAAGTCCACTGACCCCAATTGAATATTAATGAGCTAATTAACAGATTTATTGTTATGCGCAATTTCTGGAGGGGCAATTTTTTTTCAAGTGCTATTATTTTTTCTAATTATTTTCTGTACTTTTTTATAATTGAATCCTTGTAGCTGCCAGCATCCTGTTTGTGATTTGGCAACAAGAAAAAAAACCCAATGGCATCTTTTTTTCCCCTTCGTTTAGCTTGCTGTAACAACAACAAAAACAAGAAAATGGTCTTTTCAATACCTTGTCATCAAGACTACTTCCTATTTCTCCATAAATGCAACAAAAGTCTAAAAATGTTACTCTTTAAATGCAGCAGCTTGCTTATCTGTTTTAGAAATATACAGGGCAAGTGATGTTCAGGTGTTGGATTACAAAAGTGCAATTACTTGGTTTACTGCAGGCTGCATTGCATGAAGGACTTGACAAAGGTTTAAATGGGCAGTGACAGCTGGGCTTGATAGATAGCATAATCAGCTGATGTAGAGGATGCACTGAAGCAGTCCTCAGTGGACAGCTGGAGAGTACAGCCAGCTACTGAAAGAGATGGTAACCTTGGGAGGACTACTGATACTTTCTTTAATGGATACGCAAGTTATGGACGGCAGCTTCAGAATCTACCTGAAGTAAATTGTGCTCTTAATTGTGTGATTGTAATTAAAATGGTATACCCCTGCTGGAAAACAAAAAACTTCAAAACAAAAACTGCTTGTAATAATTGTATCCAAGATCAGTTGTGTTTTGTATTCCTTACTATTTTCCCCACTATTTCCACACAACTCATCTTAATACCATGGTTATAAAATTATCCCAATTATTATAGTAGTTAGTCTTTACTGAAGTATGCTCCCCTCTCTGGATGCGTACATCTTGTTGGGAGAGACCCCAGGGAAGACCCAGGATGTGCTGGAGGGACTAAATCTCCTGGATACCCTAGAAATGCCCGGGGATCCTCCAGTTAGAGCAAGAGCAAGCTGTGAGGAAAATTACATGTGAGAAACCCTGATTCATGATTCCTTGATCTATATACTGGTGGGTAAGCAGCAGATAGTACATGACCAGTGTTAGATTTTCTTTTGAATTTGTACAGCTGTGTACAAGGTTATGATTAATTTGGACAGGCGATTGTGCAAATTTTAATCAGCCTACTATGCCTAGGAAAAACGAGCTGGAGCTGAAAACAGTATTTCAGTAAGAAAGCGATGAATCGAAGCAGCAGGGGCCATTCTGATAACCTTTTTGATAACACTAATGTAATTATTATTACATTTTGCTGTCTGCATGTTTGCCTAATTCTGTTTATGGCTGAAATTCGATTCCAGCTTAATAAAACCATCAATTTCTTTTGGTTACTTCACCCATATAACTCAGAGTAATGAACTCATTTTGCTGTTGTATGGAAATTTTGTCTCATTACAATAATTTTGCCTGATTCACTCGGCAGCCAATATTAAGAGTAAGGCCCTACAGTCATAGACTGGGTTATTATGCTATACATCACAAAGTGCATTAGGCTCATAAAACCTGTCAACAATAAGGTTGGAAAGTTTGTGTGTGTGACCCAGCAGGTTAATATATTTCCTCCAAAGACTGACTTAAAGTGTCCGAGCTATATTGCTGCTATACAGAAACCAATTTTCTGCTAGTTGGGAATTCCAGATTCACTAACCCCCCTCTTGCCACACATTGCTTGGCTTTAATCGACACAGATACATTTCCCATCAAATCAGGTATTTACTATTGGCATCATTTCTGTACAGGGTAGAGTTCACATATTTGTAAAGTTGAAATCAACAGCCAGATTCACTGGGCAATTAGGTAAACCTCATGAAGGAATACAGCTCTTATGTAACTGAAGATCTTTTTTCAAAAACATGCAGAAAGTGAGTGAAATTTAATCAATTCCAGACACAGCATTGTTTTGTCTTCATGGGGCTAAGACTTTTGTTCAGTCAACCTCACAGTAAAAGACTTTGTATCCTGCAGTTGGAGACGGTATTGTCACTTAAGTTGGCTTTTCTGTAATCCTTTTCCACACCAAACCTAATGTATGTTTTGGAACATTTGCAATGACATTCACCAATATTGTGGAGACTCATTGTGCTATTCATAACTGCTGCAACCTACGCACACACAACTTTCATTATCATTTTAACTACATATTTTAGTGGTGAAAGGAACTTCTTGCTGCAGTTTTTAGACATGTGTGGGGAATATGCATTCCATTTATATATAGATAGCGGACATACCTTGATAGATTGCCCGCGTGGCTGGCAAGTGAGTTATACTCACACTTATAAAGAAGCAAAGTGGGTACAAAGATCAAACAACAGCGCATGGAAATTGTTTTGCAAACTGCATGTCAGCGTGAATGTGTGTCGGTGAAAGAGCGTCCTTTGCACAGTGCTCTAAAGCGTCAAATGCAGTTCTGAAATAGCTTGATGCTTCTAGAAGAGGGTAATCTTTTGTAACAATCAATTACAATACATTTCCCCCACTGTCTGGGCACTAATAGCTCCTGTCTGTGCACATGATGAGGCGTGTCTAGTAAATATACACTGTTTTCCTTTTAAATGTCTTATAATATGCATGGGGAACACAGAAACACACTATGATAGAGGAGTTGAGCACCAAACCTCGAGAAGCAATTCAGCCGAGTTCCTCACTCAAAGAAATGAGAATGGAGCCGTTTGTGGCTTTCCTCCCATTAGCCAGATTGAATTACTGTGTTTTACTTTTAAGGGCCATCTGTTCTGGTTTAAGTCATATTTCTAAATATGTCATGTTTTGTGCGTGTGTATGTGTGGAGAACACTTCTTTGATGGGTGCAAACTGTTTTCGGCTGGAAATAAAATGACGTGTAAAGACTATTCTGACATCTGTGACTAGCTTGGACATGTTGTTGCAGTGTACAGACTTGTCAAGACAAAGGTCCATCTTACAATGCCTGGCATCAACATTTACAACTACACGCAATCAATGATCCTTCTTAATAGTGTTTAATTACAGGACACTTATCACATTTGATGAACTACGCAATGTGACACAAGGTTCGTCCCCTTCTTTCAGATTCAGGAGAAATATACATAGATGGTGTGTAAAGACAGAGAGAGAGAGACTGCAGTGTGTTAGTACAGATAAAGTACAATAAATAGATTGGGTGAGTGATGTGGTTCGCTCAAAGGCTGTTGTGTAAGAAGTATTGTATTGTCTTACATTATTACAACATTATTCAATATCAGAATTAGCTTAGATATTTGAAATTGCTTTATAGTCAATTACTTATGTTCATAATGTCTTCTTAGGTTTAACCAGGTCTTTCAATGTTGTCAACTTTGCATGGTAGCACACAATACACAGTTCTCTAAATCCCGCCCCCAAATATTGATTTTCCAATTACAGCTTAGCAGCCATAGGCAGAGCAGGTCTTTCATGCTTTGGACATGTTGAAGCAGTAAACATATTCATATGTGCAGTGTCCTTTTTGTAGTCTTTCCGAAACACAAGAGAAGAAATGGAAGGATTGGACTAAACTGCATTTTGACTGCTCCAATGTGAGCGGTAACTGCATGTCTGGCTAACTAGCATACTACATGCAGTAGTCACCTAACCAAGCGAACTTCCAAGAGTACAAATAATGTATCCTGGCATTTAACACTAATTTGTGGGGTTGCAGGTTACGTTAAAACAAAATCCACATTCACAATAGCACAATGTTCCTTCACTGTATGGAAGCTGATGCCGGATGCCAATGAAGTGTAGGATAGCATGAGTGTCCTGCTCTCTGTGAGATTCTTTTGTGGCAAAAATAATCTAAATGAAAAAAAAAAAAAGATTTGGGGAAGTTTTATTTTTACATTGATAAGTCCTCATCCTAAAACCATTTCGGAATGAAATTAGGGAAATATGAGTTTAATCATTTCCCTATCATATTTATACTAACATTACCTAGACTGTTGATTTTTTATTTATTTTTCTCATGGATCATTGAACGTTAAAGATGCTGACTTTTTGTCTGGGACATACAGCTTTAGCCTCAGACTTTAATCACAGTATAGGATTCACATTTTAAAACGTGTAAACTCAAAACATTAACATGTCAGCAGGAGACTGCGTTTTCAACCAATTCAAGGAGCTAATGTTGGTGTTAGTTCAATTATTTGACTTGTTCCTTAAAGTGTTTCCAGATGCAAACAAATTAGTAATGATACTCTCAGCCAAACCTTTTGTTCGTGTCATATTCTTCCCTCTATCTTAGTTGAAAAGCTGACACAATCATACAATTTAGCCCTGGAGAGCCTCTGAAATGTCAGTGATCTACTGTGCGGTTGCAAAGATGGGGGTGCATGCCTTTAGGGGGAAAACATTTCCTGCCAGCCGAAAGACTCTCCAGAACAACCTCTTCGAGGCCCAGCAGGCCTTGCACTGTCACTGAGTCCCACGATTGAATTCAATGGTCCACAGATTACTCAATTATTTCTATATACCAGCCTTCCATGGCAGACTAGAGGCCTATTATTGGAGGGACTGAGACCACAGGAACTTATTACATGTGTGACCTTTTAAAGCCTTTCACCGTGATGGATCTCAGGTGAGAATTTACTGGAATCAATTTTTATCTGAAAGTTCGACGCTTGCTCACCGGCCCAGTCCTGGGTAAAACATTCACTTTATAAAAAAACAAAAAGACGGAAAGAGAGAGCGGCAGCCCCTTGACTACTGGAAATGGGCAACATTTGAAAGAACCCCAAATGCCTTTGTGTCCTTTCCTCCCAAATTAAAGAGACTTTGAAATAGAGGGCTGGAGGAAGTGCGGGAGTATTGTGCTTAATCAAGGTAGAAATACAAAGACAGAGCCAGTTCCCCAAAGGTTCACATCAAAAGGTGCATCCCACTTTGTGAGCTATTTAATCAGTTAAAACACAGATGGCAGGCTGCAGCAATTAATTAATCATATATGAGGCATCCTGTACCTGCTAGCAGAAAGTATGTCAGTGCAACAGAGATCTCATTTGGATATCATTGTGCCACCACAATAATTGCTGAATATGAATAGGACGAGCTTTGGAAGTTATGCTGGACATAATGTACTGAACTTTAACTTCTGCTTTCCCTTTGTATGTTGCCAGTGCTTCATCCTGGCATGGTAAAGGTTGGTGAATATCCTTTGACTTATTTTAGTGTAGCGCATAACACAATATATATGTTGTTGATGTGTTTACTGTCAGGGAGATTTCCATAGCTAGCTAGCTACATTTATAAAAAAAAAGGCAGCAAGCTCGGCTAAGGTTGATGCAGCTGTGCTAGAATAGCAACTCTCAACAGAACCTAAACAACACATTCCTTACTCTCACACGCTACCATCAATGTTGACTGAAAATGACATTTGGTAGAACAAAACAAAGTCGGCCCCAACAAGAATGTGAATACATCACGGGCTGCTTGAATGAAGTGAAACAAAATGGCACTTCAGTTTGTATATCAAGCGAGAGGTGTTTGGGTTAGGGTCACTACTACTACTACTACTACTGATTAGGTTGTGTAAAAGTTGTAGGGGTTTATTGATTTCAGAATCACAAAATGTACTGGGGTAGTGAATCAAAATTTCCAATGGTTGTTGAATCTCTGAGAAAAAACGTTATAAAGAACTGGGAGTAATTTTATGTTTTGCTGTTAGGTGACACAGAAGCAAAAGACAGAGAACAAAGGTATTAGACAATCCTCCTACTTCATTGAAATCATCAGTGTCTCAACAATGGATATCAAACAGTCCATCCACTTATAAACAAATAGACTTCAGTGCATACTAAAGCATTAAACTACCTTGTAATGGCCCTCACGCACATTTAGTATGTATTGCTATGATTTGTATAAGGACACAGAATGTAAGCACTATAACAACTGGAAATAGTTTGTCGTAATTAGTTTTCTGCAATAAGCTTGTTTTAAATAAATGAAAACTCATAAAACATTTGCTGCCACTCAGTTATGTTGTTTGTGCGTCTGTCCAGAATCACAGGTCGTTAATTGACTAGGAATCTGTGTTTGTTGATGAAAGTGTAGCCATGATGGGAAGTAGATTTAAAAAGTAGGGTGTCATCAGGTAACATTACAAACCAGTGTGGATCATCAGTGAAAGCCAATGAGCGATAATGACTAAGAAAAGATGCACGTAATTTAGCATTGTTAATAATGGATAATGTGAGAGCCAAACTAATAAAATGTTTGCAATGAAAGTCTTTGACTGGAAGGTTAATGACCTGGAATGTATCCCAACACAATTATAGATTATAATGGAATGTGTCACTCGATAAAGTTATATTAAACACATTTTGAATTAAATGTGTAGTGACTTCATATGAGAGACCCTGTAAATACAAATACCTCTAATGCTTTAAGGTTATTGTAAAGATATTAGATACATTATCCAAGACCCTACAGAAATACCAAGAGGATTTCATACGTGGCTTGATTCTATAGTTCACAGACTAAGAATGATTGCCCTGAAGACATTGAAAGTAACCTCACACAGTTTAGTAGGCATATTCTATTTATGTGTATTTGATGCAGCAGAGGTTGGTTTAATAACAGATTGCTTTGTTTACAATGATTTGGAGTAGTTAAATGCATACACAAAAAGGTTGAAAGATTGAAAGAATCCCTGCTGAAGGCCGGTCTACACTAGTATGTCACCCTTAACTTTATAGTTCATGGTCTACAAAAGCACATTGTCTCAGTGTGCTGCATGCTAATGATGGAACTGTGAAAAGGACAACAGGGGCTATGATTCTTCAAGCATGAGCACATGGTTTGTGCATTTGCCATGTAGATCTGTGGCGAAATTAATATTTTATTCAAGTTGTACAGTGAACAAGCAGTTACTTGCTAACAGAATACAAAACTGATACATTTAATGCTTACATAAAAACAAACGATTCCGCACCTTCCTTTTCCTCTCTCACTCTGTCACTGATTCACACACTAATACATATAGATATTTACCCCAGTGTAGCTACAGTAGCAGACTTTTTGATCACTCTGGTTTTTTGGGGACATTTTAAAGATCCCACCTGATCCCATAGTGTGCCTCCTTAGCAGCATAAGGAGACTGTATCAAAAAAGAGAGATGATCAAAAATATGATGCAGTATACATTCTCTCCGAATCATCGAATCTCAACAAGGTGATGCTCTCTCTCTCTCTCTCTCTCTCTCTCTATTCTTTATGAGAGGAGAAAATTGGACATGTAATAAAATCCAATTTTGGATTTCATTCTGAGAACTACAATAAACACAAAACAAGCAGTCAATAAGCTTTTCAAAAAGCTGATTACCAAAGCAATTTATTGGCTTGTCCAGGGCTGTGTTAAAGCAGAGCAGCGCTGGAAAGTGGAGGGGCCCACATTCCAAATCGTCTCTGCCTCAAGCTCTTTGCTTTCCATGTTATTAGCTGGGCTGCTCGGTGAGGAGCCAATCTGATCAACTTATTTTACTATATAATGCTCTAGCTCGCGCTGAAAGCACTTAAAAAAGGATTGTGATTGAGGTCATCCTTGCATCCATCACGGTGGTAAACGCTGCTACGTTTATTACCCTGGTCTTTTCTTTCCAGTATTCAGATTTGTTACGCAAGAGGGAGAAAGCTCAATAGATATAATTGTAATGTAATTTAAAGGTATTTTAATTCCATCAAACACACCCGCCCACAAGGTCAGGGTTTAGACATTACTAAAGAGGATACCTTCAGTATAAACATTTAAAAAGGCCTGAACTCTGAGAAATATCCCAATCATACAATGTTCCTGTTATCAGAAACGTATCAGGTATCCTGTTGGTAAACAACACATTGCCAAAGTGAACCTATCTACCCAGATTTCTCTTTTACTCTCCCGGTTTTAGTTATGTTGTTTTTGTTCATAAACACTGATAAAACACAGTAATAATGTGGAACATATTTTAAGGTCTTTGTCTGCAGCATTGCATTGTGCATATCTTAAATTAGCTCCAACTTAAGGTAGGGATTGAAGAATGAGCAAAAAGTCAAAAGTCTGCATAATATTTTTAAATATAAATTGAGGCAATGGTGGCACAGGAGAAAATGCTATGTGGGGATTATTCACAGTTATATAATGTTAGGAAGAAAACCAGGCGCTTCTCATTTTGGTCACTTATCCCTCATTGTAAAGGTCTGTATATTTCATTGCTGGTGCAGCAGCTTAGGGGATACATTTCAAAGCAGCAAATAAAAATTGGCTAAACTTCCAAAATTAGCACTTCAAAGTCAAACATGATTTGCAGCGAGGGAAGGGGTGGAAGGGGTGGAAGCAGTGTGACTGTGAAAGTGCGTTTGTAAAAGCTAACTGTGTGTGTATGTGTGTGGTAGAGCTGATGTACAGAGTTCAGTATTAGGCCTTAGAACCAATTTCTAGGCAAATTGGTTTCATTTAAGAATGAGATCACAGAGTAAGCAAACCTCTTTTAGGGCAAGTTCATGCATCTGTAGCCATTTATTTCAGTTTTATATGCATTGCTTGGCACAGCCTGTTTGTAAGTTCAGTATGCACCATCTTAGCCGTGGGCACCATGCTTGGTAACGTGTTTACATTTACCTGTTATTACCATTAATAGTTTCTTCCATATCATTACATTCTGTCAAAAAGAGCTTCAGCAGGCAGTTAAATTTCTATATTTCTTCCAGCAGTGTTGTAGAATCGGTGCTAATCAAAGCCACATGCAACTAATTGCCCTCTCCAGTCTCGTAGCACAAGCAGGCCCATTAGGCATCAATGGAACATATGCTGGAGTTCTTCAGTGTGTGGCAAAATGAGTTTATGTTCAAGGAGAATAATAGTCACTTGACCACAGTAAGAATCCATCTCTGCTTACGTTTTTATTTATTTAAGATGACTCTATTCTCCATATACATGCTATCGTTTGGTCTCTGTCAAGGTCACATCTGTTTGTTTGAAGGACAATAATAGTTCATGAGTAGAGAATCTAGACTATCCATTTAAATTGTTATATTAAAGAGATTAGGCACAAGAAAACACCAACCAACCTTATTTGCATCATATCTTTTAAATGAGAAGCTGCTTTTAAAAAAAGTTAAACAGTAAAAGGCCAAATCCCATGTACTTAATGATGGCAATATATCCAGTACTTTCCTGAAGCAGTTACATTCCCCCTAGTTGTTGTTTTCTATTCAGGAAAAATGTATTCACATAGGCTGAAATATCTTGACAACTATTAGATGGATTGCTTTGTTTTGAAATGTTGCACAGACATTCATGGTCCCCAAATTAATACTTCTCACTTTGATGTAATCTGACCTTTTTTGATACATTCTAATGATTTTGGTGTTAGAGACAGAGAGGAAGAGAAGGTGGAACAGCTGGATGCTCGTTGATTGATCTGATTGAATATAACATGATACATGACTTGTAAAGAAGGACCATTTCTGATCTGCAAACTCTATCCCATCACGAAACTAACGTATTGTGGGATATAAATGATTGTCCAGAGCTGCTATGCAGATAATGATTTGAATTTCCCTCATAGCAATAATGAGGTTGATTCCTCGCCAAGAGTTGGACACCAGTCCAATTTAGAAAATGCACCTGCAGGAGGTAACTATTACCTGTAGTAATTAAAATGACGGCCTACTAGCGGTCCCTTCTCCCAAAAAACTCATCCATAAAATTATATTCCGTATAATTAGAACTGTTGCAGTGTTTATGGATCCAGTGAGAAACACAGAATCCGTATTTTCACTTAGAAATTTGGCATCCTTTCCACTTATCTGCCTTCCTTGAGGTTTTTATTCTATGTGCACCCTTTATGACCATGCTCTGCTGACAGCTGTCCCTATGTCAATATGAATGTCTGTCAAGAGAGATTATACATCACATGAATCGAGGCAGATAATGAGCAAGAGGGAAGGGCACTTTTTAACACCCCCTCGTGTGCAACATATGACACAAGCCAAGCTAATTAAGCAGATGCCATAATGCAGTAATCAGGAACACAGAGGAGGTTGGAGAATTCACAAACTTGAGTCATAACAGCACAACATTTGGTGCTTAAGAACTTCTCCACTAACACAAACAGATGGGAATGACAAGCTGCAGTGCATGTGTGTGAGGATCCCTGTGTGTGTCATGTGCATGTGTGTGCACATCTCTTTGTTTCTACCTTACTCTTCATGTGCATGTGTTTTATTATATGGTTACTTTAAAAACATGTGTTTTGGGGCAATCAAATATATTTGATGTACAATCAAATATACATGCTTACATGCGGCTCTGCACCACAACACACACACACACACACACCTCTGAATCTGTATGTGTGGGTATGGATTTACAGCTGGGCACAGTGTTACCTGGTGAGGTGTTTTCATCATTATTTTCCCAGAAAATGAGTAATCAGCCACATTGCACGGAGCCTGATTGTTTCCCTCTGTAAATCAATCCAGGAATTGCAATTAAAATGCTCTCTTATGTAGTATAATTTATGTCTACCTAATCCTTTATTTGCACACCTGCCGGTGAGTCTGAATTTTTAATGAATTTCTAATTAATGTTTTTTGCACATTTGATTAATGTTTTAGCAAATTATATTGCTGTTCTGTGACCTGCTAGTAGAAATGAGTCTCCAGAATGCCACAAATGGGTTGAAATCTGAAGTTTTCCCACTTTCACCAAAAAGGAATGTATGTTGAATAATGATAAATAATAGAAAAGTGAAGGTTTGAATATTTTTGTTGTTGTTATTGTTGAAGGCCTTTTTCATACCCCTAAGCTGAACAACATTCAGTATACATTCCAAGTTATGTCTGTATTATGTATTGAGCATTTACTCAGGTAGACACAATGTGCAACTTGTGTTTGTTTCTTTAGCACAGCTTTTATCTGAACCCCCAGGGATTTGATCTTTGAGGCCTGCATTACACACAGTGTGCATAGGTATAGTGTATCATACACTATACACTCCAGGCACTTTACAAAATTACATTGAGTATATGTAAGGTTTTGGTTTCAGGGTCAAATGTGTGAGGTCTTGTAACATTTGACGTCAAATTAGTTAAATTAAAGGCTAGAGACCTCAGTCCAGACTAATGTATGGAAACTTGAACTTAAAGCCTTGCTCATTTGCTTTCTGCTTAGGTTCTTTTCTCTCTCTCTCTAAAATAATTATGTTTATTATCTCTAACTAGTTGTCATTGTTTCACCATGTAAGAAACCTGAGCGTTTAAAGTTTTTCTTATATTAACATGTCAACAGTATAAAGATTTTAGTGTGGCAGAATTCATTTCAATTGACCCAAAGTGGCTCTAAAAAATGCCAAATTTGATAAGCTGATCAGTTGATTAATTGTGTATTTGATCAACAGAAAAAATGACATTTTCAAACAATTGACAAATATTCAGCAGTTCCCATTATTCCATAGCACAATGTCCTGCTTTTTGTTTTACCTCATTGTGAAATTAATATATTGTTGGTCAGACCAGACAAACAAGTGAGGCACACTTATTCACGTTTTGTTCACTTTTGTTGGTGAATCAAGAACGTAATCAGGAGATTGATCAATAGTAAAATAAATACCTGTTAGTTTCAGCTCAATTATAGTTGTTTACTTGGCTTGGCTTCTTCTTACGCAAAGAGAAAATAAACTACAGTATAAATTATAAGCAGAATAATTAAATTCAATCATTATAAAGATGCAGCACATTTTTCTCATCCTTCAGATATAAACCTTTCTTGCATGTTTCTATTCAAGTTAATCAGATCTGAAATAGTGTGATGTATTAATGGAAAAAAATGACAGGACTGCATTAAGCTGCCTAATTGATACATATGTATATATATATATATATATATATATATGTGGCTGTTTATCACCTATATCGTCCTATTGCAGAAAATATGTTTTAAGTTATCTTACCCGGTATTATTGTTCTTATTAATTTAGAGATCAAGTGTAGGTGTTAATTCATGTCAATGACTATGCTAAATATGTGTAGTTGAATGCGAGTGTGAATTATCACTTGAACAATCCGCTGAATATCTGACAGCTCCAAAAGACTTTGTATATCGTTGGCTTTTGGTGTGTGTATCATGAATAACCTCATCAATTAAACAGACAGTGTCGCACAGCTCCAGTAACAAGAGTCTTCTGGGATGAGTACTTTTTTAATACAGCCGAGTTTAAATGATCTAAAACTCGATGAGCATTTATTTCCGCTCTAATTTATTTGCTGATGCATTTCATTTCCTGGTCAATTCAGTCTGATAATCAGATGGCAATTAATGAAGCATGAATCACGGAGAGCAGCTCAGCTAACTCACTCGCTTTCATGACACCTGCACGCTCACAACAACACAGTTTGGAGAAGCATTCTTTTATTCCAAATAAAATCTTAGTAGTTCATTTTAAACAGCATTTCTAATTCTATCAGAAGTCTGTAAAATGTAATAAAACTTGTTTGTTGCATCATGTTTTGAAGAAATACTTCAAATATATTTTCTCTCGCAAAGCTTTTTTTTTTTTTTTTTAGCATTGCTGTTTTTTAATACATGATTACATATCAACACATGGACCAACTTCCTCCGACAACTTTGGTTTTGGTAGAAGAGAAAAAACTCACTATGAACATTTAAGAATCTTTAATTCACACTAGTAATAAAATTGCATTACATTTCATAAAATAAATGTTCCAGTTTATATATACAGAGAAAACAGACTGTACATACCCTCCAATGAACCATTTCTAAAAGGAAAATTAAACCAACCGGAAACAAATTTCACAAAACATACAAGCAATACAGTGCTCAGCTAAGCAGGCACAACTGTACATCAAAATTTGTAACTGCTCAGTGTTGGGGTGTGGGAGGGGCGAAAAGTTGAACATTTACAATAGAGTCCTTAGGGACTGATAAAGGGGTCTTAAAAAGTATTGCAGGCAAGCAGACATACGCTTGTCTTTCTCCAAGTGCAGCAGAACATCCATCTTGTGTGTAAAGTGTGGAGCCGATTGTTGCTGCCACGAGGTTCCAACTATTGAACCTGTGTCTCAAAGCTTCCATTCAGCTGGCCTTCCTCATAGTCCATTTGACACAAAATCATGTTGTTTTTTAGGAAAAACTTGTCCCCCACGCAAAACCTGTTGGCAGAGAAAAACAAACAAAGGCAGAACTGTTGTTAAAAACACAAAGATGATTACTGTTGGCATTCTGACAAAGTGGTGTGTGTGTGTGTGTGTGTGTGTGTGTGTGTGTGTGTGTGTGTGTGTGTGTGTGTGTGCGCGTGTGTGTGTGTGTGCGCGTGTGTGCGTGTGTGCGTGTGCGCGCGCGTGTGTGTGTGTGTGTGTGTGTTGACTGGCTGACTCTCCTCTGGCAGTGAAAATGCTGCATTTAAGATTATTCTGTTTGTTTGCACACATTAGGTTCGGGATGTTTTTACTTGACGCACCCGACACTGCGCCTCCTCAGATTCTAAGCCCGTTTTGATGGTCATCATAAATGTGTGGCATCAAATAAAAGTGGATTAAAACGCTATCATTTCAAAGAAAGCAGACACGCGCTCTGGCACCCGATAAAAGGCAGGTCAGCTCTCCCCGGCCTGGCACCACGGGTGTTTCCAAGCTTTCCTCCGCCATAGGGTTAGCTTTCTCGCACATCAGTTTGGTTCCAGTGCTCGGGAATGTTTTTCCTCTGAAGTCTCATAGTCAATTGAGGAGGGAAAAAATTACACATTGCAGCCTGTCCTACTGATGTTCTTCTCTGTGCCGCTGTTTGTTTGTGTGACACAGTGGAGACGGCTCCATAATGTGACTGAAGGGAAGGGAAGATAAGAATATAGCCAAGCATAGCTTAGCTTCAGTAATGAGCCAGGCTGGTAAAACAGTCACGGCCATGGCAATACGATGCCAGATGAGCCCTGGCTTCATGTCTGCCAGCTGAGAAGAGAGACTGCAGTCATAATTCCCTTATAGCAGGTGTTCACTATGGTAACTGAATCTGGCCTGCAGAAGGTTAATGGGCTTGTGCTGTGTGGAGGAACAGGGTCACAGAACCCCTGACAAGCATGCAAAGGACGCTCTGCTCCCAGAGTGGTGCCATTACTGACAGTATATTAATGGGAAAAAGCAATATTTGGGTATGTCATATTCTATGTGTATCATACCATGGGCTTTGTGCTCACTCCAATTTAATAATAGATCATATCGCCAAGGAAACACCATTTCACACCTGTATAGGTCCGTGCTCCCCTATGTGACAACACACCTCTGGAGGACTTGATTTTTGTAGCTCCTATACAGCCACCAAAGAATAGGAGCTGATTTTGCATCCCCCTGGCTTAAACGATTTACAGATTTAGCCACAAACAAGGACAAACTGCTGGCAGTGTCAGAATCGGAAATAATTAGCAGGGCATTACCAATGCAGTACAGCAACCTTTATTTTTAAACACAGCAAGCAATCCCAAACGTGGGTTTTCCCTAGACTTGTCAGGTGATCTGTAAATATATCACAAGACAAACAACTACTGTTGTAAGATTTTTTTCAATAGCTTATAATATTTAAGCTATTGGCCTTTTTTACAAGCCCTTCATGATTTTCTTTTTTTTTAAAGGCAATGTTGTACAGTTATGATCCCCAGTCTTACCTCTGGTTACAAAGCTGACAGGCAAAACAGTCCAAATGGTAAACATTATCTCTGGCTCTCATCACCATTTCAAAAGCTGGGATCAGTTTACTGCAGGCTGCACAGTTCCCCGTCGTACCAAAGAGCCTGAAAGACAGAGCACAGACAGCGATTAACCCACCTTCCCTTTACCTTGATGCAATAAAGGAGGAAACAAAAACGTACTGACTGCAAAAACAATAGAAGTAAAATGCTGCAAAGGAAGGGAAAAGAGGGCGAAGTCGTAATACGTTGAATGTAATGCACAAATCTTTCTTGGCACCCACTTGGTATTTTTGTTAATGAGAGTTACAAACATAGATCTTAATTCTTGGCTAATGATCTAATTAAAACAATCACATGGTTTTAATCTCCTTCTTCAAAGGCCCCTCCCCTCCCCCCCTGCACATTACAAAAATCATGAAAACAAGTCTGAAGCAAACCATTTCAATTGTTGAAAGTTGTCTTCTTTCATAACAAAAATACCTAATGAAGCCTTTCTTCAACCAAAGCCAGCTGGATTTTTGCACAAGAGGCTACGTTCTATAATGTAGTCATAAGTTCAAAAGATTTCTGTTACAAGGATTTAGGCTCAATCTCTTCCTCCATCTCCCTCTTTCATTCCGAGAGGAGCCTGAGACCGTGATGGGAGATGTAACCTTGAAGAGTTAACTAAATGTTTCACATAGACTCGTTGCTCAAACCTCGCCGCGGCTTGTTTAGGCTTATAGGAGCCAAATGATAAAGGTCACAAACAGAGCAAGGAAGCACTGGTGTAGATCTCTTTTCTCCTCAAAGCAAAGGAACCTCAAATGCTTTTCCCAGTCTGATTTACATTTTCATTTTCCAAGCGCCTGCCCCTATGTTTAATTTGGAGATTCTGAAGCACAGATAGATTTATATATTCTGCAGGAGGAGAAGAACCGTTTCGCAGCATTGCAAGAGGGGATAAGGCAACAGCAGATTGCCATTCCAACAGTATGTTAAACACTTTTTCCCCAAACTTGTAGGGCTCAGACAGAGGAGTCACAGTGCTGATATTCTGCCTTGTTTATGCTAGTCCCATTCAGTTGCTTTCACCTTGTTAAAGGAAACGTCTCCAGCAGCCCTGCTTCTAATTAGGGGCCACTGCCCCAGAAGAGCAGGAGAGACAGAAACAGAGGGAGAAAGGCTGTTATGTTCCATGAGAGGGATTCACACGGTGTTAACAGAGACATTGTTACAACTGGTTCCTGTTTCTGTAAAACACGGCATGTTCTTATATAGACATCTGCCACCTATGAGGCACTCCTGCAACTCAAAGAAGTCGTTTTTTTCCCCACAGAGAGACATTTAAAAAATATGTTTCCCCCTTCTCCAAAGAACACATTGAGTATTGATCCAAAAAATTGCAAAATATCGGTGCTACAATGCTTCTTGTTTCCATTACAGTGTGTAGGGTTTCCGGGAAGCCTTGATTTCTTAAAATGGAATTAAGGCTAATTATTTTCTCTGTTCACTTTAAAAAAGTTGTCCCCCTGTTAGATATAACCCACTGTCTCACACCTCCTGTGTCACCATGGCAGTCAAGAGGGTCTGCTCAAGGTTTCACACCACACCTGAGCTTCATACTGGATGAAGGGTCACACGGTGATGTCTTTTTCTCTCCCTCAGAGAACCGAGGCTAACATACAGCCCAGAAAGCCTTGGACACTTCCAGAGTCTGACATGCACACACCTGTAAAAGCTCCTAGGATTATTCTAACCCTTTTCGTATACACCCCGCTGGGCTACGGACATGGTGCTGACGCGATACATACAGGTTGTGAAAACGCCTGGTGGGGAGGCCCAGCTGGCTGCCGACACTAAGTTCTATCTTCAGTCAAAGTAGTGTGGGACTCCTGAGGCTAGTTTCTACCTTTCAGACACATGCATATTCTCTACAAACCAATGATCCAAATCCTTCCCATTCATCTTGAAACACAAGGAGTGTTTGCTGTTTATATATTAAACCCCAGAAACTGTAGGTATGTTGCTTTTAACTTTGCTTGTCTCGCAAAAATACAGGATACCTTCAAATACCTTCAAAACAAAGAAAATGTCAGAATACAAACAATATTACTTCAATAAAATTAGAAATATTATATTTTCCCCTTGAACAAAATGCATGTTAATATACCAGAGGCTTAAAGCAGGAAGAAACGGATCTGATTAGTTGCATACCCTCTTTTGTTTTTGAAAAGAAGTCATGGCATTGTAAAGGGGCAATGTTCCAATATACACATGGTTCTGGAGAGGCTTTGTGAAGTCTGCAAAAATAACCCTGATGATGTCACTATGGGTTATCTGTTAACAGTTTGGGATTGGAGACTACACATTTATAACAAAGACCCCCCCCCCCCCCCACCGCCTGCTGGTAAATACCCACCCACTTTGAACAGTGATGAAATCATCACGCTAAGTAGTTCACCCCATGACGAGGCATAAACACAGCGCAGATGGGATTTTCACGAGCCACATGGAGGTTTGTGGTAGAAATTAACGTGTATCAAATATAGGTTTGTTTATGACTAAAACATAATAATTAGAAACAAATTAACAAAATGTGTGTAGTGTGAATAGTGGAATGAATATTGTGGTTTGTGTTCATCAAACTTCAATGTGAACTTCCATGAACCATCACTGAACTGTTAAATAACTTCCAACTGCAACTAAACTTTTCTTTGTTTGGTAAAGACAATTAGGTTTTTGGCATTTACCTCATATTAACATCCATATGAACACCATCTCCACCTCCCCTTACTCCACACCTTTTTCTTACTAAATCTGGCCCTTAATTTGCTCTGAGGCTGTTATCTTTAGAAGATGGTCGGTAGTACTCTTGATTAGTGAGACAAGTATTCTGCTAATAGCGCAGAAAGGCCTTGCTCCTTTTAGATGGATGCACAGCACAAATGAAGCGGCAGGACCGTGGCCCGTTCTCTTAACTGACACTGGTTCCTCCGAGTCACCCTGATATCTCTTCAAATCATGAAGAGATAAACCTCTTCCATGCTAACCCCACTTCCTTATCTTTTTTGTAGTTTACTATCGCAGGCAGAAATTTGGCACAGCTTCCATCTGCACCATAACATTAAGAGTCGGAGTGTAAGACAGTGTCCCACACAGTTCTTAAGCCAGCAATTGATGTTCCTGGGTTATAGCGTGGTATCAACATATGGCTTAATTGGACTCCTTGTGGTAAGAGGAGATTACAGCCTGAGAGAACTGTTCAAACACATTACACTCTTCTCTTTGTGCTCCTAGGAAGCTAAAAGCAACCGGAGTTGCACCACTGCTGCAGTAGTCTCATGAGTAACAGCTGAAGTGCAGCTGCGTATAGCAAGCAATGAATGTTTCACACCAAAACATGATTGAGATGAAAATGTAAAGGTCAAGGGATTTTCTGTCGGATCCGAGAAGGCAAAGTAAAATAGATACACACAATTAGGTCGATTCAAGCTTTTGAAACGCAAGGCGGGAGCCCCCATGTGAACAGGACAGAGCAGGTCGTCTTGTGCTGAAGGATGGACGATGATGTGATTATACACTGTCATCTATACAGACATACACCACATGTACAGTACAATATACACTCAAAAACATGCCTCTCAGCACTGAAACAGAGCCTTCATACATTGTGGATTACCTTTGAAAAACATTCATTCATTTAATTTACAATAGATTTGATTTAGTTTGAATATGCATTGTTCCGATACATGTCCTGTATTGTAGGAGTGCAGTGGCTCATGCACTTGCATTTTCGTGGTCATTTGGATTAAATAAATCAATATTCTCAAAAGGAAAGCAAAAATTCTGCAATTATTAGGATTTATATTTAATCAGAGTGGGATTTTCTGAAAAATATGAGAGTATTGTTCAGTGCTGCTCATGAAACACTGAGCCCATCAGGTTTTAACGATCAATTTTCCGCATTGCAACGGTTTGAAGCACAAAAAGTTATCTTTTTAAATTGATGCTTCTGTGGTTTATTTAAATGGTTAAGAGGGTCAGAAGGGCTGATTTGGATTGCTCCCCACAACCCGTAAGACATTATGTAAAGGGTTTCTGAACAGCATGAAAAGTGAAAGTGAAAGCAAGTAGGCTATTTATTTTTAGAAACTTTAAAAGTCTTCCTCTTTGATCTCTTATTATCCATTTTATAGTACATCATAGTTAGTAGGGCTGAAACATGGTAACTTAAGTAATATACAGAAAAATATCACAGAGCCCCAGT
This sequence comes from Cottus gobio, assembly GCA_023566465.1. Taxonomy (NCBI): domain Eukaryota; kingdom Metazoa; phylum Chordata; class Actinopteri; order Perciformes; family Cottidae; genus Cottus; species Cottus gobio. The sequence continues at coordinate 18,119,875 of CM042224.1, read as the reverse complement.
GACCATATATTCAGTTCACTTTCATACATGACCTAAGTAAATTATACATTCTTGTTTTAGAGAAGCTAAAACATAATAATTGTTTTGCTTGTAAAATGTCTGAATGTATGATTATCATATTAACAGCTGTGTAATATAGTATGATTTAAATAATGAATAATAATATATGCAAATATTATATTACAAAGTCCCTCTCAGATTCATTGTCATCATTGTCATAGCTTATATCTAATTATATGCAGAGTGTCTAAAAAACCAACAAAACACAAAATAATTAATTTTTAATAGCCTTTTCCAAGGTCTGGGGCTCCACGGCGGTGTAGTGGCTAGCACTGTCATCTCACAGAGCAATATGGGCCGGGGTTCGGGTCCCGGTCTGGGCAGTTCTATGTGGAGTTTGCATGTTCTCCACGTGGCAGTGTGGGTTCTCCAGCTCTGTCTATCTATATGTGAGTCCTGTGATAAACTGGCGACCTGTGAACCCTGCCTCTGCCAATATCAGCTGGGATCGGCTCCAGCGACCCTAAATAGGATAAGGTGGTTTGGGGTAAATAATCAATATCTAAGCTCTTACATGCATTATAAGAGAACATATCTAGCTGACTAATCCCTGCCTCCATCACTTTCTAACACAGTAGAACTGTAAAACTCTGTACTCCTTAAAAGAGCTCCTATTTAGTAGCTAAAATGTGTGCTGATGTGGGTTGTTGGGAGCAGAGTTGGGTGGCAAGAATGTAAAGAAGCTTCTGTTATTGAGTCATTACAATCACTCTTCAGAGAAAAGAGAGCCTTCTTAAGTTCTTTCAACTTGCTGCTTTGCCAACTTCAAACCCTTAAAGCTCCTACAGTGCATCATCTGCCTTTCTGTATTGCTTCCCTCAGATTGGGCTGCGGCTCTTAAAGTGTTCTACCTCTTCTCTGAGCTCTTTGAGACTTCCCAGCCTGCACAGAGTTAGTCAGATTTCATAAAAGAGAAATCTGGTAATGCATGCATCGCATGTTCTGACCCTCCGCAACAGTTCCGTCTTTTTGAAAGTGTAAACCTTTCTGTTCAAATCTATCTTGCTCAGAGAGGAAGAGCAACTGTTAAGGGACGAGAGCAATTGTTTTACCTCCTATAAATAAGGAGAGGACTGATTTGAAAAACAGTCACATCCAGATGGAGCTATCATCTTCTCCCTGATATTTCACCGGTTTGTGGATAACTTATAATGTTCATTATCTTGAAAACGTTTTCCTCTTACAGTTAATTATACCCCATTTTGATAAGTGGATGACTATAATGTCCTCTCTAATATATGAAATAGAGGATTAAATGATTTCAGGCTTCAAGCCCTGATGATCACACCATGACTAGATTGTCAACCCTCTGGTGAAGTTGTGCGATCCTGGGCCCTAGACATAAAGGAAACGCCTAATTAATCTATTATTCTCAATTATAATGAAAGAGTGTGGCCAAGATGATAAAAAAAAAAAAACTCTTGATACCGGGAAGTGAAAGTCAGGGATATTAGAAACTGAACTTTTTGTTGGTGCAGTGGCTTGGAGGGCAGGGGAGGACGCTGTTTAAGGTATGTGTGTATTTTAGGGTTTGTGTGTTGAAGTGTAAGAGTCAGGAAAGCGTGAGTGCATTCAATAAGTTGCTAATGCCACTGAAGGACAATCACAGATGGAGCTCCTATAATAATTAATGTGAGCATGGCAGGGATCCAAACTCGGGGAAATAACCAAAGTGTGTTTGATCCACCCGCTTGTCTTTAATGAAGTGCAGGAGGCTAATTCAGTGCACAGATTTAACTTCATTACAGCAGGTGAGTGGAGCCTTCGTCTTACTTCACAGAAAAGAAGGAATAAAAAGGAAACTAGTGCCGGATGAAGACTGCATCACCTACTTTTCAAATGGTCTCTCAAACTGCCTGTTCTCTGTACGCGAGGCAAGGTTTTTAATTTGTTCCATAATAGAATTCATCTCAAGCATCTCTAGCCATTAAGTACTCTGCATTTGTCGCAGGCTGAAGAGCAGGCGAGTGGGATGGATTTCATTAGGCAATCCGGGGCAACAGAGGAGCACAAAAAGCTCTCTCTTCATCTTTCCTTTTTATTCTTATTTTAGTATTCCTAACTCTTGATTTCATATGTCGTTCTCAGTTTTTCATCCCGTCTCTGACCTCCACATCCACATGGTCTAATGTGCGAGAAAGCTTTTCCTTCTCCCTTCACAGTGCCAGTTAGGCACTTATTGCTTGGGGGTTGGGGTTGCTGTCCTTTCAGCAGATGTATTCTACCAAGTGAAACTCTGAGCTTCATCATTTTTGCCTTCTCTTGGTCATTTGCCCATTTATTATTACCTCATCTGCACCATCTGCCCCTTCTGGGGGCAACATCAGGTCTTAGCGGACCTTTCACTGCATCTTAAAAGCATTAAGTGTGGGTGGGAACTGATGGATGGTAATGGCCTATCGCAACGTAACGTCCCTAAGCACCTCTCAAGTGGGCTGCGGACTTCGTCCAGGTCAGAGGAGGAGCTGAGATGTAAGTAAAATGTCATGGAGATCCATGAGTGAGGTAAGGAGAAAAACAAGTTGGTTTGGATTTTAGAAGAGACACAAGATGATAGCTGCGGGTTTGAATGTTTGTGAATTACAATATTTGATTTGATTTGATTTGATTTATTTTAATTATATCAAAATATACCTCAAACATAAAATACAAAAGGCATCAGATACAATCGAGGATAAAAACACAATAAAGTCCAGGACTTATTTCCATTGTGGTCCTCAACATATAACATCTGGACAGGACACTTACAGAATGTGTGATAACAATGACATAAAATATTATACAAACATTTTAAATAAACAAGAATATAAAAGATAACTGTAATTGTCTCTGGTTCTATTCTGCTACCCTCTCTAGTAACCAGTCCTTGGTCCTCTTTTTAAAAGAGTTTATGTTAAGAATCACTTTAATTTGCCGGTCTAACTTGTTCCACTGAACTGCCCCTATATAGGCAAATGTTTGTTTTCCCAACACCGTCTTAAATGCATGAGGACAGAGGTCTGATATGCTGCCACGAGTGTTAATATTGTGTTTGTCTTTCACCTTCGTAGTAAGACACAGCAAATAATTTGGGACATTACCATCATACAATATTTTATGAATCATGGTCAGTCTAGACATAACAACACGTGACTCAACAGGGAGCCAGTTAAGTTCAGCAAATTGTGACCTACCTATATGAGACCTATGGCCCATGTTTAAAATTATCCTTATTAATTTATTCTGTGCTGTTTGCAGTCTCCCTTTAAGTCGTTTTGTTAGGCCTTCAAACCATGAAGTGCATGCATATTCAAATTGGTTTAAAATTAAAGCGTTGGCTAAAATGATCATTGTTGACCTATCTAAAAATTTTGAATTTCTAGCTAAAAACTATGTTAGCCCGGTAACTTTACTCAAAACCTTATTTGCCATCTTTCTGCCATCCAAACTGTTTTGTAAAATGCATCCCAAATATTTTACTGACGTTTTTGTATTAACCACAACGTTACTTAAAATAACCCTAAATTCCGGGCATCTATGTAATTTATATTTTGAGCCGAACAGGATGGCCTCTGTCTTATCAAAATTTAGTGATAGCATATTGTCAATAAGCCAATTGTTTACAGAGGATAGCTCAGAGCTTAGGTTACTCTCTAGAATGGATTGTTGTTTATGAGACATTAAAAGTGCAGAATCATCTGCGTACAGAAATAATTCACATGAACAGGAGTCTGCCATATCATTGATATATGCTAAAAATAATGATGGTCCAAGAATACTTCCTTGTGGAACTCCACATTCTACTATACAATAGTATATCAATATAATATTGAACTGAAACAAACCTTGTGGGTAGCAATACGCTGGAGATATCAGTGAGTGAGGAGACAAGTAGGCAGAAAGAAGGGGGGTAAAAGGGGGAGGGCAGTGCAGGGCAGGGAGTTTTATAAAGGGGGGTGGGGGGGGGCACCGGCATCCCTAAGTCGGCCCCTGGGGGATTTCCTCACAGATAAATGGTAAGATCTCATTGGGAATGTGACTTAACGCCCAGGAAATGGTCATGTTTAATTTAACAAGCAGATGGCGGGGGCATCTGAAGGGGGGTATCCAGAGCCAATGACACTGTTGAAGCAACAAGCCTGGAGGATTCTCACAACACACAGCTCTGGTACAAGAGCCAGCAAGTCAACTTCCAGACAGTCGTCTGTGTTGGTGAAAACATTATGATAAAAATATGAAAAACACTGTGCTGGTTTGAATTTAATGGACATATATTGTCAGTAGCAGTAAAACTGTATAACAGGGTTTGAATGTATAATCCAATTGTTATTACATTCAAATTGTATTGATTTATTTTCCACAGTAGCTCCTAATGTCTTCAAATTTCATCAAGAACAGATATTGCCAGATGTTAAATGTTAAGTATGCTACGAGAACAAGCTATTGTAAATGTAACCCACTGCTTACTTTATATTCATACTGTGACTGTGCATTATTCTGGATGCAGTGATACAGAAATGTCATGTCAGAACGGCTAATCCTTTGATGGTTGCACAAGAATTTGGTACAGTATTCAGAAGTTTTTTTTTATTTTTAAAGTAGCTCCAAAAAATACCCACATGTTAGGTTTTCTTTTTCTGCCAGTGGAATATGCTTGTGTGGGAGCATCCCCTGAGGAATCTTTGCATGATTTAGATTTTAGCTGTGTTTCTGTGAATGGAAGCCACAGGAAACACACACTGAGAAACCAAAGCAAACGCTACTAGGAGGCAAAAAAAAACTCTTTGTGATTATTTCATGTCACACAGCTCTTGGACGGCCATGGCATTTGTGTTTGTTGTGAGTGGAAAGAGGTGATTGTGTGTCTGGCTTGCCTCAGGTAGTCCCTGCGACAGAGGATGAGGTTGGCTTTCGTATAGAGGGTGGAGCCCACCTCCCCCAGGCGGCAGTCACAGCAGGCACATTTGAGACAGTCCTCATGCCAGTATTTGTCCAGGGCCTTGAGCAGGTAGCGGTCTTTAATCTTGCGATTGCAGCCAGCACACCCCTTCTGTTTCCCTTTGGGCTGGACGGAGAGCATCGGCACACCTGTAGTGATAAGGAGACAAACAGCCATGCGTGATTTACGGCCCAGGAACACGAGTGACTTTTCATGTTCTCTTTTTTGATAAGCTGGCTGCTTCTCGAGGCGTCTAAGCCCGGCCGCGCGCGTGGCCACAGCACACGGCCTACCTGCTTCATATGCATTAAAGAAAACATTCTTCCATGTAGATAGGCGCACAGGTCACATTGGACTACAAAGCCCCGACTTACTCGTTCCACTGAGAACATGCTGTAGTACAAAAGTTACATGATCACTTGCAGCAGGTTTCTGAGGAAGGGGCATGTCTTGTGTATTTCTGAAAAGACACAATGTTTATTTCTCTTACTGTGGTATTTACAGGGAGCTGCGTACTACGTTAGTTACCTGCCATTTCATCAAAGACCATTTCGCTCAACTGTCTACAGCTGTAAAAGCTCCTCATGGGCTTTGTTTGGTATAGATTAACATTAACCTTTTAAAAAGCCTCTGACCACAAAAACGTTGCTACCAGACCCCAGTGAGATATGTTATGGCCTAAGTGCCTTTTAGCATACACACACTCTCGGTGTTTCATACACACACGCACACACACACACACACACACACACACACACACACACACACACACACACACACACACACACACACAATGTTCCCTACTCAGAGCATTACAGCCTTACCTCCTTTTACACTTATCTGTACTCATGTGTCTGCAACGAGCGGGCCTAAGTTACCAAACTCGCAAATTGCCCTGCTGTCACGCAGGTCCCCTTTAAGCGCGCCTTTTAGCCTCCTAAAGGACAAATAAAGTCCATTTAATAACAGCACTAAACACTAATAGTCTATGTGCGGTTGACATTTGTGTTTGGACTAAAAGCCCCCCTCAGGCCACTGCTGGTACAGAGGCAGGGGCGCGCAGCTCCCCTCTGTAGCACTAACAGGTCTGCCACAGCTGAAAGCACAAGACAACAGCTCTTAAGACACTCTCTCACACACTGAGCTATTGATCCATCTAAAAGAACACACAGTGGACGCCACTTGCCACTCTACTTTCAAAACACATTTCTCTCTCTCTCTTTCTCTCTCTCAAAAAAGAAAGACAGACACTCTGCATCACAGGGGGTTAGGTCAGCATTTTAGATGTGTGGGTATCTATAAAGGCCCATTTTAGATATGTTATATATAATGTTATATACGTATACTGTTGCACTTTAGAGATGTGCACAGGTAGATTTTGTCCCGGCCAGATACAAGTTTTTTATTTTCATTTAATTTGCAGTAAAGTATGCACAATTGCAACAGTGTTGTTAGTGTGAATGGGGGTCATTCTGGAGTTAGAACTGACATTTTACAGTAACTTCTGTGGTTAGCTCCGTGTTAAACACAACCGCAGCTGGTAACAAGGGACTGCTTCACTCTCTGCATTGTTTTTGTCTGCTGAGTCTGTCAAGTTAGTTCTCTTTCACAAAAACCGTATACCTCTTTTTAAAAGGCATATATTGTTACTCTCTCTCTCTCTCTCTCTCTCTCACACACACACTCTCTCTCTCTCTCTCTCTCTCTCTCTCTCTCACACACACACACACACACACACACACACACACACACATATATACACACATCTGCACACCTAAATTGACTCACAAAGTACCTTATTGGATCCAGATTTGCTCTGCAGTTTTTGGCCATCCACACATCAATAATGCTATGAATGTAATATAATTAGGATTTCCCCTTTTGAAAAAGAGGTGAAAGAAATAGGAGAGCTTGTTAGTCAAATTTATGACTTTGGTTTATATGTCAGTAAGTGGTCTGGTGGTGTTGAGCTGTCTTATTTCTTTATCAGAAGTGGAAAGCAGAGGCTAATTGGTCCGGTGCTGCTGATGGGAGCCATCAATTAGTGTTCTACCTGCCCTCCAGCTCCCTCACCTCCCTCCTCTCCAAAACAGACCCCTTGAAGCCGGCGCATTAGGATCACAAAACCTGCCATAAATACCAATGTTCAGTGTAAATGAAGCTAAAAAGCTTCACATTCAAGCCACACTGGTTAAGGGTGGACTCCTCTACCTGCATTTCATGGCTTGTTAGAGGAGCTCTCTGCAGGTATGCCTGACAGACTTCTACAGAACTAAAAACAGTCTTAATGAGGAGAGAGAAAATATGTGTGTCTGTGTGTGCTTCAAAGCTTGTGAAAAGATAAAGAAAGGAGTTGCTGAAATTCTCTCGGGGATCACAAAATTCTTTAATTTGCCTTTTATGACACCTAATTAGTTATTCTACTCAAAATCTTTGCTTTAAATAAGAGAACTAATTACACAAAAAGGTCGTTCCTCCACCTCCAGAGAACTACTCCTAATTGGTTGAGACCACCACCTGCCACACACTCCTTAAACATATCACGTGTGTGTTTTACATCACGTTTGAAAAGGCCAAAGCTTAACCTATCCTGAAATTACTGAATGCTGCTCATCCCCTCTATTGGATGCACACTTAGTTTACACTTTGCTCAGCATCCTCAAAGTGACAACATTGTTGGCAGTGAGTCTGACTCTCACATCTTCATGCATGCGTCCTGGTCTTTCAGTGCTTCTGCCTGTAGGACAGATGTCTCAATGGAGGAATGCCTAATGTCTGCTGGGAAACCAGTATGCACATTCAACTGATGCGTCTTTCTTGAAGCTATTGCAGGGAAGAAACATAAGTTTGATGTCTTCCACCAAAGCAGCCTCTGGAAAACAGCTTTAATAGTAGCGCAGCAAGCACTAGCTCAAACCCACTAAACAAAGAGCAGTGTCAGAAAAAAAGAAACAAGTGTGTAAAGTAAATGTCTTTTCAATTCCCTTAATGCCACGAGACATTTTCTTGCACCTGTCACCACTCACGGCGCTATGTGAAACTGTGGAGTAGAACAGAGCCTCCCATGCTTGCCACCTCCCAGAAAGAAAAGCTGCATTATGAAAGGAAGCAGCAGACTAGGAGGCAGCCTCCACTTAATCCAATCCATTTAACAGATACAAGTGCCACTGACCTTCCAGTGTCATTTGATGTCACCAAAAGCATGCCTCTCCACATCACAATTCATTCTCCAACAAGGGATGCATTTTACCCCTCAAAGTGGAGAGACAGCACTTGCCCTGCCAAATATGCTTCCTGAGAGGGAATTTAATTTGCCATTAGTACTGTGTGTAAAGGCCTGTCATCTTCCCCTCCCACTATCCATCTACTTTCTTTAAGATTGTATCTTTCAAGGATATGTACAGTTAGTTTTTCTCAGCCCAAGCAGTCTGTCAGAGCATGTATTTTTCTATTATAAAGATAGCATCCAATTTCTATGTTACCCCATTTAGACTTCCGTAGCACCCAAGGACATGTTTGAAATTAGACAAATAAAATGACCAGATGACCTCAGACTGGACAAGAGTGTGAAAAGAAAGATGATTTGCCCACTTTTTTTTCATCACTATCACTAAAATGTGTTGTGGCTAACAAGTGAGTTGATGGTTGCAGATCATGCTACATACAGTAATGTATTAGTAGCCACCACGCATTTTGTCATGTCATGCTGACTAAAAGAAGGTTATGGCCCTCAACTATTGCTACAACCGCAGAAAGAGTAAATAATAATACGTTAATAATAAACTTGTTTTTATCAACTCAGATTGGTTTCAAATATCTCATATTGTACAAAAAAACTCTACCAACATTCAGTCAATCTCACATTCTGTATTTCTCTACTGTATGTAGGGCTGCAACTGGCCATTATTTTCATTATTGATTAATCTGCCAATTATTTTCTGGATTCATTGATTATTTGCCTTGTAAATGAGTGAAAATATCCTGTTATTTTACACTCTCATTCTTAGACTCTCTCAATAATTGTACCGAAGTGGCAAAATGTGGTATGCCGGTCCGGTCTGCTGTTTGGAGTAATATAAAACTGTGAAAGAATATCACACAACCTAAGGTGTTGTCTTTGGATTGCTTGTTTTGTCCGACCAACAGTCAAAAACGAAAGATATTCAATTTACAAGTATATGAAACTAAGAAAAGAATTTCAGAACGTATTCATTACTTGGCAAAATAGTTGCCAAATCATTTTTATGTTAACTTTCAAGTGCATACGACACATACAAGTAAATGGACTCACTTTTAAAGGATCCTTCACTACACCACATGATCCAAGTGGAACAGCTGCTCGAACAGGCACTCATCCTTAATGGCCAAAAGGACAGTTGATTCTTTGTTTTGTTATGTCTTTTGATCAATTAAAAGCAATGGTGCCATGGTGCGATGCAGACTTTGCTGGTTCACGGGGAGGCAAAGGATCTTGAGAGAAACACTCGGCCTTCCTAACTCATGGGGAGGTAGGTGGGCTTTCAAGGAGGTGGGAGCTGGCCCTGGGTGGGCCTCCTCTCAGGGGCCCCTATAATTCCAACTCCCAGCTGCAGCAAATAAGCCACCAGTGTGGTGCATACACAGACTGGGCTCAGGGAAATTAGATACTATATTACCAAATGATTGCATTTAGCTGAAACAAGTGTTATTATCATCATCAACGTCAACATCATCATCACCACCATCACTAATTCAAAGCACTCCTGCACAACCAGACATGAATGGACAAGTTACCAAACCACTGAAAGCCAAATGCATGACTGAATGAATTATCTATATAAATCTTAAAAGCAAAATGTAATTAAATTGTATTATATTATGGCAAAAAGAGTAATAAATGACAGTGGGAAATCAAAAATACCATGTTGGCACAGTAGTACCAACATGCTCAGCTAATCTGCGTCTCAGAAGCTTTTTAGAAGCTCTTTTAGTTTTCACCCACCACAGTAAATGCCAAATAAAAATTGTCCCTAGGCCAAGGTGTCTGCCACTCAGGTTAATGGGGATCTCATGCAGATGTCGTGGCATTGTGTGCATGAATCAGCGCCTTTCATTCTGCTCCCGTCATCGCTGTAATTGAGCCCATAGACACGTTTCCCTATTGCCAAGACAAAACACAAGACATCTGCTAATAGCATCAGCTGAAATACACATGCCAGTTGAAAGCAGACTGATGAGTGTATTCTGAAAGATAAACAAAATAAACACCAGTGATTCAAGAAAAGTAAAAGATATGCAGGAACACGCACAAACAAAGAGAAGCACTCTCTCTCTCTCTCTCTCGAATTAGGTAGTTTCTTACAAGGACCAAGCCAATATTACATTTCACACTGACTGTGTTTTTTTTCTTATAGTTTGCTGTAAGAGCCTTCTATGTTACTGTACGGCATGCTACATTTCCAGATGGTTGTGTATGAATGCTGGGGTCTGTGAGGTGTTTTCTGGGACTGTATGCATGCTATGATTATGACATAATTAACACCCACAGTAAGTGGGAGAGAGAGCAGACATGGCTGGTGCGGATGAGGAGGGGACTGTTCATTAACAAGATGCACTCTCTCAAACTTTGCAGCTTGCTGTGGCTAATAAGCCCCGGTGAAACGGAGCCCAGCCGTCCCTTGCATTGACCCTGGCACTGCCCAGGATAAGGGAGGGTTTTGTCTCCTGGAATAATTGCTCTTTTCACATGTTACAAGTGTCCTGACCCCCACGGTCGGCAGCCACTTTCCCTACCATAATTACTCCTGATCCGCTCCAAATGAGTCAGCCGCATTAGGGCTGCAATAACACTGGCCAAGCTTCAAGCGCGGCATGGGGAGTCTCAGCAGAGCAGCCTGGAACAGGACTGCCTTTTCTCCCAGCCCACGGTCATTTCCATCACGTCAGAGGTGCATTTCTTACACTTGAAGTCAGCACGAAGGCCCTGGGCTCTTTTCTGAGGCTTACAGAAGGCATTGTTAGCTCCTGGTGCTCACTACTCACTGTGGTTTGGCACCAGACTCCATCCCAATTAACGGAAAACTTCATTAGGGTGTTTTTCCACACTCTTCAGCCCCCTATTATTTTTAATTTATTCACATGGGGTTAATTAAAAGAAATGTATCACAGAGATATGCAACAGCTTTCTAATTAAATTCGTTGCAGCTTTTCTTTTTTTTAAAGACATGAAACTGGCAGAGTTTCTAAATTATTACAGAAGGCGACTTGTTCCAACACTTGGTTGCTCAGTAGTAGGGTGAGATTATAGCTCTGCAAGGTAAGCTGTCAACAGCAGAGACAGAGTGAGAGAGGGAGCGATGGGGCTTGGAAATGAGAGTGAGGGAGTAAGATGAATGAGGAGGAGGCGAAAAAACGTGGTTTTTATCATGCAGGGTTACCCCAAATAAACCCGGAGAGCCCTTAAAGAGGGAGGACAGTCTGAGTGTTGACACAACCAGGAGATTTGCTATTGCATCCAGCCAATCACATTTTGGCGTAGTGTTGGGCTTTGTCGGCTGTTGCTCTGGGGTGTTTTGTTCTTGAAACCTGCCATTTTACTATTTTTCATTTAGCTACAAGCTGTCAATAACGGAGAAGGGGAATGCATCTTCATACAGTAAGAGCGAGATAAACTTCCCCCCCTCCTTCCCCCCCATAGTCTGAGATTGAATAAAAGAAAAATCCATCTATTCTCAAACTATATACTTTGAAACACTGATACACGAGGCAATCTTATCTGCCACTTTGTGATTCCTGACAAAAAAAAATACTAGAAAATCAAAACGTTAGACCTGTCACAGCCACCTTCCGCCATCCGGAACAGAATAATGCACAAACACTTTTAGTCCACATTAAAAATGCATTTGGAGAGGAATAAATGTAGCCTTCTAAAGTTTGTGTCACTCATGAGGTCAGGAAGTGATGTACAAAATCCTCCCCACTCCCCAGCAATTACTGCACACTTATTATTTCAAAGGATATGCCAGGAGACAGGTGTGCCATTCAGGGGCCTCAGTGTGTCTCAAATGGAAGGGAAGAAGGAACACCACACTGTGGTGCACTGTGTGAGGCGCTTTAATCTTGAATAATGCAAATTCCCCACAGGGGGCAGTTATTTGGCAGCACTGGCGTCTAATGTCATTCAAGCACCCACTCCCACACCTGATGGGATAAGTAATGAGAGAGGTTGGTTGGGTGCAGTTAGGGGAGAGATCTTCATGAAGATTGGGTGGTAAACTAAATGTCTTATGGAGCACAGCCTGTCCGAAATCTCCCAAGAGAGGAATATAGATGACGTTTGGTGTTTCATTATGAAGATGGCTTGCTTTTAATGAATTACTTTTAAGACTTTCATAGTACCTCATAATATAAAGACCAGACCTTATTCTTAAAGGAGTAATTCTTGTTACTAGTTAAAATCAAATGGTAATTCAAGCTGAGGCGACTGGCCTAATGATATAAAACAAATTATTGAAGAGGGATTGGAAAGTTGTGGTCCGAGGTCTTAGAAACAAATTTCAGTTCATGTTGGGTTCAGTGGGAATGTTTGTGGATGGCCGCTGTCAATTGCCTCTGTATTTGTAGCTGCAAGCAGTGTAGTAAAGCACTGATTAAATCAGCAACTTCAATATCCAAAACCTAATCTACTAACGTTAAGAGAAAAAGAACTACCTCCCTTTAATCACAGACTTTAATTAGCTATTTAAGATTTTATTTACTGAAGGTCATCCAATAGGAGATTAGTTCTCAGCAAGTTGGCTCTTATTTAAGAGAAAGCACTGCAGGATTTTCTATTTACCAACAAGATAGCTGTAATATCTTACGGTGTAAAGCCTTCCTCCTATATTTGTCTGGATTCTTATGCTAAAAAGAAGCTCTTAGGAGGCCTTTATAAATTAATGTGGTATTTTGTTTTTGCAGAAAATATCCAACTAAAGGTCATTTTCAGTTGGAAGTTGGATTATAACTACATATTGTATGTGAAAGTACAGAAAAAAAAGGATTGCAATTTATAGGCCAACAAAATATCAGTTGTCCAACAACATTAAAACAACGTATGGTTTATTAACCCCGTAAAGTTCACACATCATTGAACTGAACGTTTTTTTTTTATCCAATGACTAAAACCTGCATTACCTGAAGAAGGAAAATGGATCAGAAATGAGAAAGGAAACTCATTATATAGCTCAGTCTGAAATGCAACAAATAGCAGACAACTCTACCCAAAGCTTCTTTTTTGACACAAAACTGAATACTGCAATGGGAATATGAGATTGGTGTTTGAAAGATCTTTACAGTGAAACGAGACTGAAAGCGTGAATGCCCCACTAGCAGCCCCTAGAGGCTGTACTGCTCCTTACATCCACAATAACAAAGTGTTTTACTGACCAGCCTACACTGTCATCCTCAGAGCCACACAGGCAGGGACAAAACTAATTAAAATACACAGCAACAACGATTAGGGCTTTGACAAATAGGAAATATGGATTCTGCAAGAATTCCTGTGTGATGTGTCCACGATAGAGGACACAGCTGGCTAGTTCATAAAGCTGAACTCCTAAACACTATCATTACAATAATGCATTATTATTATTATTATTATAAGTGTCTTCCCACATTTATCATAGACTAGTGCAAACCAATCAACACCTTATTTAAATCAACCAATCAACACCTTATTTAAATCAACTTAAGGGAAATTCCATGAGAAGCTTATGAAACACTAGAATTATAGTCATAACACATTTTACATATGTCCACACCCCAAAATACAGCACAGTTAACAGCTTATTACTCCCATCAGAAAAAACACTCTGATACACACTGAACCTAAAAACTATAGATTGCTTATCCACTCATTACAGATATATCAATAATATGTCACAAGAACTTCCAAAAGAAAGAATGCCAAAGTAGGTTTTAGCACATTTAGACGCTGTGTCTTGATTAAAGTAGTTTGTACTGACAAATGTATTTGTCAACTGTAAAATATGGAATATATATGTTCCATGTGTGTGAGTGTGTGTGTGTGTGTGTGTGTGTGTGTGTGTGTGTGTGTGTGTGTGTGTGTGTGTGTGTGTGTGTGTGTGTGTGTGTGTGTGTGTCTATATTCTTGATAAAGAATCTGTATGTGTCAATATATAGTATTTGATTTTTAAAACTCCCAAAATATCGATATATGTATCGATACATCTATAAAGCTGACATTTTCAGGAGGGATTAAACAAGACTTGTTAAAATGCTGGATTGCTTTAAGATTTAAGAAACCATTAAATGACATCAGCGCAGTTTGAGATACAGTTAACACATGAATAATGAAATAAACATTTTATGTCATATGTGATTTCCTGTGAGGCTTAACTGTACAACCTGCTTACGTTGTCTTGTGTGTTACAGGTGACATGTTGTTTTAACACTGCGGGTAGAATAAAAACTTCTCTTCAGTAAGATGTTCTGGGTATTTTGACACCTGCACTCAGCTGCCAGAGAACTATAGCTGATGACGCTGTAGTTTTGACATCTGCTCATCTCAAGAACGTTTCATGTCATTGCTCTTTCCAGCTTTCCTGTCTCCTTTACTAATAAAGTCTGAATAAAGGAGAAAGGATTTTTAAGAGAGCAAAGAGTGAGCTTTACAGAGTGCATCTGCATGCCAAAATAAAGAGTCAAAACAGAGAGCCCGTAATAGGCAGACAGGTGAATAAGTAACTTTATGTGGAAAATGCAGGAAGTGATTGTGTGTTTGTAGAGGCACCAATGAATGTTTTCCCCTACATTAACATGAGGGGAGTCAAAAGCTTGAGTCAGCTTTACAGTGGCAGTAACACCAGCTTCCAACAGGTTCAAACTGATATATAATAACTAAATAACTATATATATATATATATATATATGGTGGATTATTGTAACTAAAGCTTGATTACATGTTGTTAATAAATGTAGCAATATTTATCAACCCAACTATGCTCATGGTTATGAGGGTTTATTTTGTGCATGCAAGAATAGCTTTGCACCTGTGCATCATCAACATTACTTCTGTGCGTGTCTGATTTGTGTCAGAGCTCGCGATAAGACACTGGGTTTCTCCAAGGTGGTTTCAAAGGGGGTTTAAAGTAACGATTCATCTCAACTTGTCAGCACATTTGTGGCTTTTGCAAAAGGTTTCATTGTAACATTTGGACTGATGTGTGTATGCCCTTGTGGCTCTGAGTTTCTTATTTGTTCATATAATGCTCGATGTGGCATCTTTATCTCTGCAACCTTCACTGTTCTCACACGCAACTCTCCAGAAACTCTTCATGGCATGGAACAAATATATGAAGGCAAATAAAAGGGCCCGACTTTGGACAACACAGATGGGCTCGTCCGTTTCCTGTGATGCATGTGATGCAGATCTTGGTGTGGTAATTTGAGTGATAACATGGCTGTGGCCTCCGGCAGTAATTAAAGGAATGCTCTTACAGTTCAAAAGAGCATAATTGAGTTTGTGTGCCACACTGATGGGTGCAGCCATTTACATCAAAGGCAGGTGGGTGCGCTTGCTAACATGTGTCTCTTAAGTCCCAATTCAGTAGCTTTGTATTCCACTAAGATTACAGAAAAAGATAGACAACTCGGGCACTCGTAAATGTGAAACGATCAGGGCTGATATGGATCTCGAGGTTTAGTGGTGATGGACAAAATTGTCTTGGTGAAGAATTCTGCATTTGTAATATCAGAAACCGATTAGACGCTATTAAACACTCTCAGCTAAAAATGTGGTAAGTAATGAGAATAGCTTTAGTATAATATACTGAAGGTGCAAAACATGTTGCATGTCAATGCAGAGTGTAGATCATGTTATTATCCCATCTGTATCAGGGAAGATTCATGGGGAATGTTTTGGTATATTTGTTATGTGTTTGCTCATAAAAAAAGGATATTTTCCTGCATTCACTGGGCACAAGTTACACTCGTTACTGTTAAAAATACACAACTGCCCCCTTTGACAATCTATGTGCCTGAGAAAATTGGAAAAGTACTGAAAAGGTGATGCAGGTGTCTGTAATAAAGCTTTTGAAAAGAAACTTTAGCGACTTAAGAAATATCAAATGAAGCAAGGTGTAATATTGCTCAGGGCCCAGAGCACAAAAAAACGGACGTAATTTCAATATTTGTAAGAGGCAAGTTTAATTTTGAAGTAAGAGCAAACCAATAAGCTGAGAAAATAGCAAATACAGGGGAGTAAATTGCATTCCTTTGGAAAAGAGAAAAGACTTAAGGAACATATAAAAGTAATCTCCAACTGGAAATTAGAAATCAACGCTCAGAAACCAAATAACAGAAAATAAATATTACTGTCCACTTTCTAAATCAATATAACATCGCTACGAGACAGTATTACCATGGTAACCCTGGTAAAGAATGAAGCAATTCTTATTATTTCGAAATAAAAACCGGAGCCTGAAGCCCAAGTTTTATTACAGCAGCCGACAGATCACCAGTCTGTATTCATCTGAAGCGCTGCTTTTCAATCACATGCTTTATGAATGTACAAATTTCACTGGACGGGATGATAACAGGATCATAAATTAACAAGCAAAGGTTACCAGAAATGCATCAGTGGCTATAGGGGATTTCTTTTGCTCAGGTCTCAGTGTACTGTTGTGTTAATGTTCATCAAAATGATGCCTTCAGTGTGGACCCACTTGCTTCCCCTGCAGTTGCCACTGTACGTAGAAGGAGAGAAAAATGGCTGAGTTGCTTTTTCCTCTCAAATTAGACGCAAATTGGAACCTTCACATCACAGAGTGAAATATAATGTTGACACAGAATTGGTGCATGTGTTGCTATTCGTTAACTATGACCTGCATATTGGGTTATTTCACAGAGCAGTGTCTGCCTTACATTTACAGTCCTTCTTCGGGGTCTCTAAATCAGTCCCTTGCCAGAAAGAGTATATTATATGTTAATGAGTGCATCATCTGAGATGGTGTGACGTTTATAATGTGCATGTAGCTTGTGATGGACACAACAGATAATAAGGGCAACTACTTGCAAAATTAAGAAAAAATAAGAAATATTTTCAGTTTCATAAACTGACGGCAGTCTAACATGTTATGTTAAGCTTTCAACTTTTAATAGATGCAGTGGGAAATGGTTTAGGCAGATTGTCTCAATAGAGGTAATATGAGGGGTCACGTAGCCTATATGTTAATTTATGGTTAATGCTCTTGTTGCGGACATTGTTGCAGACTTTTCAGAAGGAAGTCAGAGTTCAAAAACACTCAGCAGCATTTGTTGCCAGCAGGCTTTAAACACAAGACCAGACACACTGAAGATCTATTTTATGGGCCACGTAAGGACTGAAATATGAACACTTAAAGCACGCACAAACACACACAGGAATAATAGTGACTCAGTCAAGAGAAACAGGCAGTAATTACACATACACCCATGTGGCCACCCAAAACACTGCCCCACACCTCCCTCTCCACATATGCACACATTTATTTGTGCAGGCACTAAGTGGATACATTAGACAAGAAGGTTGAATTGACAAGCCTATAACTTTAGAGCCAATAAACGCTAAGAGGCTCCACAATGAAAGAGACCAGATCCAAGCAGCTCTGTTGACAACCAGGCCAAAATGCTGGAGCTGCTGGTCGGGCCCAGCAAATAAAGGGTGAAGCTTTTAGGCAATGAGCAGCAGGTGATCTCAGCTTTTCTGCAAGTCCTAATGCTCCTAAAAGCCACTCTCCCTGGTTCTGTAATTGGGCATCAGTAGTTAATGTAGTATTGACTGCATTACATGCTCCTGTGCATCCTTTCCCACTAATGCC
This sequence comes from Cottus gobio, assembly GCA_023566465.1. NCBI lineage: Eukaryota > Metazoa > Chordata > Actinopteri > Perciformes > Cottidae > Cottus > Cottus gobio. The sequence continues at coordinate 18,102,058 of CM042224.1, read as the reverse complement.
ATTTGCATCACCTTGTACATTTACCATATTGCTTAGCCAATAACTGTTAAAAGCAATCTGAATCATGAATCATATAGGGAACTTTTAGCTCGACAGACATCCTAAGGAGACAATTTACAGTTGAGTTAATTTGGGTACATTTGCCACACAACATGGATTCAGCCAGACAGACCAATTTATGTCTCTGCCACAATCCTTTTATTGGTTTTTAGATGTGTAAGTGAAAGGATGCTCTGCTAAAATATATGAAATATACATTTTCAAATATAAATACTGGGTTACAAATGCATCCATTACTTTTGGAGGAGGAGCCCTTGATAAACTAAAACGTGAAAAGGCTACTGTACTTTGAGAAATAACGCACACATACGGTTATGGAGGTTGTCATTGTGCATGTCAGCAGGTGGTCAACAAAACAAACCTCAATATACTCTTAAAGAAAGAAAAACGTCAGAAAATAACTTAATTTCAGCCCACATGAAGCCTTCACTACTGATTATAGAATATTATCATCATGATGTATCCACATATTTAAATGCATACGCACTGAGCACCATTTAGCCCTGAATGGGAAAACGCACAGCACATCTCAACATCAGTTTTATCCAAAATGGGACACCATTAGAGGAGAGTTTGATTTAAATTAAAATTAATTAGATTGCCTCACCCATTAACCTAAATACATTGAAATAGATAAGTAATGCAAGTCGGCCTATTTGGATGGAAAGTGAGTGAACGCTGCACGGTGCTATCCATAATTTGCAATCAAGTTAAAAGCCCTCTGCTGTCATCTCCCATCCCGTGGTGATGTCAAAGGCTGCCTCGCTAACTTCACAGACGCAAAAAGCACTTAGAGGAGGAAAGAAGAGAGGAGCCACATGCACTGCAGCGTCTGTGGAGTATCCTCCAACTCTGGGTTACACACCAAAACGCCACAGACAAATCCGCTCCAAATAAACATGCAACTCTCTCCGAACTAAACAGCAGTGTAGCGGTGGAAGGCTACCTTCAACTTCATGGTACAGAAAGCAACCACAGCATCCCGGTTTCCTTCGCGAGATCACGGAGCCTGTTGTGACTGAATGGGCTTGAAAAGCTGATAAAAAAGCGGATGCTGCGGGTGCGCAGCGTCCGGGTGGACGGGGGACACTTAACGTGTAAAATGTCAGTAGTTTGCCGCGTTACGCATGCTACGGCCGAGGGATGTTACTCACCCTCTTCCTTGTCCAACACCATCGTCCTGAGGAACGAGGAGTCCTTCCCCGGGCGATCCGTCCTCGGCTCCAGCAGGCTGCACCGCTCGGTCCGCTCCAAACGTCTCCTGGAAATGGCTTTGAAACGCGCGGCTGACTAGACTACGCCTCGATAGACCAAAACCCTGGAAAGATGAATTGCCGTCTGCACGTTAGTCTTTCTCCTCCTATCAATAATAATTCAGACACGGAGCACGGCGAGATACGCGGCGAGATCCCCCTATCCGGACTGAAATGCAATGCAAATAAATAGCGATCAAACAGCGTTGGTAGCTCTTGATAAATTCCATGCGAATAAAAAAGGCAAAACAATGAAAAGCGATATAAATCTGGTGTCGCCTATCTGTAACTGTGCACACACGGACGGATCAGGCGCTCAGACTGAACGGCTGAGCTCTGCTTCGCTGTTAATATTCTCTCTTTCTCGTTCTCATTTGCTCCGAGACAGCAACTATATTCAAACAAATCCAATTGCAAATCTGACAACTGCTAAAAGCAAACTCACGCCGCCTCACTCCCAGTTTATGTGCCGCGCTCGCCTCGGCTGCTACTGAATAAATGCGCGCAGTTTCCAGAGACCCTCGGATTCCCCTGTTAATTAAATCAATTCATTATGCTCAGATCTGATTAGCAGCCCTTCCCCCCTCTTTGAATCAATTATTCAATACACAAACATAATTGCTTGTGCCAGAGGTGTCTAAGTATTAGCTTATTTAACTCCAAGGACACTAATTACCCCTAGGGCAAGGGAACTTTTCTCATTAATTCTGACAAAACACAAAAGCACAGCTAAGGGAAAGTGTGTGTGTGTGTGTGTGTGTGTGTGTGCGTGTGTGTGTGTGTATGCGCGCGCGCATCTGCCTGCCAGTCTGAATGTGCGTGATAGAGCAGGATAGAGAGCGCATGCACGTCAGGCTGTATTGATGCACGTGCGCACGGACGCGGGTGCGCGTGTGTCAGAGAGAGAGAGAGAGAGAGAGAGAGAGAGAGAGAGGGAGAGAGAGGGAGAGAGAGATGCTGCTCCATCGGTGCCTGGTACAGTTGGAGTAAACATAAAATGTGCTTATTGTTTTTCTTTCCTTACTTTTTTTTCCCCTGCAGAATTTAATAGAAATAACATCTAATTGTGGTCTGTGTAGCAGTTAATTAGTGTCCAGACACAGTTATCATACAGGCAGATAAACAGTCGTTTCAAAAGAGACGGGGCACAACAGATGGGCTGCGTTTTTGATTAGTGGGTAGATAGAAGGTTCAGTTTTGAATCTGGTAATATAATTGTTGCCTGTTATTGCCAAGATGAAAGTGTTGCTGTTTCATGGTGGAGCCTTAAATAGCACCACTTTCACTTGCCCTGCGGAGACTGTTAACCAATTAAGGGTGAGATCCAACAAAGATTAGCCATTTAGGAGAGTGGAGTGGAGTATAGCTACATTAATGCTGGTTCGTCAGCAGCCAGCAGGCTGTCTGTGGTGTGAGCTCGCTCAGTCTGTCCTTGCCTTCTGTTACATTTTGCATCAACACTGCAATTTATGATTGGCTATTCTATAATCAAATAATAATACATTATTGTAGTACGCAAACTAAAAACACATCTTTTCCGACTATACCTTGAATAAAGGATGTAGCACTATAGTAGCACTGAAATGGCTCTTACTGATAGCACTTTGTAGTTGAACTTTTGGACGAAATTGTACCTTCTTGATTCTTGTTGTTCTGATTCTTGTTTGTAACCGTAGAATGCACTTATTGTAAGTCGCTTTGGATAAAAGCGTCAGCTAAATGACATGTAATGTAATGTAATGTAGTAAAGATATTCTTTCAAACTATTTCAGATCAAGAGCATCTTTAAGATCTGCACTCAACCAGTAAGATGTGTGTACTGAAACCTCATCTGTGAAGACATAACTGGAGTGGTGGTGGTGAAAACTTAGAATAATACAAATGTATACATGAAATATATTATAAAATATGTAAGTAAACAAAATACAATCACATTCTCATAAGTCCGTCCATTTTGAATTGAACCATGTTGCACTGCTTTTATAGGTTCAGTTATTGCAGTACAATACAGACTACACATGCTTTCCCATTTCATAATTATCCTACCCTGCATTTGAAATAACTTTTTATAGACCCCACTAATGTGATCATGCACCACAAATCTAAGGTATAAAGCTCACTGTACATAGCCCATAGGGATAATTTCAGTTCTCAGGGCAGCAGGCTGTGGTGAGATTGAGTTGGCCCTGAAATCAATGGCCTGATCCCTCTCTGTCCAGCTTCCTGGCTGACATGCTTGACTTTTCATCTCCACGGTCACATAGATTGATGACTTATGACCGAGAATGTATGTTTGGTGACCTCTAGCAAAGTGAGTGGCACATAATTAATCCAATCACACAGAAAACTGGAAATGAAAGGGGAATGAATGGTTCAGTATCATCGGGGCTTGACTTCAAATAACCATTTGAATGTGGAAAAAAAACTCTATATAAAGACCATTCAGAGGGAGTGAGAGAGAGAGAGAGAGAGAGAGAGAGAGAGAGAGAGAGAGAGAGAGAGAGAGAGAGAGAGAGAGAGAGAAAGAGAATGGTGTGTGTGTGTGTGTTAGGTGTGTGTGTGTGTGTGTGGGGGGGGGGGTAATAACAGATGTAGCTGTGAATTTACCACAATTACCTCACTCAATACCTCAGATTTTGGAGTCTACACGTTATACAGAATCATGTAGGTGAGGAAGTTTCATGTATATTTAAGTGTCATGGTGTTTGATCCTCATATGGACAAGTGGAGTGTGGAGTAGCTGCAGAGACCATGTGTCTCTGTCCAACTGAGACTATCCTAATGTGAAGGCATGGACAGGTTTGCCGAGTGGCTCTCAATCAAGGTTCTCATCAATATGAATGACCCACATTACCTTTGAGTAAAGACACAACATTTTGTGTGTCTATGAGACGTGGCTCATGTAGGCCACGGTGTACTCTTCAGCCCCTCTTACAGTGTCTTGGGTGCAGCCCCTTTCCCACTCTACATCCAACAGCGAGGTCAGTACATACTACAAACAAGCCCCTGAGTGGGCCTCTCTGATACACAGTTAATTAAAATTCATTTCTGAGCATGCATTAGCCATGCCCATCTATTTATGGGCAGCTCTCAAATGCAGCCACTACAAAACAGTGCTCTGTAATTAACCCCACCTAATCAGATAGCGCACTAGTGTTGTGTTCCTATTCGTCCTCAGGCACACAGCCATTGGACAGAGGTTTCAGAGAGAGGATGAGCCCGTTCTATAGTCCAGAATGGCTAAGCAGATTAAAACCTCATATCAAACATGATATTTACAGGCAAGGCTCAGTGAGTGCTCCTTTTATGTGGGATGGGGAGAGGCTTCAGGGCTGGGCTTTTAAAGCCATGTCCCTTAATTGTATTCTGGCTAAGTGGGATGAATGGTGCTTTTTAATCAGACTACTGACGGGGCTCTGTGTTGTAAAAGTATAGAGATGGTGCCCGATAGTTAAGATGTTGAATGATATGCTTTTAGTCCAGGTTTCCCAGCTTCTAGCAATATTCAAATGCGTGCTTGCATTAAGCTGACACCTGTACACATCAGGGTTATTTCCCCTGACGTTTCTGCTACTGTAGCAAACACCAGTTTAGTAAGTACTTGTGCAAAATGATTCATAGTAATGTCACCATCTTTGCAGTGAGTTTAGGCCTGTAGCCCATAGGCAGACACCCATTTACTATTTGTGAATGTACACTGTGTTTAATATGTAAAGTTATGTTCAGAGAGAAAAGCATTGCCAGCTACTTGAATGAAGTTTCATTTAACAGTGAGATGTACTTTACTTTGGTACTCAGAGATTTAAGGTTCTGCTCCTCCTAGTGGCTGATCTCTGCCATGTTTTCCCCTCAGAGTTGTGCACAAATGGGTTTGATTGTAGTTAAGCACGTCACATAATGAATTGCACCATCTTTTTTATTACCTTCCTCGTGGAGCTCCTGAGACAATATGTGGAAAACAGGAATTATTGGAATATGTTTGAGGTAACCTGACAGGCTCACCATATAGATGGTAATAGGAACGGTGTAAGCCCTGCTGTTCACATAGTGAATTTGAATTTCATGACCAATCAAATGTAGACAAGGTGTCATTTGGTGGGTAGAAAAGAGACCAGAGTGAACCCCCTTCCCAAACAGTTAATCCAACTTTAATCCTAGTCATTAGGAATTAGACATGCCGAGCTGTCCGGCCGTGCCTCTAAATTACAATCAAACGGTTACCAATTACACAAATTATTGATGGTAGATTCTCTTTTCAACTGCAAATTAAGGCTATTAAGGAAGGCTCCTTTTTAATGCAAAAGTGACTAATTAACCAACGGATGGGAAATCTGCTGCCCAGATATCAAAAAAGTTCTCAGCACACATTGCAGAAACACAAGGGAACCAATTAGTTTAATTATCAAAACAGCTAATTAAAATTGCACAGTTCCTAATTAGTTCTTTGCTTTTGCCTCTAATTGACAGCATGGAGATAAATGGGCTGCCGATGAAAATGGGGAGAGGAGAAAAACAGGAGAAACTTCGGCGGAATATTTATGCTGACTTTATCTCCGTCTGTGTGGCAGCCCTTTAAAGTGGAAAATTAATGACCTTAATTCCCAAACTGTTTTTCCTCTAACGGTGCTCCCCTCTGCGCTCCTGGTGCATGCTCCTTTGTATGGGCCTGCCACCCTGCCAACTGCTGGAATGGGGGAAAAAAGGGGGTACTTGGGGGTGGGAAGGAGCCACGATTCTCCTCCTAATGTGACAGCTCCCACCTAACAATGGAAAAAGATGAAAGAATGGAGCAGATGTAACCACTGGGAGCTTTGCATCATGGGACTGCAACTCTGTTGCACTTTCTTTAAAGCGCCTCTGTCATCTACAGGGGCACTAATTTGTCCCATGAAAAAGAAGGAGCTCTGCCGGGACGAAGATAAAAGACATTTGATGGCCCAGAAACACTTTTAATAAGTTTTCACATTTGAATTTTAGATTGATGAATACAATGTCTGGTAAGTGAACTGCCCTTGAAACTTCGCACAAACACAGATTTGTAGATGTTACCAAGTGCCCTAAAGACGGCAAACACCACTGAGAACCTTTTGTTGTATCCTCCAGATTTATTGTTATGATTCTCCTTCCTTTTTGGTATGATCTGTTTAAAGGTCCTTGAAAATAAAGAAGAAAGATGGATCCTGTTCGACAGAAATGCTACACTAGCAAACCTGAACGACAACCATTTACCTCACAAGACTTTGTTTGTGTGGTGTGTGTGTGTGTGTGTGTGTGTGTGTGTGTGTGTGTGTGTGTGTGTGTTGCCTCTCTCTGGTGTCTATCCTTTTGGCAGGCATTGTCTCTTTGTCTGGGCTCCTGCAAGGCCAACCTTGTCATGTGTAATCCTGTCCCTCTGCCTGCATGCAAGTGACATGTGCGTCCTCTTGGCACATTAGCAGATAACTATCAACTAATCAGTTTACTTTTGGGACTGTGTTAAAATGTAAATTACATTAATGCTCAAATTATGCATCAAACTACGCAGATAGGCCCGGCCAGAGGCCGCATAATGCTAAGATCATTCAGTTAGTGCCTTCTACATGCAGTGTTAATGCACTCTGATTTCCCCTGCTCTGGTTCAAATCAAGTGCGATACGTCAGCCAGTTGGTGTCTGGGAAACTGGAGGAGCTTCGTATGAAGTGGAGGAGAAAGCCTTTTTGCAAAGCTCCATTCAAAAACAGAGAGATGATAGCCGCCTGTTGGATTTCTTTTGTCTAATTCAGTTGAAAGGACTTCCTGCTCCATGTGCATTTTAACATTTTACTCACCGCTCAGTTAAAACTGTGTAGATATTAATTTACTTGTAATCTCTGAGAGTAGAAATAGAATGTTACCTGAAGTGCATTCGGTAACATTGAAAATGTGATTTATTTAAACTCTATCCATTTCAAAATTACACCCTGAAGAGGCAGGTCTGTTGCAAAGCCCTGGCCTGGAGCAACTTGCTGCCCATGACTAACAAACACACGTCTACCACTAATTGATTGTCTTGTGTTTTATTTATGGTGCGGTAGTAATTAGTGGACAGCATAATGTAAGCCATTCATTAGCACCTGGCTACCGCTATGGATTCCGCTGCTTTGTCTCAGATGCACACATCATTAGGGAGAAACAAAGAGTGGAATTTATTAGCATGGCTTCTTATAAATATTCTTAAAGTCAGTGTGCCTTTAAGGAAGAACACAGGCCTGTAAAACTTTTGTCAGCATTTGCTCACTGATTCCATTTGCTGCAGAATATGTTAAGGAAGAGCAGTATAAATTTAATTTTAATTGTTTTGTACACACGCCAGTGAAAAGGAACTGATTGGATACAGTTCAGAGACAGTATATTAATACGTTATTTTCATATGTTAATTGGTTTGCATAATCTCTCCCTTTGCTTGGTTTGGAAGTACCTGGCATTGAGAAGGGGACTGAAGAGAATAGAAGACTCCAATTTACATAAAACCAGTTCCTCTGAACATTAAATAATAATGCATCTGCAAGCTGAAGGTGTGTTCAGTTAGCAGAAAGCACATTTTTATAATTTATAGTCCAGCTGTTTCAATGCGTTTGAGTCCATTTTCCTCCCTGCCTGCTTTTAATGAAATCTTGTTACTGTAGAATTGACTGGAGTGAATTGAGATTTTAATCCCATTGACGTTCCACCGTGGAAATGCACACTGGTGGGAACTCTTAATGGTGAGCCCTGTAATCAGAAGACACTTGTATTCAGCTCCCCCCAATAATGAATCTCATCAAATGTTAAAGCCTGGGTCGCGTGCGGCGGGGCTCAAATTTCAAGGTTTTTGACCATCCCCATTTGAGAAATTCCTCAGGGAGTGTGTGATTACTCAAGTTTAGCCGTTTATTGCCTCATCTTTCAATAGCCACTGAAGCACAAAATTCTCATCTAGGTTGCTCTTTTTTTCCTCCACTTGAAGAGCAGGCCAATATAGACTGCAGAACAGCTGCTCAGATCCCAAGGAACTGCTGTTGGCACTGCAATGTTATTAGCTGCCACCATCACTGTCCACTCACTGTGTCATTTAAAGAATGAAAACTAAATTCCATGACAGAAATCACTGGTGTGATTTTAATTGTAAACATTGTGTGTATGTCGGAGTGTTTGTGCATTTTTCTGCAGGAGTTAGTACTCTATAGCTTTCGACATGTTATATGGAAGTGAGCATAAAACAGCACATTGTGCAAGTAAGAAAATGTATGAAAATAATTAGAAAGGTTAGGTTTCAACTTAAACTTATCCCCTGCCCTCACTTAACCCCTGACATTATAGCTTTGTTGTAATAGGTTGCACAGGATGTAAAGTGTTTGCACAATTCATGGCCATTATTTTCAGTCATTATGCAACTGCAAGGACAAACCCTCATTCAGCTTCTTAATGAGGATTATTGTTTGTGTTTGGTTCTGGGCCGCAGAATATTAATTGAATATTTAAATAGCATTACTTACCAGTCTAGATTAAATATCAGCAGGGTCATCACCGTGATTTTGGGAACCTTTGAGGCTAATTATTGCTCTAGGATAAACTGTCTGTTTGTTTTACATGTTAAAGTTTTCCATCTTTTATGGCTAATTTCTTTACCAGATACGTTCTCTGTCGGTTTCGTCTGATCTGGATAAGACTCCAGCAGGTCACATGGGTGCGAGAGATGTGATGCTGTTTTATATTTGAATGACTAAATGTGACCTTTGAGATCAGAGGAGGAGTTGCTTCTCAGGGGGGCTGAAGAGAGTCCCCGCTGCTATGAAGCTCATGTCCCTTTGATCCCTCTGTAATGAGAATAACACCAGGCGTTGTGGTCACTGAACACATTGACACACCACTGGAGAGCCGACAGCTCTACTGCCTGGTACTAAAGGCGACTGTGTGTGTGTGCTTGTGTATGTGTGTCCTCAGGTACAATATTGCCTGGAGACATGTAATATATCCACTGGGATTTACTATTTGGCTATAATGCACTGCTTCATGCCGTAATTTGCCGTTAACATACCGTATGAATGATGTATGCTAAAGACACCATTTGTCATACCAATTAAAATGCCTCAAAGGGCAAGTCCACTTATGATTACACAAATCAACACATCTCATATTTTCTTCAAACAAGGAAAGTAAATGAGTAAAAAAGTGTTTCGGCTTCATTATTTTGGGCAAAGCAAAGTTCTCAGTTGATGCTCCACTTTCAGGTCCGAGGGCACTCTCTCTGACCTGAACACGACTGGTGAAACCCAGTTCTCTGAGACATCTTCAGAGACCCACTGAAGATCAATCATGACCGGACCCGTCCCCACGAGACCCTTAGTAACAGCCACTGATTGCTTTCTGCTGTGCAGGCTGTTAAGTGGAGTCTGGCAATGGGCTCCTGGACAACACTTAACAATCAATCAGAGGGCACAACCACTTCTCATTGCGTGCTGGTTCTTCCCCTGCATTACACACAAACAATAATTCAGGTGGACACGAGTGACACTTAAGAATCACGGCCAGAGTATGCCCCATGATTTAGCTGGAGAGGGATACGCTGGACTATAGACAGGAACTTGAGTTGCAGGATTTACATAAACCCAGTGATTGAGGACTCACCCTGTTATTTGGACTACGGCAGCATGCATTTGATGTGTCTTCATCCTTTGTCTTTAACTATCATAGATGCCAGTTGTTTCGACTTTGAGAATGGAACAAGACATTATTTCTCAACAGTTTTCCCCCCATTTGTATTGCCTTAGAGCCTCATCACAACACCAAGGTCATGACACAGATTTAAAAAACATTTCCTCAGAGACTGCGTTTCACAATTTTGTAAATACATCACTGGCCTTTTGAACTATCCGGTTAAACATGAGTTGGCTACTTTGTCAGGCTAGCTGTACCAAGGACAAAATACACACATGTTAAGAAACACATTTTAAACATTCTCAAAATAAGGCTGTCATAAGGCTTCAGTGCCTTACCAATGTATCTAGATATGCAGTAGACATTCGGCCATAAAAGCCTGGACTTAAAGTTTGATTAAGGATTCCATTGACTTAATGAACCTTAAACCCTCCATCAGATGACCAGCCAATATATGCTCTAATCTCTAAAACGGATGTCTGGCTGTGGTTCCTTTTAAATGAATTGATCTACTCAGCTCTCCTCAAATGGGGAAATGGGCAAGTATTGATATGGTTCTTGACTCAGTGATGGATGTGTGTGATGGTAAAACACAAGGGAGACGTGTGTATCCCTCCAGCCCTCCGTTGTTTCACTGCTGAGAAATGCGTAGGGCGCTTGTTCTGGCAGAGGTTAGAACTTCTAACTGTTCACTTCCCACAACAGAAACCCATTGTTCTGTCTCTCCAGCATCATAAGCGTGAGTGCCATGAATAATCACCCGTGTGTCAACTAGCTGTATTGTGATCCTCAGCACTGGTAATCCTCAGATGGCATCAAATACTTTTTTTTGCTGTCTTCCCTCTGAAAGCTACGCAACCAAGAATGTTTGATGTCCCTGCAGTTCATTTCAATAGCAGAAAAGCATTTTGAAAATTTAAACAACCTATTTCTTCCTCTGATCTTCTTCTGCTGTACATGGTTGTCAAAAGTGTTCAGCTTTTCTTTGACAAACGGTAATGAGTCAGCTGTAAAAGTCAAAGGCCCTGATAATTTGAGCTCTTATTTTATAAACCCATTTCTTGTCACTAACTACTCTGATGAATGCAGAAAAAATAAATCAAAAACACATTTCCAGAGATCAGAAGATTGCATTGTAAATGTCAGTCTAGACGGAAATTGTAATTAGGGAGAGGAAATTGTCTAAGGGAAGCACTTGAATTTTAAAATGAACTAAAATGAACCATCGAATTATGTAAACATTTAATTATGGACCAATCTTCCAAGACCTTCCTTGTCTGTCCTTGTTGTCAGACCCTTGCCCTCTTCTCGTCACCGGAGCTATTGAAGGGTTCAGGTAGAAAACGTGTGCCAATTATTCTGGTCACAACCAGGATAATTATCTTATATATCTCACTCTGCCTTTGACTGGATGAACACTTGACTGATCACTGAAAAACACATTCATGTGATATTTTACTCTTATTTTTCTGAAGATTTTTTTTTTTCATTAGAAGGTTAATGTAGAAAATATACCCATTTTTGCTGACTGAAAGAGTAGTCTTCCTGTTATCCTGCTGTAGATTTATCCACTACTACCACTACAGTGTCGAAGAGCGCAAATACACAAGTGTACACAATCACAATGGAGATGTGTGTAGTTTGGCATTTTGACCATGAGCCCTAAAAAATACCTTTCCTTTGTTGAATAATGCTTAATGCAGCCATTGCAATCACGTTTATTTCCCCACCTATATTATATTCACATCTGTTATTAACCCAATATCAGGGGTAGCGTGACCCGACTGGGCACGAACCGAATCAGCAATTTGTGAAGTAGCAATAAATTGGCAAACGCTCTGCCTTTCATCATAGAACTTCCTTTCCAATGAATGAGTTTTCCATAGGCTTAAGGGAAGAAAACATGACACTCACACCTTCTTCTTGCTGTGACACCACCTTGACATGAAATCAACATGAACCGATTACATAGGAGCTGGTGCCTTTTTTTGAGGATGGGAAAACTAAATACAATGCTCAAAGCTTGATTGACCCTAAACAGGACAAGGTAAGAAAACCGGTCCAGGAACCAAAATTAGCACAGTACAAACATGGAGTCGGTGGCAAAGGTTAACCCTACAAGCCACAGCTGACTGCCAGAGTGAATGGCTCAGCAAGTCAGAGGAACATCACTCATGCAGGGTCACACAAATAATATAGGCTGGATCTCATGCAAGAGCCCACCCCCTTCAGAGGCAGCTACACTGACTTAGACTGACATAGACTTGTTAATAATAACTTGAACACTTTCAAATATTTGCAGCGGAGTGTGTACATTTCTGCCACAGCAAAGTTTTGATTATTACAACTTTCCCTAATCCACTAATGCATCAGAATGTGCCAGCCAAAGGTGTTGACGCTGAATCAAAACACAAAGCTGTGATGCAGCTTTCATTGGATCTGTAGCCTTCAGTTGTAGCCTTTGGAGAGTTCAAAGACCTTGCTCTAAATGGAAGAACTGTCATACAAGTCCAATCCCTTTCCATCAGGAGCCTGTCTGTGAACACAGATGCAGGTGGCACTCCCCCAAAACAAATGATCTCTCCAGTGGACCAGACTTGGCTCACTGCTGGGGAAATGGTTCGGCTGTGATGCTCACAACATATCTGCATGCACCTCATATTCACGAGACCCAAGAGAACACTGTATTAGATGCTGCCAGTAAACCTAAAAGATGCATGAGAATCAAATCTGTCATTGTTGTGCATCTGGATTTAGGGGGTCTTGCATTTAATGTGGCCAAAGTCAGTTCCTCTCCTGGTTAAAGCATCAACTTGATTGGCCAAGGGAAGCTCGCCTTCTTTTTCTTACCTGGTGAGGTGCAGCAACAACTGCACTGTGTATAGCCGACTCCAGACAAGGCCAAAAATAATCTTAAGGTCATTTAGTTAGAAGAAGAGTACCTTGGCAGAAACCTTGGCACCCAGAAACGGAAAAGCTGTATGTGTAAGCTACTCCCTGAGAGCCACACAGAGGAACTTTTCATCTCAGGGCACCATTGCAACATGAAAATAAATATATTTTGAGTCTATAGTGGTGAACCACCTGGCTGAGCCAGCTCGAGCAGCAGAATACTTGCTCTGCGAGCGTTCAATGAATGGATATCCAGAATGTTTTATTTTACCCTGTTTTTGTGATAATCAGATTGATATATTACCATTTGTACTGTCATCAATTAAAATGCAGTAAATGGAAAAATATGTATTTATTTTACATGGACCTGTTGAGATAAAATATATTATTATATAATATTAATTTATAAACATAAGTAAAACAAGTCAACATTGACTTTTGACTTCACATGGGACATGACAAGCGATGGCCTTGGTGAAAGTCCTGTGTTGACATATCATCCACTCTGACCTTGTCCCCTCATAGATTTCCACAGACTATGATTATAAACATATTTGTGACAAATATATCTCCATTGATATGTTTCCATTGAAACCTATTTGACAATGCAGTTTTGCCTAATGGGAATGCAGTTTTCAGGAGACCGGGCTGTGCTGAATGTGGTGCATGGTTGCAGTTAAATTAAATGGGCATTTTTTATCCAAAACATGTCATAAGACCTAGTATTGCATTCATATGTGTATTCAGCCCCTAAATAAGTGATTGAAAGGTATGCTGTTTAAATTTAAATTGTGTAAAAAAAAAAAAAATCCAGAGCTTAATTTCCCCTGAGAAATCTTCCAGATTTTACTTTCAACCCTTTTCAATGTTGGGCCCACTGAAACTGGAGGGAGTAGCCATGATGTTGCATTTCATCTATCATGTTGGTGGAAGGGGAAGAGAGGAATGACTAGATGATTGTTCTGAATAATAACCAGCGTGCGTTTATAAATGTTTGATTGATGTATGCATATAATGAAAAATGTCCAACTGTTCTTGTAAGGTCGCTTACAAGTCAACAACAATTACCAGAAATAGCTTGCAAACAATCAAAATGTTCACATCAATGTCTTTTTTCTAATTTGTTCATGGCCCTGCAGTGGTGTCTATAGAAAGGGTAGCATAATTGTGCCACACTTGGAAACTTCCTCAGCAAGCAAAGTATGATACTACTAGGATACATGTGCGTCCAGTCTGCTCTGTACTGCTGCTGTTGGCTCTGTAGACCAAAAACAGGTGCAACAGGCCTGGCCAAACAAGCATGGAGAGCATTTACATCATAGCTAATTGTGTTTTACAGTACTCATGTATATTAACAATTAATAAACAACTTTAAATATACCAGCTTTAAATGTGTCAAAAAATCAATTATTAAGTATGTTCACAAATTAATAGGAAACATCCCAAAAATAATGTACTTAATGTCTAAGAGAGGGAATTAAGCTTTTAGTGGTAAACATACACAAAGTTTAGACCTCCAAAAGATAGAGTGTGTGTGTGTGTGTGTGTTTTCCAGTGGGGGTATGGGGAGGTACAAGCCCTGTTCACAGCCCTGTCACGCAGCCTGGCGCAGACTGGCTGAGTAAGAGGAACAACAGAATTTCAACTGGAGAGATCAATTATAGATAGAAGAAAATGAATAGGAAAAGTAATTTAATAAATTATTGACTTGATGTCTTATATCATGTACAAAAGCAAATGAAAAATTAGATTGTGCATTTGGATGAAGTTGGATTTAAAGAGGTTAAAAATTATATTTAATTAGACAAAGAAAAAAATGTGTCATGGGTATATGAAGTTTTACTGGGGATGGTAAATTAATGATCGCTTTTGCGGCAATAGCAAATGATGTGCCACGCAGAATGTGACTGTCTGGAAAGGCAAGGATTGGGTGGGGGGGGGAGGGGGGAGGGGCAAAGAGTCAACACCACAGTGGTCTTCTGTCTTCCTGATTTCCCATTAGATGGACAGATTGGAGGGAGCGTTTCTCTGCTCTAGACTTTCAACTGTCAGCAGCTTACGAGCTACTAATACAATAATACAACAGCTGTAAGAGATGCTAGCTTGGCATGTTAAGCATACAACTATGGGGGAATTAAAGGGATAACCCAACATAAAGTTGCTTAGGCCGTGATTTCTCTTTTCAATGAAACTTTTGTGATCGGATGCGCCGGATCAGAACTCATCTTTGTCCGTATATGTTTGTCCACAGTTTTCACTTGTGTTTGACTTTCCTGGTCGGATAGTGATCGTGGTCAAAAGGCCATCTGTAGAATGGTGGATGAATGCATTAATTTCCTTCACTATTTTTTCCTGCTCACTGTAGGCTTGTTTTATTGGAGAACAGGCGCTTACAAAGCTCCACTAGTTCGGTGATGAACACATCTAAGATCCAAACTCAATGCAAGCTAGGACACTTTGGCATTTGATCTGGCTGATTGGATCGCAATGTGCCCAAGAACAGATTGTGGAACGTTCAGCCTTGACAGTTTAATGCATCCTGATAGATCTGATGACAAAAGTCGAATGGAAAAGAGAAGTGTAACCACGTCTTTAGTAAGAAGTTGGACCTCCTCTCTGAACTCCTCATTTAGTGTATTGTTGATGCTGGTGGATGTCTTTGTTGGGGGACTGTGGCTCAGTGGTAGAGCAGGGTTGTCCTTCAATCAAAGGATTGGCGGTTCAATCCCCGGCTTCACTGGGCCATGTCGATATGTCCTTGGGCAAAACACTTAAACCTGATGTTCCCCCGGACTGTGTACGAATGTTAGATAGCCCTGATATGCAGGTGGCAACTTGCATGGTAGCTCCTCCCATCAGTGGTGAATGGTGGTGAATGGTGGCAAGTAGCGTTAAAGAGCTTTGAGTGGTCGGATGACTTGAAAGGCATTTACTTTGTGCAACACAGCGTGTTTGTCCAGGGCAAGGACATGCACAACAACTCTGCCAGCTTGGATGTAAACAATAAAAAAAGAGAAATAGGGTTGATAAAAACACAGTTTATACTTCAATGTATATGCCAAAAACATGATACATGTTGTCCAATATAAAGTATGGGATTCATATTCGTGGGTTTGGATGTGGCGTGAACTTTATTTTACACTGTTGTTTAATTATTCTAAAGAACATGTTTAAGGCTGAATTAAACATTGGTTCCCAGACTTAAAAAGCCCATATTCGGTCTCACCCAGCAGCCCCAGGAAAGTAAATACAGATTGTAATTAGATGGAGAAAAGTTGGATTTCACTCTCTCCTTTGCATGAACTGTGATGTGATGAAGCCATGGGACAAATAAGGGGGAGAGGGGAGGAGCAGCAGTGGGAAAAGAGAGTGTGGAGAGATTGGGGAATAAGGACTAATTTATGCGAGCTTCCAATGCCATCTCTGGGACGCTGTATCCCCTTAGACTCTGTTGCCTGCTGTCCGGAGAGGCAGAATGCAAATGGTAGGTTTCTAGGTGAGGTCGGGCACAGTCACAGGGCCTTGCTGGGACCCGGTTATGCAGTTGCTAAACAAGTGTTCTTTGTCATGCGGAGCCCCTGGGGTTGAGCCAAACGAATCCTATCATCTGCTGTGTTGTGTTACTTAAGCAAAAATACTCAAGTTTGCAGCCACTATTTATAAGATGAAAGACCCTCTTCAGGGAATGTCAGAATTAGTTATTTTCCCCCCAATTAATTTGTGTAGTGAGTATAGTTTCATGGTCCCTGCATGGGCTCCCCAGTGTATTTGGTTTGGTGTGCTGTGTATGTGCTCGATAGCCAATGTGTCAAATTGAAGGGATAAGGGAATGTTTACCCGCTTTGCTTTGTTTGCTGCTATGAACCCAGTTCAAGAAGCAGAGCTCATTCTCAAGTAACAGAAAACTGTCTTCTACTAGTAGATTTTTTTTTAACGAAAAAACATCCATGTCGTCTAATGTGTTTTCTCTTTCTCTCCCCCTGCCTTCGCTAATCTAATGAATGCTTACACACTGACTAATACCAGACTCCTTGATGAATTAAGAAACACTGTGTTGACTAATTGACAAAATCGTTGAAAAGTAAAGATAAAATCTGCACTGTAATTGAATGTGAGGCATCATTTATCTATAGATTTGTACCAGACTACTTTATTGGATTGCTTTCCCACGCCTGAAATATGCTTCAGTAAATTAACCTAAATTCTCTCGGGTAACATACAAATCAGCTTAATTTACTTTAAATATACTTCTTCCAAATCCATGATGGGAAGTTTTACAATATGCCCTTTCTAATCATGAAAGTTTGGTGCTTTACTGTAGTCCTCATTGTGGAGAAGCTGTGTGTCGACTCACCAGACGCCGCTGCAACCCTGGAACAGAATAAGGTGCTAATAAAAAATGTGCGACTCTACTAATTAATCTGATTCTGCAATTCTGCAACTCAAGCACTTAATTATCATAAGACATTTTCTAATGTGCTCATTCAAATGGGCAACACTTTGCTTGGAAAAAAAAAAACTGCACAGCTTAATGACATCCTGCTCTCTTATCAACACTTCCCAAAGACTGGCACAAGAGATGGTGGTTGGATATGATCAAACTGGCCAATAAATGAAGCCACTAAATATTCATTGGCGTCTAATATGCTCGCAGAGTCACCAAGATGCCCCATTTATCAGTCAACTCCTCATATATTTATACATTGATCTGGATTTGAGTAGAGGCCAAGAAAACCAAATCTAAATGGCAGTCACTCTTGAGATCTAAGGGTAAGGAAGTGATGCCATCGCTCTTTGTTCCAACATCTGCTCGTGAAAAGCGATAAAAAGAATGGGAGCATTACAGGATGTTTTCAAGCGCCTTTTGCTCCGAGTCTAAAATAGGTCTACTTTGACAACCAACATGAAAGTAAGTAATTATGTGCTGTATATGATCCATCCATTAGCTGCACTCTCAATGTTTGGGTTATTAATTGCTCTTTATGTGTGTGTATATGCTTGTACATTTGTTTTGTGTGTGTGTGTACAGGAGTGTGGCACATGTGTATGCCCACACTCACTCACACAGCCTGTTCAGACAAGTAGAGGTGTAAAATGAAATCCCTCAGTGCAGTTGCATGCAGATGATGTGCTTCAATGGCCTAGCTGCTCTTTGCACCATTGTAATTGAATAACCTACAGAAAAGTCATCACATTCCCACTTTGCTGTTCCCTCTCCATGGAACATGTAAAAAGTCTTCTTGTAACTACCTGGGAGAGCAACCCATCAACAGCTGTTAGAGCTGACTTGAAGGTTAAATATTAGGAAGGAATCCAATTTCTCTTGTCTATTCAGCTCAGCGGTGTGTTAGATTGCAGCTGGACTGTGCTTACGGAGTGTGGGATATGAAGTGGGCTAATCAATCCCCTCTGCTTCATTCTCAAATTCCTCTCATATCAGGTCCCTGCCCCCCGGGCAGGCCTTCTGCTTTCCGAAAGCCAATTCCACACGAAATAAGAACTGTGACCTGCAGCTAGAGGGTGAAGTTGAGTTTTCCCTTCATGATTAATCTCTTCTTGGGTGGTTTTCAGAAAAAAGGAGAGGGGGAGGATAGAGCGAGAGGGTGAAAAAAAATAAGAAAACATGCAAGTCGCTGCCTTGTGACCTGCAAGTTTTTTTCCTCTGAATGAGCCCGGTGCACTGGAGCCTGCTTATCTCCCAAGAGAAAGACAGAATTCATTTTTTGACAAGGTTTCATGTTGACATTGAGAAAATGAACTTCCCGATTCTTATGATTAAACCTGGGCTGTCATAATTGTCATCTGAACTGTGGTGACGTTGAAAATTTGAGTTTTATTTTTTCATAGCTTGAAGCTCGAAGAAGTTGTGATTTAAAGCTTTAGAAACTATAAGGAGTAAGCAGGGACAAATATATTTAGCTTTTAACATTATGCTGTACATGAAAAAAATCTAACACAACATACTGGCCAACAGATTCCCAGTCTAAATATATTCCTTAATATCTCACTTCAAAGGCAATTTGAAATAATAATAGTAAACACTGTTGAAGTCACAGATTATGAGCACACGGCTATATGACCTAAAACAAAGAAGGGTGCCCTTATTATCGAGCAGATGGGCTGCCAGAGTTGAAGGGTAAAATGATATAACCTTAAAGTGCCAGTATCACATTTTACAGGTTATAATGGCATCTGTCACTTAGAGTGGACCTGTCAGACACTACTTTCATGCAGTTGAATTGCTCGTAATGGCTGTTTCTCCTGGTTTGGACCCACTTTTAGGGGCAGGGTGATGTCTGTCTAAGGAACAGTGACGTTAAAAGCATTGAACTAGAATGAGATGGACTTACGGACCATTTCTGCTCTGCCATTGTCCTTTGTTCAATGTTTTTGAACTAGGTTATCCTCTTTGTTTAAGAAAAACTCCCTAGAGGACAGTTACGATGTCGGCTTTAAATGGTCAACACTGAAAGCATCAGCGTAGCAGACATGCGCTCACACAGGGACTCTAAAAGGCCTCTAGAAATGTTTACATTTTTAATGCCATAATGATGATCCCACATTCAATGTACGTGTTTTACTCACCCGTCTTGTAAATTTTTTACTTGTGTAAAACAGTCCATTTGGGAAAAACAGCCATTTGCCCACTACCACCTACCATACAAATTGGTTGAGAACAACAAAGTTCAATCTATGTCTGAATATTTCTTTGTTTGTGTGTTTTCCCTCTCCAGCGGGGCACTTATGAAAGTGCTCTTTTGCATCAGAGATAAGGTATGCTGGCCCACTGGGAAACAAGTGAAAGTGGGTTTTAGAATGTGTGGGAGACCAAATTCCTACAGCTAGAAGTACCTCTGCGCCAGGCTAAACAGTGGGCACAGGCCTCAACACACACCCTAATGGAAGAGTGAAGTAGCATACAGTGTTGGAGTGCAGGTTTGGGCTGAGGTAAACAAGGCTCTACCCACTGCAGGTCCATGGGCCTGTAAGTTATTCATTAAAGATATGTCAGAGCCACTTTAACTATTCCCACAGAAACCGTACCATTGTGTTTTCACAAATTTAAGGTGGTCTGCTTTCCAATCGGAACAATTGAGCCTTGGTTATTACAGATAACATTATCTAATCAGCTTAATCTGTAATTTAGATACCCTTTGCAAATGCTTCTTGGAATGAATGAAAACCAACATTGACAAAAAAATAAAATGTTTAAGTTACAAAATGTGAATGTATTTTGGCCAAAAGTAGTGTTTTGTAGTGAGATGCATTGACAGTGCTCAATTTTAAGCCTTGTTTTGTGGGAACTGCAAATATGTAATGTGCTTTTTTTCTGTCATAAGATTCAATGTTTCTAGGTTGAACCATTCTGCAATGTTGGACAGTGGCTAGTCTGAGAAGATGGCATAAATACAAGAATAATGAAACTAATCATATGATTAAAGGCAAGTGCAAAATAGTTACTTATGTATTGGAAATATTTTTCAAGTTGTCCCACTCTTTCAGGCCTAGTTGATGTGGAACAGCATGTTTTAGACAAAGTGGAATAGTCTCTTAGGATTTGCAATGGAGGAAGGAAATCCAATTTACTTTAAAGGACCACAAGCACTTAAGCGAGGCAAGTCTCTGGTTCTCGCACAGTTACTTTAAATCGGGTCAAAATCTTTTTGCCAATGTGTATCGTGGAACTTATGCAAATAATAGCGTTGAGGAATTCACTCAAAAATTAATCCGTCAATAATTACCCTAATACTTTACTCATTACACAGTTATGAAAGCAATCACAATGTTCATTACTCTTTTTCATTGCTTTCTAAATGTCACTCTTACCTGTCGTTGGTTTCTCGATTATAATTTGACGCCTACAAAACAGCATTCTAGGTTTTAACTTAATGCATTATGATGTAATTAAATTGAGATTTTAGTTTAACAAAAAAAATTCCCAGACCAGTACATGTATTCATTACCTATATGTCATTTCATGTCATGTGTATTTGTAAAGCAATACAATCTTTAAATGAGCATTAAAAAGCTTGAAGCAGCAACTGTTCCCAATACAGGTCAGAGGCCAACCAAAGACTTCACAAAAACACTTCAGCATATAAGGAAAAAAGTTTGAAGCCAATGCAGAATTGCCTTAAAATTGCATTATTTTCTAATAGCCATCAGGGGGAAACTCCTTTGGTCTCAAAAGATGTCTGATTGTTTAAAAGTCTATGAGCCGTTACCACGGCGTGGTCCGGTCTGGCAGTTTTCTGTGTTTTCGTCTTACAAAATGTGGAAATGGGTTTCCAGTCCGTTAAAGTTAATAACCTTTTTTTGTTGCTTAAAAATATCTTATTCAGTGTTAGGTTGTGCTGACCTCCACCCTCTCGTGTCACTACTGGTTGCAAAAAGAAAACAAGATGGCGCTGGCAAAAATGCAGAACTTGCTTTAAAACTGCAGGTCACAAAACAATGGTTGACGTCAGCTTGAGGTCACTTCTTATATACAGTCTACTTATACCTCGACAATAATTATGACATTATACTGTCATACTGAAGTGAAAGGAAATTGGAGGTGAAGTGTAAGGTCTGTTGATGGGGTAGCTTGGTGCAGGCAGCTTTAACACGATCCAAAAAATAAAAATCTGAAGCTAACAGCCCATAGCCGTGTTGACATTCAAACACATTACCCATAAAGTATTTATAGATTCATAGCATTGTGTGAAACAATTGACAGTTATACATTTGAATAGGTGGGATTGTCATCTCACCTGAAGGTAGGATAGCGACATGGTTAATCTCTATAATAGCATAAGTGCTTGCTGTATGTTTGATTGCACAGTCAAGTCCCACTTTGATTAAAAATGGTTGAAAACAATCTAAATCTGACTACAAGTGCCACAAAAATATTTCACAGCCAATATTGGAAAAGTCAGCTTTTTTTTCAAAAAGAATAACCTTAAAATGTAACATTCCCAATGTTGAAATTGCTTCTTTTTTTTGCTATTCATTTTGTGGTATGAAAGTGTATACTGGTTGTTAGATATGGAGTTTTCCACAGATTCATGACCTTTTTACAGAAGCAGCAAAAAAGTTTAGTCCTCTGGTTTTAATGACGCGAATGATGATGTGGAAGACTGACACTTTGTCAGATGCTTTTACTGCGAAGGTGAGGGTGCAGGGCGAGAAATGCTGCCAGAGTCCTCCTCACCTCATTGTCCTTTTGCAGGATGGAGGATGGAGTGCCGATGCCCTCTCTTTGCACCGACTGCAACTGTCATCTCAGGCTCATTCAGAGCTCCGCAGCACTTAGGCCCCATTTGCTTTTA
The DNA here is from genome assembly GCA_023566465.1 of Cottus gobio. Taxonomy (NCBI): domain Eukaryota; kingdom Metazoa; phylum Chordata; class Actinopteri; order Perciformes; family Cottidae; genus Cottus; species Cottus gobio. Next base: position 18,079,886 of record CM042224.1, on the reverse strand, counting down.
AGGATGTCTGACAGGACAGCAGCCACGTATGATCAAACTTTACTTTCACTGTGCACTTGTGACAGTTCATTGAGAGAGGCTCTAATGTGCTGTCAGCAGTGCTCTCCACTCAGCTGCCTTGATTTACCTTCCCCATCTGTCTCAGTCAAACAGCACTAAGTTGAGGATGAAAGGAAGGAAGGTGGCCTGTTAATTCCACTTCCTTGTATTTAACAATGAACTCACTTCACAAAAACTACATTTCCTCTTTAAACACTTATTCCAAATATCCACATTGTATATGGAACAGTCTACACTTTAACATATCACCCCTATACTATTGGAAGCCGGGGTTATTTTATGTGTCACTACCATACATAATGTATTTTAATAGGATATCACTGCTAACTGTATGACAGTTTTTTAAAGTAGAATTTGCAATATAATACTGTTGATAACCTGCTAGTAATAGTATGTATTTCTACAATGTTGCTATTATATTATAACTATATGTATGTATATATATATATATATATATATAGCACACAAGTGGATTACAAAAAGTATTATTTAATTTAAAATATATCTCTTATTCTATTTATTTGTTTATTTTGCAGGGACAATGCACACCAATTAACAGTAAAACTGTAAGTGAGCCAGAGTTAGCTAGAGAGGCTAATTTTCATCTGCTGTCCCTGGCCAGATTTTTTGACGGCAGCCTGAAATTAAAAAATGTCCAATTACACAATGCAACCAAGATTCATCAAGAGACAGACAGTAACGTATCGACAAAACTAATTCACATCGAAGCAAAAGAAAAGTGTACACAGTATAAGCACATATGAAACACTTTAGGCACATAAAATACATCAACACTAAACAAGACAAATGCACATATATAGCAAATAAGCAGGCAGGACAAACAATACATTAATGCTTGCACACCTGATTGGCAACACACCATTTCTTAAGGCTATGTTTGAACTAAACAATAACACTCAATTCAAATTGTAAAAGCTGCAAACATTTTGTTAAAACTATTATTATAATTGCAGTGCTGAATAACACATAATGCTATCAATTACTGAGGATTGGCATCCTGTTGGCCAGGCTCAATACTCAATGAGAGAGAGAAATACAAGTTTGTAGGGCATACATAAATAAATATGAAACAAGAAGGGGCACTTAACTAACTTTTATGTCGTCCCACTCAAAATCCTTCAGGTTTTTCAAGAGAGAAACAACACAAGGACTTATTGTTACAGCCTTCTTTGCACTAGCTGGCCCGTCTTCTTGACACCACTTTTCCTCTTGTGGCCTTTTTTTTTCCTCTCTGAGCTAATCCCAATTATGCGCCAAAAATACAAACAAAACAAAAAGCCCAAGTTCAGGGAAAGCATGCACTCATAGGAATGAGTTGGCATTTGAGTGAAATGTAACCTGACTTTACAACTATTTGTAAAAGAAGAAGCATTTAAATAAAATGTCAGTTCCAAGGTAAAAATAATGTATATAATGTATATGTGTATATCTTATCATTGTTTGTTATAGATATAATATGTAAAACTCTGCAACAAGCCCTGTGATAAAGGTTAGCTGGACCCCCTGACAGATGATTTGGTCTTCAGTGATGAACATCCACCCAGTCATGGCTTGGCCAGCCTACTGATACAGACAGAGATAATTGGGTACCATTCATATGCATTGTGTTTAATTTAGAACACCAGTCACCCCATATGGAGTGACGAACCCCTAAAACTGAGCTTTAGTCATGTTTTCACGTGGTCATATTAACCCATAATCAATATCAGACCCATATGATGTCAATATCCAAAAGACTCAGCAAAGTCTGAACTTCATAGTCAAAAATAAATAATATGTAAATGAAGAAACACAATTCCACCATAAACATTTGCATAAATCATAGATATGACTAAAAGTGATGCCAAAGTGGCTCGAGAATGCACCCCAAGTTTTGAAAAAATGCAGATTAAAATTAGCAAGAAGCTACACGCTAAAACCCGGGGTGGAAACTTGGTTTTGGAATCCTTAGAACCTACTGAGTTCGCCAATCCTGTCAAATCCGCTGTCGAACAAAGCCTCACAAAGATACGCACAATAATGTAATTCTTGTCCAGCAAAGAAATATGAAAATTGACTCACTTATGGCTGAAATATGAATAATCCAAGCCTTCCTGCTACCTACCGATAGCTCTGGCCACGTAACCACTGGATGTTGTGAAACAAGACGCATTTGAGTATGTCCGGAGAAGTTATAGCTTTCAGTGCCGGCCAAGTTGCTGTGATTTCTAAAAATGTCTGAACTAAGATAATTATTAGAAATACTTAACTTCACTCAATCAAAACCAAACTTTGCACATATACTCCTTACATATATATATATGTTATACAATAAAAAAGCCTTTGGGAATATTGTTAAGATAATAGAAATTAACTTTGAAATTCTTTGAACCTTTTTTTTTCTTTTTTCTGTGTATTATCACATATATATGAACGCATTATCTATGTTAATGAAGGTTTTCTGTATATTATAGCTATTGAAATTATTCAAATAGACCTTGTGGAGATAATCACTATTTAGTGTAGGCTGCAACACAGTTGCAATTTTCGCCAAAACATGGCTGGTTTTCAAAAGGTGCAATACAAATAACTTTGGTATATCTGTAAATTCTCCAATAATCAAACAAAATCACATTTAAGTCAATGTTCTATAAAGTACTCCATAACAATCAAGGTGACTACAACATTTGCAAATCTCTTTTTAAGCATGTGAATGGTATCCAACACAAGAAAACAAGTGAATAAATAGAGTAAAGAGTGAATAAAGTTATCAGGGAAAAAGTTCTGTATGCTCAAATATAATTGTATTTTCTCAACATATTACTGGGCTGTTGGTTTGAATCCACAAAGAATGATGAACAATGTCAAAATGATGCAGAGGGTCCGTTACTTCTGATAAAAAACTAGAATATTGTATGAAACCCTCAAATATTGCAGTAGCCCACTGTTGTTAAGTGTGTCACCAAATAGCATAAAAATCTTGCTGTATTTTAGAACAACAGTACAACTGTTAGAAGGTGGCTGTATTTTACAGAAAGTCACTCCAGTATACAGTAAAGCCCAGTTTAGACCTGTTAGTCAGTGATCACCTTGATTATTTACCAGAAACCCTACACCATAGCTTTGGTTTTAAAGTGATCTATCATTTTTAATGTTATTTGTATTAGCTACTTCCAGCGGATTAGTAGGATAATCATTATTTACGTATATACCATAAATGATAATTTACATGTTTATGGGGAATGAGAAAACGGTCACAACCTTTAGAGAATTAGCAGCCAACTTTGTTCACAGTTTACGAAGTGATTTAGCATCTTTCAGCTCATTGGATAACATGTCAGTGTTTTGTTTGCACTGACCCCAAGTGGCCAAAAAATCAGTTAATTCAGGTTTAAAGTGGGTGTTTTAATTAATGTATTTCCCCCACCATTATTATAGAGAAAATGCCCAGATGCTGTTTGAATACTTTTTTGATTAAGTGATTTTCTGTGACAGAGGAAAATATATAATGCATCTAATGAATTTAATCCCCATCTCACTCCAATTACATTAGCCAAAATGCAACCTCCTCGCCAAGTCTTTGTGACATCATTCAAAAAGCAAAGCATAAGTCATATTTGCATTGAGTATTTTGATGTAATTTTAGCATGAAAAAGAAAAGATGGACAAAATATGAATTGTGTTGCATTCATGTGTTTTAAATGTGGAGTGCCATACTAAGTCATTTGTATTATTCATGATTTATGATGTCAAGATAGACCAGGAACTATTTACAGGTACTGTGTTCACTCCTGTGATAGTCAAAAAGTGGTGATTTCTCAGGTCGTTGGTGACCCTGCAGATATATAACTCTGATTAAGTCATATATTAAGATCATATTACTTGTAAACTTTTCGGAACAAAATGGTAAAAATGTCTTTACTATTTTTTGACACATTGTTAAAAACCAATGAGGATTAGGTTGAGGAATAAATGGAGTTGAGTGGTTGATTAAAATCAATGAATGAAAAACACCAAAAAAACTCTTAATATTAACTCTTAAATATATTTTTAATTTGTGTACTTTCCTTACACTGGTTTCACGTATTTCAGTTCCTGAATTGTTGTTAAAATATTACAATAAATATGAGCTATTTCATCCTACAGTATCACTTAATTGCAGTTTAGTCAGTAAGGATCAGGGGATGGGAATAGATAAATCCTCCCCACACTGCCATTATGGCAATTACTATGTCCAGAGCCATTCAGTGTAAAACATAGAAAGTAACAGTAAGTGTAACCCCTTTTAAATGTTCCCCTATAATGATTCACTGCCCTTGATGAACTGAACCAAAGGGAAGGGAACCAGAGATCAGTCAGTGTTTGGAGGCTTCCAGATCTGTCTCTCACATTAACTCGCTGGAGTGCTCATCAAAAGATGTTAATGCTGCTTGTTTCATTCGTCTTCCTTTTGCATTTTTACATTTTAAGCTGCATTTTCTGGAAGTGGCTACGTTTACAAGCTGTAATACAAGTCTCTTGAAGGCCTAATAAATATGAAACCAAATGAGAATCCTTTCTCTCTCTGTCGCTCTTTAGCTTTCTGCTTTGATTATACTATCCCATGACATATCCATCGTCAGCTTTTCAACTCGTCCAGGAGTGGGCCAAGCCTAATTGGTGCCATGAGGAATAAATCAAAGCAGGAAACCGGACTTTTTCCAAACAGAGCTCATAATGCACTAGAAACCTCTGTTTCCTGCGACTGTCCAGTGAGTTACATGTCACCTCATGTAACATTTTTCCAATACTGCTTCCGCTGATGTATGGCTGTTAGAGAGTAACTGTGGCTCAACATTACACACCCATCCTGTGAGGTACCTGTGCTGCACTCTTGGTCCTTATTCTAATCTTATTTAACAGTCTCTGCCTGACACGCAATTCAATGCAGGCCCCCAGATTGGAGAGTTTCCAAACAATCCTGAGCTCACCCAAGCTTGGAATTGGTTTTCCGTGGAACATCTCCCTCCTCCCTTTGGGCACTTTACCAATTTGACCAAATTTGTTCCATCACTGGTTCTAAGTACCAGAAGTGTTTTCTGCCCACACTTGGACTCGTTTCTGCAATTTGCACATTCTTTGCTGAACATTAACAGCTTTGTCAGGGGCTGAGCTACCGGCTGCTGTGGTATGGGGGGTCCATGTTTCAGGGGATGCTCAATTGAAACTTGGAAAAAAACATGAACAACATTTCTAATCAATTCCCATCTTATATACACCTTAAAAACACAAGATAACAAAATAAATGGTTTATAATGAAGGATAATACATTCTGTTGTAATTAGCAGCAGACATAAGGACATTTTATGTGTTTAATGATGTATATGAAAACTCCTCACATAAAGAAACTGTTGGTATATAAACGTCTTATCAATAATTGATAACACTATAAAATAGCTAGAATAATATATGATTGGGAAATAATTGGGGTTAAATAAAGTGTTACCAACATACAGTATGCTAAAGCCTGATGTGTTTATATTTTGAGCATGCTCATAATATTAGTGTCATTGTAAAAAGAAAAAGCTTGCTCCACAAAAACAATATCTGTACTATTGTCATTTTATATAGGCACACAGCATTGTATCCGACTAAAAGTATAAACTCCTATTATTTGAGATAAATATTCCATGCCACAGAGGCATCTGTCCAGTTGATGCATATTGGAAATACAATGGACCACTAAAATGTGATATACTGTAATGGACTAAGATAATTAGAGTTATAAAACCCTCCATAAATACCCCATTGAGATCAGAAGTGTAAGATTATGCCCACAGAAATGCACGCCCACTGCTTTTTTTTAATTTAAAGTATGAGTGTTAGCAGAAATATAATTTAGCCATGTGAACACATTGGAGGTGTACATACAGATAAAGACTGTGTTGCTTCATAAAGCACTGCTATAGAGTTGGGTGATAAGTGCTTGAACTATAAGTCGTGTAATGTGACCGCGTGACTGTAAACTTTCTAGCAGTTTGGAGGCATGATCGCTGCTGCAGCGAACAGCTTCGGGCTTCAAAAGTAATTAACAAAACTTAAAATAATTTGAGCTAATTCTTCTCTTACTATCTGCTGGAAAATGATGCATTACTGTATGTTGATTATGAGTGGAAAGAACGCCTTTATCTGCAAAGTGAATACCTTATGCTGAGCCTGCGTCTTTAAAGAGGCAGCTTCAGGGGATATTTGCAAAGTGCTTTTTCTCCTTCATTTTAATTTGTGACTATCCTCTTTACATCCTCAATTCAAATGAAAACAGTTTGACATTACATGTCAGTCTCAAACCGCAGGACAAAGCAGCTTCCCCTTCTCTTTGTGTCCATAGTCAAACATTGTGAATGCAACCAAAATATAATGCAATTTTACAATGATTTTACAGTGCAAGGTTTTAAATGACACAAATTCCATCCCTAAATAGTGATGAAATAAAAAAAATAGTTATTGATTTAAAAATAAAATGGCAAATTTATTCCTGACATGGATGTGAATGAAAAAGCCCCTTTGGATGATGTGGGATGCATTCAAACTTTAGTTTTTTTAAAAGTTTTGTTCATGTTTTTGTTCATTGTTTTTGTTTCCAGAAAATAAATTATCCTCGCTCTGACTTTGTTTGTATTTCATTTGAACACTGGAGCATGAGTTTGGTAATAATTTATTTGTGTAATTCTGCAGGCCTTGTGTGATCCTGGCCTGTTACTGCAGCTTCCTCTGCTCTGCTGGCTCCCTGTGAGGGTTGAGAGAGGAGAGCTGGCCTCATTTAATGTCCTCTGAATGGCTACGACCTGTTCTTTATCTCTCTCTCTGCATCATACTGTACTGAGTGCCTGTAATAGGATAATATACTCATCTGTATTTGTTTTTAGACCATTGATTTGAAACCTTGTTGATAAATACATTTCAAAAGATTCAGGTAAATTATGTTATCGGCGGCTCTTTACATGTATTTCCACAGTGGAAATATTATATTTAACTTATTGCTGAATAATTATGGATATGTTGCTAGTTTATTAGGTACACCGAGCTAAAATTAATGCATTCTAATACAACAGTCTTGAAAACTTCTTGAAGGATATAATGTTCAGTTTTTCTATTATTTTGTCCACCCCATGTCTACAACAGAGGGTAGGCTAAATAACAAACACCGCTCTGAAGTCTATGTATCCATGAAACAAGGAGACTAAAATACAGCAGCTGCGTTCATCTCATACTGTGCATTTTGTTGTAATTATTTAGATATTATTAATTGAATAATTATGGCATAATTTACAGTCATCAATAATCTTCTGACTTGCTGTGTTAATCAGTTAGGCTCCACAGTTGGGATATGGTGCATATCCAATGAGCGAGTACTGCTACTTGTGGCATCATGCAGGAGAGCAGAGGTTAGACAACAGGAAGTGGACATCAGCAAATTGTGCATGTTTTTAAAATGTGTTCATAAATACAACATAATTTGAGTTATTCCTGTTGAATAATACTGTATAATACACATGTTTGTGTTGTTGGGGCTGCTAACTGTGGTCATGTCTCCTAAAAGTAAAAAAATGTACCATGCTAACTCCAGATGAATGAATAGTTTGACATTTTGGGAAATATGCTTATTTGATTCCTTGCCGAGAGATGGAGGAAAAGATTGATATCACTTGCTAAATATAGCCAGGAGATGCTTAACTAAGCTTAGCTTAAAGACTGGAAATGGGGGTAAACAAGGTTAAAATGTTTGTTTATTGTCATTATAAAACAGGGTTGTGCAATAAAATGCAGTTTGTTGTCACATTTTGCTACATAAGTAAAAACAAACCAAATTTAAAGTAATAGTAACTAATAGTATGTGTGGAGGGTTGAGGATGTGTGAAGGAGCCTCACAGCCTGAGGAAAGGAAGCTGCTCTGAAGTCTGGTGGCAGAGCAGCTGAAACTTGGGTTACGCTTACCAGATGGCAGCAGGGTGAACAGGCCGTGTTGTGCAGGCACCTCTTGTCACCAATCTCACTGCACACTAGATCTGTATCAATGATGTTCTGGGCAGTTTAGTTTTGATCACCGACTGTAGAGCCCTTCTATCCTAGGCGGTGCACATCCCATGCCAGTTTGTAATGTTCGCAGCCAGGCTGATATGTATTGTTCCTCTGTAAAAGTTAACAAGAACTTGGCATTTTCTTTAACTTTCTTTCAGAAATACAGCTGCTTATGAGCTTTTTTTCAACAGGATGGAGATGTGTGATGAACATGTCAGGTTTTTTGAGATGCTGACTGTCTTTGCCCCCTTTTCTTAAAAATCAAGTCTAAGTAGTTTAGACTGGACACTGCAGACTTGTTAGCTACAGGTATGAGATGGCTGTCTTGACTCTCCTGTGATGTGTAAAAATGTGATGAGATAAATATGATCTGATTGCCTAAAATGGGGTCCAGGAAAATCCTACGATGTGCCTGTGGATTTGCTAATATAATTTATATGAAACATATTTTGAGTTTCATTGATTTAAATCACCAGGTATAATAAAAGACCAATTGGTTGTTTTGTCATGTGTGTGATGATGACCTCATATGATTGCTAATTGCATTTTCTTTAATTTACATTCAGAGGAATGGAAACATCAACAATGCTTACAATCTTCACACTATTTACAATGTTGATGAGTGTACTTTTGTTATACATGTAGCGAAGTCTATGGGCGATTCTGGCCGCTGCATCTACATGCATCGCCATTGCTATCGTTAGCCTGACTCCCACCGAAGCTAAGACATATACCTACCAGCACCGCTAAAGCTCACTAATTTACACATTATATGTAATTTGTTTCATCTGTACATAACACTAAGTGTTCAAACAGTATGAGTCTCGCTGTTCGCATGGCAACTGCTCCCAGCCATGAAATAGTCTGGACATGACCCCCCTTAATGTGTTGACTATGTGATGCACAACAAGCATCATGTCTTAATTAGTCACACAGATATATCAGTGGAAACAACTTGAATATGATCCTGAATATGTAATTGACTATTTCTGTCTCCATGTTGAAAAGTATTCGTTTGTTAAGGTCACATTCTTTTTTTTTCCATTTTCCTTTTGTTATTCATGAATTAAGTTGCAAAGTAATTTAAAGGGCTCAAAGAAATGGCACATTTCGGGTACTCTGGTTTTTCTATTGCATACATCCAAAAGAGCTCTGCACTGACATTGTTGCTAATGTAGTTGTATCCAGCAGGAGGGGGATGTATCGACACAATGCATATGCAGGTAACAGCCGCACCACACAGCCCAGTGTTCCCGCAGCCTTTTAGTGGGGATGTCATGTTTGCTTCCTGGGGATATAGACGCCAAACGCAACACAGCAAACCCTACTTAAAATCTAAGCATATTCAGGCCAGTGGAAGATAACAGGATTGCACATGAGACCTGTGCTAATGTCTTCTGAAGGGCATTGGGATAAATAGGCACTTGTCTGTGCAGTGGAGGGAGGGTGGGGGTCAGGTGGAGGAAAAGTGGAGACTTGGGATGGGAGATAGCCAGGCTCTTCCAAGCAGATGGCTTCCCCATCTACAATGCAACTGAACCCCGCCTTTCTCCACCCAACTTTAGGGCCTCATTTCCTCTCATATTGTTTTGTATGAAGGCCAATGTCCTTATTTATGTTTTTTTTTCTGTTCAATGTGTACGCTTAGAGACTCCTGTGGTGGTGAAGTTGCCATGACTTTCATTAAAGCCGAGGCCGAATGAAATATGGATGTGCAGGGAGTGAATTAGAGTGATGGAATGGGCCAAATATTGCCTTCGTGGCGTCTCGGCAATACTGTCTTGAGGGGATAGATACTCAGGCCTGAGGAAAGTAAAAAACCCTCTCCAAGTTCAGTACATTCATCAGCAGGCCAGAGAAGTTTGCCTCCATGCAATGTTGATGACAGCTGTGCTACTGAGTATTTTGCCATATGAGGAAAAACTAGAATTGGTGGGAATATCTGTAACCTTTATCTGTGATGAGGGTTTGACCCAACAGGATTCTAACAACTTTAAGCTACTTCAACAAATCTATTACGCCCCTGACATTCAAATACCAATGGTGCTTAAAATGCAATTTGCTTTTAATGATTTAATGAAATGAGTCAGAACAAAAAAAGGTACAGTACTTCATAAAATCTTTTTTCTTTGTGTCACACAGAATGGCTGTGTAATATAGAATAGTGGGGAAAGCCCTTAATAATGGAAGACAAAACTAAAGTTCACATGGATTAATAATTAATCCCACTGCATGAGAAAGATGTCAATTCTTGGCAACAGAGGAATAAAGACAAAACTGGCACTTTATGTAAGATTGATGTAAGCTAATATTGCATCTGAAAGTACAAGCTGAGATATAGAAAGCAAAATACAATGATGTGAAGACTGCTGTTATGATGTATAGTACAATACAGCCATCTACTACAAGCTCAAGGATGTCAGATTATTTCGGTAACACTTTATAATAACTGCACGCTATGAAGCATTAGTTAATACTTAATTTACAAATGGTGAATCCATCATTTATAAAGTGTGGAACAATGCTCTATAAATGATAAATTAAGTGTTTACTCATACTTAACTAATGCTTCATAGCATGCAGTTATTTTAAAGTGTTACCGTTTTTTCCTTACTCAATCAATAAAAGTGCGTTTTAATCTACACAACAGACATGCTGTAGACATTGGAGAGAAAATGCAGATCACACTCATGTTTTCTAAAAATGAATGAAGATGAGAACATTCTGGAATGATGTTTTGGAAGATCTGATGTTGATACAGGCTTTTGAAATAACACAGACAAGTGTGGTGTTATACTTAAGCAATCTGACAAAGGAAAATGTTCAATGTGACGACCAATATCTGGCTTAAGTTTAGTCAGATGCAAAGAACAAGGCAATCATCACAAAGTGGTGCAATGAGGATCCTCCTACTTTGAGACGATGTTGAGGAGATATTTGAAATGGAAAGACTCACACATAAATCAAAAATCTGAATTGATTGAGAATGAGACAAATGGACTGCTTATAAGACATTTAGAAGCACCACCAGAGCCATTGAATAGAGACGGGGACATTGTGTGTTGTATTGGTATTTTATGTATGTCACTGGCACAATTTGTTTGTTTTTTATGTGGTTGTGAAATGAAACCAATACAACTTAAGTTGTGAGCATAACACACAATGAGTATCAAACACCTAATATCGTTTCTAATATTGTACTGAGGGAAGCTAATTCAGCACACTGAATAGAGGCTAAATGACACCATGTTGTCACAACACCAAGTTGGATCCACTTGGTCCCAGCTTGGTGGCATTCTGTATGAAATGCTGCAAAGTCAACGATCGATTCAGTTTATTCCGCTCAAAATAATCCCAAACAGGCCTTAGAGTGGAAAAGTTTGCAATGTGGAGTAAGTTCACCTCATGAGTTTATTCAACCGCACCAGCAGACGTGCTTATTAACTGTCAGAAGTAAGATGAGAATTAATCCCCCCCCCCCCCCCCCCTCCCATCTCCCACCCCCCACCGTTGTTGTCTTGTTTTGGCATTACTAGCCATAGTTCTCCTTTCAAGGACTTTCCACAGATTGATTAAGTTTGGCCTCTAAATCTAATTTGGGTCACATACATATTGATAGAGATGTCAAAGGCTTCCACCTTTACTGCAGTGTACATGTGTATGGAAAGTCTGCCTGAGCAGAGCAACTTTTGCAGTAACAAAAAGTGCATTCTTGTAGCGGTGTGTGATGTGGGAGGGCAGGCTGGAGTGGGAAAAGAAAGCTTAATTGAACAAACTAATGAGTAGTTCTTATTTCCATTGGGGATGTGCCAGTGAGATTGCTGGACAGTTTATCTGTGATAAATAAATGCTTTAGGAGCTAATTAGCTTTTAGGCCCTCCAGGGAGGGGTGTGTTGAGTGTCCGAATGTGTGTGTGAGTATGTGTGTGTTTCTGGATATTGCCATATCTTCAAGTCGACACTAGTCTACTTCCTGTTCATTCCCGCTCCACCCCCTCTCTCACACATACACAAAAACAACACACATAGAGTTGCTAAACAAGGTGCAAATACATTGAATAAATAACATTAATAAATGCAAAAAAGGGAAAATCTCTTCTCTAAGTGAAAATAGATTAGATTGTGCATGAGCATACTTCTCTCTCTCTCCATGATGACTGGTATAACAGCAAGACAATCTAGCTTCCTGTTCCAATTTAAAGTGATAGCTCAACATGTTGTGACATCTTATTCCATTTTTGCAGAGAGTTAGATGATTGATACTGTGCCACTCTCAGATCAACGTTGGATTAAATGATTGAGTTTTATGTGATCCGATTCTCAGCATTAATCTCTGGTGTATTATTATTAATGCTAATTTATTCTTTGCATGCAGTAGGAAAAAGAAATAAAAAATAGCGTGATAATTTTCACCGAGAGTTAGATGAGAAGACTCTTATTCATCTGAAAAATATGTTTAGCTTAGCTTAGAACAAACAGGGAAACAGCTAGCCTGGCTCTGTCCCCAGATAACAAAATCTGTCTCCCAGCACCTTCAAAACTCACTCACGTGTCTCATTTGTTTATTCTGTGCGAAAAATACAATATTAATACGTCATGTTGTGGTATTGTAGTGCAGGTTTTGTTACCTTTCGACAGAGCCACGCTACCTGTTTCCACTCATTTCAGTCGTGCTAAGTGAGATAAGCTAACTTGCTGCAGCTACGAGAGCCTTCTCATCTAGTTCTCAGCCAAAATGTCCAACTGTTCCTTTCATCTGCAAATCAAAAATTAACATGCAAAATAAAAGAATAAAACAGGGAATCAGATCATCCAAAACTGATCAGTCATTTAATTCACTGATTGATTTGAAGTGATAAATCCACCAAATACCGTGTTTTTAACAGTTTGTTTGCTGTAGTCACAAGTGCATAGAATTTCACCTGTCACACTATTTAGGGTCGTTTTTCTATATCTGTTTTGCTGTTGGAAGATGTATGCTGCGGCCTGTCCTGATAAGAGCATATCTGCCTGTGGGACCACATTAAAGAGTCACAAGCTGGCCATATCTCCGTCTCTTGGAAGACACTGCATCTGGTCGTCGGGGTCTGAGGTCCCTGTGGCGACGCACACTCTGCAAGGCAAGATCACTTCACTTCCTGATTGACTGTTGCCTCATTGAACTCCTCTGTGGCACTAATTAAAAAGCAGCTTTTTATTTGACATAATGTCTCCTAGTATGGCATGTTTCTCCATTTTAACGGTTTTAGTGATTGTTGAGTAGGTTCAGTTGTATTTTAAATGTAACATATCACCACATCACTTTAAAAATGGATGAAAATAACCTCATAATATATTTTAGGGAATTTCTCTGTGTATTGAATGTTCAAGCATCTTCATTATTTTTGGTAACTTTTTCCTGAGTCTTCACAATATTTCAGAAATACTAAAATATACATTGATATAATAACTCTTAACTGGCGAAAATGGCTTCCGGATGACATATGGCCCTTTTAACAGAAAACTGAAAGTATTAATTTCAAATAGAAGAATATTTCAATTCTAAGATGTATCGCGATGCAAACATTTACTATTTTACATCAAAGCAATCGTTGAACATAATATGGAACTTAGTTTCATTTCAGCCCTGTGTGAGCTTTTTGTTGTCACACTTGCTTCTCTTCTCTCTCCTCTTTTTCTCCTCTGATCTCTGTGTTTTACTGCGAGAGTCATAGCGAAAACTGTGTTAGCGGCTAGGCTACATCAAGGTAAAATGCTATCGGCATTCAGTGCCCTGTCTTAGAGCTACTCTGTGAAAACCTTATTTTTTGTTGATTACAACACACTTGTGAATTTGTGTTTGTTCTCATAAAGTTTATGTAAGGGGGCGAACACAGATACTGGTATTAAAAAAAGATGCAGCCTTTTATATTATAGACTTTTGTAGTTGGATCAATTTATGAAAAAGTGGATGGTTGTGCATTGACAGGTACATTCTAATTGTAATCCTAATCGTATTGAATTGTGAAGCCAGTGAAGAGTCATACCTCTAATAGGTATACATCGATTAAGAAAGTTTGTCGAAGACAAAGGAAATGAAAACTTTTCAGTTCTTCTGCAACACATTCTTTGCATTGTCAAGAAGTCATCTTTTGTTAATAATTTAAGCAAAAGGTTCCTTCTATGTGCCATGGCCACTTTCAAGAGAGGGACTATGAGTGTCTTCACAATCAGAGTGAGCTGAAGAGAGAATTTGAAGAATAGAAGGTGGAATACAATATGCGCCGGTAGAATAGAATGAACACGATAATTATGCTAAATTATAAAGTGTTGCTGACATCTGTCACCCCAGAATTTCTTTCAACAAATGAAGAGAAATAAACACAGAACACTCCTCTGTTGTGAAGGAGTGTAATCCTCTTGCCTCCCTGTGCTCCTTTCTTTTCTACTGACAATGATAATTACAGTTTTTGTTGGACGGCTTTCAAGGATTTATCTCCTTTTTGTATTAATGGCTTTGTGAAGCTTTTAAATCCAAAAAGTTTAATTTGTTGGTACTGTGTGAACATTGTAAGTTTTCAATTTTCCATACTTTTGTTCGAAATACCTTTACGTTGTGATGTTAAATTCTTCTTCAGCTGCTCCTCTGAATATATAAAACACATCAAGTTACATTTTTTATCAAAATAGTGGAGTACACTTTTTGCAACTAAATGGATTCAATTCAAAACCCACTCAGTCTCAACCCAATCACATGGTTTAAAAGGGCCTTCATAAATCCTATTGATAGCAACTCTATCCTAAACATATAGGCTGGGCTGTCTGCTCTAAAATAAAACATACCACATGTTTGCTTCTTTATTGGTTAACATGAACTCCGAATTCCAGAAATACCACTAATATGTGGGATAAAACATCACATATCAACCCCCCAAAAAGGCATGAAAGTATACAACAAGGCATCTGGGTTTAAATCAAAGAAAACTCCCTGCCACCAAAACCTTGTTGGGCCAGCTTTTCAAAATGTCCTCCATGTTGCAATTTGGGGACAATGTCTGACAGACCACAGAATGTATCCCCTCATTCAAAGCCTATTCCTTATAACCATGCTGAGTTTTAATCTGACCGAGCCACCTGTGAGGCTCGTCAGAACTTGTGCCCACAGGGGCAGAGCTGGGCTTCATTACTGTGTCGCTGGTTCTGGCCCAGTTCTCCCCTTGCTCTCTCTTTTTGCTTCTCTATTCTTCAGTACCTTGCAGGCATGGTACAAAATGAGAGCCGGCTGCTTGGTCCTCCACATCACTCCATGGCCGCAATTTGTCATTTTTCACACAAGATGAAGCCTTTTATGAAACGAAATGAGTTTCCCTAAAATGAAGCGCCACAAAAGCTCCGTGATTAATTTGCTTGTTAGGATATTGCAGCTGTCACCTGTGGAAGACATCTGGACAGCAGATTGACTAATGCCAGCAGTAGGGCTGAAACATGGCTCTCTCTCTCATAACCTACCCTACAGTCAGCCTTTCAGTGGGCTTTTAAAGGCTCTACTCTCTGTTTGAAATAGCCCCTTTCTGAGGGGCAATTAATAAGCATTACTTGTGATTGACATGGTAATTAGGTGCATTAATGTGGTCATAAGAGGCTTTGTATGGGGGGTGCAATGAACTGATGAGGGGAGGGCTATAGCAGACGTTTGGAAACTAGGAATGAACACTGCAACCTCACTTAAAAACTAATTGGCCATTTGATTTCCACCACTTTTTTGACAGTAATTTTGTCAAAAATGGCACGGTCAAAGTAACAAAGTGTAATTTCCGCTTTCAGATTATGTACTACTTAATCACGTGAATCATTTGTTCTCAATGCGGAGTATAAGAATAGAGCTTTCATGAGGGGATTTAAGAATGCCTTCATTACAGCACTGCTAATGCACATTGTGCATTTTTAAAGAAAGGAAGTTAAGTGACAGTCAAACTTTGGCTATACAGCGTGAGGCGAAAATCACCTTGTAACAGTTACATAACTCTAACTAACAATAACAACGTTTGCATAAGATAAATACTTACGTATTGTAATTATCCAGAGACAATCATAAATATTAATTCAAGTTTACTGATAGGATTGAAATTGAAGTGTCAGTCTTCTGTGGAGAATTTAAAAGACTGAACTGATGTTAAAGGGTTGCTACTGTTAATGGAGAATCACCTCTCACTCTGCAGCTCTGAGCACATTTCAGCCAGTTGCAGCTCCACATTTCAGTTTGGAAACCTGCAGCCATCTCTGCCTAAAACTGCCTTTAACATGTACATCCAACCTTAAAGGTGTCCTAGAGGTTCTTCTTACCTCCATTTATGGTCTCAAACACGTTATGATTAAGGGATGTAAACTGCAAACCCAAAAGGTTATACTCCTGTGTGTGAGCTGTAGAGGTCTTGGACTCCATCACAGACCACAGAGTCATGTAATAGTGAGCACAGGCTTATTTTTTAATTATTGCGGATTTAGAGGGTAGCGTTGGTTTATTTGTGTATGCAGTGTAATAAGGAAACATTTCTGAGGATACTGAGGCTTTGTTGGCATAACTGGTGTTCAGTAAATTCAAAAACACAACACAATAGTCTGAGAATTGCAGACGAGAGATTTGATCAGGCTATTTTGAATGGCATCGGATGGATCCTATCTTATTACCTTGACCAATTATTTTTCCATATAACTATGAAATTCCAGAGAGAGAGAGAGAGAGAGAGAGAAAGTGAGAGAAATAGAGAGAGACCCTGCTACTCTAACAAACTGCATTGCAATGACAACATCCCTGAAAGACCTAAGAGAGGCGGTTTAACGCCACAGAATAAAATTCAGTTCAAAACATACATATTATGTGCTCATTGACTAATTTAAGGCGACACAAATACTACTGATAATGAGCCTAAAGCCAAGGCTTTGGTTAACCCTTTACAAACATGGATGTTGCTATACTGTGCAGAATCTGTTTTTATCACATGCTATTTAAAGTCAATGAGCAGATAGATTTATTTTGCAGGACCTTATGTGATCGATAATTATTCAGAGTTTTAATTGTGTTTTTGTGCTTGACTGAGACGGAGAAGTGGAAACATTGATGTATCGATACAATCATAAAGGAAACAGATGCATGTGACTTAAGCGTCAACTGAAGAAAGCAAACCTTATATATATATATATATATATATATAGTCACATATATAGACAAAATAAATCTGATCTGTGTGGACCGACAAAGAAACATTCCTCAAATCAACACATGAAACTAACATATATGCCGTATTTCCGTCGTGTTTTCCACATTGTTTTTAATTGTGCAGTGTGACTAGCGCTCCTTTAATTACATACTTTTATTGCACTGACCTCTTCTGCAATGCAATAAAACCTCACCACAGAATTAGAGCCAACAGCTGTTTATCTTGATGCAATTAAGTGTACTCAAAGCAGTCAGTAAGCATACTAAAAAACGTGATTATTAAATGTACTGTTGATGGACATTGATCTCACACAATGGAAAAAAAAAGGAAATGGAAGAGCTTGTGGCTTTTCCCCCACCTTAAAAAGTTGACTTTATTCTAAAGTCGCAATTTGATTGACTCCATATGATATGTGTTTTGTATCATTTTCGATGAGTAAGATTATTTTGTACTTTACTAACTTAAAAAAACAGTATGTTATAAAGATTAGTATATTACACACTGTAAGCGTAGGAAATGGGACCAAAAAAGCATCTACCGTACAAAGTAGAGGACACTGATGTTAGCGTCATACAAAGTGGATGCCTGATGGAGCCTCCGGAAGAATTCAGCCGAACAACTTCTCTCGTTGTGGTAGATTTATTTCTCTGATCACAACCAAAGTGTAAGCGCTGCAATTGCAAGAGCAGGGATTCGTTCCCTCAACACGCAGGTTGAGCGTGAACAACTTCCACAACAACCGGATGTTCGGCCCTTTCATGCACAGGTTTTCGTCACAGGTTCCATCGCATCATCCTAACAGCTAATTGGCTCTAACCTGTCAAGGAGGAGGAGCATCCCATGTCCTCCCCTTTTCTCAATACACTGAGGCGTGCAACTGATAACAGGCATGTGTGTTGTGGTGACAGGTGTGTATCTAGTCTAGACAAACAGACAAACGGACATTTACCAGATAAAACTACCGCTTCATTATATGTTATTCTGACCTCGAGTAACCTGAACATTTTCATAGACAAAAATATAACAGAATATAAGGACTTATATTATCACTGAACAGATAAGATGATCAGACCTTCCTTGCATGTATATATGTTATTTTCTTTGTAAGCACTAGTAATGACAATTACCCCATTTCATGATTCAACAAATTGTACAGGCACTGTCACCCTTCTCCTGTAAATGAAGATGTATTCTCAACACATGTGCCAGTGACTGTTTCTGGTGAACTCTTAGTCACAATGACTGGTGAGGGTGTGGCACCTCTCCTGAAATCATACATTTGTTTTGCTCAGGTTGGGATGTGTGAGGATGTATTTAAAGCATTTCAAAAGTAAATCGGCACAGTGTTTGTCTTGTGCTAGTTATGATGGGTTTACGTGGCTGTCCTCAACACCAAACCGCAAGGGGAATGAAGGGCATTGTTCAGTGAAAACACGCGTGACTCCTTGGCTAAACTTCTGCTGCATCCCTGTAGCTACAGTCTCAAAGTCATTTTAGACAGGACTGACAGACTAATCTTGCCCCTCCCAGGCATTCAGTTAAATGACGCCTCCTTCTAAGACTTCAGATCCCAGCCTCTCTGTCCTAATATCTCTCCTCTCATAACAGCCCAACCAGAAACACAAACACACCGTGGCATATTGCCATGACGTCGGTGTTTTTAAGATCAAATGCCCGGCCACATAAAAGCAGCATTTCCAGCCAAAACACACACACACAGACACAAACACCCACACAGATAGACAAACACATACAGACATACACACACATCCTGCACTACAATGGCTGTCGCAGGGCTATTTCAATAATCCCCAGCATGTATGTTTAATGGTGAGGGCCCAACAGGAAATGATCGGCAAATGAAACGAAGCAGCAGGTTATTACGTACCACTCTGGTGTCAGCCCAGTTCTCTCCACCATTAATTTTATTGTAACTCATTTCTGCGGCCAGAGTGGAGCAGGATTTAATGTTTCCATTTCCCACTCCTGTTCTGCATGACAAATTGTTTTAATAAACATATACTGGGTCATAATAAAGTAATAATAATCCTACCAGTCACCTTATATCACTGCAGTTAAATTTTCCCATAAGCCAACACTGCTTACAATGACAATTACATGGTAGCCAATCCTCAGCAAGGCAAACACAATGTGCAGATTTAATATAGTTTGTAAATATGATTAGTGTGCTGTCGTGTTATTGGAGTTTAGTATTTACATTTCTCTTCGGGCCTTTTTACAGTACAGGATCAGCATTGAATAAAGCTTTCGCTATTTTCCCTTCCTGCTCTCTTTCTTCTTCCACAATGCCTCCCCTTGCTCCCCTTCACAACATAATGAAAAACATTGTTGACCGTTAATATTCCACGGATCAATCACCATTTTTAATTTTGCGGATAAATGTGCTATTGTGAAAATCTCAAAGGTCTCTCCCACTTTGTGTATGTGTGCCTGCGCTTGTGTGTATGTGCCTGTGTGCGTTCATGCATGCACACTGCATTTGTGTGTGTGAGGTTTGGTTTCTAAGTGAAAGGGGAGAGAACGTGTTCACGTAATGGCTCGTGGTTATTTGCATGGACGATTGTATGCTACAAATCAATTATTGCCTAAATTAGTTTTTAGAAGTCATTGCTTTCAGCTGCAATTTACTCAAGACACAAACATTTACATTACACACATAAAATCACTGTGTGAGTTTTTAAATACAGGTGGTTGGCAGCAACCCTTTGAACTTGTACAAATAATAGTAAATTAAATACAGGCCTGTACTTGCTGCTGACACTGACTATTTTGATTGAATTGTCTCATGATACTGTACGGCATTTTGATGAAAACTGGAAGTGCTGCTTGGTTTTGCTTATCAGTGTACACTATGTGGCCAAAAGTATGTGGACACAAACATTTCTGACCTGTTTTTCATGGTTTGGGCAAAGTCTTGTTTACAATAAAAGGAACATTTTAATTGTACAGTCTATACTGTCCATCTTTGTTACAGCTGTTTGGGGATGGCTTTTTTTCTTGTTTCAGCGTGTCAATGCCACCACTCCCAGAGAAGTGCCCATCAAGAAATGGTTTCCTGCGTTTAATGAGGAAGAAGTTGATTGATCTGCACATGACCCCTGACCTCAGCCCCATCCAACATATGTGTAACTTGTAAGCTAACCTGACTGTAGATTTTGTTCTGTTTATGTTTGTATATTAGGTTAGTTTAGGTGAGGCTATGTGCATTAATTCATTTAATTTTCATCGTTGGATATCTCCTGGAACTCTAGGCTGTTCATATATGCATTTGTATGACAATGCATATAAATAACTAAACACTAAAGCATATCTTTTGCTCTGATGATCGCAGTGGCGCAGTGGTTAGCAAGTCAGTCTTTCAATCAGAGGGTCGGTGGTTCAAACCCCGGCTCAGGCAGTCCATGTCGTTGTGTCCTTGAGCAAGACACTTAACCCTAATTGCTCACCGTTGCTGTGTCTACGGTCTACTGTATACTCTATATCATCTAAGTCGCTTTGGATAAAAGCGTCAGCTAAATGTAATGTAATATGATGAGTGAAGTCCACACAGTTGCTATCACTACAATACTGTAGCTCATTAGTTGTTGTATTTTTACACAAAGCATCCACATTAGCAATTTGAACAGCTAAGACACCCAATGGTTCACAGAAAAACACAATATGTCTTCATAAAAACGTTTTTTACAAGAAAAATGCAACAAAATATGTGCTTTATAACAACACATTTAGTTTACTGATCTGACACCCATATTGGCAGGACATTTGTGTGTTCCTGTTTCAAATCACTATTTGAATTAAATATGTTTTATGATGTGTGATGGTGCAAGGTTAGGGTTTTTGGGGTTTTGAACATCCTTCAAACACAATGTTGACTCTTGATTTGAAACAGCGGTCTACCAGTGATGCTGTCCTTCCACTTCAGAGGAATTTATAAAAATGCCTAAAAACAACATGTGTGAATATAACTGTTAACGTAGGGCCGGCGTGGTGAAGCTGTGATAGTGGTTGGCTCAACATCGCAATATGGGGTATTATCGTCATTTTCTATTTTTTAATTTAGCAAATTACTTAATTTATCCTGATTATAGTTCCTTATAAATAAGCTTAAATGTTAGGAAAGTGCACGATCACTTTTTAAATGACAAAAAGGACCCTCTGCTATCCCAGCGCAACAGTGTGGAATTGAAATGTTGCAGTTATTGCGATAGCTCGATGTCAAAGACTTCAATGTCAATTATGTCTGTGTGACAGGAGCAATAAGCGTGGCAATGTTATAGAGCCACAATGTATGTGAACCCAGAAGGTCTGGCTTTTTATGCCTAAACTTTACCAAAGTCAGATCAGTAAGAGGGATTTGTTATGGTTTCAGAGGGCATTGTCAAGCAATGCTCACCTGCCCTATTTTGTCATTAGGTGTGAGGTCTTGTTGCTCACATCTGTATGGAGTTTTAGCTGAACATGTTGGTGTAATGGAAGTTTATTATTTTTGTGTTGGACCTAAACATGGATTTTCTTAAATCGTACAACTGGTGTTGGTGTACAGTATCACTCTTGTCTGGAGACGGGCCTGATTTGTGATCTGCAGTGAAGTGGGCCGGTTGGAGTTTTCTTTGTGTTGTATATGGACCTGCCTATCACAGCTCAAAGCAGCACCACTAATTGTTGTCAAACGTCACTCCAATTCTGCTGGACACCTTCAGCTTTTCTCTCTACTGATCATATGGAGAGAGATCTCTCTCCATAAGAGAGGGAGAGAGAGAGAGAGAGAGAGAGAGAGAGAGAGAGAGAGAGAGAGAGTCTTTGCCCATCATTTAAATGTGAATCTTTTCTGGCTCACTCCTGCCGGTAGCCTTTACTAGCCTCAATTTTCTCGTACCCATCCAGAATCTAGAGTGACATGAAAGGGCTCTTTTCCACCACATACATGCCATTGACAGTTGAATGAAATATTTATTTATGAAATCTAAAAACATGTATTCACCCTTGACACTAGATTCTGGGAACATTGACTTCTGAAGCACCTCACAGCCACCAGAGCCTGGCCCTCCAGTGAGTCAATGATGATGGCTTAAAGGAATGTCTGCCTCTCCCTTCAAGTGTCTACTTGCCCCTAATTTTTCATCTCAGACTCTTTTCATCAGATTCTGTGCTGAAAACATGAAAACAGTTAAGGCCAGTTCTTTTTAACCTTCCCGCAAAACTAAAGTCAAGAATGACACATGGGGATTTTTGATGTAGTCCCTTTATTGCTGATTCCTTTGTGGATTTTTTTCTTCTGTGGATGGATTACGTTTGCGGCATCCACAGTGTAGTCAGTATCAGAATGTCATGCAGATGCATAGGTTTCTCTTTAAGGTTCTGATTATTCCAAGTCTCAAAGTGTTGCTTAGCTTGTTTGTCACACAGGTCTGATCCCGTTTCTACTGCGATTTTTGAGTTGGCACAGGCGGTTTGTACTTTCAGCGGTTTTTGCTCTCATTACAAAGACCTTTTGAAAAGGACACACAACCTTTACAAATTAATTCATATTTATGTAATTGTGTTTCATGCTGGCTGCCCAGTGCAGCTTTGGCTTCCTTTTTGTTGTCTTGTTATTAAAAGAAAAAGAAAAAAACGTACACATTGTGGGATACAATATGTGTAAGTATGCAGATGCTATCCACATCGTTCTTCACAGTGCAGATTGGAGGGGGCATATGTCAGAGACTTGACATGTCATTTCAAATGGTAAGATATTACATTTATGAAGGAAACTGATTTTGTGGAATTCCTGAAACAAATTTGTCCTTTTTTTTCTCCTGCTAATTTGTTATGTCTTTTTCAAGATTAATCTTGGCCCCTTGATGTAGGTATTCCAAGAAGCAAGGTTTGTATCTATTTGTCATCACAGCTTGTCCATGACTCGATAGATGACAGAGAAGCTGGAGCAGATCAGCCATCAGATTTGACAGTGGCCATGAATAGTTTTAGCACCATGAACCCTTGGTGCTCACTGTGCTCACTTACTGTATCACACCTACACACACTCTTTTGGATGGGTCATGTCCACCAAGGTAGCATCATTCTGTATGATGCTACAGTATTCAAAAAATGGAGAAATCAGTGGCCTGTGGAGAGCAGGAAATAAGAAGACTTCTCTGGAAGTTGGAAAGGTTTGTGACATTGAGATCCTCTGCATGAAATTACCTAGTTCTTTCATTAGACGCAGAATAAACACTTCCCATTTAATCTGCAGGACTTTAAACTCAGCATCTTGACATTCATGAAAAGAAGCGGAGGAGCGAGGCTTTGGAGACCTCCCTGAAGGGCAGGCATGAAGAGAGGCAACCAGAGATGATAATGTAGCTGTGTGAGGGGGGTGCAGAGGTACTTGAGGCAGTCGAGAACTCATTTCAGACCCAATCCTAACCCTCTCAGTCACTCAGTCATCTCTCCTTACAACTCAATACTAAGGACCTGTGTGTCTCTCTGCCTGACACTCTATGTAACTCTTCATTATCCTCCAGCCAAATTCAACACAGCCCCCTCCCTCTACAGTGGTGCAGCAGTGAGGGCCCTCTCTGTCAGCCCAGAGTCAAACAAGCTGCCCCCACCACGTGCTTTCCAACATGGCTGGAATGTTTTCCTGTTAGTTTAAGTCTCATCTCAACTAATTAATATTTTTTGCTTATAGCTGCTGTAGTTCCCATGGGAAGCCCTTTAATTAATCATTTATAAATCTACACAGCCTCCTAGTTTATTAGTCTCTGCCTTTGGCATTGGCTGACTGCATTGGGAAACCGCAAATGATTAGTTACAGGAATGAAAGCTTTTTTTCCCCCTCTCTCCCTCCCTTGTTTGCAACTGATTAGGGCCTCACACAGAGGTATTTCCACAGCCCTGCTCTGCACTTTAATTCATTCGGAGCACCTGACACATTATTCACTCTCCCACCTCTGTGATCTTCTGCCTATTGTTTGAACCAATGTTTTTTCTCAGCTGCGTTGAGGCATGGCGATCAGTTAAGGTTCACTCTCAGCCCGGTCAAAACAAAAGACACAGAACCAAACATGGAAGGGGGGAATTATGAAGCTGAATGAGATCACTCGACCACCGACTGAGCTTGGGCAGGGCCGCCATGGAGACAGGGTGATTTCTGGTCATCCTTTTGGGATCATGTTGAGGGCAGGGTTGGTGACGGGAGCAAAATGCATTCACAATGAATTCCTTAGAGCTGAGGACTTCAAGCAATGTCGCAGTGCTAAAGCTGTCAGGCTTTTATTGGAAAAGAGGCAATATTTCCATCACTTTAACAGAAAAAATTAATTAATTGAATCAACTGAAAGCAGCGTGGGAGGTTTTCATAATGTCTTTGCACTCTCAGGGAAGAACGCCTCATGCAACAGGGTTCCTTCATCCAATTAGACCTCCGCTGGCTGGCTCACACCAGCCTCGCTCTGCTCAACATTCCACCTTATCGCTGCCTTTTTATCCCTTTTATCATCAAAGTGACTGCACTTTACTTTGGCATATAGGTAAAGCTAGCAAAACCCTCCCAGAGAGATGGACTAATTACGTTACGAGAGTCATACTGTGCCGTTCTGGATAGCCTGCTACACATCCACCAGCGGTGGTTGATCCTAATGTTGAAATGATGCAAGGATGGAAGTTCAGTATTAAAACGTATCACGATAGAAGCATGGCATAACATTTTTTATAATAAAATCATAGCAAAAGCAAGCTCGCTAGCTGTGAAATATTTGACACGTTTAACAGTTTTTCTATCCCCGGAAGGCCTCAGCTCTCTGTCCAAATATGGTGTATGTTTGCACCTAACCGGACATTGGGGGGCTCATCACAGAGTTATTTGTTAATCAGCACAGCAGCACACTTCTCTCACAGATAACACAGGCAGAAAAACATAATCATACGAGAGTATGATGGAGGAGAGAGCGAGAGAGAGAGGGAGGGAGAGGCGCTTCACAGGCAAGGTAATTACATTCACATTTGTATACATAGTGATCGCAACTGTGTGGCTGTTTTGTCTGCATGAGGACCAATTACTTTTATTGAAATGTGTTGCATTTCCCTTTTTCCCTCAATAGCGATGGGTCTATTTTCAATACCTAGGAAAATAGAGCAAAAGAAAGAATTGTAGCCAGCTTGAGCATTTAATGTAAATGTAATATACAGTGCTGCTGTTGCTTCTCTTGGTGGTATCATCACGCCAGTATGGAATCATTTAAGAAATAATTTGAAATAGTACACATTCTAATATGAATAGTTCAGTTAGTCTAAAACACTTAAACATCTATTTTGTAAAGCACTTATCTTGTTCAGGGTCACAGGAGCAATACAGTAGAGTGAGCAGGCTATCACACATACAGACAACAATGCAACTAACAAACCTGGAGCCAGTGGACAACCTGGAGGAAACCCACACTAACACAGGAAGTACAACTCCAGAAAAAAAGCCCCGCCAGCCGGCTGGCATGAAGCCAGAAACCTGGAACACCGCCAGGGCTCTGTGTTATTTTAACGTAGTGGCTACCGTATGAATTGCAGTTCACATAATGTCCTCTGGCCCAAAAGGGCGTTTTCCAATGGAAGCAGCTGTCATACTATAAATATATTATTTTCTGAGCATCACAAATACTTGTGTTTGTTTTTATTGCAATTGGAGTTATCCGGTTTACTAAACATGTTATTATAATCTTTTATTAAGAGCCAAATTGGGGTATTATTTTATACAATTCCTGTTTATGCTGGCTCACCTACAGAATGACTCTAGAGGCCCCCCAAAAGCTGGTAACAACCTCTTCAATATTATATATATTAATATAAATTGTTAACATTTTGCGGAAGTGGAAGTTTAACATTTTTATTTATTTCAAACACGACAATCTCCACAACCTTAAATCCACAGTAACTGGATGTTGTTTTGTTTTTTAAGTTTATCCAAAAGACTTGGGGACCCTGCGATTGGCAGACAGTTCTCATTGGAATGAATGGGGTGATATCTCTTACGATGGCATGTTCAAAACCAGGCCCGTCTTGCTGTGCTAAACCACTGAGCCACCCCCGTGACTGCCCATGACCTAAAGAAAAATTGCTTTCTGTTTGTGATCAAACCGGAGACAGCCTTCCTCGTTTCCATTGTATTTTCATAAATGGAACTTATTCATCACTTATTCATCAGTAAGTCTTGCTCTTGGTCTTGTTACAGCAGATGAATATGTACTTAACTTCTTCTTGAGTGTTGACCGCCATGCCTTAATACTGTAGGTATCTGAAACACGGCAGTTCATATTGTGGGCAGTGGTTTAGGTGCTATGTACTGTGCAGGGTGTGGAGACAATAGCAATAGCTAAAACCTTTTGCCTGTCTTCTTTGGGCCTTTTGGAGCATAAGGACTTCACAGAGGGTTTCAATCTTTCATGATCAGGTGCTTTGGTCCACACCTCATGCCATGATTTCCAGCTCAACCTTTTCTCTTTGTTTCTCAAATGTGCGCCTCCAGGTAGTCTTTGGTCTTCGTCGTCTTTCTTTTCCTTCTGGTGCCCAGGTCACTGCTTGGTTGGAGTTGTTGTTTTTGGTCCTGGTGTCCAATCATCTTCCATTTACTTCACTTCCTCAGTTAGCGGCTTGATTTCGGCTTTTTCCAGTGACTCTTCAGTGCTGACATGGTCTTGCCATTGAATTTAGAGGATTCTTTGTAGACACTTATTATAGAGCACATCAACTGCTTTGCTGTCAGCCTTGTTCATTTTCTATGTCTGACACCCGTATCGCAAGATCGGCACCACTAGTGCGTTGTACAGCCTCAGCTTTGTTGTTATGGCGTTGTTGTTGGTGCTTTTCCGTGGTCATTTGATGAGTACAAAATAAAATGGGGATTGTTGTTTTTGGAATTGTGACAACACAGTGGTAATTTAAAGTGTGGACGCAGCTTGCTGGGTAGAGAGTGGACGCAGCTCTGGAGAGGGTTGATGGCTAGTTAGCTAAATATGATAATAAGCAAAATGACTCCATTATTCTCACAGTTCTTCTCTCGTCTTGAAGACGGCTGAGAGTTTAACATTAGTTTTGAATGTAGCGTAGGCCATTGTGGTTGGCTTGAAAGCTAAAATAACTTAAAACTACAATTTTATTTTCAGCTGAAGTGTAAGATGGAGCCGCAGGGCAGGTCTTGCATTCTTGTTTTGATTAGATTTTATTTTTCAAAATTGCACAACACAGAGCGCAGACTTTAGCACACAACTAGAATAACTAAAAGCAATATCCTTTGGAGTGTGGCTTTCTTTGTGTACTTATACCCACCTTCTCCATTATTTCTTGCTCTGTCTTCCGTCTCTCCGTCGCTTTGTTGAACGCCTAAATTAAAACAGGTGAAATATTGAATTCTGTTTTATGAATGATGCTGCTTGTTGCCTTTGATTTGTTCGTGCAATAATGAAACCCTTATCACTCCTGGGAGCTATTTGGTTGTGAAATTGCTGCACCACAAGCCTGACACATTAGAAGCCGTGATGTGTTTTGGAGAAGATATACAGTAGCATGTGCGAGTGTGTTGTCATTGTGAGGCTGCTTCTTTGAACTGATAGGAATAAACCTCGGGCCTGTTTTCAGCAAGAAAGTTCATCATTGTCATAAGAGAAAAAGGTAATTGCCATGACAGTTAACTTGAGTAGCATCAACAGAGCAGCCAATGTATAGGTTTTAAGAAAAAAAAATATTATTATGGCTAAAGATAATGAAACTGCTTATCATTTCCTCAGACTATACAAAGGAGCAATAGAAGGGATTGAAAACAATGAAGTGAAAAATAAAGTAGGCCCATCATTAGGCCATAAATGTGGAATCAAACTGGCAGTTTCAAGGTGGTAAGAAGCTTCACATAATACATTGTTTTCTGAAATAATTTGTTTACCAATATTTTTTTCATTAGAAGACCAGAACATGATAAATATAGAATGGAGGACATAACGCCATAAGTACATAAGTAAAAGGTTTTTTTCGACCAAAAACAGAAAAGATTAGACAAAGTCGAGGCTATGGCAGAGACTGCGTTGCACATCATTAGGGAGCGCCAGGCATTGTTTTCATTGATAAAACCAATGGTTGTTACTATGGTGTGTATTACTGTTTCTTGCACCTAAAGGATCTACATACTTTATCTGTCTTTTGTTGGTGCTGAGAAGGTAGCGTAAATAGGTTAATCAGAGCTTTCTCGCTAAAAACTCTTTGGGGCTGCAACAACTAATCGATTAAGTTGATTACAATCTAGGTACCATGCAGTATTGGTTACCATGGTGATTTATTCTGGGTGTAGGTGAGATCTGACGACCAAAAGTGAGATTATATAACTATGATTAGAATAACTGTAAAATGCAGTTTCCTGTGAAACAAATAAAGAGTTCTTTTTATTTCAGGCCAGCGCTCTGTCTCTGTCTCACATTCAAACAGCACGTATTCTCAAGACAATGCAGGAAACTAATTGAGTTACTTGCTGCATAAGATATTATTTTAGAAGTATGTCTGTAAACTGTTGCAAAAATGGTGAGTAGGTTTGCTGGTGACTGGTGTGTGTTTGTAACAAAGCGTAATACCGCAGTATTAGTCAAACATGCAGGCATCAGTATACAGCAGCAATAGGCTTCTGCAGATATACTGTGGAAAAGAAAGGGAAGGGACATGTTAGTGTTGTGTGAGTCATTCCTCATGGTTGATGGCCAAAGAGAAATAACTTTAAAGCTGAGGTTTTTGACATGATGTCCAATGCAGTCCTCTTAATCTGCTCCAATAGAATCCTGACTTCTTTCACTTAGAGATGAGAGCCCCTCTGATATAGTGCTCAGGCATCTTCTGGTGCTGTGCCCATCTCTGGTAGGACAGAGAATTATCAGGCAGGTAAAAAAAAAAAAAAAGTAGATACTGTGTTCTTTCTGAAGCCTCTGCAATGTGAAATGTTTTTTCATATATATATGTCTGGGTTTTGATGACCTTTTTAACCAATTATTTGAAGGCTGAGAAATGTTGTAATACATAATACCACTGTATTTGAATAAAATAAAATATATAGTGTACTAATTTCTACTATGAAAATTATATTGCATTCCACTTTTATGTGCATCAGAGCTGAAATAATTAGTCAATTAACTGATAAACTAATTGACAGAAAATGTGTTGTCTTCTAATTTGAATTATTTGTGACAGTACATTTTTCAAAGTAAAATAAAATGTGTAAAAATGCTAAAATATTAGCTGGTTCCTGGTTCTCAAATGTGAGGATTGATGCTTTTCTTTTTCAATTATAATGTGCACCATTTTATGGAAACAAACATCAAGCTTCAATTAATGTAGGAAATAATAGGCACATTTATTGATAATTAAAATAATCATTAGTTACAGCCCTGAAATGCATTTATATAGTCAAAGATCAAGGATTCTTTTGACAGAAGTTTGACTGCAAAATGCTAATGTGCAAAACTGAATATCTAAATTTCCTCTCACTTTTGGCATTCATGATTAATTAGACTGTCCAGATTGTACTCTAGTGCAAATGGTGGATGTCATGTAAAATGAAAGGCTGAATTGTGTAAATCTGCTGCGTAGTGATCACAAAAACTAAATATCCCTTTCTTTTACGTATGTCTATACTTCTTTCACCGTCATACGGTACAACAGGATGAGAGATGAATCAATATTTGAGATAGCTACTTAATTATGCATTTAAAAGGATGGTGAGCCATTTTGCACTAAGAGCTTCTACATGTAGAGCAGGGCCCTTTCACTGGACCTTCAATGGTTTTGTGGTGTCATTGTGGACCATTACAGTGGAATCAGACCATTTTGATAATGGCTTTCTATTAGTGACCTTGGATGAAAGAATCACAGACAATCTACATCTAAACTAATGTATTTTGTCCTCGCAAGGACAACGAATTTGGTTTAGAAACTGGCACCTCCCCAAATAGAGGGATCCGTTCATCAGTGACGTTCACACACACATATTCAATATACACACATACACAATGCAATGTCAGTGAACAGTGAGAGGGCAGCAAATCACCCTCTGACACCAGAGGAACAGAGAGAGCCTAGTAACCTTGTAAAAGACAATCTCTGGGGCCACAAATTAAATGAAATGGCTAATAAAATTACTTGGCATACTGTCCACTTAATAAGAAACAGGCATGTCCCAACTTTAATGCTATTTACCCACCTGACTAAAGTATAACACCGATTTGGCACCTATGTCCAGATTGAACTGGAAAATGACTTGCTAATCTGTTTAGGTATTTGGAGTAATTGGGTCTGGTGCCGGTGAGGGGGATTTCCTTGACTGTTGAAAGTCCCTGCTAGTAGTCCATTCCCAGCTCCTTGGTATAATTACTCTGACAGAGCTGTGGCCACAGGGCCTGTGAGCAGGGCTGCTTTTTAAACTGTAAATTATGAAGGATTAGCATTTATGAATTTTAAATCAGGACTGTGGTAGGAGACACTAAAGCTGCTTAGTGATTGCAAACGGCAGCGTCTAAGCAGGCGGCTCTACACCCCTCACTCTCCAAGCTGTTCACTGTGTGTGTGTGTGTGTGTGTGTGTGTGTGTGTGTGTGTGTGTGTGTGTGTGTGTGTGTGTGTGTGTGTGTGTGTGTGTGTGATTGAGAGTGTGTGTGTTTGTTTGTGTATTATATTTATTCAAATGCAGCTCCACATAAACACAAGTTGCTGAGACTGGACTCCCAGTATTCGCTTAAAGCGAATAAGAATCTGACATCTTAACATCAGCCCCATCCCAGCCTATACTGTCTGTGCGTGTGTGCGTGTGTGCGTGTGTGCGTGTGTGCGTGCGTGAGTGCGTGCGTGTGTGCGTGCGTGAGTGCGTGCGTGTGCGTGTGTGCGTGTGTGCGTGCGTGAGTGCGTGCGTGTTTGCCAGCTCATGCGGGGTGCATCTCCCCTGTCACTTTTTCTCAGGCTGGGGTTCTGCTCCTCACTAGCGTGTCACACTATGCAGAATATCCAATGGGTGATTATGTTAATGTCGGACTTGATCCATGTTAAATTATGCATAATGGATTGATGTGGCACAAAGTCATCAATTAGACGGATATCAGCACTAAAAAGTGTGACACAGCATAATATTATGTTTTCTGCTGTTTTTGGTTCACAGAGAGGCAGTAAATTACATCAGGACCTCACACACACACATGCACACACCACCTCCGACACAGATTGCGTTTTGTTACACAGTTTAGCTGTATGTGCGTGTAAGTTTGTGTTTGTGCATATGAGTGTCACTCTTTTTGTGTCAGAGTTGACCTTGCTTTGTTTCGGATTTCCAGTGATCATGCTCTTCAGTCGAGGTGTGAGTCCATGACTGGCATGTAGTGATATTCAGCAGTGGGTGAGGCCTCATATCACACCTCTAGGAGCTGTCTGCACCAGGGTCGCTGAGCCGTGACCTCAAGCCTGCGGTGTTAACTGGTTTAGCCAGGTGGCAATAGCAGGGGGTGGAGGATTTGGTGGGTTGAGCATTACAAACCCTATGAGCTGATCAACCCCAGAGTATAGAACAACACATTCTCCTCGCCCGGCTTTCACCCACACTTCTCCAAAAAAAAATAAACCTTCATAACATGTGCACATGTTTTACTGAACAGATTTTGTCAACGCAGTCCTCATTGCAAAAACAGAAGAGGAGAAGAACTCCTTTTCCATGACCAATCAAATGACCTTTAAACTGTGTTTTAAATGAAGTGTTCATTTTAGTCCTACATACGTCCCCACGCCCCAGGAGTTCTTTGACTAAATAGAAATGCAATATTCCCTTTAGTTCAGTAGTGTAGAATTACAAAGTACATTTACTCAGAACACAGTACGATTTTGAAGTGCCTACATTTTATGATACTTTAGACTTCTACATTTATGAAGGAAATAAGCTCCTAAAGTTTGTTAATTTGCAGATTAAGATTTTATATTAACAGTTTATGAGTCTTCAAACAAAATCTTTAGGATTTTAATCCTTAATCCTGATGTAAAATCCACCAATGCTGTAAATATTTTCCAACCTTAGTTGATATAATTAGAAACTAAAATATACTGAACATAACGAATTAGGAAAAATAATAATACATAAAAGTGTATTTAAAAGTTGTATAATAAAACTCCATCTACAATGTAATTTTTTACTGAATAACAATAATTACTTTTGATACTTTGAATACATTTTACTAATACTTTTGTTTTACTTTATACTTATTTAGGATTTAGATTGTGTTTTATTTGTAATGAAGTAATTCCACAAGTGTAGTCTTATTACTTTTACTTAAAGGTGCTAAATTTGGTTGCCTCCACACGACTCTCAATATGGCAACGTCTGAACCTGCTTGCAGCTAACATTACTAGCAGCGCTAACAATGCAAACAATGGCAAAACCACCAAAAGAGCTAACAGTGTTTGCCTGAGGGGGAACCGGAGGTTGAGCGCTATGCTGCTGTGATGAGGCTGTCTGTCGGGACAGTGTCATCAGCTGTAACCCGCCGTATGAACGCTGCACAGTGCAGAGCGAAGACCATGAACTATCCAATGGGGCACGCTCACATGCACTGACATGCACTAAAAGTCCGGCTAAAGCATATGATGTCATTCATCCCCCAGGAATGAAGGACTTTCAGTCTCTGTCAGGCAGACAGTGCATGGAGATATTCACCTTGCATAGGTCACCTGTGATATCGACAACAAGTAGACAACACCAACTTGTAGGTAACAGCGTCCTCCAAGCTAAACAAAAAACAG
Organism: Cottus gobio; assembly: GCA_023566465.1. Taxonomy (NCBI): domain Eukaryota; kingdom Metazoa; phylum Chordata; class Actinopteri; order Perciformes; family Cottidae; genus Cottus; species Cottus gobio. The sequence goes on along the minus strand of CM042224.1, from coordinate 18,046,774 downwards.
GTTGAATGTGTTGTGTTGGTCGATGTGTTTGTGAACAAACATATTGTGTGCTGTAGTTTGGGGAGGGGGGGAAGTACTCTGTCAGTACATATACCCGTTTCATTGTACGGAGGATCTCTACAAATAATATTTGTAGAGATCCTCTCTTTGATGCCTTCAGAGGACTCTATCATGAAATGATTGGGCTTCAATGTGAGACGTATGGCTTACATCTAAAAAATAATATGAAAAAGGCTATGCAACCACAAGGACACCTCACAGAGCTGGTTTTGCAGCTTTGCTCCGGCAAAAGATCCTCACTCTGCGGCATAAGTGGACACATCTTATTGATTTTCTTTCAAGCCGGATTGCATTGATTGCTTTGTATATGGCAGGCGAATCCAGCTGGTTGTGCGTCCATTGGGACAAAGTGGGGAGGCAGACAGGGAGCTGAGGCCGGGTGTGCCACAGCAGGGGGCCAGGCTTCATTACACCAACTAAGAGCCCACTGGCCTAACGCAACCCCTACCACGACCCCCACAATCTCCATCCTCTACTTACCCCCAAATTAAACTGAGAGCTTTTTAATTATTTATCAATACCATGCACTCATTGTGGATCAATCAGTGTGAATGGTTTTTAAACATTATGAAGGAGCCTGCTCCAATGGACTTTAGAAAATTGATCGTAATCTTTTCCATTATGCCTTAAGTAAGGATGAGCACTGGTGACAGTGGTGTTGGTAATTTGAGGTTTGGGCGAGGATGAAGTCGAGCACCCCAGGAGTGCTCCCTTGCCTGAACAGAAGTGTGCTTCAGTAAAGCCAAACAGTATCTGTGCTGAGAGGCCATCTCTTCCTTCGCCATTAATCAAGCTCTTAAACAGGACACCTCATCTTATCATCACATCACACTGTACTCACAGAAGAGGGCAGGCTTCTTCCTGGGCCAGAAGCACCACACACCTCCTCAGAGAACACTTCTCAGAGCAAATTACACAGGTCCTCACCACTCCCAAGGTTTAGTAAAGCTTGATTCATTGTGCTTCTAAGGCCTCCGAATGAACCTAAGCAACCTTAACTTTCCCTCTCTGCCTCCATATTTCTCTCTGGGTGCATCATGTCAAGCAGAGTGAGGAGCTATTCCATCTGGAATTATTAGCCAGAGACACACAATGCAATCTAATTTCATACCACCACATTCAATCACTATGAATTCAGTGTCGCAGGGGCAGTAAATAAGACATGGGGTGCAGGTATTTCAAAATGAATTGAGGCTTGGGGATGAATTTCCATACTTGAAATTTTATGAAATTAGAAAAAGATCACCTGTCGTTCACTTAGATTTCTGTCCATTCAAGAGCTATGAGTAAACACTCTGATATTGAATTCAGAAGATTGTTTGTGAGGGAACAAGCCAACATAAAGCAGGACAGTATAATGAGATTCTTATTTCAACCTTTTTTTTCTGGTTGGGGTGGAATTGGATTATAGGGGACTTATTTGTATGTGATATTGTGCACTGCAAAAATAAATTCGCACCTATTCAAATTGAAATCAGTCCTAGGTGCATCAGATAATCCTTTTTAAGATAGTATGAACTGACAGTCCAAGCCCACACACTGGAAAGAAATAATCTATCTACAACAAAACAGATATATAGCCTACCTTGCCAAATGCATTCGAAGATTTTTTTATCACAAATATTTACCAGTCGAGTAGGTGCTTGATTTTTTTTTCTCCAAGAGGCATAAACAGTTGCATCCATATTCATAGAGAATTTGAGCCTGTCTCCCAATCATCATGTCACAAAGAGTCTTAGCAAAAGCACCTTCCCAATAGCTCAGTTTGTCGCTGGATCAGGAAACCTGATTTTGTTTTGAATCCTGGAGCCTTTGGAGACGTCAGGCCGTATCAGCAAAGAAGCCTGTGATGGCTGCAGTTTTACAGCATGGCGGCTCCAGCTGCTCATGAATCTTTTTGAAATGGCTTATTTCTGAGGGAGTGTTGAGACGTAAGCCTGAAAGAAGGACAAGGTTTAGTGCGAAGATGAGCGGTGGGTAGCCGCTGCGAGGATGTGATGTGCTCGTGGTGGTGTCAGTGGTTGTGGTGAGACTGTGAGAGGCTCTAATGTGAGAAAGGATGAAGCAAAGACAGAGAGAAAGATAGGGTGGTGTTTTGGTGGTGGGCGGGTGGGTGTAATGTAACCTTGACATGAACCCAAACTAGATGTGAGCTTCAGACACATTTGTCCTGATGCTGCGGGCATTCATATGAGCAGCTTAGTGCTTTATCTTTCCACCGGCTGAAAACAAGTGGGCCTGCATGATGTCCAGTCAGGGATCTTGTGCATTATAAGCCTGTGGTTCAGGTGGTGTGAGGCCATATCTGTTGCACTGAGCTCTGAGCTGATGACTCGCAGTGTGTTCTCCCTTCATCTCGACCCTCTGTGTCCTGCTGGAGCATTAAACCCATTCAGAGTGGTGCAGGGAGCAAGTGTGGACATGTTGTGAAGGCCAGGCCCATTTCGATAGAGTCACCTTCATATTCCGTGCTCCTCCCTGCTAGAACTTTGTACATTATGCAGTGTGTTGAATTTTTTAGACCAGCCCAACACCTATTATTTGTCCACAAAGAGCAGGCCTGTAAACATATGTAGGAGGATGTTGTCCGAGAGTTTAAACATCACAGCCCTTACCCTTATTAATATTTTAGGTTTTTACAGGTCCTCCCAGTTCTCAACATAAGGCTGTCCTGTCTTTTTTCTCTCTCTGTCGTCAATGTATTCCATTAGTTTTCCCTGCAATGGGCGCTCCTGGTAACTAAAGCACAATTTATGTTTTTATGATTGTTTTGGCATCTTAATGCCTTTCGTTATGATTAGGTAAGGATCATGGTTTTGATGAGAGGAATAGTTCACCTTTTTGGCAAATTTGCTTCCTCGCTTTAATGGCAAGAGTTAGATGAAAAAATCAAGATAACACAGTCGTACGCTAAATAAGGAGTTAGAGCAGCCAGTTAACTGAGCCTATCATGAAGGCTGTAAGCAGGAGTGGAGTTCACATATCACTTTATTCATATATTCAAGAATATATTTAACTAGGAAAAGCCACATTGACATTGAAAATCTCCTTTACAAGAGTGTCCTGGCCAAGACACGGCGCATCACATTACACAAAGTTTTACGCATCCAACACAAATGTTACATAATAGCATTTTAGGTCACAGCATGAGTATACCAAAACAGAACTCAGGTCATCATGTCCTGGTTCATATAGGGGAAATTAGCTTAGTCAAAGCATGTACAATTTTTTCCCTCCAACTCTTTCAATCTATGTATGAAAACACTTAAAGAAACCAGCTTCTAGACTAGACTTGATTCAGTATGCAAAAAATTCCAAGTGCAAGGGGCAGCATACCAAAACGCCTGTGATAGAAAGCACTATAGTTCACAGTTCAGGGAAAGCATAGTTCACCATCACGACAAGTAACCTAGTTCATGACAACTGCAGTGGGGTTAACTTTTATATAACTCACCTGTGTAAATCCTATTGTACTTAAAGTTAGGCGTAATTGAGGTCCTGGTCGCTTTGAGTGGGTGCTGTCCCAGGTGCTACCTTCTAGCTGTCTGCTCGGCTGCTTCATTCAGCCGCAACTCCACCCAAATTCCACCTCTTTGCCCATTTTTTAATTATCCCAGACAGTTGTACATGGGAGCAGAGCAGTAAACCATTAGGATAATCTCAACTCTGGTAGGCAGCGCCATGGCTAAGTAAAAATATTGAATATAATTTATTTGCATTTAGTCTGAACACACCTTTTGGCTGCACATTTTGAGAAATCGACAATAACAAAACAATCAGTCACTGTGCAAGGCACCTCCTGTCCTAAATTTGACATATTAACACAATCAATGTGTTATTGTGAACTGTGTAAAACTGCTTTTCAGCACAAAAAGACAGCCTACCATCTCAGATTTAAAGTCTGTGTGACAATATTACAGTTTCAGCCCGTGTGATTGATTTAAAGCACTTCATTTGGTTCAGTTCAGTTCTCAGAACAGATAATTAAAAGTTACAGGACGTTACTTCAATCAACACAAGGTTTTTGTAAGAATAAAACCAAAAAATATATAATGTGTTTATTAGTAAGCTCTTTGGACAGAGCCAGCTAATTAGAGTTAGCTTATTTCCCGTTTCCAGTCGCTAAGTCTCCTAGCTGCAGCTTCATGTTTAACAGACAGACATCAGTGGGGTATCAATTTTCTCATCTAACTCTCGGCAAGAAAGAGAATATGTGTATTTCCCAAAATGTTCATCACATCAGATAGGGAGAGACAACTGTGATCCACTGGAACTCTCTCTGAAAACCCTGTTCCCTCTCTCAGTGTGAAGTAGCCAACAAACACTTTGAGGAGCCCACACCGACAGAAAAAAAAGTTATTTGGGTTGTAATGAGTGACCTTTCCATGAAGCAGCAAACATGCATTTTTATGCCAGGGCATAAATAGCTGAGCTACATAACAATTAAGGTAACCTTTCTGTTTGAATAAGAGGCAATTGCTCAGAGAACTGAAATAACATGAATGATAAATTATTTTCGTAACCCGGTGCACAGAGGCTGAAGAATAAGGAACAATGAAGTGGGGGAGGGAGAAGTAGCGCCTTGTCTCAATTGTAAATCCCAGTTATAATGCCTCGTTAAAAAGATTTGGGAAGGCGAAACAGAAGCAGGCACAGTCTCTCTTTCTTAAAGGTAGACAGGTCTCAGTGGGATTCATTAATGTGTGTCCCGGTGGTAGTCTTCCTCTTACAGCACAATCGCCTGGGTTAGCACCAATCCTGAAATTACACCTAATTGGACAATTACTCAAACTCAGAAACCTCCTGCAATAAGCCAACAAGGCCCCTAATAAACACCTTGTCTTCTAATAAAAACAAGGAAGTCATTTGCGTCACCCAAGAGACCCAATTTTTTTTTTTATCTGTGCTAAATTTATTTTAAAAATAATTGCATGTGCTATGAATGAGAATATTAAAAAGGTAGCAGAGAAAGGGGAAAGAAAGTGTGTGAGGGAGAAAGAAAGGCAGCAATGCAAACCCTACCTTAGGCTCAGTGTTGCAGTCTGCTCTCCTGGGGGAGAGCTCATTTGTTCCACAGATAAGCGCACTGCACACTGCACTACTGTAATATTATTGCTGTCATACCATAATGAAATAATTACTGTTTTGTCTTCCTTTCAACCAACCAAGCCCATCCTATTCTCTCTGCTTTGACCCCTCCCCCACAAATATTGGGCAGAGACATATTTCTTCCACATGTTAAATGTTAATTAAACAATGACAGTGATAATAGATTTATTTTAGCCTCATCTTCATTGCATATATTCAAGGTTGCTTATAGTGTCTGTTGGGCGGATATACTTATGTGAAGTCAAAAAAAAGTTTGACATATGGGAAAAAAGGCATAGTCAGATGAGAATATTATGATACAAGTATCATTTTCTGTTCAATATGAAACTAGATCGCTTAGTTTAGCATAAAGACTGGGAACGGGGGTGGGGGGGGGGAATTGTCTCTAGTTTAGAGGTGCTGGCAGGCAGATTATTTTAACATTCAGTCAGAGACAGGCTCTCTGTTTGCAGCAAAAAGGTGAATAAGTGTATTTACCAAAATGTCCAACTAGATTACATTACATTATATTTGTATATTGTCACCAGCCACCCACCCCTACACCGTTGGTTCTCTATGGAGTTTCACGTTCAGATATGTTTTTATAAACACATTTGATAATTTCAGATCTCTGAATTTCTATAATTCCCAAGATGTATGGCGGTGGGGTTTACTTTGGCCGAGAACTTGGAGAGTCCTCTTTTATCTTCCTTGGTTGCCTGACCTTTCTGTGGCATGCACCACTCTGGAAAGTTAACAACCATTATCACATCTTGCTACTAACATTAGACAAACAGATAGATGAATAAATAATCATAGCTGACCTCACACAACCAGGGACAGCGGTCTAACACCTCTACTGATAAGGGTTCACCAAAATGCCTCTCTGGTGCCATTACTGATGGAAGAGAAAAAAAAATTAAAAAAAGGAAAACAACCGGATGGGGATGAGAACCCACAAGAGGTGGACAGTGACAAATGGTGTGGAACAAACAACACAGGCAGCCATCTGAAGGGAAGACAAGAGTAATACTCACAAATAATTAACTGGGTAAATATTGGATAGCAGACTGACTAATTACTTCACACGTCTCACTGCGCTCTCATTATTGTTGCGTTTAACCCTTTCCCACAAGGCGGGGCTGTGCGATGAGCTTGACTCTTTACAGGAGAGAGGATGAATCTCTTACTTTTCAGTATTTTTATTTATTCATGCAGTTGGAAAGCAGAGATGAACACACAAGAGACACATCTGCAAGACTTTAAGCCAAGGCCAGTCAAAGGAAGCATGAGAGGAAATATGTCAAATGACCCCACTGACTGTTATACCACACTGACTATATACGTATATATATATATATTACTATTTTATCGGTGATGGCCTTTTTTACGAGCGTCTGACGACGGTGCTGAGGATGAGTGTGGTGATGGTGCTGCGGAGTGCGGTATGCACACAGTGGTAAAGGGTCATTTATCTCAACAGCCAGTCACAGATTAACTAGCACATCACATGTTAAAAAGAAGCTGATGCTACTTGTCTTTAAAACTATCTATAAAAACAAAAATGATATGTAAATATTCACCTCTGTCTTTGAGAGATGCCTTCCTCTCTCTCTCTCTTCACTCCTTCACTGTCCCCAGACATTGGTCAACATGGACTGCCTTGAGTCCGGTATTTGTTTTGTTGAGGAAGTGACTGTTTGGCCGGATGGGAGAGATAGAATAGAGCGGTTCTGACCAATAGAAGAGCTCGAGCTCTCGAACGAGCACAGAACTATGTGCACCTGTTTGCAAACGTAACAGGGTTGGGTGTGAAGAACATATAGGGAGTATGTTCAGCCATAATTTATTGAAAAAAGTGACGACAAGAAAAATAGATTAAGAGGTTTATAAAGTGTTTCCACCATGACAACTGGTCCCTGTTCTCGGTAGCTGATGTGAATTTGAGCAGACTGCAGCTGTTATGCTCTGTGAAGGTCAAACCTGCTTTCTCAACGTACACGGGGCACTGAAAATATATACTTTAGGTTACGTGTTGCTTGAAGACCAGAGGGTGTGGATATGAGCTGTTTGTTCCTCAATGCTAGTTCATCTTACATTAGAGGTCCGACCGGCAGTCCTCAGGTAAACTGGTGAATCTGCTCACACAAGGACGTTTCTCCAATAATCTGCAAGCCGGTGGTTAATGACAGCAGCTGTGAGGCAGGCATGCACCACTTCCAAGCTGATTTAAGTTTAACGAGCCACTCCAAAGTGCTATTGATTCAAATCCATATTTGACAGGATACACTGTGAGCATATATTAAATGGATAAGAACACCTCTTGGACACTCAGAGACCATTGCCGAAAGAAAGACACAGCATTAAGCACAGATAGGATGTCTTTTGTTGAGTGATCAGAGTTGTGTGGAGTCTGTATATGGATCATGGCTCTATGTTATACCTTGCTTTTGACAATTTCGTGTTGAAGAAAAAGGTAAACACATTGAACAACCATTAGAATTCTCCTCTCCATCTAACCTGCCAGCAGCATGTTTTATAGCGCATTTTTATTATAATTAAACATTTACAGCATGTCTTTTTTTAACTGTTGACGGCAGCAGGTCTCATTTAGTAAAAAAACGAGAATTAGAATATCACAAGAATTTTTTATTGAGAAATTACCTGAAGAAGCTAAACAGCATAGCTAATCTGGAGTCATTTGAGTTGTAGGTTACACTATGAACCAAGTGTTACTATTTTACATCCAAGCTGCTGAAGGACAAAATTCTTCATTTTTAATGGGACAACTGCTTAAAAACGAAGCTAATTAAAAAGCTATTTCTCAGCTTTTCTTATCCTCCAACACCATACAAACCAATGGAGATGGTCAGTGAATCAGTTGTTGTTCTTCTCTGGTCTTCAGCATTAGCACAGCCACAGTTCAAAACAGGAATAGTTGTTATTTTGGGACTTCATTCTGAAGTCCCATTTCAACAATGAAATAATTTTATATGTACCCGGTAAAGCAATATTTTTTATGAAGTAAATTACTTTAGATCAATCTCTTAACTCTCAAACTGGGTCCTATTAATTAAAGTGGTGTTTGAGAAACAGCTCCATCATACTGAGAGAAAAAACAAAATTTTTCTACTTTACAGTTGACAAGGAAAGCGTCACTATAATTATCAGCAGCTATAAATAGCACTAATTATAAGTGGCACTTAGAGAAATTGCACAGATGGGTCAATAATGTAAGGACTACAAAATATATCTGCTGAACATTACCTGAATCATAACCCGAGTCAAACAAGAGAAACCCGTGACCTGCTGCATCTGTATGACGAGAGCTCCACAATGCCCATGACAGCGGAGGGGTTGAAGAGAAGAGCGGCAGCGTGGTAACTTTCTGTTCTGTATCCCTGCTTTTATGATCGTTTTTTTCTTCATGGTAAGATGATGAAATTAAAAATGCCTGCTTGATTACAGGCATTTTTGAAGTGAGGATAACAAATGTTTTCAAAATGGACCATGAGTTGGAATCTGTTTTCCCCACCAACCCAACTGACAGCTTCCTAATGCTGCCACATTAAAGTGGTTTTCCAGCGCGTGTGATGCAGCTTTAACTAGGTCCCGGGGGCATTGTTAGTTATCATTGCCTACTGCTGGAGTGAGCCCTGGTGAAAGCAATTTTAGCTTTCCTCCCAATCAGTGGTGCAACATGAGAGATGGCCAACGAGAACAAACGGCCCGGCTCACCACTTCCCGCCGCCGATCTTATCTGAAATGCTGCTCCTGTCCCGAAAGGGCCTACTAACGCAACAGCCCATCCCCTCCCTTAAAAAGACATGAGATGGTTGGCCCCAGGCCCTCCCAATTCATGCAGATATCCGTAAATTAGACTCATAGAGACAGACCAAAACGTCCTCTGAGGGTATTAGACATGAGCACTTATGCCACTGAACATGTGAGAGGCTTTCCGGGAGTGCAGAGGGTATGATCAAAATACATGAAAATGCCATCATGAAGTCCCACCACAGCCGAGGTTTTACATGTTTCTATTTTGGTCTGTTGTGCATGTTCTGCTACGGCATCAAAACACTCATACCTACGGGCAAGGTAAATTCAAATCACAAATAATGATTTTTCTACCTACCGCCAGTGATGTATTTATTTCTTGCAATGGACAAAATGTTTTCCAAGAAGACAGCGCTACCGTTAGCAAGGCGTAAGTGATTTGAAGAGCGCGAGTCAACGTTGTTTTTATCAGGTCCTGAACAGATATGTTTTCAGATGGATGGCCCCAGTGATCCTCGGGATCATTATGTTTGTGGTGATTAACTCTGCTAATGTTAATGCTAATGTACCATAACGACCATAGGAGAAGGCTGAGTTTTTAAATCTGGTGTTTTAAAACAGTTGATGTAAATGCCATACATGTTTATTCATTGTATGTGTTTTTGCCTGTGAGTGAGTGAGTAAACAATTGTGCGAGTGCATGAGTTAGTATGGAATGAAATCAGTCTTAATTAATTAATGCACACATAATGATTCACACAAGTTTTATTTGTATATGAATGACTCTCTAAAAGAATACTTTTCAATCTACAGTGTAGTTGTCATTGTAAATACAATGTAAAAATAAATCCACATATTAAAAGAAAAGATTCAAGAATATATTTTGGATGTACACACAAATATTTAGTTTTAAATAAATTTAATAGGAATCCACAAATATATGTATTTAAAGGGATATGCACATTTCAAAATGTTTTTTTCCTTTCATATTCAAACTTTTGAATCAACATTTTCAAACTAAATGTGTGTACACATACACTTACATCGCTTGATTGACAAATGCATTTTCTTTCAACAGGGAATTATCTGTAGCCAATTAATGTCCATTAATTTCAAGCCAATGACATGAGGTGTACTCTTACGTCTCCTGGATGTAGCAAAGTGGTCAAAACGTTTGAACAATCAAAAGTGTTCAGATAAGTCAGTAAAGATCTCAAAGTGGATTGAAAGTTACATTCACAATGTTGAAGGAAAGATCACCATCTGTCACACAAATATGTATCAAAGCTAATTTAAACATTAGCTAACATTCACCAGGCTGGGGATTGGTGATGGACCTGTTACGGGGGATTCCTTCCCATCCTGTTCTCAGGTTCCCACCAAGGCAATGACGTAAACACACATGGGGTTTGCCTATTTGAATATTAAGGAGACATCTAATTGGCTACAGATAATTCCCTGCTGAAAGAAATGCATTTGGGAATCAAGTCACGTCAGGGTAGTCTAAAAAAAAACACGACCCAAAGTTCATACATGACAAGCAGTTTGTAAATGCTGGTCCATCAGTTTGAATATAAATGGAACATCAATATGTGGATTATTTTTACAACTTTATTTATAGATGAATAAAAAAATACAATTGTGAATCCCTCTGTGTGCATTCATTAATATTGAGACTGATCCGACTCCATAAATGAGTGAGTGAGAGCCACGCCACTGTCAAAACAATCAATTTCTCCGGTTCTCTGAACTGAATCCAAATGTGAAGGAATCAATTAATCTTAGCGAGGACAGTCCTTTATGTGTTTTATCCACCAGCAGGCAGGCAGGCAGCAAACGGACTGCTGCTGATGTCCTTAACACTAGAGCAAACACACACACACACACACACACACACACACACACACATTAAAGTACCATACCTTTGTTATTTATGTGACAATCCTTGCACCTCAAATTGTGATTGTTTTACATTTCAGACAACCTTTTTAGAACACAATCATCATTATAACCATGCTGTGTTAATGCAGCTGTAGGCAAGTTCTTGTGGTCGTGTGGGAGACACATCTTGGACGTCAGAGCTTCCTGCTGAACTTTAGTGATGCAAGAAGCTAAGAAATTCACATTCTCATTCTCATTTCAACGTGTTTGCTTATTGCTGGTCTTCCAGGTTTAATCTTCTAAAGATGTATCTTATTATGCTGTTTTAGGTATTGTTTTTTTTTCTAAACATGTGACAATATGCAACATTCCAATAATACAGTAAATAATATAGTAAAAAGGAGAACAAAAATCATGGAAAAGAGAAAAAAATGTAATATTGCAATGACAAGAACAGAAACTAATGTTTGCCTGGATAGTACAAAATGTAAATAAATGAGCTACAACATAAAAAAGCACCACTTTAATCTAATAATTTGTACTCTACACATGTTGGCAATGATATAAATAAAAAACAGTTTGGTGCCTTCATGGTGAATAAAGCTCTAATTACCTCTCCCTCACCCACTAAAGCTTTTATAGGCTTTGCCAGGCTCCTTTTCCTCTTCTCTATTCCTCTACTTCCTCTTTCCAGAGTGCCGTGATTTTGCTAATATCGGATGTCAGATAGTCCAGGTGTACGAAAAAGAGAGTGGTCTTAGAGACAGGCTGAGTTATGTGGCTGTCTGAGGTCTTATTACCAGTGCGCTGCCTACAGGCAGTTTACACATTAGGGAATACATTGAGCATCGCTCATACATTACCTCAACTTAAACAGCTGATCGATACTGGATATTTTGTGAGTTCTCACAAATAGGAATCACTCCATGACACTTACCATGTGATTCATCCTGCTGCTCCGCCCACAGACATTGTTTTTTCACCAGTAACTTCCTCTGATAGGATTATCGCAGTATTGCAGCAGTCAGCTGTATGTTTTTTGTTTATTATTATTTACCACTTTTAAGTTTTATTTTTAATGAACTAGTTAAAGACACTTTGATAAGCGTGGATTTCAGTGTGCTTGTCTGTATATATTGCAGATTTTATGCATCATAAAATAATAATTTCTTGGCACAGTGGGTCACAATTGAGTTTGTGGAGGTTGATGATTAAGATAAAAACACATTGTGGTGTATTGAGGTAAGTGACCTGCCGCTCGGTTCAGATAAGACTCCAATTAATCCAGGCTGAATTGCAGTAATGTAAAATAAAGATAATTACTAAATCACCAGGCTACATTGCTTTGATAGATTTTTGTTACTCAATGTTATTGCTGCAAGGAATAAGAAATTAAATGGATTATATCACAGCATTTTCAGATGGATTACAACTGCTTTTAAATAACCGCAAGAGCAATTTCATCAGCCCTGCAATTCGAGAAGCCACTGACAGGCACTGCATGATTCAAATTGAACTTGCTCTCATCATTTTAATAAAGCGCTTCAGTCTTCACCCCCAACCGGCGCACACACACGCAAACACACAAATTGTGCACAACATAGGCTCTATTTTATATGGAAAAATAGACACACATTTATAAAATCTACAGAGAGCTGCATCTGTTTTCCAAACTTGATTGAGCGTTTTGAATGGCTGCATGAAACAATAAACAAATTCAATACTTGGTGTCAATCAATCATTTTGATTTCAACTTTTGTGTCTTTTTGAGTCCTAGGTGAGAGGCAACACAAAATCAGGGCAATTTATAGACATAAGCCTTCAATAAACATGGCCCTGTGAGGAAGGAGATGTCACAGGAATTGTGTTTTATTTGCTGTGTTTGAAGTTCAGGGTTTAAAAACAGTAAATAGTGGACAAGTAATCAAAGGCATGTGATGAGAGATTTCACGGCTGGTTATCTCCAGGTCCTTGCTGCCATTTCTGTGTGTGCCGAGAGATTGTGGAGAGCTCAGCGTGCCAAGCGCCCAGGGCTGCTGCAGTGGCTGCTCTCCTTTAAAACCATGCTGGCACAGAGCCCCCTATCGAAGCCAAGGCCTGACTCCGTAAGCATTCATTATGGCATCCATTAGAATAAACATCTCAACCTCCCCCAAGACCAGCTCCCTCGCTTTTAAGTGCCGTTTGACAAGGCTGCATCCAAGCTGCAAAATGAGAAGAGGGCCCACATTTTATTGTATTTATTTATTCATTTCTGTATTTAGACCTTTTTTCAGACAGAAGCCTCTTACTGTTTTTACATGAAGAGCTTTTAAATGTTTGTCTCCAAGTGTTCCTGTCTCTATGGAAAACTGACAGTAACAGAGTGGAAAAGGGCCAATCGCTAATCTGTGTTTTTCTTAAGTGCAGGGCCACAACGGCATGTGTGCCAACACTTAAAAATGTGCATATGGAATATACAATGTTTGTTAAATCAGTTTTGTCTATGGCATGGGAAATATTCAAGCAGAAAAGCTAACCCAGAAATGAACTTAAATCCAAAGTGTCAGCCTTTGTTCTTATCTGAAGGGCACATCTGGAGACTAAGTTTAATCAAGGTGGGCCACAGAATGCAGAGTGCGTATTGAAGCAATCGATACAGGCAGGCTGATGGTAAGTATTCCACAAACCTCATGAAAGAAGTTGCAAGTTTAGAAAAATCATAAAAAATGCAAAGTCAAGGGATACATCAAGTTCAGTTATTAGTATCAGACACACAGTAAATACACAAATCTGGTAGTTTGTGCTTGTAAAAGATTACAAGAGTCAAACAACTAACAGACAAAACATGCTGCTTCCAGTCTGGATCAACACCTCTATTGTTCCTCATTGTAGAAGACGGATCAACTTGGGATCCAGAGTTTTCATCTTAAGTTTTAAATTCAAAAAGAGGATATCACAATAACAAAGTGCAACCATCAATGTGAGGAATGTGTCTCTTTCCCTGCTGCAGCTGCTCTTCTGCCAACAAAGCCTGTTTGGGTAGAACAACAAAAGAGAGCAGTGGAACAAAACACCAGGCATTATCATCACCATTATTGACAATAACAACAGCAGTAATAACAACAACAAAGGGCATCCTGAGATATCAAGTCACATTTGTTTCCCCATTTGTTGCATGAAACGTACTGTAATAAGGCTGCCTTTCCACTTTCATTTGGAGTGCCAGGCTTGTCAGCGGGCCACGGACACGAGGCTTTCATCAGCTCGCTTTTTACCCAGCCAACTTCACTCTCAACCTAACTAGGCCAACAGGCTTGACACTTTGCGTTGGAGTACGAAGTCCCACATAAATGAAATGCAGATGATTGGTAAAATGATATGATACACAAAAGCAAGTGTCATCAGGCTGTCATGTCTGCCTTGTTCCCCCTTGGTGTGTAGTGGCATGCCTTGGGCCACGTCGACTGCCCCCCTCCCTCCCTCCCTTCAGATGCAGTCCAGGGACGCTGGTTGTCTGGCTGGCTGACTGACAGGCAGAGGGAGAGATGAACTGGATTGGGCGGCATGTTCGCCGTAATGCAGACGGAGAAATAAAGAGAGACCAGCAGTCAACAACTCATAAGTAAATCTTTTTAAGAGTGAAAGTGAAAAAGATGCCAAGACAGTCACTATAAAACTTTAACAAGAGAGTCACAAAGGAAGAGAACGCCTTGCCGGTGTGTGTGAAGAGGACAAGAACGAGTGGTTTACAGATTATGGGACTATTCTCCCTTCTCGTGTCCCTCACAGCCAGTGATTTTCAGATTAGCTCACTTTAAGAGATTCAAAGCTGATATTCTTCACCAGCAGCAACTCATTTCTGCCGTGATGCTGACGCTCTAGCTATCACATGCACCTAAATGTAACTTTCTAATTTAGTAAACAACTCTGCAGTGCTGAAATATAGACGTCATATTAGATAAAAGGTACTCTTCTTCCTCCTTTCTTAACAATGGCTCCAGTTCATTTGAATGCAAGCTGATTTCAGTTAGGCTTCTGCGTTTTGACTTTGGTCTGCGAATCTGATGAAATTCTTACTAGTCCTTGCTCTCTGTCTGTGCACACAGTTTTTTTTTATTTATTTATACATGGATCTATATTTGAGTCCTGTTATCTCTGAAATTATTTTCGGATAATAATTGAACTAAACCATATCTCAACACACACCTCTGACTTCTACTTACATGCTCCTCCATCATCTCCCTCCACAAACAATAGGGGGAGCAGTGAGGAAAGAAACAGACTGGTGTTGTTTCTTGGAAATTAAGCAAATTGGATCATTTGCTGCTTGGATGCAGTAGAATGATGTTCCTCCTCTTCAAATTTACAAGTAAAGTACCTAATAATGCCAAGCAATTAGGAAGGACTGCCACTACACAACAGGGACTGGAGTGATTACTAATGTGGATTAGGCTGCATTATCCAGCCCGTGGAAGGAGAGGGGTCGACACTGAAAGGTGGTGTTATACGAGCACCAAGGACAATGCCTTAAATGCCACACTTCAGCAGCGAGAAGGGATTTGTCTCTAATTAATTTCCAAAGATTTCTGTCGTCTACGTTTCTGAAGGCCAGCTTGGTGGAAACTCAACACTGAAGTGCCCTCCAGTAGTAAAAGCCCTGAAAAAATGTTCAACATCATTAAAAATATCAAGTATCTTTTGCTTCCTCCTCTCTCACACTACATTATCTACAGTAGTTCTACCTTTTCTGTTAATGATAAAACACTTCACTGTTGCAGTTCAAAGTTTTAAACTTACAGTGTAAAGAAAGCAGCCATTGTATTGTCTATACAGGGCATAAGCAAACTCTTTGGTTAATTAAAATACAGTGAAGAACTGTATATATTTCGTCTGCTTATTTATGTGACAGTTAATGTACAATTTGCTTTTTTACTATGCTCAATGGGACTAACTTTAGGAGATTTTGAAGGAAAATCTTTAGCATTCTCTCCGTTTCCTAAACTTTGCACCACAAACGTGCTAATCTCTCATCAGAGAAATGACTGCAGGGCAGTTTATCTGAGCTCTGCCATCTGACGAAAGGGTTTAGTGGCGACGAGGGATGTGGTTCTGGATGACAGATTTTAATTACAGGAACAGAGGCTAGTGACACTCGAATGACCAGTCGCAGCTTACCATCAGCCAATCATCGCTGATAACCAGATGATGAGCACAGATCGACCAATTAGCTGTGAAAGGGCAGCAGTGCCACATCAGCTTCAGTGCTGCTATGCAGTATGATCTTCATTGTAGGAGCAAATCTCAGAAGACAGACTTCAGAAGTCGTGTCAAAGTGGCTAAAATGTTGGTCTGTAAACAGGCCGTAGCATCTTCAAGGCCCTTGTATCAGGTCTGAAGCATGTTTTGCAGCCATGCCGTGTAAAATATCACTTTGTAATCAGGATTAGTCTTTTTTTGTTAAATTGAAAATTACACCTAAAGTCTTTTTATGTAACACTATTGTATTGGTATACTTAATAGTATGGTGTTTCTCGTCATCCACAGTGTATATGATTTTACAAAAAAGACACCCAAGTTTTTAATTAAGTCCAGTGCCAAATGCTCCTGTGAGGGCATAATAATTTGAGCTACTAGGTATGTTATAATAGTATGGCAAGATGTTAAAAAAATATCTTCTGTTCAAGCTGTTTTCATCATGTACGTCTTGTACTTGATGTGCCTGTTATGAACAGACTCCATTGTGAGTAAAAAATAGTTTCCTACAAAATACACAACAACTTTCAGCAGCTTGCTTCAGTGCTTGATTGCTCATGCGTGTGGCTGTTGCTATAGTGAGTGTAGTTAATATCGTCACTGCGATCATATTTGCTTTAGATCAGTGGCTGCTCCTGCACTGTGAGTGTGAGATGCTCAGGCCAACAGCAGCGCAGGCCTTTCCTGCCGCACGCAGAGCATGGAGTAGAACCAGAGCGGCTTCGTGCTCGTTATTCTGTAGTCGCAGCCTGCTGGTCTGTAGATACATAGGCATTTAGGCGAGAGGCTGGGAGTAGTGCAGTGTGAATGGTAACACCCAGGACAGATGACATGGCGAGGGAAGAGGGGCCTCTCCCCCGCTGAGCCATGGTGGCATCACAGGGGCGGAAAATGACAATTCCTTGAAAAGGTCATACAAGACGGCTGCACTGTGATACGAGCTTACAGCCAATCTGACAATCTTAATTCAAATCATGACATTCCCCCAAAAAGTAGAACGTTTTCATCTCTCCATGTCAGAACAGCAGTCTGACCTTTAGCATGTAAGAACTTCACTGAGTTTTAACAAATGCTAATCAGAGCCCTTCATTAACGGGGTCGCGTTCCACGCACACCTTCATTTGCAATTTATGCATTTCACACTGAGATTCATACGACTTCTGTTATATTCTATTAATTCACCTATATTTTCTATCAATTGAGCCATCTCAAATGACATGATGGATGTCATTATGAGAAAGCGGTCATGATGAAAAGAGTGATGCCTTTTGTCAAATTCTGTACCATTTAATATTGTGAGTTTTAAATACGCTTGTAACCTCACACTGTAAATGCCAGTAAGTAGGTCTATTTCCCCTTATTTTCCCCACATCAGGGATTATTCCCTCCTAAACTGGAAGAAAGTATTTGACAATGAATTTCATGCTTCAACCAGCCCCCTACCCGCATGGCCAGTGTCGCCCTGCACCTTAATACCACTGCAGATGAAATGTCATGGAATATTTACCTGCAGAGTTACAAAGCCTACATCTGTTCACAGTTTCTGTATTTTATACTTGCTTTCTTAATAATCCGATCAGGTTATATCGAGGTTATAAAGTTCAACTCATAAGATTGCAAAAAACAGTCTAATTGTAAAGAAGTCTATGAGAAAATGATAATACGTCTCACTTGATTTATTACCTCAGTAAATATAAATACGACATGGACTGGCTGAGCCGGGGTTTGAACCACCGACCCTCTGATTGAAAGACCGAGTTGCTAACCACTGAGCCACAGTCGCCATAACTCCCACCCACCCTCCCTCAATACACACACACACACACACACACACACACACACACACACACACACACACACACACACACACACACACACACACACACACACACACACACACACACACACACACACACACACACACACACACACACACACACACACACACACACACACAGATATTGCACCAATCGGAACAAAGCCAACCAACCGCTTATAAAACCTTGTTAAAAGACGAGGTTTTACAAGTTATCCTGGTTCTATTGGAGCGTCTCTGTGTCACCAGTAACATCGAGGTCATCTCCCCATCCCTATGCATGGAATAAAATAGTTTGTTGAACTAAAAGTTAAGTTGCTCCAGATTTACAAGGAGCAAAAGCCAAGAAGCTAAGTGAGGGTTCAAATATTCACAGAAACGATCCATTCTCCAGTGTGCCCTGATCTGTGGGACAGTGAAACGATCCCGAGCTCTCGATGAAAACCAAACACAGGCAGCAATACCAACGGGCTACGGTGTGGACCCGGGGAGATAGGGCAGCAAAGCCTGCCTCACAGCTGGGTGCCCAGATTAATAGGCAAGATAGACATAGTGTATGTGTTTACTCATCACTGTGATTGTGCCTGTCTGAGACAAAGGCTTTATTTGAACAGGTCAGCATGGTAGATGACTGTATGAGAAGCATTATAAATGAAGATAGGCCGAGAGGCCGCAGCATAATGATGTATACTCCATCACATCAGCCCTGTCTAAGCCACCTTGCCTTTTGAATATTTAAATCTCAAAAACCACCCCACCACTTCAGAGAAAAAGGCCTTTAATATATGAAACACCTATGCTGCTGTGTCTGTTGAGGAGATTTCAGGTTTTACAAGAAGCAGCACTTCAGGATGTGACCCAGTGCCGTGCATATCTTCTGTCTCATTGTAACGTTTCTCTTGCCGAGGTTAATGAGCTTGACACCCGGTGCCCTCGGCCTGCTTAACAGACAGTTACCCTGCACCCCTCCCTCTTTTCTCTCTGCATGCCGCCAACCTGCAGCCTAACATCTCCATGGCTGAAAACAGCAATTTCACTTAGCACATGAAGCCAGGGAAAAGTTATCAAGCAGCAGAGTCACCTGTGCTTTTCAAGGCTGTTCAGCAAGGTCACACGCTCAGCAATGAGCTGCATCTACTTGGTCATTCATGTCTTTTTTGTTTCATATAAGGTGCTTGCTGATCATTAGAAGCACTTTTCATGTTGTGCGGCGTACATTTTAACCAATCCTAATTTTTTAATGACGAGCAAACACAAGCCAATTCAAAGGACCTATCTTTAAATCTCTGGCCTCATACATTTTTAATTGAACATGATTGTAGCATTAACAGCTGAATATGCAGCCAGCCTTTTCTCACATTAGTCTCAGCCTTAAGTGAAAGTGCCTTAAATTAAAAGGCTATAGAAATCAATACAAGTGGCATCCATGAGAGAGCACATATCTTCGACAGTCTGTCTCCTAATGCATCACTCACCACATGCTCTGCTCTTGTGTCTAAAATCACTTAATGTGCAATAAGAAGCCGCCCACCTCAGATGTTGCCAAATACTAGAGATGGCCTGTCGGAGGAAGCTTAAAAGTTCGGTCTAATGCTACATTAATGGAATATCTGTCCCCGCCTCTTTGTAAGAGTGAAACGTATCATGCTGAGAAACGCTGTCAAAAGATGTTTAATGGAAGCTGGCACGCAACAAAGTCAAATCTAACATCCAGCTTTTATTTGATGCAACAAAAACATGTCAAAAAAGTGCATTCAGAACTGCTTTCAGAATGAGTTCATAATTTAACACATTAATTCAATATAGTATATTGTGCATGTTGCCTGGATGAGCATAGAGTGCTTGAGAGGCCTTCATAATATATATTTTAAACCACATCTAAATAAAATTCATTTCAGAGAGCCCAAATGTGATGATGGGAGACTCAGGATCGAAGCTTTCTGACACGAACAGAGATGGAGGTCTGAGTTGCCCACTGCAGGTCATTTCCACGAGACAATTTGATACAGATTTCTTACTGGCAGAAGATTGGCTGTTTTTCTTCCTCTTAAAGGTATAGTTCCTTTCTTAGCATGTATCCCTCATCTTCTTTCAATCGGAGGCTTTATCCTACACATAGACCCGAACACACAGATTTGTAAGAGCAAAATAGTGGATCTGCAGCGCCGGCGAGAGAGACTGCGGAGGACTGCATGAAAAGAACTCATTAAAAGTGTGACTCACACACGGAGACGCTGCAGCTTGCACTGAGTTGAGATTATTTGTGAGTAAATCCGAGACTGTTGTCCAACAACATATTTCGAATTGCCCCGGCACACACACACGTGTGTACACTTGCAGACACCTGTGCACACACACATACACACACACACACACACACTCCATTGCACAAGATCTTCCCTCATAGAGTGAGAGTCAAAACTGAAAAATAGATGAGATCTTTGTCACTCAAATGGCTGTAGGATTCTTAAGTGCTGTCAGAGTACGGATGAGGCCAACATGCATTATGGAAGACAGCGCCTTGCTAAGCGCCTCAGCTCTCTGCCTGGACCATGGCACAAAACTGTCTAATGGAGTTGAAGACATGGTAATTTCTCTGGCAACCTAAGATTCTATAATAATATATAAAGTTGGAAGCTAATTAATCTCAGAGGTATATCACAAGCGTAAGGCCTTTCTGCACTGGGGCTGCTAATTCCTTCCATCTGGGATGCTGAGGAGCATTTATGGGAGTTTACCAGATTAGCCCCAGAACAGGATCTTTAAAGGGAAATGCTTGTTCTCTTCAGATTGGAGATCTGTCCTTCTTGCACAACAGTGTGGGGGATAGGCCAATAAAGCCCTATTGTATGCTTATGTGACTGGTTTGACTGTAGGGCTAAATATGGAACTGCCTGCCCAAGAGAAACTAAAGCAGGACATGTGTGGTATTCATTTAAATCCATGTGGAGTGCATGCCTTTCCAATTACACTTGAAGTGGACTTTCTCCCAGAACATGCTCTTACAGAGCTTATAGTCCATCGTAGATACACATCTGTGTAGATTAACCAAAAACTTCTGTATTACACATTTTAAAATTTGACTTATCTTTAACTGTTAACTAATCGCTGTTTAGATGGCGGAGATCACTGAGTTCTCATTACTGCTACCATGATTTATGGAGACCACATTTTAACACAATGACACATGCACAATGATATTTGTCTCTTTCCAACACATAGAACAGTAATTCTGTGTGTTGCCGGTTTTAGCGAGATCTAGACCTGTCCTGATAAGACCAAGGTCATCTGTTAGGAGTGTCTGCATAAGAAATGAGTGCAAGCTCCCAGCAGACTCAGCAGGAAGGCGAGAGAGATGAGTTAATAGTCACCACTCTGGCTTTTAAGTCTATCTGCAGTCGTAGTTGACTTCCTAAGTCTCTGTCCATGGCTGGAACAGAGAGTGAGAATGTTGTTGAGCGAGCGACAAGAGCAGGAAGACAAAAAGAGACAAAATTGATGGTGAAAGAGAGACATAACAACAGAGAATAAGTGGATATGTGTTCATGTGGCACCGCCATCCATCCCCTTCCCCTAATCATTTTCAAAACCATGTCCCCTCTGTAAAGCAGTAAAGTTTTACTCTTTATTCACACACCAGAAATTCAGATTACCCATAGTGCCGCAGACTGGATCCAGAGTCAACTACGTTAGTTAAGTGAATTTCCCCATGTGCCATTTCGGGTGAGCAAGAGAAGCCGTCTCCCCTACAGTTTGTGTCAGTCACAGCTGGCAATGACAAATTATTAAGGTGGATTTGACATGAAATGTTGGACGTAGTCACCCTCTACCTTTTCTCCACCCATTAGTCTCTGAGAGGGGTACTTGACAGGGAGTGCCATCAGCTAGCATCAGCTCAGGCAGCACAGCTCTCTCTCCTCCCCCGCAGATGCACCTTGGGCCTGCAGTGGTCTCCTCCTCTCCTTTGTTCGGTGCATCTGTTCAGCGTCAGATGACAGCACTGATTAGCCTCACTCAGAGTCTTAATAAGACAACCCGAGTACAGAAAGGCAGCACAAGGAGAATACAGACACACAAGCAAAGTACATTCCCAGCCTGTGTGCTTACCCTACTCCCTTACCCTTAACCTCACTGCGACTCAGTCCTTAACCCTAATGAGGTCTGGAAAATGTCCCTCGCTGTTGGTGATTTGTTCAGCTTTCCCAGTCTGAGCATCTCTGCTGTTCTCCCTGAAGTCCACACTGCATGAGAGCCACTTATTTTAATTTCCTTTATCATGTCTCTCTTGAATAGGCATTATGTTAATGTCAACCTTTAGTTTACTTTAGAAAGAATGCAGTACTTTAATTCACACTGCTTTAAATGTTTCACCATCCTTTATTTGCAGCTTTTCCTAAGTGTTCACCTGAACTACAGACATTTTAAAGTATGTCCTTAAGCTTAAAGAATGCCAACAGAGTAGTTTTGGTGTATCTTTTTTGAGAATGAAGTGGTGTTTTCTCTAAATAACAAAAATGGTGTTTTCCTCTCAAATTAAAGGGTAAAACAAGAACAAGACTGCTCCAGATATTCACAGACTGTTTTTTTGCTTTACTGTATTCATATTCTGCGTCACTGGAAGAGCTTGTTTTCCATTATTTGCATGTTTGGTAACACATGTTAAGTGCCACAAAAATAAAAGGACTTTATTAATTTATTTGTAGGTAGTAATTGGCCAATCTAACAAATCTCAATCAGTGTTTGTGTGATTTATTAATTCAAAGTGTGACATGGACATGTTGGAGCAGCATAGGAGAAATAAACATTTAGTTGCTGTTTTTATTGTAGTTTCTAGTCCGACATGTATATGGGTACGAGTGGGTGTGCAGCCACAGCTCTCTGTAATGCTGCGTCCCTGCCGGGTGAACTTCTCCCACTCTTCTTCACCGTCTCCCCCACTGCCTCCTGGCGGATGCTCCTCACTCTGATATGTGTGTCCCAGCCCACCTGTTCAGGCCTCATTACTGTCAGGCCTGTGTTAATAAATATCCAGGTGTAGAGCGCTCCTCGTTGCCTGTACTTCATCACCGAGGAGCTCAGACTGCCGGGCGCCCCCTCCTCTCCTGCAGCAGGGCTGACAGGAACCATGATTACACTGTAAGCACTGTAGTTATTCACCTTCTGCCCAAACTCCGACACTGCACTCCATCTTACACATCGGCACAGAGACCCACACACACACACTGCTCATGCACATGTACACACAACTATACAGGAACACACACACACACTGACAAACAAATACTTACAGATATTTGCTCTTTCATTCCCATTATTTTTCCTTTCAGTGCAGCCATTGGTGTGCAAGCAACATGGGCGACCCAAACCGATACTTTGCCATTTGCACTGTAGGAACATCCCTACAGCAATGTTTGGTGACAGCTAGTGGAGGACCAACACTGAGCTACATTATGCATAACATTAAAACACATTGTTTCAAAAGACTTACTTTTCTATTACTCACGTCACCTAAAGATAACAAAGTAATGTATTTTATGAACACATTTCTCAGCAAATTGAGCCAATATTCATTGTGTCATGAAGTCTCAACTCGTTTGAGTGTTTTTTTATACATTAGATTATTTTTTTCCTCTCTGCTGATAGTAAGTATGTCTTCAACCTTTGCATGAAGCCTTTGTTCATATATAGTCACAATGTGTATTGTTAAATGTTAAATGTATGCACCTTCCCGCCAGGACAAATTCCTTGTATGTGTAAACATACATGGCAATAAATGGTTCTGATTCTGATTCTGATAATACACGTAATAGATTATCCAGCACCTCCTTCAATGCATATCAAGTATTTGTCTATGATTGAGTCCTCAAAGTGTTTTAGGGAATGTTCTAGGGAAACCTGGAAAGAAGTTAACATTATTTCCTTGCACTGAGAAGTAGTTTTTTGTAAAGACTATTATGCCTCGATAATTTATTAAAGAAATACAAATAAGTAAAAAAGTCCTACTAAGAAAGTAAGTAAAATACCACCCTCAAAGGACTGAAAGAGTTAGTCTTTTATATATGTTTTAATCAAAACAATATAATATGAACTGTGTGTACTTGGTGGGAACCAGTACCCAGTATTAAAAATATCTGCAGCTGGAAAGCTTATAGTAAATCTACAGGGAGTTCTTTCATAATTCAGACCCTTCTAACATTTGCTGAAGATCATCAAAAATGTGGCCATATTTAATTAATTTTGCTTAAAAACAATCTTGGCAGCCTGTCATTAAGTCAGCACTCTTTCTGCACAGGCCTTTGCCTCATTGCATGCACGAGGTCAGTGTGAGTGGGGTGAGTGTGTTAACCAGGCCTGTGTGAGGGCTCTCGTCTCAGCAGCTCCTGGCAGCCGGGACAGCGATGGCGGTGGCCAGGGGAATGACAGGGAGGACACAACCACTTGACTCTGGAGAAGCAATCAGACACTAAGGGGTTTAATGCACTGCCTTGGGTCTGAGCCACAGCAATCGGGTTTGATAGCCGTGTCATTATGAGAGGAGGGCGTCTGGAGGTCTTCAGCGGACAGGGATTAGAGGAGAAGAGGGGGGACGTAGAGACCGAAAAGAGAAGAGGAGGAGAGCGGGCAGCGGGAATCTCTGCTTCCACCGCTTTGGATGTCGGCCTTTCTAACCTCCTCAACTCTCATCATCACACTCCCACTGCTCTCACTGATTTCCCCTCACAAAAGTGACAAAGAGAGCAAAGCCTTGAAAGGACAATACTGGAAGTCACTCCCACGATGTGTTTCTCAGCTTGTTTTACACCAGACATTATAATTTCCTGCCATGCGGACAATTACAGTGTATTTCTCCGGCAACAGCTAATACAATATTTGTGACAGCGTCTAAAGCATTTTCTCTCTTTGTTTTTTCGTGCCTCCTCCTGCCTTTGCCCTCACCACAAATCCGATAATTTCCATGAAAATGACCATTCTTGAACATTCTGCATAAATAAACTTAACTATAATTAAATTGCTTGGTAATCTTTGCTCGACTCGTTTAGTGCCTTAACCAGAGAACTTATTTATATATGTGTTGACCCAACGCCTAGAAACATGACGTTCAGCCTGTTGAGAGAGAGCTCACAGTGCAGTCAGTGCTCATGTGTCTATAAGAGAGAGAGAGAGATGTGGAGAGTGAGTGTGAAGGAAGTCAACCTGTGATGGATGCGATGGCAGATGCTAGAGTAAGAGTTGTCATCAGCATTCTCGGAGCCTTATGGAAGAGAGCCAGGTACACGGCTTTGATTGGGCCTACTGTGGCTGTGCTGTTTGCCACAGCACCGCTTTGATTAGTGCCTCCATGAAAATGTATGCCCTATGCTCAAAGAAAACTGGGGGAGTAACTACCTGTCAGGAAATTCACAAACAAGGCTACTTAGAGCACTGGGAACTGTATATTTTAAAGTCTAATATTCCCCGCCATTTCCTTTCATTTCATTGTGGGGGGCTTGCCAAATCCCTGCTGGTACCCCACTGCACCCTGCAAAAGGTGCCCAGATAAGAAGGAGGCACACCGCTATCCCCCACCCAAATGTGGGAGAAGGCACTCCCACAACCACACAACAAAGGCTTTCTGCCAGATGTTGTGAATACCAAAAATATTTGCAGACACACAAAATGTATAAATTAATCAGAGTGCAGGTAAATAAATAAATAATGTATAAGAGGAGCTAATTAAATGTGTTTATTCCTGTTATCATATGCTGCCCTCATTTCCACCACTTGAAGTCATGAATCATTAAGTGGCTGCTAAATTGGTCTCTGGGGCCGTCCTAGTGGCAGGGGGCGGTCAGATCCTGTCTGGCAGAAGGCAGGTGTGCAGCGGACGGACGGATGGCCTGTGCTCCTGTAGTCCTCGGACAGAGGGGAAGGAGGCATCATGCTGGGAGGTGAGTGGCCGTAAGAGAGCCTGTAGCAGAGCGGCTGACAGGACTGGCCGTCACCGGGCCGGCTCGGCTTTGATTAATGAGGGCATTTGAAAGACAATTAGTGGGAGCAGATTTGCCTTCAACTACCTTATCAATCAGAACTATTTTAATTCAATGTGTAGCGCCCACTGCACCAAAATGAGTGGGAAAGCATTGTGAGTCAAGGAAGGAACATGTTGCCAGTCAACAGGGGAAAAGTGGGGAAAGGAGGGCTAGTATATTAAATTGCATGTGCCATTTCTCCTAGGACCTTGGAGACTTAAGATAGATCGTGGTGGTTGTTGAACTTGTAGCAGCCAACTCCTCATAAACTGCAAACAAAGATGAGACATTATAAAGATACTAACTACACTATGTTTGTGTTAATGCATGCTTTTCTATTGTGCTTACTCTTATTTTTATAACATATGTAAGACATTATGTGAGATAAATATGTTCCGTGCCATAAGAACAGTTTTGGCCGCTGTGCTTTATTCATGTAGTCACGTATCTAAGGCAATGCAACCCTATCGGCAGACAGAACATTGATATTGGATTACGTCCAATGACAACATTGTTTAACGGGCTGTGCCAGAGTTTTTGAATGGACTATAAACTATGATTCTGGTTAGGAATTTAAACACTTGCTCATGGTTCAGGCCAGATCATAGGAACAACCAAGGTTGACAGCCAGAATGAAGCGGTAAAGATGCAGCGGTCTCCCGTGTTTAAGTCCGGTATACTGTTGACCCCAACCTTCTCCCTCTGCTGTCTTTGGGGCTCTAACACAATGTCACGCTACTCCCTTGTAAGGCCATATGGGCTGGAGCCATATGGTGCAGCACACTCGAATAAACAAATCAATCAAAACTTCGTACTTTGCTCCTACCAGAGAAGAGCTATAACACCTACGGCCACTAGAGGGCTTTGTCACTTAGCATAAACAATTGTTATTTTGCTGGCACAACTGGCATTTGTCTGTTTTGTTTTTTGGGAGGGAGGACAGTCTCCTTTTAAACTAGTTTACACACTAGTTATTTTGCAAGAGGGAGGAACTGCAACCACGAATAGTCAGAGGAATAAGCAGGGAGTGAAATAGGCCACACCCACTGAGTGGTATAACTGTTAATGTCCTCAATCGGTTTGCAGCCAGGTTTCCCTGCTTTCATGCTACAACTGTGATTGCTGAGGCTTACTGAAACAACCAACATATTGATCTGTCACCTAAAGAGGTACAGACAATCTTGCAGAAAATCTTACTTAACCTTCTTCCCAGTTTTACTCATGAAAGTCTTCACAGCACATTTTACTCTCAAGCACTGACGGCTGCAGTGGTCGATATTCAGGAGAATTTTTCCAAGTTTGTGACAGCCCAGAAGAGTGCTCAACATATTAAGAGTTCACTTCAGTGCTGCAGCATTTCATCGTATTCTGTACGGCCACCTTCTTGCACAATTACACTTGTCAATAATTTGGGCTCAAATAATTTGAACCACTGGAGAAATGATGTAGATATGCCAGTGTGCTTAACAGGCTGAAAGATGTGTTTTCATAAAGCTGAAAACAAGCAAGTGAGGAAGTGTCTGTATTGATCCTACTGCCTGTAAATAAAACACGGGCAATGAGCAAAAAGAAACAAACAACTCTGGCAGAGAGAACATGGGGAGGAAAAAATCAATAGGTTCCCTCACTGGTGGGTCCTCTCTGGTCAGGCTATTCTCTCTGGGTTAGGCTGGTTTCTGCAGTACGCAGGAGGGGAGCGTTCAATCAACATTCTTGATTTTATAATTTATTTCATCTACAGAGAATGCAGCTCATGTGTATTTAACCCATTAATCTGACAAGGAAGTGCCAACAGAGGATAGCTTTTCAGCAAAAGATTAAGCTAAGTTATGATTCATGGTCTGTGTTTTAAACTTCACGGGTCAATTTCCGGTCCTGTTCGTGACTTTCATGGACAGGATATCTAGGCGCAGCCGTGGGGCGGAGAATGTCAGGTTCGGGGATCTCAGGATAGCCTCTCTGCTGTTTGCAGATGATGTGGTCCTGTTTGCCTCCTCGGACCATGACCTCCAGCATTCACTGGGGCGTTTTGCAGCCGAGTGTGAAGCGGCGGGGATGAGAGTCAGCACCACGAAATCTGAGGCCATGGTGCTCTGCCGGAAACCGGTGGATTGCTCCCTCCGAGTGGGGACAGAGTGCCTACCACAAGCGAAGGAGTTCAAGTATCTCGGGGTCTTGTTCACGAGTGAGGGTAAAATGGAGCGGGAGATCGACAGGCGTATCGGTGCGGCTGCAGCAGTAAAGCAGGCGTTGCACCGGGCCGTCTTGGTGAAGAAGGAGCTGAGCCGAAAGGCAAAGCTCTCAATTTACTGGTCGGTCTACGTCCCAACCCTCACCTATGGTCACGAGCTTTGGATCGTGTCCGAAAGAACGAGGTCGCGGATACAAGCGGCCGAGATGAGTTTCCTCCGTAGAGTGGCCGGGCTCAGACTTAGAGATAGGGTGAGGAGCTCGGACATCAGGAGGGAGCTTGAAGTCGAGCCGCTACTCCTTCGTGTCGAAAGGAGTCAGCTGAGGTGGTTCGGGCATCTAATTAGGATGCCTCCAGGACGCCTCCCTTTAGAGGTTTTCCAGGCACGTCCAACTGGTAGGAGGCCCCGGGGAAGACCCAGGACACGCTGGAGGGATTATATCTCCCAGCTGGCCTGAGAACGCCTCGGGATCCCCCAGAATGAGCTGGTAGATGTTGCGGGTGAGAGAGAAGTCTGGGTCAGCCTGCTTGACCTGCTGCCTCCGCGACCCGACCCCGGATAAGCGGTGGAAAATGGATGGATGGATGGATGGGTCAATTTCCAAGCAGTGTAGTCTGTGAAAACTGTTGTATAATGTCTGCTGTGGCTCTGGAGAAGCTTTGGCAAGTTTGAGAAAGTTACTCAAATCCATTCCTTTTTTCCAGGGAGGGTCAAAAGATAAAGTGGTCATTGTAGGATCCATTGTTTTTGGAGTTGGGACAAAAAGTCAAGATTTCTCATGCAGCACCAACTTCTGTGTCTAAACAGTCTTTAGCTGCACATACTATCCTTTTAAATCTATCTCTAGGTGTCTCACCACATTTCATAAGTGAAGAGTAAATATTTGGTGTCCTTTGTTGTATACGTTTAGACATTTATTTATTGTCTTGTATGCCTTGTTTTAAATCAGAAATGTCTTTTTACATTGTTGCTGCTGAACTGAGTCGACAACTGAATTTTATTGTATCTTTTTACGATGACAATAAACATCCTTATCTTTATCCTCTGTGTATTTAAGTATACTGTAGGTCATATCGTAAGTATGGATAAAATCATATTTTTCTTTTTCAAAAATATAAATGGATACTTCCAAACATATGTGTTTATGTAAAGACTTGGTGTTAGTTTGTTGAGAGAATTACAATTAGTATGATGGCCTCTAATATGTGCCATAATCACAACATTATGGAACTGAGTATGATCTAAAACATGTGGTTCTTTGCCTTCTCTCTTCCTGTTTCACATTGGCAGTCAATTTCAACAAGGAAAGAGAGCAAGAGAAATGCCAATAAATACATTTAAATAATTAATAATGTGCATCATAAAGCAGTTCAGCAGTGGCTTCAGAGAGTCTATATTAAAAAAACAGAAAAGAATTCCCATAAAGCATCTAGAAAACATTTGGACATACATATGTGGGAAAGTGACATCATCCTGAGCACAAACATATTTAACGGCCCCATTTCCGAAGGCCCATATGATGTATTTGGCTCCAGTGTGGTTAAAGCCAGGCCGGTAGCCTCTCGGTCTTGTTCCAGCTTTCAGGCAAAAAGGAATGATGCCTGCCGCCCTCCATTTCCCATTAGCTGTTTTATTTCACGGGAAATTTGCTTCCTGCTTGCTGTAATTGGTATCTGGGCACCTCCTGATGTGGGCATTAGGATTTTTAATACAATTTTTTACGCAGGTGAGAATGTGCATATATTACCCTTTCAGTAGCCCATTATTTGATTGTCATTCACAATTATTTACCCACACACTGTGTGAAACAAAGTTAAACACTGTGACTAATGTTATTAGCTAAATACAAGTGGCTATAACTTTGTTTCCACATCCTTACTGCAAAATGATGATAATAACGTCATCTGAAGACTTAAAAACTTTGGTGTCATTTTTTCCAGTAGCGGCTCTGAAATGGAACCAAATCCTCAAAAGAAATATGGTTTGCATGTTTCACCAAACGACAGTGCTGTTTATGTATCGGCATGAGCAGACATGTAAAGAAAGGCAGCACATTAAGTCAGAAAAAATCCCTTGTGAATGATATTTTCAGCCCATGTGGTGAAACTGAATACACAACAGAATTCGCAGCAATGACAGAGCCACATCCACAACATGTTCTTCAAGAAAATGTGTCCATGTAGCAAGAAAACAATAGTTAATCTCACATCCTGGTAATTAACTCTGCCTTTGCCCTGTTAATTCATAGCATTTCTAAGGGTTTGGCTACTGCAAATTGGAGTGAATTGTGTGTTTGGAATTTAAGACACATGCAGTACTGAATGGTAAAATTGCAGCAAGTCTTTCTCCAGCAGCGGCCAGAACCGGGTGCCATAATGATATTCATTTTCAAACAGGAGAACATACTAATGGGAAATTAAGATGATCAAGCCTGCCAAGATACACGTGAAGAACGGAGTGCTGGTGCCAGTGATTACGTGTCCTCCGCCCCTGCCTCCTTCCTGCGCTGGCCCGGGCTTTGTCTTATGTGTGTGCATAAGCAGCAGGGAGGGAAAGAGGGAAAAGGCTCCAAAAGCACAATATAATTGAACTTTCCACATTATTTCTCACTAATATGTGCTGCCACTTGGTCTCATTAGTGGAATGATGTGCTCTGCCATTCTGGAATGAACTCTTTGCCCGAGTAATTAAGGCTCCTAAAGTTTCTAGTCCTTTGTTTAAAGAATTCGTCCTTGTGCTCTCCATGCCCCATCAGCTGCCTAATTAGCAGGACCTTTGTGTGATTAAAAATTCTCACAGAGATTCCGTTGGATATTTTCCTCTGTTAATGAGTGTTTGTGGACAGCTGGGAACGGGCGCAGGCTACCACCTCGTAAGACCTCCTGTGCATTGGGCAGACCTCTGTCAGGGCCCGAGAGTGAGAGCTGTCATTTCCGTAATAGGGATGGAAATTGGTCAGAACCTACCAAGGCCCCCTGCAGAAATGGAAATGCCTTGAAATATAAATGAGGATGAATATTCATATTTCTTCCACTTTGATAAAAAAATATGCTGAGTATTAATATACATGTCTGTCAGTTAAAGCGGCACCAGGAACTGTGTGTGCTATGTCTGCCCATTAGCCCTTGGCTTCATTTGCTATTATCCTCAGGTTCTTTTTCTCCCTAAAGCTGGGGTCACCCTCTCCACTGAGAATTGCACATTGGTGGCTTTCCTTTTGTTACAATTCTCCCACTTACTGAGTGTTTCAGAGAGAGAGAGAGAGGGAGAGAGACATTTAATGAAGCCCATTCGGAAGTTAGGTAAGCAGGGGTCAAATCCAAATGAAACGAACAAGCCTGCTACTCGCGCAGCAGGAGAACAGCAGAAATCCAGAGGGAGAAAAAAAAGCAACATTGGGAGGAAAAGGCCTGGAGAAGAAGAAGTCTGTTGCTTCAGCTGCCTGAGACAGATGCCCTTCAGCCTTGGAGATGATACTTCATATATACAGTGTATTTCAGTAAGGAGATGAATGTTTTTCACATGGGGAGATGTCTTCAGTCCACAGCTCAAACCTTCGCTGCCCTGCTATGACGAGGCGCCTTTCAAGCCGGATGTGTCAAAAGTGTCGCTTTTAAAGTAAACTAAAATCAAAGTAATGATACAACTTGACTTGCAAATGGAGACTATACTGTTCAACCGAGTGATGGGGCTACAACATATATTATAAACACAGCTTATTATGGTTATATTTAAAGAAAAATACCTGGATCGACGGAAGAAAAAGACAGCTATGATATGTCATCGTCATCATGGTGGAATTTACAACTGAAAGGGCACATTAAGCTTTTCAGATACAATCCATTAAAATTCTGCAAGAACAATGGGAACAGAAATGATTATTAACCTTTTTTCAGTATGATTTTCAGAATCATTGTGGACTGTACTGATAAGTGAAGATAAGTGTCCACAGTGAAGGTTAACAAGATTGGATCGATTATCAAATAATAAATCAGCCATTGAGGATGTCCTATTTGCTGGGCTCACAGGGTGTGATGTTTGGACCCAGTCTCCTTGTTAACATTAACATTTGCATATATATTTTTAGCCCATAAAAGTCCTTTGATGTGTTAACTCTCCACTCAGCATTAAAATACTTTTTTTTTTTTTAAGAGTGTACCTGTATCATTACACAAAAGTTAGGTCCTATTTGGATTTTCCTGGATGCATGGAGCTCTGGGTAATTTGTTTGTTTTTAATTAAAATCTAATGTTGCTTTCTCAGGGCCTGGCAAGTCTGCAGCTCTGCCCAGTGACTGGGGGATATTTAATAAGCTGCAGTGCTGAAAGTTGTTTCATTAGGTGTGAAAAGGGCTGATAACTCAATAGCCAAGAGCCAAACATCCTCTCTGTGTCGGTTTCCTGCCTCTTTAATCTGTTTTTCATTCTGCCTGGCACGCTGTAGCAGTACAGGGGACTTCACAAAAAGGAAAAGACATTCATCACCATCGGGCCTCTAACAAACCAGGGTGACAGAGCGAGCCAGCCAGTTTGGCTGAGGAAGGAGACGATCAGACTGCAGAGCAGGGCTACTGGAGCACCTCCTGTGAACTAGGGATTGATGTGGTATCTGTTTGTGCGTACATTTAGTCCGAAGAGTGTAATCATTAATTGTTTACAAATCCCCAATTGCCTTCAACAGCATGTTTCACACTTTTATCCTTTATTATTTATTTCATCCCATCTTTGTTCACCATCATGACTCAAGTATTAGTATAATTGCATGGCCGCTGGTATATTTGTGGTTATTGCATAGCCAATTGTATTAGTTTCTAAACTATCTCCTATACCTTCTTAAAATGCAGGGCTCCGAGCAAAGTGTTAGATGCTAATAGCTTATTAAGGCTCTGCTGAAAGGGACCTTTCCTTTCCAAGACATAAAACAGTTTCCACCCAAATGGAGCAAACACTAGATGATGTCCATCTCCCGTCCATTAACCTGACTTCTTTTGATCTTAAAGGGGTCCAACACGGGCGAGCCAGTATGGGACACATTTTTTATCCCCAAATGAAATGTGACATCAAGTGTTTCAGTTTTACAGTCCTCCAAATATCTGTAATGGGGCCTCACCACTCTGCAGGATCCGGATTATTACTTTTATCTTGTGATGCCTTTAGTTTTGTAACTACTGAGTGTTAAAAAATGGCCGACATTCATGAAAACCCAGAACCTGCAGACTTAATACGTTGTGGTGTTGGTTTCAACTGACGTGGTGCAGGTCCACATGGGTCCGATGGGAGGGGATGTGGCTGTGACAAACCAACACAGGACTCTCATCCAGCAGACTGCTGTTCTTGCTCCCTGCAAAAGTAAAGGGTCAATTTACATGTCGTCACGTGAATCATTAGGGTTGTTAGTCACCGTTGAGGTATGGAAGACTATGAGAAAATTACTTTTCATTTGATTTATATCCTTAGTAAACATGAGTTTGTAGTCTCAATCGTTAGTTTCAATCTTCTTCACTTCCATAAAGCAGAGCGTAAGTCACGCCAAGATACAGCCATAATCCAAGATGGTGAACTCAAGGCTTCAAAGCAGCAGTCTACAAACCAATGGGGGACATCACAAAGACATGTCCACTTCTTATACAGTCTATGCCTAAACATCAATTTCTTCTTGAGTTTATTTAGAAAAGATCCCTAGGCATGTAACACGTGTATATTGACTTACCGTCTCTGAGATGTGCAAAACTGGCGTAGAAGGGAACATGGAGTGTAATAGTTTAAAGTGTAGTGCCACTGACCAAGCTGCAATATTTGATGCATTGGTGTGAGATTGCGTTGGCATATCATTAAAGTAAAAATCCACCACAGAGTTATTTTCCTCCACCTGAAAAATGTGACAGGCCAAGAAACCTGTGGCCTCTTTTTTCAACACTGAACAGATAGCACAGTCCCTAATTTGCTGCCAGAGATCTGTGGCCTAGTCGAGTGTCCCCCCTCCCCCTCGCTCGCTCCTTCAGGGAGGACTTCTGAAGCTCTTACAGTAATAAGGCGACAAGTATGCCTTCACGTGTTGAACTACATCGAGCCCTAATCCATGTAGATTGAAGCCGCCCACTGATTTAGATTGTCATTATGTGTTTCATAAACGTTCCACTCGGAGGTTTTATATTCAAAATATCTGGAGAGGTGGAGGTGGATTAGATGGTGTAAATGGCCCTTTCATTACCGCTCATCCCTTTGTATGCAGAGTTTAAACAGGGCAGCGTAGATGTGCTCGCTCAATGGCTCTGTTCCACCTGAGATGAAAGGCTATTTACATTCAGCGATGATGATGATGATGGCTGTGGGAGCCGGCATCGTTTCCAGGCGAACGGGTTTCCCCGCTCACCGTCATTTGACAGGCTTTAAGGAGCACGCTGTTAGAGCTCTGCAGACATTGTGACCATCACGCCTAATTGACCAGAGGGGCTGTGCCTTAAGTGAAAAAGAAGTATAACAACTGAAGAAAATGAACCTCTTCCTCCGCATTACCAGACCAACGCGACAGCACAGACAAATCACAGGTCACCACTTTATGTGTGGAGCCATATAATTGTCTAATGTGAAATGCACTCAGCCTGATCTTTGAATGTAAACTACAGGAAAGTGGACCATAAGAATGACTGTAAAGCCGGAAGGAGCGGGTTTTTTTTTCTTTCTTGTCCTTTTTTATTTCATGCTGCGTTGATAAGTTGATTGCTGATAAGTGTTATTCATTTCATGAGTAAGCCAATTAAAATGGAGTTTTATCTAATTTGATAGTTAGACATAATTTGCAAAAGTTTAGACGGAGAAGTATCAGTTAATGGTGTGGTTTAATTTAATTTTCCACTTTTTCTGGAGTATTGGATTAACGGGATTGAAACTTTGTCTTTGAATTGCACAACTCTATTGGGTAATTTAATTAGTCGCTTGTGAAGCTCAGACATGGGCATAAAGCAAAATCCCATATCCCAGAAAATAAATGAATAATTAAAATAAATGTAAAGGCAATTAAAGCAGTTACTGCTTTAGCGGCTCCATTAGTAGGCTACCACTTGTCCTGGAACGTGAGGAAGTGTAAATGTGCACACTGTTGTGGACATCAGGCCTTGCAGGTGGAAAACGACTCCACAGCAAACCTAAAGCAAGAAAGTGGAGCAACTGAAACAGGCTCTATTTTTCATGAATAAGGTCACTTATCAGTAAATGTAATGTCTCCCAGTTCTCTTCATCAATTCAATAACAGTGTGAAAGTGAAAAAAATAGTTTGGTCATTTCTTTGTAATACACCCCTGGGCTTTTTATTATGACTTCATTTCCCGTTGTAATATTGGAACGTCTCTATAATTGTAAAAGCGTAATAGACTCTAATATAATTTCATTTTGAACCCTGAATGGTCTATGCCATCTCTGCTCAATTTGAGTAGAATAATGATTTTTAATGTCCACACATGGCTTCCTGTGACCTTATTCAATCTCTGGGCTGATCAGGAAATATATTGATTCAATTACAGGGCTGATGACAAGCGACCGGAGGAGAGGAGGGAAAAAAGGTCAGCATATATTTGAAAATGTAAATCTTAACAATGTCTTTTGGGTTTGCTGAAAAAAGCCATTATCAAATGCCATTTGGCTCCAGTGGCATGTCACCTTCTCCCTTTTTCCAGTGCACCAATGGGAATAGTTAGAATATTTAGGATATCCAGAGTGGATTTTTCCTTTGTCAGCGTGTGAGTTATATTCAGAGCGTGTGCCTCTATTTTGCTATTTGCTATGAGTGTGCTGAATATAATGGCTCACATTATTTCTTTAGCATTACATGTCCACAACTGGCCTTTTTGAGACTTCCTAATAACCTTGAGGTAAAGACTTTCCAAGGCTTTTGTATGTACCACACCGTTCTTTTGCTGCATAAGCTGCTCTATAAGTAAATTAGCTGTCTGTACTCGAACATTGAACAAAGCTCTCAAATTCATTCCTTCTCAAATTACATGCACACCACACCGGGCTTGACTAATTATTTGTTTGGTCATTAAAAACTCATTAAATTTAAATTGTTCATTTGCATACCACTGTGTGTTGCATCATAAATTATTAATTGAAGATAAATTAATTCATTCAATTAGAAAAATAAGTAATGTAACATATGCACAAACAGAGATCTGGAGCTTATCTTTCTTTTGACATTGAACAAAAATACTGTGCTACAGCTCCCCTTTCCAATTGTCTGAATAAAAAGCTTGTCAAAATGGAATAACTGTACAAAATGTGAATTCCAGAAAGCAGATTTGAAGTGGTGCTGATGAGAGATCACAGCTTCTCAGCCAAGATGAACACACTGGTAAATTCTTTCTACAGACAAAAGTGGAAAATATTTTCCTCTGTTTTACATTTCACTGATTAACTCCCCCTCCCATGCTGTCACTGTTTGGCTTTGATGAATTTGAATAAATTGACTTTTTCTCTTGATGACAAATATTTAAGCAATCCAGCCAAAGAAAGGCAATATCCCTTAACCAACTCATTAACTCACATCTGTATGTGTTTTGTGGTTGGATCATCTTATCTCAATGCTGAAATAATATTCCATCTCAAACAATTACTCTGCAACCCAACTCTTGTGCAGGTTTTTTTATGACTGAGGGTGTAGTTGTTCTTGTCGCCCTTTTTCAGTTACTTTATATGGCCACTATTTTCCAGTTTCAGGGATTGGTAAATGTTCACCCGTTTTCAAATCACTTCATTAATTAAATGGGATTGGGAAAGGTTCTGAGCTAATGGATTAGAGTGGGGCTGGCTGGTTCAGGCCTTTTACCAGAGGTCACATTTCATTTGCTGCCTATGTCAAGCTACCAGCAGCGGGGCCTCAGAAGCAATCTAATCGATGTCTGCGTGCTGTAGCCCTTGAATGAATCCATTAAAGTTATGTGGATGCATCCTGCACAGAGAAAAAAAGTCTCCCGATACCTCTGATAGAAATTAGCCTCTCTCCAATTAGGAGAGAAGCTGGGCTCATTCTGGATGCCAGCCAAGGCAGAATTAATAGGCCATCAGAGCCTCTTGTGTGTTAAATCCCATTTGTTCGCCGATGGTTTATGAAAGCTCCTCCTCTGGTGCTCCATGCCTGGCGTGAGACCCCCGAACACCCACCAAAAAACTTCACTCATTAAATAAAGTTCTGGGAGGAGACGAGGCAGGGAGGGCTGGAGATCAGGGACAGAGCTGCAATTTAGGCCGGTGTTGTTAGAGATGATGATTCTGCTGGGCCGGTCTGAGCTGGGTTGTGATTGCATTTGGGGTTTGGATGGGCTTAGTCTGTGGCCAGGAATGAAGCTAAGAGGACTTTAGCGGGATACTGAAGGGACGATAGTCATGTGGGCCTCTTCAGCACCAACTTTATCTCAGCAGTCCACTAATCCCGCAAATTGATCCTCAGTGTTTCTGTGTTTAAGTAGAGGAAAAGCTCTGAACAAATCTCTTTGGAAATGGATGTCTGAAATGCCTAAACCTATCAGAGGGAGATGTTTCACCCCTGGAATTGTTCAAGCACTTTGTGGCACACGATCATTATTTTCTGTATGCCTGAAAACACGCAGCATCATATGAGATAATTACTGGACATCTACGTTACTTAAGGAGTAACAGCTTTTGGCATGCCTGACTCACAAAGTCAGGAAGTGGCGCTTGGAGGCGTTGCTTTGAATAAACTATGTTCTTCTGTTGCAGTTTCTTCATCACTGAGTGTCCGGTTGTTTACATGGTGTTTTCTTTTTAACTAAAGGACTTTTTCAGTATATTACTTTCAAATCAGTGTTGCTGACAGTGGAGGAATGGAACTACCATACATTTTAACTTTAAATGCAGCCCCTATTACTAAAATGTGGCAACATATCTTAGCAAATAAACAGAGGTTTAATTTAGCCACCCTGGTTGTTTTTGGCGATGTGAATCAATTAATCTTTTATTCAAGTTGTTTGTGCATATAAAACCCCCCAAAGCCCATCAGGTCACAGGTCACACTTTAACTGACATCTATTTTCTCTTCTTCCTGCACCGTGTTGTTTGGTATGCTTGTTTTCGTTACTTTGCTGTGATATTCTGTATGATAAATGGACCACATATATATTTGTGATAGACTTTTCCAGTCTTCTGACTACTCAAAGTGCATTAACAATACATGTCATCATTCATCCATTCACACCCTACGCAAGGTGCCACCTGCCCATCAGGACTAACTGACATGCATCGCCATTCACACACCGCAGGCACAGTCTGGGGGAGAAATCTGGGGTTAAGTGTCTTTCCCAAGGACACATCGACATGGACTAGCACAGCCGGGGATCGAACCAATCCTCTGAATGAAGGACGACCCTGCTCACCACTGAGCCACAGTCGCCACAGTCGCCACACGATTAGTGAAAAACTGTCCCCACCTTTCTCGGTTGAGTTTTCAGCCTTTTCTTTTTGGTAAATAAGTTTATTTCTGAAGTTATGACATTCTGTGCTATGACTGCTTCTGACTTTTTTTACAACATACTACATAAAGACGTTTATGACTTTTTATGGTATACTATACTATAGCTCTTATAAACTGTTTGTTTGGCATACTGTACTATGACTTTTTAATGAGGCAGTACTGTATTGTCAATAATGTACTGTTCAAGGGTTTGCTGGCCCGACGCACCCTTGAACAGTACATTATTGACGCTACAGTACTGCCTCTCGTAACGTATTGCTTAAATAATAAATAAATAATAATTCAATATTTATGGCATGCGATACTTATTATAACTTTTTTATGACATTGTTATTACGTGCTATACAATAGCTTTTTTATGACTTTTTTTTACATACTAAAAATTGTCTTTTTATGATTTTTACTTTTTACTTTTTTATGACATACTATGACTTCTTAATAACATATTTCTGGAACACTTTACTCTGACTTTTTGAAATTACATTTGTGTTGTTTGTCTTTCAATATTCCTGGTTCCTGGTTGGTTCTAGCTGGAGGCAATCAATGAATTTGAAGCAGTTAACCACTGTTTCCAGTCTACAAGACCCACCCCATCCTGGGTATTTTTAGGATTTATATTCCCCTAGCAGCACCTTGTGCTGTTTTGTACTTTTGATTTTTTCTTTTTACTATTTTCAGTGGGCCTACGTCTTCTACCTGGGTCATCTAGTCGAACTAGTATTGCTGAATCTTTCGGTTGTTTCCTTGGAGAAAACTGAGAACATAGACCAGACACTGAAACAATCGCTGCAGATCGAGAGCCAGTCAAGGAGCGCCTGTGATGTGGGATGTGTCCAGATCCCGAATTTGTCATTGAGGAAGTAAGAGTAGATGCGTTTTCAACACCTTTTCGATTTTTTTGTGTGGAAAACCATTTTTAACAAAGATTAATCATAGCAGGGTATTTTTTTCTCACTATAAAACGTGCCTAGAGGGGAACTTTATTATGTTTTAAAGTTACAACCTTGGAGGCTGAATGTAGTCCGAGGAGACTTCATAGTCAGATTACTTTTTTTGGAGATCTTACTGCCTCATCTGAGCCACTGTGTGCAACGAAAGCACTGACTCACCTTGACTAAAGCAGTGATAACCTTCAAATGAACTGCTCCCACCCAAATCAAGCAGCCAACCAAAATAAAACAGAGATGTACAGCTCAGAGGGTAGGCCTCAAACTGCTGCTGCACAGAGAAGTTTACATACTGAACCCACTGGAGGACCATTACAGCTCAACCGTTCTTTTCGCTGCACTGATAAACAAGAATTCTCAGAGTCCCTGAGTCTTCCATTGTCCGAATATACATGAGGTTTGGGGGCTCCAGCGCATGTGATCAATAGAGGTCAGAGCGAGTATGTATTCACAAACGCACGCAACACCAGGAGAATTATAACTTTCTCTAAAATCGCATGAAGTAGAAACTTCAATGACAAACTTTTAGAACGCTTGAAAGCACAAATACACCTGCATGTACACGTACTGTATTCATGTCTTCTGAAACATACACATTAAATGTTTATGTGCACATTCATACACATTCAAATGCGGTTATTGTCATGGTATAGGCACACTGTATGTAAATGTGATCTAAAATGGCTCTCATGCTTGCCCTCTTCCTCCGTTGCCAGAGTCACGCATCATTGTCAGCAGCCAGCAAAACAAGATGAAATAAAATTCTAAGCCGTCCTGGCAGTCAAGGACACCATTCCCTCACCGTAATAGCCTGTATCGCCTAGCCACTCCATGTGTAGCTTTTCTTCATTGCTCTGGGCTTTTATTCCTGGCAATAAGCTCTTTATCACTCCTCAACACAATTCATTTAAAACCACCGTCAAGAAGCAATCAAACCTTAAGTAAGAGGATTCAAAGTCAGTGTGTTATTGTTAAGCAAAGTAGCATTACTTCATTTCCATAATGCACCCGGACAGAGATGCCAAGTAGGTAATAATAAAGAACAGTACGCAAGAACATAAACAGTTAATATTTTTCCTCATTTCTGCTAAATTTAAATGCAATACTTTATCCATCCATGTCATTACCTCTGGTCTTCTTTCCTGCATTTCCCTTCTTTCTGCCTCCAGAATGACATTATGTTTGGCTTAGTTGTCTTTCTGCCTCGGACACCTATGATTTAGCAATTCTTGACATATCCATTACATCTCGCAGATTGGCTATTCTCTTTTCCCTGTGTCTCGGAAACCTACAGAAATGACATGTACCTTTCCATTTTTTCTCTCAGATGTCCTCGATTCACAGGTGGCGCATTTAGAAAGAAGTGGATTCTAATTTCAGGAGTGTTCCTTTACTATTAACTATAGCTACAGGAGAGACATCAATCTTGACAAGGTCTTTTTGAACCATGTCTAGAAATGCAATACTATTGTGTATTTTTCACCTGCTCTCCACAGCCTGACCGTAGATGAGCATTTCGACCGCTGGTTTTATGATTTACTATCTGCATTATTGTTGTCTCCAAAACAGGGTTTGGGAAATGGTTCACATGTCATCATTATGTATCTTTTATGTTGATTGCTTAGGTAAAAGGTTAGGTCTCATCTCTTCTTCAGCAGCGATACA
This sequence comes from Cottus gobio, assembly GCA_023566465.1. Lineage (NCBI taxonomy): Eukaryota > Metazoa > Chordata > Actinopteri > Perciformes > Cottidae > Cottus > Cottus gobio. Next base: position 18,005,622 of record CM042224.1, on the reverse strand, counting down.
ATCAATTGTATAACAGGTGCAATAATAGATAGAATCAGTGTCATCATCACCACAGTCATCTTCATTCTCCCAGCAATGTTTACTTTAAACCAGCTTCAGCTTCCAGAGGCAACTCCGTCCTCTTATAGCGATGTTTACTTGTGGATTGATCTTCATCCTTGTGTAGTTGCAGTTCCATTGAATTTTTTTTTTTTTACATTCTCAACAGTCAAAATGAATTGATCCACTGAAAGAGGAAGTTCATCTTGCAGCAACTCCATCATGGATTTGTAAAACCGCATGGCAAAAAGGTCACCATACGCCCACATAGAAAATAATCTGGTATCTATATTAATTACACAATGATTTTCAATACAAAGAAAATATGTTTTAGATTTTCCTTCATCTTTTATAATTACATTTTTAATTTGACATATTCAGCACTATATTTTATTTTATGAAATATCTCTTTGGGCCACAAAGCCTCGAGCCAGAAACCATCGCTTTAGCACTATATTTGTTTCATTGAAATGGATATAATGGGGCCTCACTTCACAAACACAATTTACAGAAAGGTATTTAGATTCAAGTCTTTATCAAATAGCCCAGTTAGTGGTGGTGTTTGTAAAACATGGTTATAAGTATGATGGTTTAATTCCATGTCCACTTTCCCCTCCCTCTAGTGCTTTCTATTTAATACACCAACTTCATCACCAGGGAGATTAAGGCTAATGCCTAAAGGAGCACTGCCCAAAATTGAAAAGAATTAACTGTAATTAGCACACTAACAAATGGCTAATACGATGCCAATTGTTATATTTTTATTAAATAACCTGTAATCTTATACTTGAGAATCTAATTTTAAATTATGGTGGTTAATATCAATGGTTTCAATTTGGTCAAATCCATTTATCAAAAACATGCAGCGGAAAAACAATGTATTTTCTGTCACAGCACTGCGGTGGGCTTACCGGTGTCTTTACCTGTTGTGCTACATCCTAGCAAATGTGACACAACACTGCTAAAGACAGGTAAGCCAAATTAAGAGCAGCGTCATTACACCAACAGCACAGCGGCAGCAGGCTGCACGACACATAAAAGACCCTGCTAACAGTAGCTTGATACCTTTTGTATGTTGCCAGCTCTGTGTTTCTTCAAGGCCAAAGGATGTAAGCCCTGCAACAATCTGCATGCCAATTGTCAGTGAAAGAAAAAGTGAGAGGGGCAGTAGTACGCAGGGATTTGTTGGCTCTCGTAGTCATTGGATGGGCTTCCCCCTCTTTTCTCAACTTCTGCTTGCTGTTGCTGCCCCATCACTGGTGTCTTTCCATGACAATAGTAATAGAAATAATAATGATAAGAACAGCATCACTTCAATCTCACTTTCAGTGATTATTGTTCCACGCGTTTCCATTTCCGCTTAAATTATATTTAACTTCAACTGCTGTGGTCTGCAAACAGGATTACTGGTACTTATCTCAAATGAAAGTGCATTTTTAACGCAGTTTAATAACAAGAGTGGAAAATTCAGTCCATAGTAATTCATTTAAATTTCAATGTCGGCAAAGACTGTTTCAATTCTTCCTTACATGCCCATTCCCATTGTTAAAAACTGTAACTGTAAAGGAGGCAGAAGGCTATTTGTGTAATCTGCTACTGCCGGACATGAGCATGATGATCAGAGAAACACTGAAGGATCTTCATCCAGCCTTTAAGAACCTCTTCAGAGAGAGACACTAAAAGGCCATCTTCAAAGCAACCAAGATCATCAAACACTGCAACTTTTCTTAAGAGTCTTGCGCAGTGGGGGTGAAGGGGTGGCCTGGTAGGAGAGGAAACTGCTGCATGTCCTCATGCATCTAAAGTGGTCAGCAGTTTGAACCTGTCCGTGCCTGCTGTTCCATTATGGAATAGTAGCACAGGGGCCTGTTTGTTCGCCAAACACAATTAACAAGGTTTCTGCTGCACATCAATACTGCTATTTGCATAGGGTATTGATCTGAAGTCCTTATAATCACAAAATGTTAATTGCACCAATTAATTCTCAATCTGTTTGTGCCCTTGTCTGGCCGCCTTGAGCCCTGAAGGTCAGTGTGAAAATGAACTGCTGTTTGATTCTCCTCCCGGAAAAGATTTTCTTTTGAGACAACACAGTTTGCTACTCTAAAATCAAAAGGCCCTACCATCCTTTATCATTATTATCATTCCCTGTGAGTAGCAGCTAATGGGGTTGAAATCTTGTGATCTGGTTTGTCCTTTTATACAAGGTTTTTCTTGTCTCATTCATTAACCAGGGCCGCCGCCTCCTCTTCCCTGCACAGCCACGGCTATTTACACCTCAAAGACACAGTATCCCCCCTTATATTGACTAATAAGTCATTTTCTGAGACAATGCATTGCCCGTTTGATTCATAGCCCACACGGCGCCTGTGAGTTTCCCTCTGTCTCTGGTCCTGCTGCAACAGCATGTTATTACATGCTGAAACATGACCTCCTGGTTTATTGTCTGTTTGAGATGATCAGAATAATAAGTCAGAGCTGTCTACTCTACTGCTCCTCTGTCTGTGATATGAAGGTAGGTATGTCTCCTTCCTTTGTTTTGTGCTACACTCATTTTTCATAGAAATGAGAAATGACTCGACTTATATTGTATTCTACTGTATATAAGTATATAAAGTATAAATAATTATTTATGAAAATACAAATGTATAAATATCTAAGTTTATTACATGTTTAAGTGGGGAGAATACATTATATTTTTGTACTGGCTGTTTTACCAGTATTGATCTGAGTTAATTGCTTTTCCCGCTATCTTCTAATGGTCAACAAGAACACAATTAAAGGTTTTGCAACGTGTTTCACTCACTGATATCAGTACATAACAGTGCAGAAGGACTTCTCCTCCAGTCCCCGTCATCCATGCCTGAACACAGCCAAATGACAAATGAGACACCCTGTGTGAAAGATGAATTTCAATTCACTACACCTGTGCCACCCCACCAAATGAAAGGACTGATTGCCTCCGATTGCATATTTAAAAGGCCTAATTCCTCCATTAAGAAACCTATTTACATGAATTAGGGACAATTAGCATTTTCAGACCCACTTCAACTTTGTTCGCCCCCATCCATTAACATTTGAAAGTGTCGGCTGCCAGACACAAGAAATCCCCTCCATCTGATTTGTGCTGACCCCCTATCACGGCTTTCAGGATGTACTTTTTTTATCCGTACCACCTCACTAAAGGAGTGGGTTGGCCTGGGGTGGATAGTAAGTCCCCTCATTATGGTTAATCAACAAAAGTCAGGGAATTAACGACAACAAAGTGAAGGGCAAAGGGGTGTCTGACTGCAGGTCTTCAACTTTACGGACCTTTTTTCTAAGAGATATCACATTAATTTCATGCGGCAGAGTTTATGGGTTGTCTCTAAAAGTATGTTGCACACTGAAGAGTTGAGGGAAAAAGGAAATTCTGTGGCCTTTAAACTGTCAGCAGTTAAGTGGAAATAATGAAGAAAAAAGATAATTAAAGAGGAGAGATTGAGTATCACGGTATACACCTGTCAGGTCCTGAAGTTAGTAGAATTTAGCTCAATCCAATCTACAAAATTGAAAATGAGGCCTTAGTAAAGACTGTTTATGCAAAGGCCTGAGTATTTTCATTGGTCAGCAATAACAGAGTCTGATTCAAAACATTTACACATCCTTAGGATGTACTATTTTATAGAGAAAAGCTGTCATTGGCTAATGAAGACAACAGAGGTTGTTTCACTCTCATATGTAATGCTTACAGGCAGGAGAGGGAGAGAGAGGACTTGTTTTTGATGATTATATTCACTGTTGAAATTATGTCAATATCTCTTTAAGTTGCATAAATCATGTGTTAATTTTATTAGCCTTTAAATGAACTTTTAAAACACTGGACAAAAAATACAATTTATTAAGCTATGGATTAGTTTTTTGTTTATGATCGGTTTGTTCATTTTATAAAATACATGGTCTAACTCCGCCACGATTAAACAATGTATTCTAACAGCTCATGGTGAAATAAAAATGGAAAACATTGGTCGACAAAATGTGCTCAAATAGTGGAACTTTTACGTACTGTGAGCAATGCTGCTGTAATCCTGTAATTTCCCCACTGCGGGACTAATAAAGGATTATCTTATCTTATCTTATCTTATCTTATCTTATCTCAACAGTGGAATGGTATCCTTACAAATGATAGTGTGTATACATATACAACTTTTGTTGAATGAAATGGGTCATGTTGTCAACAAGTATGTCTCTGCCCTTTCAGTGGCTGCTCTTTCTGTTGCCACACCCTGCTGCTCTGTAGTGAAGAAGGTGATAACCACAGGTCCCCGTTCATTTTACAATGGACAGTTGTGTTGTGATATCGAAACAAACTCTTCCCACAGCAGAGGAATGTGGCCGCAACGGTCTTTCAGCGTGACTGGTTGGCTGGCTAGCTAACTAGCTTGCTGTCGCGCCAGCTGTGAAGCTTCTCAACGATGAAAATATTTGAGCTAATATTTGATTGGCCTTCAATTTTTGTAAAACTGACAATATTCAAAACCTACACACTTGATTCTTTTGCCTGAAGAATTCTTAGAAGTGAATTCAGTTGTAAAAGAGCATACAACATTGTAAAAAAAAAAGGTTTTGGCCACTGTTGTAGTTCTAGACTGTGCCATTCCAGCACTTTGCATTCTGGGATACAGTAAGCGAGGTGGACTGTGCATACTGTAGATTTTGCTTTTGTTTGCATACGGAAAACTACATGCTACATTTTGGGCAAATCAGTACTGCTAGTATAGTATACAGTTTTAAATATAGCCAGAGAGCTGTTAGCAACAGCTGCTCACTGAAGGAAACACACCATGAGGTCTTTGTGGTCCCTCCGCCTCACTTCCCGCCACGTACTCAGCAGCTCCAGAGAAAGACCATAGCAGCTGTTTCAATGCGGACCTCCCCGACTTCCGCCGGATCAGCAAACTTTGTGTTCTGAACTTTTTCGACATTAAAGAATCGTTTAAAAACGACTTTAAGGACAGATCTCTTTGCAAACAAAGATTACATTTATGTTCTACTTTTTTAATCATTGGACTGAAATTATGAAGACATCGGTTTGTTCTTTGGTTACGAGGATGCCAAAGTAGTTTTTTCTCTCCATCAGAGAACTACTGTTACCTTACATTAATATAAATTACATAATTACTTTTTAGGGCCAATAACACATTTATTTAAATTCAGACAGATACCTTCTGTTCTAACCTAACCAAGTAGTTGTGTTGCCTAAACCTAAAAGAGTTTCCTGTGAAGACGGAATTTTATTTTGAAAAGTATGCATGTAACGAGCGGAAATTGACACGTTGACACGTTGATCCCTCTAGCCCATGCTGTCAGACCACCGACAACAGGACAAAGCTCAGAGTTGCTTCAATATGTCAGGACACGATTAACTGCCATTGTCTCACAGGATTAAGAACAATTGACATAGTTTCCAACAATTCATGGCAAATTGTTTTTCTTACAGAAGAGTCCTTGGTATATTTATTAGGATTGTTGAGATGTTCCCTTTAGTTCTATAATTAAATAAGCTGCCTTAGATAATGAGTTTCACCATAAATAACTAAAGGGACACCATTCACAATACATAGACATCTACACAAGCCCATGCTAACACAATGCAGCCTGTTTGAATTCACGTATTGTCTACATTGCAAAGACAAGTCACATCATAATTGTGCTATTGATTATACATAACTCACTTTGTCTGATTATGATTACAATTTAATATTGACTTACTGCGTGCGATGAATTCGCTCTCCCGGTGTCAGTCTTGTTGACTTGTATGATCTATGATTCATCAATACAATTGATTCTCCCAAAGTTCATCCATCCATATGTGACTGGCACATCAGTATTTTACATAAAAAAGATTGAGGGGAGGCAATCTGCATGTCAGCAAAATGTCACCATAATTGAGCATGGCTGATGTTATTGTCCCTTAACGAAGTTCTGACTGTTTTATAAACAGGGCTGGGACAAGAGGCATCAGTCACAAGGGAGACTGTTAACATTACCAAGGACAAGAGCATCTCGCATTTAAACAAGAGCGACAGATGTGTCACACTCCCCCTCATATGGAATTTGAAAGCTATCCTATCTATCCTATCCTATCGTATCTTTCTATCCATCTACATATGTTCATGTGTTGACTCAGACACACCACAGTGATGGCAGGAGATGTTTACAGAACAAAAGGAGGACATGCAGTACTACAATAGTACACAAGAATGACAGCACACTGAGGCTAATTGGAAAAGGGCTGTCACTGATTACAAACACTGTTGTGTGTCTGAGTGTGTGCGTGGCGTTCACGTGCCCTGTGTGTGCCTTCCATGGGTGCATGCTATTCAGCAAACCTGTGTATCTCTGTCAATTGCTCTGCTGGTGGACACCGCTGTGACAGTGGGCTGCCCTCGGAGGTCTCTTGATATCCAGTGTAAAGCCAGCCCAGTGGAGCTGTGAAAAAAAAGCTAATAATATGTTATTGCAGTCTAGGTCCCCCTGTCGCCTCTCCATCAGAGCACCACTGTCACCTTACACATGGACCACGGTGTGATAATGGACAATAATGTGGAGTAGCTGAGAGTGAGAAGTCCAATCTGCCTCCTGAGTGGTAAAAGGGCTGGGGGAAAGCACACCCCATATGCTGTGTGAGAGACCCTGACTCCAAGGGCGTGTGTCATCCTATTATGAACCTCTGGGCATCCCTTAGCATACGTCTGATTGATTATTATCTTATTTCCTAAATTGCAAAGGTTCAGTGTTGACAAAAGGATGCAAAGTGTGTAAAACTCTGTAATTGCATGCTTTTCTACGAGAAGTGAGGCTAATTTGTGAATACTGCTCCACAGTTTTGCTTATGTCATTAGTTGTTCTTAGGCATCCAGATACTTGAACCAGTTACACAGAAGACCATTGCCTAATTATTTCATCATGATGTGTATTCATATTTAATGTATACGCATTTTCTCTTGCAAAAACATGTCATTAGTGGGAGCTTTACAAATAAATACTCCCACAAGTTGTTGTGAGAGTGTTTTAATCTCTCAAACAGAATCTGAAATCATGTTATCAGTAGTGACTTCAGGCACGTTTGCAGGAAGTGAAGCACACATACGCAGATGAGCTATTATTGTGCTTTCTTTGTTTAGAACAAAGTTTTGTGAAATTATCTTCAGAACATAAGTAACAACTCCGTTTTCAAATCTAAACACATTAAATATGCTTCCTTTGATCAGGCAAATGCCTGAAAGAAATGTTAAAATATAACAAAACAAAAGTAGCAGCAAAACTGTACATATAAAAACAAAGTGGTGCAACTTTCAGGCCTCTAGTGACAGCTCAAGGCCCCAAACGCACTGAAATGCATTGCTTTTTTAAATTTTTTATGGTATGGCGTGCACTCCCCTCTTGTGCAACATGCCACATTTTTTAAGCATTTTTTAGAGTCGCTAAAAAGTTCAAATATTCTCAAATTTTAGCTGAATCGCTCCTGTCACTGTTGGGACAGGCAGCCAATCAAATCGAGCAAGAGGTGGGCTTTACTACTTTACCGCTGTCTTCCTGTTTTGATGTCAGTACATGTGGTAGGGCAAAGAAGCTAGTTAGCTTTTGGACTGTTAGAGAGCTACTTAGTACAGGGAAGGGGAAATCCTTATCTCATGTTGTGATAGTTTCAATAAGGGTACAGTGAGCAAGGGAGCAAATGAGGGAGCATGCAGCCCTGATCCTCAGGGACACCATGCCGTTTTGTCAGACCCGCTTTGCCGGGGCTTTTTTGAAGCGGCCAATGGTTATCTCAGTGTGAGACGACCTGTCTCAGTGTGATCGGTCCCAAAGGCTACTAAAGGTTATGATGTTAGTGGTGCACAAAAAGGTTGTATTAGATTAGGACATTTTAACTATTATGCATTTGAAAAATGCTAGAAAAAAACGAGACATGCATTGCAAGAGTGGAGCGCACACCAGGTGCGTGACGCTTGCCTCTCGCATAGCGTCTTGCTATGATTGGGCCCGTTGTGGAAGATCACACCAAGATGTGTCGCTAGAATAAACACTTTGGCAGAGAAACAATTACGATGCTCCTGCCAAGCGCTCCTCTCTTGTGCCATGTGGTTACATGATTTGTTCAGGTCCTATGCCCTGACCAATGGGCTATTCTAAACACTCACCTCTTGAGGTCAGTGTATAACCTTAACCAATCGCCTCAACCAGCTGTGCAGGGCTGGTCTTGCCAAGAAAAGAAGTGGGATAGGGCCAGCTAGCTAGTTAGCTTGTGGACAGTGAGAAAGCTATGAATGAGAGAGTGAAGAGGGAATTCATATATCATCTTGTGATAGTTATATATAGGCTACTGTCTTTGATCAACACAGAGAGAAACAAAGACAGAGAGAGAGGCATTTTTGAAGCGGTCGCGCCTGAAGTGACGCATCTCAGAATGATCAGGGCCTTAGGGTCAAAACAATTAGTGGACCCCATGGAGTGGGACTGCTTGCACAACCGGGCGATCAAATGTGATTAACTGGAAACTTTGGTGTGCCTACTTTGGTGACAGTGGGCTATTGTCTTTGAGACAGTAATAGCTTAGGTTAAACTGTTACGACATGAGCTATAAATGCATAACTCTCTCACAGTCCCAAAGAAAACTAGCTAGCCATACCACGTCTACCAGTATTAAAACAGGAAGGAAGTCAGAAGGTAGCTAGGACTATTCTTGAAATAATGATCAACTTCTTAATATGTATATCTATATACATTGTAAATACGTGGGAAATACAGTTTAATGTACCTTGTAGCCATACGTACATGAAATTTGTAAGACCATGATCAGACAGCACGTTTTGCAGGTTGAAAAAGCGAGGCCCACCACAATGCCTTTTTTATTTTATTTTAAAGACGCCCAATAAGAGAAAGCGGTTTGCAGTTTGCTGCTTTTCATTGTCGCAGGGCACCCCTGAATGAGTGCTAACGTTAGCTAAACACCATCCATGAACTGTATGCTACAGAATGGTTAATGATACCAGTTTAAATTAATGAAAACGACTTACCCGAAATCTCAGGAACTGCACTAACTTGCCTCCAAGCCTGCTGTTTTTAGATCATGGGATAGTTATCTCCGGGTATCGAACAAAAATTTGAAGCGCTCAGCAATGCAAAAGCAGCATGCAAACGTCTTCACTCTCATTAAAAACAATTACAAAAAGCTGCACCGGGCTGAAAACATGATCTTTCTGATCTGGGCCAAAATATTTAATGTCAACGTTAAAATAACATAATAGTTTCTAGTTGACTCACATGCATCGCATAGCTTTTCAAACTATGAGACGGCAAATTGCATCCGACTTTCTATTTGTAATTATTGTGATGTTGAGAGGGCACGGGGGCATTTTATTTTCTGTCTGATGATTGAATTCTTGCCTCTCTCCTGTGCTGAGTTGTATTTTGGTGCGTGACCACAGGCTTTGAGGTTTTCCAAGCCTCATGGGACCAATTCCCATTATTTACTTGACTGTGACCCTGTATCGTGACCCCTCAAGTCTCTCATTCTCCAGAAACCTACTTTTAAATTGCCCATCTAATGGCAACCTGCATTTTTACTGAACTGTAATGAATGCTCCAATTACGCTGAAGGTGATGGGGGCGATTTTCCTATGATAGAAGGGGTGATTGGATCTCCCCCACTCCATTTCACTATCTCACTGCTCTTCAGGCATTCCCACAGACCTGTGGTCAGCACTAGCTGTTGGGGAGGAAACTAAGCCTCGACTCGTGGTAATGCACCCTCTCAGTGCTCTGCCAAAGTGTGCACCAATGAGGTGACTGCAAAATTAAGTGCTTGAAATAAATTAATTCATTCTGGCAGAAATGTGTCAAATGACCTTTCCGCTGCTCATTACACATGGTGCACATTACACCAGAGAAATGCTCCTGTTGTCTGGGATCCTTTGTGCGCCCCCCACCCCTCCACCCTTCCCTCAGCCTTGTCAAAGGGGAATGGTCATTAATTGAAATAATTTCCATGTGTAAGGTTGTGTAGATCCCTCCTCAAGGTGTGTCAATGGGTCGATAGATATTTGGAGTGTAGAGCCGAGTCATGTGATAAGAACTCCAGTCACACTGTGCTAAATGACTGCCAAAGCCCCATAAAACCAATTCAAGGGCAGAGGAGTTTGTCAGAGCGGACTATGTTCTGATAGCAGTGACGATGGTCACCATCCACAGGAATTGAAATGTTTTGGATCACTCATTGCTGAGCACATTTTTTCATTTCCCACTCTTTTTTTCCTACTGACTAAAAGGTTGTTTGCGAGAACTGAACAGTCTCTCTTTCGAGGTGGTAGTCATGGCATTTCACCCAGCTCTGTGCACAAGAGAGGAGAGCTTATCCTAATGCAGAAGCTGCCTGTCTGCCTGCCAAGGAGAGATGTGGCTTTAAGAGGCCCATACATGGTGTTGATTAGTTTTACTGAGCGGGTATGCAGAGACCAATAAATTAAATATGAATAAATTAAAAATGTACTCTAGCAGAAAATTGCTTGGAAAACAACCACCTCCCCATTAAAATATGTATAGTAATGCCTTTTATGTGAAGTAACTTGGGATTAGATATCACTGTAAATTAACACGCCATCCAACCGTAGTCAAGAACTTTTCACTTTTAACAAGGACTTATAAAAGAGGTATTTACTCCAATGTGTTCAGTAATTAATTTGATATTTAAATGAGCTTACGGTATGTATTATAATTGAAAATATCCCGAATAAGAGTAGTTTTAAAAGGGGTATTGTCAACAAAGATTGATGGGGCTTGGTTTGAAATTGCCATCTGTTTCAAGTGTTTACTTGATTCCCCCCACCCCTCCCCCTCTGGTTTTTGGCCATATGTATCTGTTTTGGTTTTGGGGTTTTTTTTGTGTGTGGGGTGGGGGTGGGGGGACACTGTGGTGCTGCAGCATACATGAACACACACACACACACACACACAAACACAACGTAAACATTGAAGGGGATCAGGAACATCAGCATGTGTGATGAGCTCCCACAGATAACGTCTCCGCAACATTTCCATGACATTGTAGCTGTGTTACCTCATTACCACAATGTCACAGCAGCAGTGAGGATGTTGCGTTTGGGGTGAGGATGGAGGGGAGTACCGTGGGGGTGGGGGGGTTCAGCTGCAGGTATCAGGCCTTTGCAGATGAGCTGATTAATTAAAGGGATCTCTATTAAGGTTATTGAGATGAACTCCCCTCCCCTCTCCTAGCCGCCCCCATCCACGCTCCTCAGTGGTTAAAGGTGGATGGAGCAGAGGGGGGGCCGATGGAGGGGAAGCATCCTTGCCTCTTTTGACATTAGCCTGCGTGCACTCACTTCACACGCCCCATGACTCTCGCCACAAGTGCCTCTCTGTGCCCCACCTTTGCGGGAGTGACACTCTCTTCAGGCTCCAAAATGGGGCTGCAGAGTTTTAATCCCTCCAGCCCATCAACCCACCCACCCTTACTTCCATCTGTCAGGAGCACTGCTGGAGGAAAAGGGGGAGGGTCTGAGGGGGGTGGGGGTGATGGGCGCATCCCTTGTTCCATCCCGACGAATTTTCTAATTTCCTTTGCCTCCATGCTTTGTCCCAAATTCACGCCCCTAACCTATCCACCATACGGCCTCTCTCGTCCTGTCCCCCCTCCCCTGCCACCTCTTTTCTCTGTTGTTTTGTCCAAAGGAGTAAAAGTAAAAATGGAGGCTCCTATTGGCTTGCAACAATACAGACTGACAGCATTCTAACAGCATCTGAACCTGCAGTCATCGGAGATGAAAATATTCTTCCATATTTAAATGAGTTCCACCTCGAGTCATAAACAAGCGCTACCATAATTTGTGGTGGGTCATATTCTGCTTGCACAAACCAATTTGGAGATTTCTTTTCCCTTTATGTTTCCCTATAATTAATCAAAAGTCTGGCACAATACAATGAGGAACATATGCTGAAATCCCATCCCCACTTCTGACAAAAAGTTGCCATACAGACGGTTGTCTAAACAGATGTGGTAAGCTAAAGAGAAAAGATGTTTGATGAAAACTATAACGAATCATTGTTGTGTTTTAGTTTTTTTTACTGATCGAGCAACAAAATCACATTTTGTGAATAAGACAACATCCAAAAATAAGCATGTCTTAACCATTTATTTAGTTTGAATGGACCATGAAGACATCACCATACACCATATCCATTAGCGACAAGTTACATGACATCACAGTATTAACGGGCAGTGTCTCATGCAATCAATTCTAATTACTCATCTTCATGCACAAAACTAGGTAGTAAGCATTAGCACTCTCCTGTCAGATTAACTCCAGGAAATGAATTCAGACACTCACTACAGCTCCATCTGCTGTTTATACCAGTCTGAGGAAACCAAAGGCAGACAGTATGTCAATAATGTTGAAGATTGTTGCAGTCTTTTGGCAAGCAGCTTGAATCAAAATTCATATGTCATTTGTTAATTCTCATAGTCTGTTTTATTCTAAATAAATATAACAAGACGATGAAAAACTGTTTTGCATGTCTACTCACTATGTTAATAACTATCACCCGAGATCAGTTTGTCCACCTGGAACAAATTTGGTAACTAACAAGCTGTGTCCACACTTAAAACAATTACCTGCAATGTAGAAATACATCTTGAAAACGGTTTTAACAAATGCACACTACATTGACACACTAAAGCACAGAGCCTGTGCATAAGCACAGAAGCTCCATTGTTGGCACTCATTCACTTCAAGATGCAAATGGGTGGATTTGAAATTCAGCCTCTGTGTGTTATGCTCGACTACTTTAATGTTGTATCTATGCTGGGGATTATTCTCTCTACAGCGGAAAAACCTGTGCTTGAATGGCAGTGCCCTCAAAGTAGCTCCTACTGCTTTCAATGGCCTCCAAACGAGATTAGACCCGTGGCTGCTCTCAGTCCCAATCCTCTGCATTCATATGGAGCGTAACCAGCCTGTGTGACGGTTTTTCTGTTTTGACACAGAGTGGATGCAGTCACTGCATATAGGGCGTTTTGGAATTGAGAGGTCACTTTGGCTTTGAAATTATTTCCAATAAAATGTCCGGTGCTCTTTGTGAGTATTCTCTGCAATCTAACATAAAATTATATAACAATGACACATATTTTGTCATGTTATCGAAAGTGAAATATGTAAAAAAAAAAATAACAGTTCTGTTCTGTGTTCTTTGATATTTGGCACATTTTAAGTATATAGTAATACACACACTCTCTCACACACACACACACACACACACACACACACACACACACACACACACACTGTAGTCACACGTATCTAACAAATGCTAATTTTGTGGAAAACAATTTCTTTTCACAAAAATGTGTGTTTATATGTAGAAAATATTAGACTCTCAGAATAGTACATGTCGCCCCTCTAGCTAATAATTACTTTTTCCCCAGTGTAATAAATTACTATTCACTTTTAACATAAGATATTTGATCATTTCTAGAAAAGACATACATTAACAGTGTATATAATAACAAGATGTCATGATGCGAATGACATGCGGTTGGCTGTGCAGCAGTAAGCATTAGTCCAGCAGTTTGGCCTCATCCGGGTCACACCTCAGACCTGGGCCCGTCTCTTTGGCACGACGCACCGCTGAGGCTGGACCCTCGGCTGCAGTGGTCTTGGAATGGGCGTGTGAGGCCCATTTATTTGACACTGCTGTGACTACTTAGTCTCGGGCCTCGACCAAAAAGGTTGCACCATTCACAGCTGTTTCATTCACATCACTGCCAAATCACAGAATTGCATTAAATAAACACAATAACATTAAGTAATGTGTACATCAAGTTTGCCTTGTAGTTTGTTTTTTCTCTCTGGTTTGTTCACTTCCTCCCCCTCCCCACCGCCCCCAAATGAAAGAGGGAAAACTCTTGTGTGCTCACTTTGTGATCTCACTATTGTTCTCTCAGTTGTTCTTAAGTGATATGACTGTCCAATACCTGAAAGCGTATTGGTCTTAGAGTTTGCGGGGGGCAGTCCTACTTTTGGTAGAAGGTCTCTGGTCCGCTACCTTACTGAATTCAGAGGCTGGTTTCGGTGCTGTACTGACGTCCTTCTTGTCCTGAGGCCTGTGCTGCTGCTTCGCAATCAGCTGTGTGGAGGGTTTCACCCTGGCGTGAGCCTGCTGGGAGAAGATTCATATTATTCTTACATTAAAAAATTAACTATCACATCCATTTTAAAACTGCTGCATCGAAACACCTTAATCACCATCTCCTGTAATCGTTAAATATGGCACCATCTAGTGGTCATTGAATATGAAAAGCAGTTTGCATGGCAATAAGAACATTTAAACATTTAAATTTTAAAGCCTCCTTTGAAATTACAAACAATTTCAATTTAGATAAAACTACAGGGTATGTGAAGTCCGACTGGAAATATCATCAAAACCTATTCATTAAAGAACAAATTAAAGTTGAACTGAAAAGGCCTCGTTGGAGGTTCAACAAACCTGTGTGCTGTGTTGAAGCGGTCCCGGAGTTTTAGAGTCGTTTTTTCGCTTGTCCCTCTGAAGGACGCCACCAGTCTCTTTAGTCTGATTCCAAGATACAAGGTAAAGATGAGCCAATGATATCTGGATTATAGGGCCATTTATATAGTAGCTAAGGGCTGACCCACAGAGTATGGTCATTTATTTTCAAGAAAACTTATTTTCAAACCTGTATCTTAAATAATATGAGGATCACAATCATAATTACCACGTCAATACCGACGTGAATGATATCTACAAATCAGAAACTGATAAAAGCAGTAACTTTCCAAAAAATGATTATGAATAGGCAAAAACTTCAACAGCTTTGGGAAAAAAAGCTTTTGCTGTAAGTGCTGAATTATCTACTTAACAGGATCGTCTTACTTAAAAACAAGATAATTACCACATGAAGTAAGCGATGTGTAAGCAGAAGTAGCAGTACTTAAATAGATAAGTACAGACTTGACATCTTTGAAATATTTGTGAGCCGTATTAAGGTAGAGTCCTGAATAAAAAAACATCCATAGGCAGCTGAGGTCAAACTGTAGAGATGTGCAAAACAGACATACCGGTTTGGTGGATGTGGAGGGTGTGCAGAAGCTTCCGTCTTCCTCAGTGAGGCTCCTGCATTGGCCGCCTGTTTCTGTAGGAGCTGCCGTGGGGAGCTGGGATGGGTCCAGTGTGCCATCACAAGAGGTGAGGGACAAGTCCTCCTGAGTCTGTGTTCCTATTGTGGACCATTTTAAATACCATCAACATCAAGTAACCTCACGTGTATTTGGTTTCTTTCTTTCTCCTCTGTCCCTCCTCTACCTCTCTGTAATATGTAAACATGAGGCCTTTGATGATCATACAGTGGAGAGTACTGAAGAACAACTAGTTACTGGAAAGTAGATTTTACAAATTTGACCTTTTTTGGTAACTTTTGTCATCTCTAATGCTACTGGGTATTGCACAGCCATCATGTACGATCATTTTATTTCTGATTGGTTGGTTGTTATCTGTTTTATACAGAACACTTCATGTTACGTTACCAGTTAAGACTCAGAGTTAAACAGACCACAAACAAACTAATAATAATAATATCACAAAAATGTACTGAAAATGACGTCGCCTCCACTTCGTCCATTATATTCATACTGTGTTCCAAAATATCTTGTTGTATATTATTGCTTGCACAATCATGATTATTCGAGCTACCATGACCTGGATTTAGTTATTTAAATTAAGTAAAATCTTAATCATTGTCTTACTCTCTTTCTGTTCCAGGTGGTTGTGCATCATCTCCAGCACATTGGACGGCATAGCAGGCACATTAGTGTCACCCTGTTGGACAAAGCACCCATAAGAGCTCATCGTGTGACTCATTTGGGGAATTTTATGAAAGCAGCTGGAACAATCATTGCCTTACTGTAATCCAGGGGATTTCTAATAGCTGATTAGCAGACATGCGGTAGGCAGGGTCCGCCTTCAGAAGGCAAGTCAAAATGTTTTTTGCTGTTGAGACAGACTCAAGCCAATCGGTGAGCTTGTCAGTAACAATCTCAACAGTAAAACTGCATTGCAACATCCTGGACTACATGTCAATGAAAAAAGTAATCCTTTACTCGATATCACAAACAATGTCTCTTTTTTGCAGGATTACATTTACAATTAATGTATTATTAATGTCACCTGCATCACTGACTGTATCCCAGATAGGTAGAGTAAATTGGACATCGTTGTTCATAATCTCCTCAAGTAGGTTTGTCTCTGTTTTGGACACAAACGGATACTTCCCACACAGCCTATAAGGACACACATCTCAGACACATGTATTCACAGTATGTATGTATATATGTATATACATATACATGTATGTATAGTATTTGTGTGTCTACTTACAAAATGTACATAACGACTCCTATGCTCCACACATCACACCACTGGCTGTAACCACGGCCACTCATTATTTCAGGTGCTGAAATTCACATGCATACACAAATGTTTGCCTTTAGGCTTAAAACTACTAGTTAAAACAGTTTGTGACCACTATTTTGACTCCCACATTATTAGTACCATGTTTATCAGCACACTAACAAGGACAGCTCGCACACCACAAGCACAGGACGTGATGAGGAAGTAATGCCGTAGCTGGTGGCAGTAATGAGCAGCAAAAAGTAGCAACGCACCAATAAAAGTGGAAGAGAAGAAGTGAACTGCATGCCAGAACAATGCAGGTTTCGTAGAGTTAAAAAATGTTTTGCAGGTGGATCGTGATTTAGATAATGCAACAACTGTTCAACACGCAAAGTAAAAATGTTCAGAGAGTGTTTTTACAACCAACACATTGAGTGTATCCTTGAGGCCTAACCAACATGTTGAATGCTTTTCTATACTAAAACCTGCACAAAGCCTTTGTTTTGTTTTACTTGGAGACCTGTTGTGCTTATAACCATGTCAACTGCTAATCAGTCTTCCGTACCAGTGGGTCGCAGTAAACTTGTGGTTAACAAAAGCACTTAGATTAAAGCAACAACACCTCTGTTTGCTTTAGGACAAGATTGTGGTTTGGGTAAAAATGACTACGTTTGGAATATGAAACTTAACATTGTGATTACAAAGACACCATCACATTGTTGTTTTTTTGTTGCCTTTATTCTACGTTGTCACACTCCCTGAGCACTTGCTCTGAGCATCTAATATTGACGAGAATGGGTTTAAATAGTAGTCTCAAACAGACGCTAAAGGAGCGGAGGTATTTGATGACCTGGGAAGGACAGTGGGCTGGTTTGTCTGTCGGTGGACAGATTTTGTCACAGCAATAGTGTCACACCTGTGCAAGATGCACTCACGAAACCTTACAGGTGTGTATTTGAGATTTAAATGAAGTTCAAAGATGGGTGTGCTTAGAGCAAGGGCACCGAGAGTACGGGGGTCGGAAGTGGGGAAGGGGCCATTGGTCCCACCCTCCAATTCATGCCCCATGTCCTGTCTGGCATTGCAGCTGATTCCTGCCTTTTCCTGCACATTGTGAATTTTTTTGGCACTTTCACCATCAACACTTGTCTTTGAGTGGAATAGCATGACACCAGGGGATGTCATATTGTAGATTGCATGCACTACACATTTATAGTACACTCTTCAATCGGCAGTAATGTGAGCTTACTAGTAGAGCACAAGGTGCACATCAATCAGGGACCTGTTCAGAAAAAAAACATTGCTCCATAGGTAAAAAAAAAAAAAATGTAGATATAAAATATATATCTGAAACATTCCACATGCAAAAATAGAATTACACTCACTTCTTACAAAACCACTTTGTATGAAATATAAAAAATGTCCAACTTTGGCAGACCCCAGTGTTAGAACCAAAAATATATCGTGGCAGATGGCAAAAATGCAAACTTAGAGCTCTATCCCTGTCGCATGTTGAAGGAGATATAAGTGTCATACCCATATAGATAAAGGTCCCACAGGTGTCCGTCATTATGTTCTCAAACCCTACACCACTTGTCTTCACCGATAATCCAAAGTCTGTCACCTAGGTAAAGGAAAGCACTTAAGAAAAAGGTGATACAATTCTCTGTTAAAATGTGCTTTTGTCAGGAAAACAATGCTGGAGCATCCTTGATGATTGACAAGAATAGCAACATAGCTGTTAAAGCTGTACAAGACCACATATTTGTGAAGGGATATCACATGATTACAAAAGCCAAGAAATCTAGTGGAGAAGTGTGAAATTAACAGACGTTCATGGTGTGCCACCACAACATGGACAGTATGGTAGTGCTTGTGTATGTTTGTGCGACACAAAGAGAAAAACAGAAACATGGATGTGTATACTGTGGTCTAGCCTTGTTTTCGCTTGCACACCAGGAATCTGCTTTGACTAGCTCATTGACAGTGCACACAACATACTGTGCTCAGCTGGTAAAGATACAGTTGAGTCTCTCTTTGTAAAGGTACTATAAAGGGAGACCAGAGGGAGTCGGACATAACGAGGTACTATTTAAAGCCAGAAGAGGTAGTTGGCGAATAAATAGTATCCATCAGAGTTGACAATCAGTCCAACAGAGAAGGGAAAGTTTCACAGTTTGAGTCACAATCTTACCTTGATATTAATTATGCCGTTATCATCCTCATCGATAGCATTCTTCAAAAGAATGTTCTCAAGTTTCAAGTCCCGATGCACTATGTCTGTAAACGGGAAGAGGAAAAGTTTTTAAAAGAAATGGGCTTCAATACAGTTTTAACATGAATATATGTGACAATTAGTTGTTGTTATCAATATTCATATCAATATTCTTATAAAAAATAATGGATCCATGGGGGTTGCTAACAGAAGTATCACACAACTCTGCAGCTTTCACCCTCCCTGTGTTGCTGTTTTATCAATTACATACCAAAATGATTCATAGGTATATCATCAATGACAACCATAGCTCTGAAGAAAATATAAATAAAGTCTGTGATCAGAGGGCAATATGATTTGCTAATGTCAGTCACCAGAATAAACAATGTTTTGCACACAAGGTCACAGTGATCGGTTCACCTTGCTTACAGTAGGCCAGGCTGAACGGCCTCGTTAACAAAACCTGGTGGAGTGAGAGAAGGCAGGAGGAAAAATACAATTTGCCCTGGGCAGTCCTTTTCACTGCACTGTTTGAAGCAACCAATTATAAAACGCAACAGTGTTGATGGGGTGTGAAAGGTATGTTAGACCAACTGGTGTGCACAAAACAAACACCTGGAAATGTTCTCTTTTTTCCCCCTTATCCATTTAAGTCGTGTTTTATTCAATGTTTTTTCGACTGCTTGCTGACAGCTAAACTCTCAATTTCATATTCAGAAATGTCTGAATTCCATAAAGTATATATACTGTAATGTTGCAATAAGTCATTCTAAAAATACTTTAGTTCTGCATTTATTTTTGGTTATTTAATAAAATACTGTTTACAAACTATAACATCAATTTGGGTGTATTAATCTTCCCTCACTCATAAACAATTGGATTTGCAGTGTAGTTACATGTACATGTAAAATGTACCATGTTGTTGCCAGGATGTTAAATGTTATCATTTAAGCTCAAATTACTGCCTACAGCTGAATATGACAAACAGCAGCTGAGTCTGATAAAGGACAGCAAGATTTGACCTGATCTGATTTGACACAAGGGTCTTGGCTACCAAGTTTAAACCAGCTCTTTCTTATTAGCATTATTAGTTTCCATAAAGGTGAGGGAAACCAGCACAGACGGACTTTCCATGTAAAAACACACCTATTAATCAGTATTGCTCCCTGAAAAAAAAACTATAATAATATATTATAAATATGTTATACAATTACAAGCATATTACCTAAAGTAAAGAGGGAGAGGGAGCAAGATGGCAAACGTAGTCACGCGATTATTTAACAGGGGAATAAGACACACAATAGAGGCGGCGCTTACTAGCCACGTGTGTATGAAATAAGCAGAAGAAGAAGAAGAAGAAGAAGAAGAAGAAGAAGAAGAAGAAGAAGAAGGCACTCAAAACAGGCAGATCCTCTCCACAGCAATAAAGTACAGGAAGTGTCATCACACAACAACCCAACTGGCCAACTCCGATTCAGCAGCAGTGGCACTGGCCCTTTAACTAATAAAGTACAGTTAACCAGCTACACAGTGTACATTTGAGTGTTTTGGCTGACTAAGATATTGAGCATGAGAAAAGCCTCCAGAATCTGAGCTGCCGAGAGAAAACCCCGACTTGGGGGGCCTTTGTTCAAATTGCCCTCCGATGGCAACAGAAACAGAATCCTTCTGCTGCAATTAATATCAGTGTAGGCAGTTTTTGTTGGATGCTGTTGCCTATGCCAACCCCCAGAGAGCCCATGTGTGTGTTACTACCCATGAAAGTTTTACTCCTTGGACAGACGGTCCATGAACTAGTGGGTTGATCATGTCTAATAGTGATTTCTTTAAATGTCTATGTACCCAGAGTTTGGAAATTCATGAGAGCATTGTAGCAAGGCTTTCTATGTGCTATAATTCCTTTTTCCTGCCATCATCATTACAATTCCTCCATGTTTTTTACCTTTTTACACATAGAGCTTGAGCCAGGGATCAAACTGCTGTTCTTCCAGTTAGCAGACAACCCACTCTACCTCCTGATACACAGCCGTATATATGAAGCAACTCATGTCTGTTGTAACAGTAACCACACACAGGAGTTGTCACACCTGCAAACACCCCGATCAGTGATTTCAAGGAGTAGCAAGAAGCAAGGAGCAAGGTGAGGACTTCAATCATCGAAGGTCATCAAAAACTTGATCTTCAGCTCATGATAAAAGATGATTTCTAACACTATCAAAATGTCCATCTGTAGAATGGCATTACCTCTTTTGTGAAGGTAGACAACGGCGTCAGCGAGGCTACAGATGATATGCTTCGTCTCGTCCTCTGTGAAGAACTTTTTCCGCTGCAACAGCTGCTTCAGTTCACCTCCAACGCACAGCTCAGTAACCAAATAGGTTCTCTAGCAACAAACAGAGAAAATGCATCTGAACATATACTCAATGTGGGTGCTTATAAATAATATTCATGCAGACACCGTAATAGATTATGATATGTTATATAATATAAGTCATGACGTGCATTACACGTACCCCACCTTCTCAATTAGGCTTACTTTGAGTTTGTTAGTTAAAGGTTAGCATTGCTCACCTTATCCGTGTGATACACCTCCTGGAGATGTATTATATGAGCATGATTCACTTGTTTGAGGATGTTTATTTCCTGGTCCACCCTCTTGACCATTGATGTTCCTGCCTGAAGTGACAGAAAGGGAAATCACAACTGATGGAGTTTCAGTCTGGTTGTGGACATTTGTTTCTCTCAAAACATTAAACTCTCTTATTAGTGCAACTTTTTAATCGCAGTAAAAAAACAGGCCAAATGCACTCACCTCTTGTCTGCCAATCTCTTTAATAGCCCATTTTGTCTGTGTCGCAATATGGGTGGCTTCATAAACAACTCCATAACCCCCTTGACCCAATTTCCTTCCAAATGTATAGATTTTCTATGGGGAAAAGGAAGAGAACATTAATACATTTGTAATATACACCTGTTCACTGTCAGTCAGAGGCAGGAGAGGATTTCACTTGTGTTTCAGACTTTAGGATCATTTCCCTGTTTTGGATTACAAAAACATTATGTCTTAACTCAAGACCTGAATTCCAAAGTACATCCTAATTTCAAGCTCTCAAAAAAACGGAACATTTTCAGGTCTCTGGGGGTGCAGAATATAGTATTTCTAATCAAGTTACAAATGATTAAGTTGCTGCTGCAGTTCGTTCAATCTCAGGTCTAATTAACTTGATCATTATCTGTGTGCATGCAAGGCTGAGCACTGGCTGCTTTAGGATTTGGCAAAGGGAGCAGTCAAATTCCCCAAAGAAGGGGGGCTATACAGCCGCAAAGTGAAGTTTGATCCTCTTCTGGTGCAGATAAGAGTGTACCATAGAGGTCAACAGTGAGTCTGTGTGACTTATTCAGTGGTGGCCCCATAGCACAACACCCAACTGCAGTGGAATCATGAAAAGAAGCTCGCCATACCCTCAGGTCAGCATCATTCTTCAGGCGTATTAAAGGCACATTCCTCTCCACTGTGTCCCTGCTGGTTTGCATGGACACCATGTTAATGCCTAATCCACTTACAAAGACGTGTGTCATCTAGAGATGGAAGAAGAGGGCAGTCATTATCTCTCTGAAATTTCTGGTCAGACCAAAGGATGAAAGGTTGTCCATCAAAAAACATCAAGAATTTGTGTTCAAATGATCCATATTTCTTTGACAACTCGATTAGTTATTCTAATAGAAAAAGATGTCCATGCATGCAGTCATGGAGAGGGATTTCTTCAAATCTAGTGATTATTTAAAGACCAAAACACATTTGTGAATATTGTTGTGGTGCCCCAAATATGACTATAATTTTATATTAATTATGGATTAACAATTTTAATTAATCAATTTGTCAGTATTACATCAAATATATTATCGACTACTCTCACAAATATGCTTTAATAAAAGCTTATTTTACTAGTATTAAAGACATTTTTTTAAATAGTTAAAATAATTCCAAAAATGTATAATCAAGAACAAGTGTACAGAATCCCTGAATCTTTACTTACCCTAGTAGTCTAACACTAGTCTCAGTCCAAGCCCATATTAACTTTAAGCACAATTTAGCCAGCTTGAGAGACAGTCTCTACGGCCAAATTAAATGTAAAGCAATTATCAAGTGATGACTGGGAGCTATGAAGTGGATCCACCACATGCACAGCAATTAATTATTAACAAGGAAGCGGTGTCTTTAACCTCTTCACTCTGATGCATTATTTTAGCCCTGACAGGGTTCTCATAACAGGCCTGTCTCTCCCATTATCTCCTGTCTATTTTCCAATCAAAACGATTGTGACAGCCTCTGGAACTTCCAATCACCTCAATCAAAGCTCATTTGAGGAAAACAGAGGCATGTGATGATGAGTGTATCACTCCGGATTTGAATTGACTGGAGGAGGGTCCTGCGCACCTCAGGTGTCTCCAAGACAGCGGTGTCTGGTCCTTAGCCCTAGTTCCAAGATGCAAAGGAAATTGGATATCAGGGTCAGGTCAGGGTAAGAAGGCTGATCTTAAAAAGGGTCGCGTACAGGTTTTGTATTGCTTTAAGCTTGGGGTTGTCTATCTGTAATTCCTCTACAGATCAAACTACAGATCAAAACACAAAGTATAATACTCTATGTTACTTGTTTTTTGCACCCAAACACAAACACTAACAGAGGACTTCAAGGGCTGGGGGAAGAAAACTAACCCAGCAAAGATCAGACGGCATCCAAACGCACCCATGAATTATGGCATTTGAACCCTGATCAATACTGATACACAGTCCCTCTGGCACTACTGTCAAGTTAAAAAAAATCTTGAAAATTGTAAATGCAACTGAGAAAAGCTACAATATAGTTTTCTCCCCATTAGTAAGGAACTTCACCAAGAGGGCGGACTGGAACAGGAAGGAAGTTCCTGCTGCTCCTCCAAAAGCAGCAATCTCAGTGTAGCTGACCCAAACACTCAAGAAATTGCTAATGTAGTGACAAGGACACAATCCTTTCCCAGCTTGCAACTTGGCCAATTGTGTTTGTTGCATGATCAAATTGCTGGAAATAAAATCACTCAGCAGTGGCTGGTAAGAAATGTGTCCTGTGTCACCTGTTCACCTAAAATATCTTCCATTAAGCCTAAATGGTCATACCAGGCACCTAGTACATCACTAACGGGAAATTTAAAAAACATCCTTGAAAGACCAAGTCTAGGCGCCTTGTTTTCCTTTTTGCTCACTTGATTAAGTTACAGTATTCTGTGCATGGATCTTTTTTCCCTCCCTATAGATGGGGGATTAAACCAAGAATGAAAACATAATTATAAACTATGTTAAGTAATGATTAAATAATAGTAGACAGCACAACTTAATGTCAAGAAATAATGGTCTTTGTTCACACACAGACACACTGTAAGATAAGTAAACATCAGAACACAGCCCAACCCAAAGGAAACAAAGGCTGTGGTCCACCTTTTACATTGAGTTTGCCTCATCTCCAGTTTCAACAGGAAGTAATTAGAGCTGCCGGTTCATCACAAGTCAAGCCCATACTTGCCTCATCTCTCCATCATTCTGTCAGACAGCAATTTGTGTTTATTTACACGACTGAGTACTGAGTGAACAAATATACGTAGTGCCTAATGACCGGTAGTGCGGGGGATACTGTCTAGGAACTTAGTGCACAAAATCAATGTCACTTCGGAACAAAGAGAGCATAAACATACAATGGATGACTGATCTTATGTAACTTGTCTTCCCTTAAACCTGCTCATCTTATATTAACTCAAGGTAATATGTATTTACTCTTTCTCCCACCCTTAATGTCAATAAGACTGCTACTTCTTTTCTATAAGACTGTTGAACAGAACTAACACAATCCTGACAATGTTGTACAGCACTACAGAAATACTGCAGCTCATCAACCAGTTGTAAGGGCTTTTGGAAGGATGATGCTGAAAGTATTTGTTGATTTATCAATAAGTTAATTGACACAAAATGAATCAATGATTTCCGGCCCTATAGGTCAAAACATATTGTTTCATAAACAGCTATTCCAATCTGCAATAAGGTCACTGAAAACAGATTCCTCTGACTTTAGTCATGTGCTATGAGTATAGTGACTGTTAATAAATTGTTCAAGTAATGTATCAACAATAAAAAAAAGTGATATGGAATGAGGATATTTTACTGTTTGGCAACAACAACAACAACAACAACAACAATCCAGTATCTAAATTGTACAAACAAGATCGAAAACAAATAAATGATAGACATTTATCACTTTTTTTCCTGACACTTTAAATGTTTAATTGGTTAATCATAAAAAGAATCGATGCAATAATAAATGATGGAAATAATCATTATTTGCAACCCTAATGCCATTTATAAGTGTAATTTTCCATTAGAATAACTAGTATATTAATATAAAAACATCAGCTCCGGTGTGTCCCAGAAATAAATGCCAATTTGTATGCTGCTGAAACCACAGTGTCAAAACAGTTACCACTTTCAGTCTCAACCAGACCATCAAGATAATGCAAATTTCAATTATTGTACAGCGCCTTTGATTTCTTTAATGGAATAAATAGCAGAATAAATTAGGCTTAAGCAGCTTCTAATGATGGTGCCTCAGGCTGTAACAAGCAGCCGCTAAAATGTAGCCTGAATATCAAACAAAAACTGAATCTTACTTACTGCAATTAAAATGTACACTGCTATCCGTTTTGCTTGAGCCCAAATATTACATTTTTCTCATGTGAAACTTAATCATTTATTGACAGCTTGGCTTTGATGACAAATGATAAACTTCACAGTCCTAATGAAGCGTGGAATTACATTACCTGATGAGGCAAGAAATTGCATGTTTAGAATGCAAATATAGAGCCCATCTACTTCACTAAGTCATGAGGTGACTCATAATATTATGCAGAGAGATTATCAAGGTTTGTGGTCTAAATGTAATATACCAAGAACCTTTCAACCTTAAGCCATTAAAGCATACAACACTTACTAAAGAGCTGTGAACAAAATATAATAGACAGTTGATGGACTACAGGGTGACCAAAAAAGAGATTCTTTCAATTGCTATTCATACACTTAGCAAACAAGTAATGCATGTTGCTGCTGCAAGATGTCCCTCTGTCTCCAAGTCTACTGGAAAGAAAACAGGCTTTGCCAAAAGGGAGTAAAAGATCAAATTCTGCCATTTGCTCAGAGCACTCCACATGTTGCTCGGAGATAAGGGCCAACAAATTCAAATTTCCTCATTGGTTTAATCCTGGTTAAAGCTAATCTCTGCCCTTGCTGGGCTCAGCCTTGGGAAGCTATGAGGGGCAGACATCTAGAGAAATGTAGGCCAGAGCAAAAACAAGAACAAATCAAATTCACTTCAATGACAACCCGGAGAGAACTCATTCATATCAGAACACACAGATGTACCTTCACTTATAAACCAGTCATTGTCCACTAAAACATGTTACAGCCAGTTAGCATGGACAACATATGCAGGACAACATACTCTTTACGACCAAATAATAATGAGGCATTAACTGACTCAAGAAATCTAAGTTAGTACTTTTTAAATCGGGGTAACTATTAACGTTACCCGTGTATAAATGATTGAATTGTTTAAACACACTGACATAATCGACATTGACGCTTCCTGCTACACTAGCAGTAACTTCATAACTAATCTGGTTAGTTATCCTGAGATTATATGGATCGGTGAAGGCTTCCGCGATCTGAAATACTCTAAATCAGTGGTTCTCAAACTTTTTTTAGTGATGTACCCGCTGTGGAAAATGTTTTCAACCAAGTACCTCCTAACCAGCGCAAAGCATTTTTGATTGAAAAAACAATGTAATACACAGCGCTGTGCCATCAGTGACTGATTTAATATAGAATATATACAATTCAGTTTAAGAATTTACACATATATTATTAAATATGTATTAAATAACTATTTTTTAAGGATTTTTGAATTCATGCTAATTTTAAATATATATATATATATCAGTAGTATATATACCCCAGTACCCCTGGGGGTGCCTTCAAGTACCCCCAGGGGTACTAGTACCCCCATTTGAGAACCACTGCTCTAAATGGAGACATCTTTGCAGTCAACGTTGATTCACTTCCGGTTAAATACAGAAGAGCCTTCCACTCAGCACTCAGGGCTCAGCTACCCCATGTTCTACCCCACGCTAACGGGGGTGCCGCTCCCTAACTAACGGGGGTGTTATCAGTTAGACATTAACAGAGAGAGGCAATTGGTGTATGGCTACTCTTCCGCTGACCATCTTGTACAGTTAGAGCACAATAAGTTCACGGTGCTCTTCTTTAAACATAATAATGGAGCAGGAAACTTCACGTCCCCCCATGGCACGCGTTGTCATGGCAACGAAACATGAAGTTGCAAAAGCTGACAGTCGAAAAATGAAACACTCGTAACTTCACTTTGGTATCAAAGTGAGAGCTCACGTGAGACGATTGAACGAAGGCTTCTTACCTCTTGTATTAGCTATGCCATGTCCGTGCAGCAGGTTGTTCTTCACCAATACGTAAACTTTCTCAGTGAGTGACTACGGAAAGCGAAGAGAGTCAAACGCCCACTAATGTATGAACACAGCATCTCCTAATTCAGGGGCTTGCAGCGCCCCTAGTGGCTCGTGCGTGTCGACCAATGTGAATCAGACCTCCCTTTGAGGAGGAGAAACGTGAACACGACTGGACTTCCACTGAATTTACATCGTGCTCACTAACCATAAGTTCTCTTTTTTTGCGAAGGGGAACCAATTTCCTCTGTGGTAGCCTGGGTTTCTGTTGGTCCGCAGTCTCCATCTAGTGGACGCAACTGGAACATTTCGTCTCAGTTGTTAAAGTCAGTGTTCATTCTTTAAAATGTATTTTTGGAACAATTCAACCACAGTTATCTGTTCAGAAAAAGATAACATTAGAGATTAAAAATGTTTAAGTATTTTGCATTTCATCAAATAGGAAGATTACCAAATTCCCTCATGAATTACATGAACATGTATTCCTCTGAGTAAGGCCGCTATAGGAGCAAACTTAAAGGAACTCCTTTCTCTTACTGTGTGCTATGAGATAATTTACCAAGACATAGCTACTGCTGACTCCAGACATTGGCCTGTGCACAGCCATGTTGTGTGCTTCTGCACCTTGACCACTACAATGTTCCTACACAAAAGTGTATCTTGATGCTGACCTTAATTACAATAATGGTCTAAGATAAATTGTTTTTTGCACTTCCAAGAAAATATAGAATCACATTAATTGTAACATCAGACCTACTGCACTGTTTGTACCCACAATTTAAATGTCTTTGTAAACAATTACTTATACAAACTCAGAACTGCAGCTACATTTTCTTTATTTTTTTTTATTGCTGCTTTAATGTTCTTGATTAACCTACTGAAAACAGTTTAACTGAGTTAGTTCAGCTCTGTTTAGGTTAGAATGAAGCTGTTTGCATGCAATTGAAAGAGATTAGAAGGTGGGCTCTAAATTTTAACATTAAATTGTATTAGGGCTGCCCGAATTGTAATCTTTGCATGGCATTTAACTGCACCATAACCATATTTTAATTAGGTCTAGACTAACATCTGCTCTTCAAGAGGTCTTTCTCTACAATAAGACACAAGCCATGTTGCTCTTCAAGAGGTCTTTCTCTACAATAAGACACAAGCCATGTTGCATACTGTAATTCAGCTATAACAACTGCAAAAGTATTTATTTATGAGACTGCTTCTGATACAACTTCCTGGGAAAGTTGTGAGAAATAAACAAAAAGAATATTGCTTCCTGACAAAATTATTAATCGGCGCAAACCAGCAAATGAAATTAGCAGCAAACGTGTCCATTGTTTGTATAAATAAGTTGGACTTCATTCACTAAGCCTCCCTCCCCCTTACTGTACTGTTTGTCTATGTTCTTTCACATATTGTAATATATATTGCTTATGCTTATATCTTTGTTGAGCTAAAGAACGTGCCTGGAGTATCCAGACAAAACATGTTTAGTGAAAGATATAATGACCACTGATTTCCACCAGACAGGCTTCCGCCTTTTCCAGAGACATTATTGATGGGTTTGTCCATGACTTGGAGCCACTGTATCGTCTGCGGTCTGCAAGGTACTTAAGGTTCTCCATCACATGACAAATCAGTTTTGTGAAGAAGTTAGATCTCAAAGTAGCTCTCCGCTGCAGACACTTCCTGGAAGTGGCCATATTAATCCTGAGCCAAGGATTGGCCCTGGAAAGTCCACCAGTCTGTCGTTAAAGATTAAAGCCGAGTTATACAACAACCTGTGAAGCAGGTGGTGAAGGGGCCCGAGGGAGATCAGATTCATGTTATGCCCAAGTGCAAACTGACCAAACAACAGCTTCAGGTCTTAGAAGTTCAAAAACTTAAAAATGCTTTCTCTTTTGTGCA
The DNA here is from genome assembly GCA_023566465.1 of Cottus gobio. Lineage (NCBI taxonomy): Eukaryota > Metazoa > Chordata > Actinopteri > Perciformes > Cottidae > Cottus > Cottus gobio. The sequence goes on along the minus strand of CM042224.1, from coordinate 17,976,449 downwards.
ATTCAGGAGTATCAATATGTGAAGCTGCTGTAGTAATCTACACATACACCCAATGTTGTATCCATAAATCTATTTGCAATAATACTTCACATTTGTATGGCTAAGTGGCTTTTCCTGCTCTACATTGCTTCCAGAGGTACATCAATATTTATGGTGAATTAGGACTAAGGTGTCCTTTATGATATCCTTAAAATCATGAATATTATTTATTTCATCTTAATCTTCTATTCTTCTTTTGGTTGACTGTCATATCTGTAAACGGACTAAATATTTGTTATGACATTTTGGTCAATTCTGGCTCATCTGCTGCAGTTTATTATTTTAACTTATTAAACTTTATTCACTTTTAAAAGCAGACCTAAATATGTCCTTGATGTATACTGTATGTCCTGTGTGTGCTTTGATGAGACATATATTGAGTGTTTGCTGTTGAAAAAAAATGAATAATTAAAAGAAATATATATAAATAGATTATTTACCCAGTTAATTAACTTGTAGGAGCTCTGAGGTTCCTTTATTAGTATGATTTCAAAATCAAAATGTCCTCAGTATGCATAGTTCATATTGATTCTGTTTGTCTACATACAGGGATACTTGTGCTCATCCCAGTACAGCGTGTTGGAATGCATTTCTTATTTCGCAGCATACCACGTTGATCCTCACCCCGATAGGTCCACACACATTCATCTCAGGAATGGGACTCATTAGCTCATCAAAGTAAATCCCTCAGCCCGGCTTCATTCCCAGCAGACCATGCGGTCACTCACCCCGTACAACTCTCTTTGATCTGCAGCAGGATGCTTGTGGAATGGAGGAAGGACAGTCGGTCAGTGACGGTGTGCAGCACCACAAATCCATCTGGCCGGTTCACATGCTCCCACAGGATACACCTGCTGCCTCCACTCTGACACAGCAAAGGTGGACGCGGAGATCAAACGCAGTACATTGTTTATTAACTGATCTGACTACAGAAGCCATGAAAATATTTCAACATAAGACACTTCTTCTCTGCAGAAAGCTATGAAAAACGTGGTAAAGCAGGTGCTAAGATAAACAAGAAGGGTGCCAAAAGAGAGGCAATTAGCTGCAGCACAGTATGGCAACAGAGTTCTCTGGAGTTTTGCAGCCAATAAAAGTAAAAATCTTGGTGGTAAAGAAAACCACGTGTGCCCCCAGTAAACATATTCTATTATTGTAGTAGTCGCAGCAGGCTTAGTGATTACTACAGCTACAGGCTACTATTATGAAAACCGTATGCATAAATTGGTAACGTTTGGTTTATTTTGTATGGTACAGAAGACAATAACAACAATTCAGCACCTTAACTAATATAACATATCCTTTTATGATTAAAACATGTTATTTCTGCCTGTGAACATGGATCAAATATAACCAAGTTGACCTGTCTGCCACCAATGGACATCCTTCACGGTATAATTAATCCGCAAAGAAAGAAGTATAAATATGTTTGCTATAAAAAGTAGGATATGCTATTAATCAAGTGTTAACCGATGAATTAATACAAGTGTAGAGTTAAACACAGTGAATGCAAATGCACAAAGCTCTCTTCTGAGAGGCAATGAACCCAGCATGGTGCCAGTTTAGTCAAACCATGGAACAATGATTGCTTTAATCACTGTGGTGCATGATTGCTCTTAGGGGGAAAACAAACAAATTAATTTAGAGCAGAAGTGAAGAAGTTTGAAATTTAAAACCCCTCTGCAAACTGTAATTCTATTACAATCATCAGCCTGCATAAACACTTAGCGATGGTAAAATGTGCACATCACTGATTTCAAACACATGACAGAGCCTGAAAACAAGGTTTTGTTGACTCACCTTAGATCAATGAAAATAATAAATGTGAGGACAACAGAACACATTGAAACCCATGAGAGGAGTGTATGATGTGTCTTTCTAAATAATAAAACAACTGTGGTTTAATGAGTATATCTATACGGGCACTGGAGGCACAATAATATGTTTATTAGTGAGGAATCTCACCAGAACAGCTGGGGAGAATATGAAATTGACAAAGAGACATATTTTAAATTCGGCATTTGTTCAGAGACTTTATCAAAGGTGTGCATGTTGCTCATGCAAAATCTTCTTTATGTTGTGTTAAAATACTTTTAACACAACATATCTCAATAGGGTTGTTGTGGAATATATCAAATATAGTATTTGTAATATATTGCTGAACAAATGGAACAAAGGATGGCCCTTTTCAGTATAACATGTATATTTCACCTTACATTTTATATCTGAGAATAAAATAAAGTTTTGTGTCATTTATTTTATTGTCATTATATTTTGGAATTTTTGAAGATAGCAAATACTCACATGGATTACAAAATATATATTGAATGTTGCTGTATATATTACATTATATTTTTCAATACACAGTATTCACTTTAAATTTCATAAATGGTATACTGGTTTGTGATAGTTATATAGTTTTAAAGTTATTTACATAAAAGTAAAGACTAAAAATAAAAAAACATCAGTTGAGTGATTATACTTCCAACATAACATTGCCCAATAGATTCACATGTGATCACAACAATGTCATCTCATTTCCTCTCAGCTAAAGATTGGAAATCATCCCATTAGCTTCAGCAAAGACATTCATGTCAAATTTGCTTTGTTTCATGGAAACCTGAAATGGTTAGTCGAATCAATAAATGTAGATACATTTCCGTTTATCCAAAGAGTGTGGTGATTGGGAGCTACATTACTCTACAAATATTATACTTGCCATTAGCATCTGTCCTGGTTTAACATAAACTCAACGTGTAACATTACACTTATTCTATAATGGGCAGTATATCAGATACATTGAATAAACATACACTTATACAATGTTGTCACACTTTCATATAGTCTAAAACGTACTCTAGCATGCATCATTTACACACAAAGAGACTGCTGAGCTCGCCTGTTGTACCAGCACCCTCACAGCAGAGCCAACTTGATATCATTCATGAAGGTAAAAGTGGAAAATGAGCTGTTAAAACTCTCCCCCCTCTTTTCGCTCTTCTATACTCTCTCTGCACACTCAACAAACTGCACAGGCGAGTGTTTGGAAGTGCAGCTTCACCGCCACACATCCCCTGAGAGAACTGAAAACATGCAGAGTCTCTGACCCTTCTCCGCCAACAAGACACGTTTCACAAGCAGGGTGACCAAAAGGTCGACCAACACACAGATGATACAGACAGGACATAGTGTTGACAATGACAAGGCACATTTCTCCTCACAGTATGCGTTGTTCGGTTTGCTGTCATGTGTCATGAGGAACATTCAAAGGCACCTCTTCTGTGTCTCCACAGCTTCATGGACTTTACAGTGTAAAAAGAGAAAAAATAAAATAATATATATATAAGTCTGGTTTCCCTTGTATGAACCTTTAATAAATGAATAAATAAAAAATATTTTTACATGATTTCTAAACACTAGTGGCAAGGGGCTAAGTATCCAGGCACAACAAATTGATCACACTTGACTTTCTAAATAGATGTGAGCACTTCATATGAAGAAAAAAGCCACTGCAAAACAAAAAGACTCCAAACTCTGATCGCACAGACTGCTTCACTGGTCAGCTCTGATTGTTATCTCAATACTTGTCTGTCTGCCCTTTTCTTTGGTCATCAAAGGTCACAGAGTATCGCATTATAATCCTGTCAGGTTTTACTACAAGTTTGCAGAAGGAAAGGTCAGGATCCTTACTCGAGAAATAACAAAGCAAGAGGCCCAATGACTAAAACATTGTACATATTACACCTTTGGCTTATTTTTGTAGGCATTATTTAAAAGAGAAACACAGACCAATACATGAAGGAAAGATTATCAGTGTAATATTTGAAAAGATGCCATGTTATCCCTCCTATTCCTAAATAAACAATTTACAGCACATTGCAACACTGAACTACTGTCAAACTGCAACTTGGACAGTGTCTGTACTGTGGAGGTCCTCATATTTCAGTTTAAGAGCAATAAAACTGCATTGAAGCTTTCCTTTCTCCAGACATCTAATAAGATACATCCCTTCTTCTATTGTGTGACTAAATCTAAAACAGACAGACAGATACTGAAATCCAGCAGAAAGGAATTTTGTATCATTAAGAACACTTGTGAACTATTCCCCTTAAATTTGAGACACAATAACGATATTGTTTTACATGCAGTGAAACATTTCCCACAAAACCTTTTTGTATGTGATGTGAGACAGGAGCCAGCAGTGGATCCTGAGTAAAAAGCCTCAGAGCCCGGCGGCGACTTGACATCATGTCTGCTCTGAAGACAGACTCCTGTGAGCAGCATCTCTCCTTCTCTCATGTATTCCAGAAAATCTAATCAAACTGCTGCTGGTGGCTTGTTGTTGAAAAGCTTTAACTCTTCAATAGTGTATGACAGTCACAGTAATGTTAAAAGTTAGAGTAAAGTCCCTGTCTCTATTAATTGTTTTTAGAACATAGGATGTGTGAGAAGATTCAAATCACTAATTGTTTTTTTTTTAAATATCAAAAAGGTTTCGGAAGTGATGAGGCTTTTGCTGAGCATTTTGTTCAAGCCAAATTTAAATTGAGTTTTCATTAATCATTTGAGTCAACTCACAAACAGTATTAACTGATCTATAAACTGTCAAGTACGTTTGTCTATAGTTATTTGTGTAATTATCATGATGATGTGAGCATTGCTTCATTTTGAACTACAGTACGTTTGATTCACTCACCTGTTATATAGCTGCATATGCTCATGTGCTCAGCATACTCATAATCAACTGATCATTGGTCATAAAGTGCTTCTTTCATCTAGAGAAACTGCAGGGAAACTGATTTGTTAATTGTGTTACAATTCACTATATTTATTTTTACTTACCAGTATTTAAAAAGAGCTTATGCGTGTTATTCATGAACTGTGTTTGACAGTTTGCTACAAAATCTGCAGCTCCGCACAATGAAATTAGATTAGAGGATGGAACTCAGCAGATATTTTCACGGGAGCCAAAATCAAGTTTTATTGACTATTTCCTTAAACCAACCTGAACCATTTGAAATAATGGAAAATTACATCCACATCAAAAGATGTGAATGCATCCTATAGTGTTGAAATACATTTAGAAAGCTATTTCTGCATGAAAATGTCTTATTTTATCATAATAGTAGTTTTACCAATACCAATCCAACTATAAATGGCTGCAATTCCTATTGAGTGCTGGTTGTATACTGTACGTAGATAAATGTTTACAGGACACTGTGGGGCTGTAAATGATAAAACTTAAAAATGTGTTTGTTTCCTGAAACTTATAATTTATAATGTCAGATGGAAAAGAATAAGAAAATACATTTCCTCTTTTATGCATTTATTGATACTAATATATGTGCTTTTATTGATGACTGTTACAGAAAAAACAAAGAAATGAACCAGACATTTACTGATTTCAAATGAAGTAACATCCCATATACTGTATATTCACTACTCCTGACAATGACCAATGAGTGCAAAGACATTTATTTTTGCAGTAATTACTGTTATTGTTAAGTAAAATATATCTTAAGCTGCACGAAGCAAGTAAAGAATATTTAAAAACAGGAAATGCTCTACAACAGCGGCTATTATAAAAGGTAATTTTCTCTCAACAGTGCGGCTCTACAAATAATCATCAATAATGAATTATAGCAATACTTAACACTCTTATTAAGCCTGAGATATTTAGATAATAGAGGAGTACAAGGTTTTGCTGAAACACAGAAGGAACAGAATGCTTACATAATGTATACACAAACCTAAATTATGGTTAAATGTAAAATTAAAACTTTCTTGGATTGTTTCATTTGAATATTAAATCCCCTAACAAACATGAAAATGCATGTGTCCCGCTGAGCTCTAACACTGTATAGCTATAGCGCCATCAATCCCTCACTTTCTGTATCACTCTGGTCAAAGAGACAAAGTTAGAAGGATTAACTGCTGCTTTTTAAAAAAAAGCTACTGAGACACATAATAATAATCAAACCTATGATAATTGCCTGCAATCATTTAGTAATTAAAATGCGGAATATAGTAAAATAAAGTTATATACAGTTAAACATGTATAAATATGTTAAGTGCTTACGAATATGATAAATACAGTATTTACCCATATCAAAGTTTCAAAGTGCCGTGTATAATCTGAGCTATGTTCACCTAAAAAAAGTACAGAAATCCACTTAATTAAGATGCAAAGTGAGATTATTAAACATCCAACTACAGAATCCTTTTTGCACAATACAGTATACAACATCGGGTATGTTTTTAGGAGGTCTGAACATAAATAATGAATGTAATTATCCAGTGCATCAGTGGCATAATATGATATGATACACATGTAACAATTACAGCCTATATGATGTTTGATGTACAAAACTGTTGGATTTGTTTAGCTCCAATGAGATGTGGTTCCAAATGTGTAGAATATAATTAACGAAAAAACTAATCGTGTTCTGCATTTCCTACTTCTTTGATTAGTGGAAGTTTGCAGTGATAATAATTACTCCAGCATTTGTTAGTGCTTCAAATATGTGAAGTGCATTTCAGTATGTTCAGCTGCCATCGGATGGCAGCACTGTGATATTATTGCAAACCACTAAATAGATTACAGAATGGAAACACTGTCACTGCCCCACAGGCTGCTAAATAAAAACAGCATAATTACTCACAAAAACAGAATTTCTTTGTCCACTGTTGCACTCCATGGTTAGAAGTGTTGTCTCCTCGACTTGAGGGAGTGTCTCCTCTTCCTCTTCCTGAGGCTCTGCTCTCTCCTCTCTGGCCAGTGGAAACCACTCTCCGCGGTCCTGTAGGCCTCGTCGTACTCATCGCTGTCAGAGTCCGCCTCCGCTGCAAGGAAGACTCTGTCTGGGAAAACTTCTTTCAGATTGGATGTGAAAAACACCTCGAGGTTGCGGCCTGCTTGAGCAACCTCGGAGTCCGGCTGTGTTCAGAGAGGGAAAGAGCTATTAACCTCAGATCAGTGCTGGTGAAGTTCTGACTGATGATTAGCATTTTTAACAAGGATTCATTGTGATTACGAGTACATTGAATACACACATACAGGATATACATTTTTAACTTACATAATTGAACTTTGCACAGTTGTGGAACATGAGATAGACATCATCAACAAACTGTTCGGTCAAGTTATAATGTCGAGTATTTCTCTTGTTGAGTTTGGCCCTGATCACAGACAGGTCCATGGGCCTCTTAATGATCTGGTAGTAATGACGAGCCTGCATGGAAAAACATAGGCATTAATCACTTTAGTTCCCTGTAACTCATTCCAATGTAATTACCTCATAAGTCTTTCTGCCCTCAAAATGCATCAAATAAATGGATAATTGAGAAATAAGGCACCACCTATTTGTAGGGTGCTTGCTTGAGCAATCCTAGTTCCTGCCTTGGATGAAATATGCTCACAGGCCGATTAAATTAATTTGTGATTTTTTTACTGCACCGGACACAAGAGGAGATCACCTTAAGTATCTATTTTAAGGGATACTTAATATCCCTTAATAGCCTGTCTGCAATTTTTTTTTTAAATCAACGTTGCAAATCTCTTTTACCTTTTTCACGTCTTACACGTCTTTCAGGCCTCAAGGAAACATTGAATGTGTTTTGATGAGTAAAAACTGAATGTGAACATAACTTTGTATGTTACAAAAAACCTCCACATGTTAAACCCTAAAGAATATACCGGTAGCAACAATTAAAGTGTGTTTATGTATGCCGAAACAACAAAATGAATTCTTAATGCTGCTACTGTCCTTTTCTGTAACTGGTCTATAAAAGTAAAAGAGTGATCACTCACAAGTGGACTGACGGGCTCATGGAAGGGAGCACTCAGGACGTTGCTGAGGATCAGAAGAGTCAGCCGCTCACATTTCTAAAAACATGACCAAACAAGAAAGAAAATTGTTATGAATGCAGGAAGGGAACAAAGTGACAGAAAACCACCAGCCATCATGACAATGAATGCAGCTAATAAAATGGCCTACTCTCTGGTCACAGGCAGGCAGTCCATGCGCCAATGTGCGTTCTCCAGATGTTCTCTCATTCTCACAGTCATACTCAACCTCTGGCTGCATGACGTCTCTGCACAGGCTGCACACCCAGTCGCCTCTGAACAGGATGAGAAACGGCATCAGGTTAACACTGACGGCTCCATATAAACACTTTAATGGGAGGTAAGAGAATAATATTAAATGTACTGGATACATGTCATGTTTCGGTATAAGAAGCTTACGAGGGGAAGCTCAGCAGAGACGGGATGTGGCAAGACAAATGAAAAACTTTTGGACAGCTGTCACAGCACAGCAGGTCCCCTCCAATTAGACACACGGCACAGAAGTCCTCACTCTCCATCTCTGCACTGTCCTGGTCAGGCTGGAGTTCCTCGGTGGCTCTTTGAGCGACAGGGTGTGAAATCATGAGCGGCCTCGGAGCATCACCAATGTTGGACTCCTCTTCCAAGTCAGAGCGAAGTGGTTGTGGGTCGTCGGTTGTGAGTTCAGGTTCAGATTCTACGTTGAGCTCAGACTCCACAGAGCCCTGAGAGTCTGGAGGCTGATTGGATACAGCGTCGGAGTCTGTCTCTGCCTGAAAACTGGGATCGTTGCCAGGCTGGACGTCTGACTCGGTTTCAGCATCGTCTGATTCTGCGTCAGCGTCCAGCCCTCGGCCGTCCTCTGATCCCGCTCCGGCATCTGATTCTGGGTCTGCGTCATATTCAAGACTTGGCTCTGAATCCCCTGTGATATCAGTTTCACCGCAGAGCCCCATCTCTCCTTCAGCCAGTGATTCCTCCTCAGCCAGACACTCAAGTTCAGCCTCAGATGAAGACTCTGCATTTGGGTGAGAATCTGGTGATGCATCTGAGTCTAGCTGGGGATCTGGATCAGCCTGAGAAACAACTGCTTGCTCTGAGACTGATCTGGGATCAGAGTCAGAGTCCAGATCCAGATCAGAGTAACTCTGTGATACATATTTAGGGTCAGTGGACGGAGGCGTGGCTGCTTTACAGGAGCTGATTCTCCCTCGGCTGTCAAACTCTCTGGTGGTCGAGTGTGCGCTCGACTGATTACGGTTCTGTCGCTCTGCATATGGTGGAGCTGTGACTGAGCGGGTGGTCCTCGTGGTCTCAGAGCCTCCAGTTATCCCCTGTGTTTACGACACATTGGAGAAGAGAAGAGAGGAGAATATAACAGAAGAGAAAGGTTGTCATGTGTGCTTCTATCATATTTTATTATTATATATATATATATGCTGAATTATACCTCATTTTTACAGCATGTAGACTAGAATCTCTCGTAACCTTTAAGATGTATTCAGTAAATTAGTAACTATCATTCAAAAACTATCTATCCAAGCCATCTATTATCATAAGCATTAAAGATTTTCTGCAATATGACTTTTAACAATCGCTCTAGTGTTTGTAGAGGATCACCTTTCCTCTACTGTATGCAAAGAAATAAGACGTACTTCAGGCGTTGCATCCTGCCTGGCCCTCTGCTGCGGCAGCGCTTCGCTCTTCTCCGTCCCGCTGGCGGGTAAAGGGTCGCTCTGCCGGCGCCCATGTGGGGGCAGTTGAGACACCAGTATTTTGAGACGCTCCAAGCACACCACGGGAACCCTTTGCCTTCCTGAGTCCTTCTGAACATCTCTGCTACTTCAGAGGCAAGTAGAGAAAGAACGATGAAAGCTGATTTCCATGATCGGTGCATGGATAGATGTTTACTGGACAGCTGTTACACACCTGCTGTGGCTGTTTTTTGATGCCCTGCATTTCCCCTCGGTCTCATAATCAGCCTCTTCATTTACACAAGTAAAAGAATGATCTGAAGAGAAATATGAGGAGCATGTATTCACAAACTTGTAAATTGTTTATTTGAGGATATGAGAAAGAATCGCATGTTAAGAAAGTTACGCAAGTAGTATTTTCCAGCACCTGGCTCTGTGTTATAGGACAGTAGAGCAGACTGGTGACCTCTGCAGGGCGCCATATCAGACGAAGTTTCCTTGACAACACAAAGCACCCCATCTGAGGCTCTCCTCTGTCTGGGATCCATACTGATACACTGAGATCAAAACAAACATTATGTAACACGTATTAGTATTTGTAACATTATATATTAATTTAACAAAGCAAACAGAGGACATGACTTTTAGCCTTTTCACTATTTTCTGACATTTTATAGACAAAACTATTAAACGAACAATCAAAAAGATAATATGCAGATTAATAAATTAAGAAAATAATAGTTTGTTGGAGTCTTTAATGAGAGTAAGTACTCATGACTGTGTTTGAGTTAGACTATTGCATTGTAAAACCAGAACTGATTATATTCTGCTGCAGGGTTACCTTAGTTGCAGCTCCTGCCTGGAGGCTATGGATGCATCCTGTGGGCTTATCAGTGCGAGGGCTGGTGGAAGGGGCTGCCAGTTCTGCCGGGATGCTCTGGGAGCGTCTTTCCCTCCTTGTGCACACTAGACTAGGGCTGAGCCTGCTGCTGTGCACATCAGATACACACTCGTGGGCTGTCACCGGCACCTCCAGGGAAGTGGATCTCTGTCAGAAACACAAACATGCAAAACTGAGCAGGTTTTCAAGCCGCATCACATTCACAGACGCCCCTGTTCATGCCATTAACAGCAGACAGGAGAGAAAAGGAGTGGGGTGTGTGCAGTGGAAACCACCTCGAGTGTCACACAGGCACACACACACACAGGAATACCGTCAACTCAATCCCTACAAACATAGAGAAAGGCAATGAACATGTTTGGTTACAACTAATATAAATTCAGGGGTGCAGTTAGGCCATTTGATTAAACCAGGAAAGCAAATCACAGACGAACACTCTCTCCTCCTCTATTCTGTTACAATTTAATTAATGCAAGAGTCTTAAAAAGCTCCTTTAAACACTTCAGCTAATGAAAGCAGGAGGGCTGACAAATCACGGAGGTTCTCTTTTAACACATCTAGCTTTATTCTTTTTTTCTTTTTCTAGTGTATCAACATACATATTCAGGCCACGGAGACACCGAGCATGTTCTCCTAAGTATCATGCGATTAAAACACTTACCTGATCCTTGCCCCTTGGGAGACGTATGAAGGATTTAGAATATGGAGGAAAATAGACTATAATCCTTCTCTCTGGATGGAGGGGTGTGAGAATTAATCTCAGAGAGCAAACTAGAACTGAAATTAAACCGGCAGCTCCCTCTATTCCCTTAGCGACTTATTAATGACAGGTTAAGTACATAAATGACGCCCAAGTGGTTTGATGTTGTTTTTAGATGCTGTGTGATTTGGAAATGCAGAATAATAACTCTTGTGTTCGTAAACGTGCACCCTGAGACTTATTGGTGAGGTGATTATGTGGCTGCTCAAACCTTTGGCATCAAGCGTGATTATGATGAACAGGGCTCCCATGGCTGTGGGACGCATTGCTAAGAACAGCTCAGCTGTAATTGTCAGACCAGCGCTTTGTTTTCCCATCATCCTTTCTTCTTAAAAGCAGGAGCACATTTCTGTTGCACCATCTGTTTTCAGGCGAGCTGTCAACTGTGGGAAGCGATCATTCTGGCATTAAAATAAAGCTGTCCTTTAGTTTCAGTCATTTACAGATAATTAAAACTGAGTAGCGCCTAAAATTCAAAACAAACCTAAACTTCAACATTTCTGAAATATGCTATAACCATGTCCCATATGTAAAACATTTTCATACTGGCTTTTGATGTGACTTAAATGTCATTGAATGATGCTTTTTATTTTTTAATTAGACTTTGTTGCCTTTGTCTTTTGTTCTTTGTTTGTCTGAGTGAGTGTTTGGACATCTGCGTTTTATAGGAAATAGGCCTGACTCATTGTGGTACTATAAGTACACTTTAAGAGGTGTGTATAAACAGTGTAGTGTGGTTTTGTTTGAGGCCATAGAAACTTTGCAGTACCACGTGTGAAACGAAAAACCGAAAACTAAGGTGCACAAAATCCAACCGCATGCCTCTGTGTCATCTCACAGTTGCTGATGTAGATCACAAACAAATACAGAAAAAAAACCTTTGAACAATCAAATTTGCTTCTTTTTTTTTTAACATATTGCAGCGAACCGTGTTAGTCGAGGGTTATTGTTAACTTAATCTCTCACCCTGACATCTCTGTGGTCTGTGAGCATCAGTGCAGGTCTGTTTCTTTGCAGCTCTTCTCTCGGCTCTGCTGCAGGAGGAACATGGAGCTGCTGATGCTGTTGTTGTTGGACAGGACTCAGCTCCCTCCTGTCCTGCTGCAGCTCCACATCCAGCAGCGCTCTGCTTTCAACTGCTGCCATTTGTCCTCGAGCTTTCCCCACTCTGCACCTCTCCTCCCAGTTCTCTTCAGTCATCACATCTCTGTCCACGGCTGCGTGGCTGACTTGCTCCTGCAGAGCCGTGCTGGTCGACAGCTTCCTCTGACGTTGGCCTGGCCTGCTACGGTCTGCACTTGGCTGAGCCTGGCTGTCTGGAGGAACTTCTATCTGGTGTTGGCGATAGAGATACAATTTAGTTTGAGACTGGGGCTGAGAGGCCGCAGCTTGTGGCTGTGATGTAGATCCTCGATTGCAGTTGAGCTTGATGGGTCCCATAACAGGTGATGAAGGGGGAAGACATTGCGACGAGTTGTCTGGGTCCCAGCACCTCTGGAGCTGCTGGCTCTGGTGCAAGGAGGCAGAGAAAAGGGCAGGCTGAACACAGCTGGAGTCATAAAGCCCGGCATCCAGCTGTCCTTTATTAAGACTGGACAGATCTGGCTGAGAGGGAATGCCATGGACGCAACACATTTGGGGCTCGCAGCAGTTCTGGTACCCGCAGCCTGGTTCTCGTCCTCTGTGACACATGGACGGCAGAGCCAAGCGGGTGATGGGCTGAGGCCTGAGAATACTGGCACAGGCCAAGCCCTGAGGGTAAATGCTGTTTCCCCCTTCAACCGTCAGTTGGCCTGCAGAGAAACAGAGTTACATTAAGAGCTCTGTCCAACCAAGTTGTGTAATAGGTCAAGCAAACATGAATAATTGTTCACACAGCATTTATTATGCTGAAATTAGGCCGAAATGCCATAAAAAACTTAAAATTCACTGAATCCTACAAAAATGTCTAATTCTAACTGATTTTCAGTTTCGATATATTATGAATAATGAGAATTTAACTGTAATACAACTACTGTAATAAAACCATCTCACTTCAATAACACTAATTTTACCTAAAGAGGAAATCTGCTTTGTCCAGTAACTTGCATCCCAATTGAATTTGATCCTGACAGGACTCCAAGAGTCTGAGTGGAGAGACGACTCAAGCAGCTGCTGCATCTGAAGAGAAATCTGACAGAAGAATAAATGTTCTTTTAACAAAAAACAGGATGTACTCGCAAACCCAGCTTCTGTCATTTATTCAAGTAGGTAAAAGTAAAATTATAAAAAATAAAGGTGTGCTCAAAAGACACCTAATGCTAAAGAAAAGCTGCTGAAAATCATACGCCAAGACTAAGTGGCAATAACACAAATATCCCACACTGAGTTTTTGAGGACTAGAGTTACATCCTACACTGAAAAAAGCACCACCCATAACCACCAAAAGAGTATGCAAGTCATTTAGTATTGCACTTCTATAAATTAAAGGCATCACAAGAGATTTGCAAAATAATTGTCAAAATTGAGGCCAAGATATTCCATCATACAACTTGTTTACCCCGACCCTGTCTGGTTAATGCCTGTATCTTTCAAACACCACTCTCCTCATTTAGAACAGAGGCTTTCTCTTTATCTAATTTGTAGTTTCAAAACCTGAGTAGAAATACCGCAGTGATGCAACCTGAGTATTTTACTCAGGCTTACTGTTACAACGCTCTAGAAACCCAGGAGACATTGTACAACTGCTTCCAGTAGTATTGTGACTAATAAACGTTATGCTTAAATACAAAGGGGGGAAAAGGAAGCATCAGCAATTAATGACTCTTTCCTCATAAGGCTGTGTGTGTTACAGTGAGACAGTGGACGTCTGTTGTCTGCCCTCGACGTACCAGAGCCCGGCTGAAGAGCACCGGGCCTCTGCAGTGGTGGGTCGTAGCCCAGGTGATGAACTTCTGAACATGGTCCAGCTGGCCACATATCTCTATTGCCCCCTGCAGCTGGTCCTCCAGACGCTGCTGGAAGTCCTCTGAGATTTTCTGTAAAGAAACCCATAAAAATGCATTGAGTAATTACTGATACACAGAGAGCCCTGGAAGGGCTGTGGGCTAACTTGATGGCTCTCTTTATGACAGATGTAGTTCCTGAGAACTACATCTGTTTGCTTAAGCAGCTTTGATAGATTATTAAGGGTCCTCGTTTGGTTGCTTTCACAACTGATTACATCCCGGCAGGTACTGATTCTTTGCATATAGATTCACAGCTGGCTGAATGATAAGAAGGAAAGAAAAAGAAAGTAATTACCTCTAGTTGCTCTATTAATAGGTTGGCTCGTTTGTTAAGCTCGTTCATCATAATCATCTTTGCCATTTTAATCTGGTTCTCTGCCTTCCTGTGTGCAATCTTTACTCCGTGAAGTCTTCGACGACAGAAAGGAGGAAATAAATGTGTGAGAAAAATCCCAAATGCAAAAGAACAGAGCAGCATTTCAGACATTAATTTATGCATTAGCTTTATTTCACACTGTTAAATTAGAAGTTGCTCAGACTTGGGACTATGATTCTGATTTTTCACCAACCTGTCCTCTATCTGCTTAGCATTGTTCTCCACTGCAGACCTCCTCTCATCCACCTGAACCATCAGGCTCTCAAACAGCCACTGTTGATCCTGTAGGGCCTTCCCAATCTGCACCACCCTGCACACATGAGAGATCACAGCATCCGCCACAAAGAAAGTTCCCTAATTTATTCTTTGGGCATTTAGAAAATCACAATTAAAATGGTTTCCCCTGGGGACAAGACATTATGGAGGTGACCTTAGAGGCAGCTACTGTACTGTAACATCACAGAAAACAAAAGCATATGAATACTTAATAGGTATTAGGCGAGCCAAGGGTAGTGTATGCAGATACAGATGATAAAAGTGACAAGGCAGTTCAAGAGAGTTGTTGCTCAGAGGAAGTTTTTAACCTGCTACCCCTTCTCTGCAGTGTCCTTGTGCTGTGCGTCTGAGGACTGACCTGTGGTTTTTGTGGGTGGACAGGTGACAGCTGCTACAGCACAGAAGGTCACATGACTCACAAAACAGCTCCAAGGGCTCCTGTCTGTGAGAGTGGCACATCAGGAGGGAACAAGGATACGACCCTGGGCCTAAAAGACAGACGGAGGGAGGGAGAGAGGGAGGAGGAGAATTAGCGATTCACACTCACAGCGAGAGGAGGACCATAAGTGTGTACATGTAGTATTTGAAGAGAATAAAAACACTAACTAACTGACTGACTGACTAACTAACTAACTAAGAGCAAGTTCTTATAACTTAAAAGTTATCAAATTGATTCAGGTGGAAATTTGTTTAATAAAAAGGACAATTGGTTTGGATATCAATATGTATTTTAGTTATCTTATCGATGTCTGAAAGGTGAGCATCATCTCGTGCAGCAATTGCACTTCAGACACGTTTGTGTTTTTTGAGTAATTGGAGTAGGACAACAAAAAAATTAAATATCGCGACTTCGTTTAAAGTCAGCGCTAGTGTCCTCACCCATAAAACAACACCTTTAGTTTTGGTTAATTGGTGAGTTTGGTGTGAGGTCGATTTTGTTACCTTTGGATGGAGCCAGGCTAGCTGTTTCCCCTGTTTCCTGTCATTATGCTAAGCTAAGTTAACTGGCTACTTAGCTTCAATTAGTATCACTTTTCTTATCGAACACTCAGCTAGAAAGGGAGTAGGCATATCTTCCAGAATTACATTTTTTTATCATTAGACACAGGCAATATATTTGGCCATAAAGTTGTCTAGCATGTATTATATTTTTAGCCTGACTGTTTTGAAAATGGAAGACACTATATTTGTGTTATATCCATCCATCCATCATCTGAACCGCTTATCCTGTTTTAGGGTTGCGGGGCGCTGGAGCCGATCCCAGCTGCCATTGGGCGAAGGCAGGGTTCACCCTGGACAAGTCGCCAGTCTATCACAAATAGACAGACAACCATTCACGCTCACATTCACACCTATGGGCAATTTAGAGTCCAATTAACCTGACCTGCATGTCTTTGGGAGGAAGCCG
Source organism: Cottus gobio (assembly GCA_023566465.1). NCBI lineage: Eukaryota > Metazoa > Chordata > Actinopteri > Perciformes > Cottidae > Cottus > Cottus gobio. The sequence continues at coordinate 17,960,183 of CM042224.1, read as the reverse complement.
GAGAACCCGGAGAGAACATTTGTGTTATATATGTTTTTTCTTTCTGAAAATGAACATAAAGAGCTAAAATAAAATGAAAGCCTAATCTTTCAATACGTTCATTATTTATTTGTATTCATGTAGCTTTTAATAGTACAATCAGTCTGTGGAACTTTAACATACTGCTACAAGTGGGACAGTGGGTTAAAGGTAAACTGTGATGAGTTATATTTATATATATAATTAGATTAGATTAGATTCAACTTTATTGTCATTACACATGTACAAGTACAGAGCAACGAAATGCAGTTTAGCATCCAACCAGAAGTGCAATAGCAGTAAATACCAATATACAGATAATAATAAGTATTTTACAGATAATAAGTTAGTGATATAGGTACGGGATATACAGATTGATTGATTGCGGTAATATGTACATGTTATACAGGTTGATTTGTGCATTAAATGTAGGTAGACTATAAGCAGGAACTATAAACATAATTTACAAAAGGCAAATGGGCATATGATAAGTTAAGTAATACAGATTGAGTGAACGTTAAATAGTGCATAATAATAATAAACAGTAGCTGCCTAACGTTACTAGACTAGTGCAATGCTCAGTTTTTAGTGCAGACAGTTCAAAAGTGTTTGAGTGCAGGTGTAAAGTCTTTGGTCAGTGGGGGGAGATGACGAGGAGATTGGTTTGTGGGTGGAGGTGGTTGGGGAGTAGGGGGGGTGTCAGCATGGGGCAGAGTTCAATAAGGAAACAGCTCTGGGGAAGAAACTGTTCCTCAGTCTGCTGGTCCTTGTCCGGAAGCATCTGAACCGTCTGCCTGAGGGCAGGAGGGAAAACAGTCTGTGTGCAGGGTGGGAGGCGTCCTTGAGAATGCTGCGAGCTCGACGCAGACAGCGTTTCCTCTGGATTTCCTCAATGGCCGGAAGTGGAGTTCCTGTGATGCGTTGGGCAGTTTTCACCACCCGCTGCAGTCCCTTGCGCTCCGCAACAGAGCAGCTCCCATAGCAGACTGTGACACAGTTGGTTAGGATGCTCTCGATCACACAGCGGTAAAAGTTCACCAGGATGGCTGAAGACAGATGGTTTTTCTTCAGTGTCCTCAAGAAGAAGAGGCGCTGGTGAGCTTTCTTGACAAGGCTGGAGGTGTTGGTGGTCCAAGACAGGTCTTCCGAGATGTGGGTCCCCAGGAACTTGAAGCTGGAGACACGCTCAACATCCATCCCATTGATGTGGATGGGCGCATGCTTGCTTCTTTTCTCCTTCCTGAAGTCCACGATGAGCTCCTTGGTTTTGATGGTGTTCAGGAGCAGGTTATTTTCGGCGCACCATGTGGCCAGGTGCTGTACCTCTTCCCTGTAGGCTGTCTCATCGTTGTTGCTGATGAGACCAATCACCGTGGTGTCGTCTGCGAACTTGATGATGGAGTTGGATCCATGCATAGGTCTGCAGTCGTAGACTATATACACATACATATTGAAACTGGCCTACCTCTGCACTTTGATATAAAAATAATAATACAATTGCGGGAAATAGGTTGTAAGTTGAGCTTCGACATGCAAGTAAAAAATATTTCAGAGCTGTCCAATCTGCCTTTGATGAACCAACCACACACACACATACTAATGCACACTATCTCTCATACATTTCTAAATAGGTCACAGCAGAAACTGTTGGCCCACAGAAGGTCTATCTAACAATAGCTGGATACGGCTAATGAACGCAGCCCTACTGCTCTCTGCTGGCCGGCTAACCTCAGCCAACCCCCTCCTGCCTGCAGATCATCACACCTCTCTGTGGTAAAGAGCCGAGCATCACCTTGTCTGCACCAACCTGATCTGACTGACCACATCCTGTCTGTCAGCGCAGTCACACAGCTTTTTCTCACAAGTACAAAAAGCAAACAGTAACACTACCACATCACAGTATGGGTGTCCAGGACTTATTCTTTATGCTTTGACAACGTGTGTGATGCAGATATGTATAAGCAGCTGGCAACAAAGCTGCCAGGCATACTTGAGGGTCTTTAAATAGCAACACACTAATATTAGCAAAAAAGAAATCATGTGAGCAGTTTAGAATCTGGGCCACTTGCTAAAGAGAGGTGTAATAAAACACAAGGATCTCCAGAAACTATTATCAACCATCGCCACTGATATGCATTATTCATTGCAATGGTTCCTGCAGAGACATGATTAACAACAAACAGAGCACCAGAGGGAAAGCAAAGAAGCCAGAACAGGCTTTGTGGCAACAGAGAGAGAGGCAGACTGCATTGTCAAAATTATGTTATTCTGGCCTGGAAATGCAGGCAACAAAGTCTTGAGAATGTTTAATATCTTGCCTTGTCCAATTGGATGCAGGGAGCTGGAGCCTCTCTGGAGCAGGTCAGGACACTGGGTGGCACTGGGCCTCTGATGCTGGTGCAGGTCTGTGTACTGGGAAGTGGTAGGGGCTTTCTGATGCTGATGCACATCTGTGCACTGGTAACACAACCACTTGTTGCACAGGGTACACAGGCTCTGTGCAAGTGTCGGCACTGAGCACTCTGAGCAGCTCTGAAAGGCACACAAAGAAAAAAACTCCTGGTGTTTAAAATATAGTGGACACACACACACACACAGAGATACCCATGTGATAAAACGACAAAGTGCCATATGTCAGAAACATTTGAGGTGCCACTTTGCTTTGGGCTGAATCACACCTCCAAGGGTTGTTGTCTGTTCACATGCTAGCAAATGTCTCAAGAGACTTTCATTGGAACGAAAGTGAAATTTAACATGTGCTAGAGCATCATTTGAGTATCTATAAACATTGATTTAATTTTCCAACCATGAGCATTTAAACATCATGATGCAAGTAAACTTTAAAAAGGAACAACATAAAATCTGTTAAAATAAGGATATTATTATAAAACTCCTCTTAGTCCCTTGGGTTTACATCTGATTTAGTTTCAGGATTGAGCAAAATAAAAGAGCATGCAAGATGCCTAAGGAAACCTAGTAAGATGATGCACGGGGTAGCCTGGGTTATGCCTTGTCCATCCCTGTGGGGAGGTTTATCTTCAGCAGTTGAACCTTTTGACCAATTTACGAGCAGTGAAAAATGCATCTGGACCAGATCCAGTTTCAAACACTTGGCAGGGGTATCCCTAATATTTAACATGTCTCTTAGCGTGGGGAGAGAGCACCACCAACATATGAAGCATGTCAACTCTACACAGAAAGGCCCACGGTGCCCGAAATGGGGTTCAATCACACGATCAACAGTGCAAACTCAGAAACTACTGCATACAAATAAACAGCCTCCAGCTGGGTCAAGATAGGAAACAATGCTGAAACAAACATCTTACCTTCTCCATTTCAGTGCTTTGAGAGTGGAGCTGTTGCCTTCTCAGCATGAGGGAGAGGAGAGCGAGCAGCCTGACGCCTCGGCAGCAGACGCACTGAGTCTTCTACCTGAGGCAGGAAGCAGCACGCACAGAGAGGTGGCCCCAGAGGAGACGGCTTACATGACAGCCTCACTGTGCTCTCTCCTCCCCCAGTTCATCCAAGTGTAGGACCCCCTTACTGCTGCAGAGGAGAGTGCCACAGTCAAATTCATCCCCCTGCATGGTGGTACAGCCACCAAAAAAGAGAGAAAATCTAATCCTTTTTTCTTAAATAAGCCTGTGCATAATAATTGGGAATTAGGGAGATAAGATAATTATTTTTTTGTAGGGCAAAATATCCCTGGAAGCCCTTTCCAAAATGGAGGAAGGAAGACCAAGTGACCTACAATAAGAGAGGGAGGGAGAAAGTGTACTGTAAGCAACTTTTAGTTCTTTGGATCAGGCAATGTTCGGCTCAGGTTGAGTCGGAGTATGTGGGGCTGAGCTAGGATAGGACGGCTGTGGCCTTCTTCTCTTTGTCAGCAACGAGGAGGGAACAGGTCCCAGCGGAGCTACACGCTAACGTAGCACATCGAAACCGGGTCAGGCTCTGATAAGCTCCAGATGGGACCAGGGTACCCTCCTGCAATTCCCTCCAACACTGTGAAATCAATTAAGATTTTAACTCAACATGTCAGAGAAAAGGAACAGAGCACACTCTGAGAAGAAAGGAAAGGAACCAACTGGAGACAAAGACATTTTAGACACTGAATTTATATTATTCCGACCCTGCATTCGCAAAATAAAAAACATGAATATGAAAGTTGGGCAGCATGGTGGTGTAGTGTAGTGGCTAGCACTGTCATCTCGCAGCAAAGGGGGCCCAAGTTTGATCCCCGATCTGGTCCTTCTGTGTGGAGTTTGCACTTTCTCCCCGTGACAGCGTGGGTTCTCTCTGGCTTCCTCCCACAGTCCAAAGACATGCAGCTCAGGTTAATTGGACTCTAAATTGCCCATGGGTGTGAATGTTGTCTGTCTCTATATGAGCCCTGCGATAGACTGGAGACCTGTCCAGGGTGAACCGTGCCTTCGCCCAATGTCAGCTGGGATCGGCTCCAGCGCCCCCGCGACCCTAAAATAGGATAAGCAGTTCGGATAATAGAATGGAATATAAAAAGTTGAAAAAGTGAACCAGGGACCATTGCTGCTGAAAGCAATCCAAACTTAAAACAAACACTCGCCAACAAATACAACCCAGTGTCAAAACGCTGAGACATCTCAAGCTGTGACAAGTCTGCCTAACAACAGCCCCTGCAGCTTGACCTACAAATCTGACAACGTTCTCATCCTTGGGTGCTTCAGTGGGGAGCTCAGAACAATCCCATTCCCCATTCTGCGCTCAAAGACCCAATTTGAAACACAATTAGTCTGTCGTATTACACCCTGCCTCTTGTTCACTCAGGTCTGTAGCTTTTTCAAACTGTGCACTTTCTTTCTCTGAACCTTCACTGCATCTATCTTTTAAACTGAAACCTCCCGCCAACTCTCTCTGCCCTGTTAAGTGAAGCCGGCACTAGATACGAATGCCATCTCGAGGGATGTCTCAATAATAGAAACCTGCACAGTGATCCCTCCCTTGAAAGCACCCCCTATGTAACATCTATTAACACTGGAGTGATGAGATCACATAGAAAGCAGGATTATCTTCAACTACTCTAAAGTTGTATGTTATTTAACTATTTCGGTCCTCATATAATTTACTTATGTGTTGCAAAGAAATCCATCAACTGGAGAGTAAAATCGTCACTTGCCTTATGCTTTTAAAATGAAAATCAATTCTTAAGAAATGACAACAAGAAAACTGTTGAAAAACCCCACTGTAGGAGCTCAGTTTAGCTTCTGCAACTTCACACAGAAACAAGATTGTTCAGAGATATTTGATCCATTATGTTGATCTTCTCATCATGGTGTGCTTGAGCTGTTTCAGCTGATGGGATCTCACCATGAGCCTCAAGTCAAACGGTTTAGGAGGATGCACAGCAGTCACGCCAATATTATTATGCATATAGTGTTCTCTTGTTTTAAAGCTCCCTTAAAAGCTACCCTCGTCTATAATACATGTTTAGCCGCTGTGGGACAGAGGAAGAATAAAAAAGCGGACATAGTATTGCTTCGTTAAGTGGTTGTTGTTGTTGTTGTTGTGGCTAACTCTGTAGCAAAAATTGCCCAGAGAGATACAACTGTTCTATGATGCTGGACCAAAAAGGTAAAAAAAGAGCCATAAAGTTGTAGAGTTGGTCCTTCACTGTGAGTGATCACTTTCAAAATAGCCTACATGTAGTCACTTAAATCAATATAAACTTACATTGATTTTATTGAATAATGCAGCTTTTATTTAATCACTGCTCTTAAGAATAGTACATGTTACATTGCAGGATCTAATGTTCAGCTCAAATGTTGTATTAAAAAAAGAAAAATGTGTATCAGTTTATCTAAAATTGTATCTAAAAAATCTAAATTAATTCGTTACAATTTGTTAGACAGATTGCAATGTGCCATATTTAGTAAAACAATATGGTGCAGTCATGACAATTGTTTTAATGACGTCAAGAGGAATTACAATCTCCCAATTATGGTGGAATTTGAATGCTGATTCTCATTGTTTTTATTTGACAGTTTAAGCAACAATATTACTTTAAATTAAATCTAATTAAGGACTTGAAGCAGAGACAGAATTTACAGAATACATACAGGTAAATTCCTAAATAAAATGAGCGGGGATTCTCAAGCATTACATTAGTGGGTGAGGTTGCACTGAGATGCATTTGACAAATATGTTGTAATAGTTGACAGGTGAAGCCAGGCCTTAATCGAGTGAAGTAAATTGTATCCATTCATTTAAAAAAGGAAAGACTACCCCAAAACTTGAAGAAAAATGTTATTGGCCCCATAATGTCTCATACATTATTTATACTGTTAACTTTTGAAATGTTTTACTACTGTTCATCTGATTTGTAGCAACTATCCAGTTGTGACAAGAAACCCCTGTTTGAATGTCACACTGAAACCATGTGAAAACTACCATTTAGTACGAGCAGACCACCGTAGCGTTGTGATGTATTCAAAGCTGTGGGAATTTGGGATTTGTCTTGTTGTATGTCACACGTCTGGCTGCCTGTTCCATCTGCTCGTGCACGCGTCACTGTGACAGCGCTTTATTAACGCGGCTTCGCGTAATAACAACAGCCTGTCAGTCAAGCTGCAGAGCGGCTGCCCCCGCATCCTCAGCCTGCCTCTGCATTAGCAACATCACCTCCAGCGCATCACTGAGCCTGATATTATGGTGTATGATTAGTACCACGGCATCGTGGCGCAGTCCACAACCAAACAAGAAGACAGCCCGCCAACATAAAGTCAGTAGTTTGGTGCACACAGCGTCCACAAACTGTGTCCGGGAAGAAATTAATTCCGCTCGTGAAGTGCGTAGCTCGTGCAGAGCATCATGTCAGGTAAACATCAGGGTGAGCGCGTGCGAGGATGTCAGAGAGTGGACGAGACTGTCCGCCGAGCAACTCAACTTCTGTCGTGTCGGCTGTGCTGCTGTGCGTGTCTGTCATAAGTGCGAGAGTGTTTTTTTCTTTTACCTTGACCCGTGCATCTCCGAGTGCAAGTCCCTCCATCGGATGTCGCTCTTCAGACCGGCCACAATTTTGGAGACATCCAAGTCTCGCAGTTAATCGTGAGAGTTTATATTCGTTCTCATGCAATACTTCTGACGTTTCTCAAAGCTGTAGTGTACACTTGGTGAGGAGACTGGATTCTTTTTTGGAGAGTTTGTAAGAACGGCATCGTTGAAACATGGTGCAACGGGATGGAAGAAGTTTTCACATCCTATCCTATTCATATATTATATATGTATAACAGTACAACACGGTAATAGTTATCTATTATAAGCACTGGTGTAATTTACCTAAGTACACTAATGTGTCATTTACTAATTCCATTTTACTCCTCTACATTTGTTTTACACATATTCATTAGTTACATGTATTTGTTAGTGATCACATGGAATAGTACTATGTTCTGTAATAATATAACACTGTGAAATAAGCCATTATGCATAGTGAGTTCCTATACTTTGGATACTTTAAGAACATTTTGCTTATAGTTCCTCTGCACTTTTAGTATCATTTTGATTCATTACTTTTACTTGTAATAGGATGTTGATAGAACATGTTAGTACTTCGTCCACTACTAATTCAAAACAGAAATTGTATTATACACAAGTATTATTTGCAGTATTCATGCAGCAGAACGGTACCTATCTATTACATATTTGCTACATTAACATTAAATCAGCATTTGAAGATGGAAAATCAGTTGAGTATACTGTTTGGTAGTTTAAAGTATTCAAGTAAAGTACCTAAACATTAAGTCAATGTACTTAGTTACTTTCAATCACTGCAGCTCAAATTAGACATATAGATAAACTAAAGCTGACACTTAACAAAGTCTTCATATATGAAGGATATGATTAATAATAATAATAATAATTCATATTTCAATATTGCCTTAAAACAAATATGATGAAAAACAAACAGGTTATAAATAATATAGAATTATCAAATCACAGGATTATCAAATCAGTCTGGTGGAAAAAGTAAAACATTTTCCTAAGTTAAAGAACCAAATATAACCATGTACAATTATTCTCATAAACTAGAGCAGTTTACAGAAATTCAAACATTTCTTTAGGTTTATCAAAGCATTAGTGGTAAAATATACTCTAGTAACAGCATCACTCTGAGTCAAAGTCCTCTTCAAGATGTTAAATCATTGATGCATTAACCAGAAATAAGTCTATTGATGTCGCTTGTCCAGCCTCACCAGTAAATACACTGTACTGCTGTGGCGCAACACCTCTATGGTTTGTATGTAAACAAAATCTTCTTTTAAAATGTAGAAAATGTGAAATTAATGTTTCACAAAAGAAAATTACAGTACTACTGCCTTGACATTTGATAACTAATGTAAGCTAAGAAAGGGATGAAAGGTGTTCCGTTTAATACTAAACAGAGAACCCAGTTATTTCACATTAAATGTCACCCTTAATTGCTTTAAAGGACACAAGCAGAGAAAAAGTAATATGGCGGGTGGAATCAACAGCACGCCTCTCAGTTAGGAGCGCTAATAACAGCACGTCAGTGACAGCCAGCAGAGTGATGTGCAGAGACGTAATAAGGTTACCGGCAGCATGTGGTAGCTGGTGCTAGACTAACTGTGCCTTTTGGGATCCGACCAGCTTCTCCTAATGCATAGCTTTGGGGGAAGCTGTCATTGAGATGTCGGATGTAAAAAGAGACAATTTTTATTTCATCTGGCAAACTGAATTACATAGTTCTGTTTTGTACAAGTGGTATCTATATTGTTTTGGGTCTTGTTTTGTGAGTAACAAAGGCTGTTGAGTACATCTGTAATGTTGTTATTGATAAGTGGGTTTTTTGACTGACAAGTGTGTGTATGAAAAATACGAACAAATCTATGACGAGTCAAAATCATAATTTGACCTTTAAGCAATAGTTAATAAAACAAATATGTATATGTATAATATAAGTAAACTCAATACTGTGCACTTTGAAGCATTTTAACAATTCTTTAATAAAAGATTGCAAAAGACTCTATGAAGAGTTACAATCATTTTCTTCATTGTCTTGATGCATGTACAGTTTTTGAATAGGTTCTACACTCCTTAAACAGAGGACAACACGGTGGTGAAATAATGCAAAACAAAAACATATGAACTGTACATTTATGCCCATGTCAGGTCGCATACACTCACACATCCTGATAACACTCTTCACAAGCACACCTGGACATCAGTGGTTACTCTACAGCTCACTCGCTGTGTACCGCCTACTATCGCTATCTCATAGGGTACTATAAACATACACTGAAGAGTGTCACAGCCAGCTTACAGTGAAATAATATGTACATGTTTATTTAAAAAAATCGTAATAAAAAGGTGAGAATCATCATAATGCAGAGACTTGAGACATCAGGTCTTCAGTTTGTTGTGTGACTGAAAACAGGAGGAGGATTTTCCCTCAGTTCTTTTTGTGGAGGAACTTCATTTTACTTCCTGAAAATAGTTAAAACAACTCCATTAAAATATGTAAAATACATCAAAATATAAGAGGTTCAATTTGATACAGATTATTAAACTGTATTTGGGGATTAAACCAGGCAGAGATTATGTGAGGTTTGATCCGTTTGAACCACGAGGCATCCGTCTACAATCTAAGTAGAAATCTGAATATCTGCTGAAGTGTGTGGACTCCAGATAAAAATATTTAATATCCCCTCTAGACATGTTTAAAGACATGAAAAACACTCTGGAAAAAATACATAACATCCTGCTTTCATGGAGTATTACAGGCCTTAAACAAAGATTTCAGGTTGGCAAACTTTCTCCCTTCAGCAGATGAATGTTAAAACAGCCTTCTGGTGTCAAACTCTGCACATGCTTCATTCTGCATAGCGAAGCTCAAACATCCGGGTGAAGGGACCCGAAGCAAAACACATGTGTAACCTTAATATGAACCTTTGACAGACTGTTCTTGATTATTACATAATGTTAAACACTGATGAGTTCAAATCTGGATAAAGCAAATGAGTTGCAGCAATTAGAAGTTGGAATACTGTGATCTACTCTTGTAGTGTGAGTGTTTTCAACAAAGCTAAAGAGGAAATACAAGAGCAGCCTGATGTAAAACCGAGTCTAGTCTAGTGTGTCTGTTGCGAGACTCACCAAGGCCTTTCAGAAACTTGTTGACTCCACTTTGCTCTGTGTCTGGCAGCTCCTCCAGATACTGATCCACCCTTTGCTCAAACAAACCTGCCAATGGGACAAAACAAGAGATACAAAAAAGAAAAAGAATGAAATATCTCATATTGCAGGAAGTTACAATTATTTTGTCTGCCAAGGAGCAGAGAAAATATGCTGATGATAACTTTCAGCCACTAGAGATCAGTATTACTGCAGTGCGCTCGCCTGCAGTTAGTATTATAGATCGTACAGGGTTACAGACATGGAAACAACTGACACTCAGGGAACGGACAGTCTACCTTTAGCCCGGGTCTTCCTCAGCTCCCGATCCTGAATGAACCCAGCGAACATCTGAGACTCCATGAAGACACCCAGGAAACGCCGGATGCTTTTAGACGCCACAGACTTACGGAAGGCCTCTCTTTGGAAAACGCGCTCTCCACGCTCATTTTGAGTGATAAACAGGGAGTAATGGCCGATGGTCTCCAGGAAGAAGCGGATGAAGGTCTCTGACACCAGGCTGTTTAAGGAGTTGTACTCTGTAGACACAAAGGAAAAGGGATTAATCTGAAGCTGAAAAGGTAAAGTTGATTTTTCTTCTCACTATTGTAAAACTCGTGGATGTTTCAATGTTGTTTTGCCACCATTTACTTATAGTACAATGAACCCTCTGAAGGACACATCAAAAATAAGCGCAATTTGGCACCAGTCAGCTTGACAAATCTAATTTCTCCTCTCTAAGCTGAGCCTTAGTGACTCACTGGGAGGAGGAGTCTGGCCTGAAGGCGTCAGAGTTTCACAGAGACGGTTGCTCTTATTAACAAGGAATCTGTCCTGGTCAGAAGTGATGATTTGTCACTCATTCACCTTCATCTGACTCGCTGTCGGAGTCCTGACTGATGATGTCATTCCTCTGCTCCAGCGCTTGTTCAAGAGCCGCCTGAAGTTTCCGTGGCAACAGCGAGGCCTCGTCGTCCATCTATAAACAACCGAAAACACTGCAGTCAGTGATAAACAACGATGTTTGGAGAATAGGTTTCAAAGGCTCAGACTTACAACAGAGAACCGCATGTTTTACAACCCTGTCTAAAGTGAGAGCCTGTACCGTTTGAAAGAGGGAGAAACACCAGAGTTGATGCGTCTCAAAACAGAACAGCACACTCAATCGACTCAAAACATTCAGGATCTCTTCAGCCTTACATGGTCTAATATGACCAGTTACGTACAATGGTTCATGTTTGCTAGCTTCAGTTAATGACGTTAGATACTTATTGCTGCTGTGTAGCATTCTTTACTGCTACTGTTACACAACATTTTAACATGTCACAGATGTTAAAGTGGTTTAATCACAAAATAAAATAGAGAACTAAACACACATATTGCACCAGGAGATTGTTTTTTAAAGCTTGTGGGCAACATATTTTACATTACACTTAAGGAGATGTTGTCTTTTTTAGTTTTCCTGCATTTTGCTTTTATTTCACAGAGGGATGAAATGCATGAAGGTTTCCTGATGATATTACCACAGTGGCCGCTGTTAAGTAAAATACATAGTTTTACTTTAAGAATATTTTTTTCTTTTCAAAGACTAACCCGTCGAATGAATCGGTCAGTTCCCAGGTCGACCATTAAAGCCTGAAAAAAGGAAAAGAACATATTATTCTTCAGAACTAATTAAAAAGTTTGTTTTATCTCCTACAAGAACTGCTTATTCCACTTGCAATGGAAATGTACATTTTCTCTCTGGAAAATAGAATCTGGAAAATAAAAAAACCCTAACCTTTTTGTTATCTCATGAGGAAATCAGCCACAGGAAAAGTGACGTAAAACAGACAGTAGATGTTGTTCACGGGTCTGTATTTTCACACAAATCACCTACAGTATATATATAATAGGTGTATATGTAGAAGTGTAGCTAATGTTGAGAAAAACTAAACAGAACTTCAACAATTTCAGCAGCAAACCAGGTGCATACCTAATACCTGTTGAGGACAATACTTAAGTGGGCTTCTTCTACCAAACTATTCATTGTGAGCCATAACTAGAAAGAGAAGGAGGCCAGAGATCTTTGGCTGGTGCGGCTCTGATACACTGGCTCTGCAACGGCTGCCCACACAGACCATAGCAAGAGCTCACATGCTATGGTCAGAAACACTTCATGGTGTTCTGAGTCATGGCTTGACTTTCGGTTCAGGTCAACCAGTAGATTGATGAACATACATGGGGCGACGGTGCCTCAGTGGTTAGCAAGTCTGTCTTTCCATCAGAGGGTTGGTGGTTCAAACCACAGCTCAGCTAGTCCATGTCGTTGTGTCCTTGAGCAAGACACTTAACCCTAATTGCTCACCGTTGCTGTGTCTATGGTCTACTGTATATCATGTAAGTTGCTTTGGATTAAAATGTCAGCTAAATGTAATGTAATATATTACTCTTCTTTGTTCTGTAAAATGTTGGCTCCCAAAACCCTTGTTGACTTGAATTATCTGATCCAACAGTCCAAACCCCAAGTATATTCAGTTTATGGTCCCAGAAGAGCATAAAAAACAGAACCACATCTGAGAATTTAGGCTAAACTATCTATGTTTTGTATTAATGCTACACAAGTCAATATCTATATATATAACTCAGCTCCACAGAGCATTTCAAGTCAAGAAACAAACAATAAATACACCTTTCAGTGTCTCTGGTGTGAATGGTGGTCTAAAATGTGAACACAGTTTTGAACCCTTTCCTCTGTTTGGACGTTACCTGGCTGGTTCCCTGATGTAATAAGACTAGAGGCAGAGGAGATCAGACAGATGCAGAAACAGTCACAATTTATAATGAAGTTACTCCGAATCTGTATTGTTGTAATGTATCAGGCCAGACAATAATATCTACTATTCCAAGATATAGGTTTCAATCAGAGAACAGAGAGATAGAGACAGAACATCAATCAGGGACATCTGAAGAATTTCGGACACATTGGCCTGAAATGTACAAGAAACTGCCCAGAGGTCGCTAGGCAGAGCAAATGCAGATATGGTGCACTCACCTCTTCCACAGGCAACTCCTTGAGCTTGGGCAAAGAGCTGGACAGCAGCCCCACCAGGAAGGGAGTGGGACAGCAAACAATATCCAACATGGACCCCGGCAGCACAGGGATGAAGGTGTGTTGCCAGGAGAACGGGTAGAGCAGCGCCACCACTGCATGCATGCAGCTGGACAGGGTGCTGATGATGGGAGACAAAAAAAATAAAGGCGCACACCATCAATCACCTTCACACTCACACAATAACAACGCCCTGCGGAGGCCACACCAGTTTATACTGAACACGGTCAAAATGGAGCAGATGTTTCACTAGATAATGAAAACCCTTTTTTCCAGACCGAAAGGGAGTGGTGGTTTATATGGTCACAACATTTTCCAAAAAGATACTGCCTATCGAGGTCATGAACTTCTGTAGTTGTTAAAAAATATATTATCACTCAAAATGTTCAAATCACTGAACTATAAGGGCACAAATAGTGTATTTCCATCACTAATCTCTGGTTAAATGACTTGATCCTCTTTTCCTTGAAACAGTTATGTACTTTGACACTTTGTTCTTCCTGCAGCTCATCTGAAGGACAGAAGAATCCATCTTGGTCAAAGTTATTATACTTTGACACAGATTTATCTCAAATACTTCACATTACAACAATTTCTGCACAAATGAATGCACTTATCTGTTTTACTCCTCCCTCTCAGAGGTTCACACCACACTTCAAATCACAATGAAGAATGGTGAGCCCAATAAAACGCATTACTGTGACATTACTATACGGTCTGGCGTGACTCTGACATGTTGCTATAGTTAAGCTGGAAGCTTGTTGACGCAATACCAAAAAGCGCCACTTTAACTCCGACAGCTGTGGTATAAAATGGAGATCACAAATAGCAGCCCGTCTTTCTCACGATCCGTCGCTTGTTGACAGTGGGTGACCCTCCTCCCCTCTGTCCTCTACATACTGTCCAGTCCATGTACACAAAGGGAGTGAAAATAAACTGTGGGTCCAATCATACACACAAACACACACAGACACACACACATACAGTGGAGCACTAAATCAGTATGGATCAAGAACAAGACCAGGGATCAAACGTGGTATGCACACACACACCCCACTTGAGATATATACACTTTTAATGAGGACGGTTTTCCGTGGTTGCTGTCATCAACAGCAGACAGAACATCCAAGTAAACAGAAGTTACTCCCTTTTATGCGACCTCATTCACACTGAGTTTCAGCCTATAGAGAGCATACAGTAAGCAGAGTACCCTAATCAATGTGCTGAGATAAATGCCAAAACTCCCACAAACTTTTACACTCCAATCACTCAGGCTACATGTTTGCCAAATGCCTTTTAAGCTTAACTTCCCATTAGTCAAATTACCAAGATTAAAATGTGTTTTCTCGACAGGGTTGAATAGAATTACACCAACAAAAACCCAAAAGCTACAGTAACCACAACGTTTAGTCTTTTTAGGCCTTTTCCAGATCACTCATAGCATTACAGCCCTTGCAGCTTTACTTTGGCCGTCTGTTGCCTGAGGAGGGCTTGATAATTCCTAACAGATCCCGTCTCCTGGGTTGGACGAGTTCCAACAGGGAGGGATGGGGCACAGATCTCTGAAAACCTCCGCCACAGGCTACACGCGGCCATACACACCACTGATACCAAAAGGATCAATTACACCCATTCCCCAACCACACACTCTAGGGAGAAGATGAACTTGCAATGAAAACACTCTGCACTACCAGAGGTTGCCACTCAACTCTGGAAAGAGAGAGGGACATTCCCATTCAGACCAGAACCTCAGACCCTCAGAGGCCGTAACAAAAGGAGAAAATGTTCTCTGGTGTCCTTGTCCACCACCAGGTGAGAATAATGGTTGCAATTTGGTGGTATCAGATTGGAGTAGGATGTATGGTGGCTTTAAGCCATGCAGGAAGAGTGACTCTCAGGGTGGAAGTGTTGGTCTGTCAGTTGGTCAGCCTGTTCACTACTTTGGTCCAGACTGAATATGTTGGCACCTATTGGACGGATGACCATCAAATGTTGTCCAAATACCTGCACTAATAACATTCTCATCAGCCTCAGCTGTACTCTGCGTAGCTAATGTAAGCATACTACAATGTTAAACTAAGATAGCATTGTCATTGTGCGCATGTTAGCATGCTGATGTTAGCATTTAGCTCAAAGCACCGCCATGCCTAACGCCACACAGAGCTGCATGGAGTTAGACTGGTCACTCATATAATAACAAAAGTAAGAAAAAGTAATTCCCTGTCTGCCTTGTATGGCATTTGTATTCCCTTTCAGGGTGCAACAACGTTTGAAAGAGCATAGCTGAGTTTGACTTATTCATAAGCATCAGCATGGAAAATAAGACAAAACTGAAGGAAAAAATCAAAGACTAATTTGATTAATTTTGATTTGATACACACTTAAAAGTCACATGAATTCATGATTCCACTCTCAGGAAAAGAGAGAAGAAGCAGTTCCTCAGAGGTAAGGTCTGCGCAGAGCTGTTGTGTGTTGAGGTTTGGGAGCTAATCCTGACATATTAGCTCTCATAGCTCTGCCAGGCCTGGTTTAGTGTGTGTGAGGCTGAACTGGCAGATACTCCAGGAAACAGGGGATCCAGAGGCTTAGTCTGTTAAGCCCAGAGGAGGAGGAAAAATGTCAGTGTCCGAGAGAAGGAGAGAGGGAGAAAGTCAAAAGCCTGCATCACCACAGGCTTCCCAGCCCTACTGAAGCACTGCACTGGGTCTACCAGTCCTGGCATGGCTACGTCTGATTCCATAGACAGAGGACAAAGAGAACTAGACTGAAGCACAGCTGTCAGACACCAGCTGTTCGGTAAAGCTCCGCAAACCCATTCTTCAGTGTCAAAGCGCTTCCCAAGCTCAAAGTAACATCAAGAAATCATACAAAGAAGCAACAGGGGTATCAACCTATATGACAAGCTGCACAGGGTGTATTTTTATCCGCTAGCAGAATGTTCTCTGCTCCCTTAGTCCCCAAATGGTTTTCCCTCACTTCCTGTCTTTAAGGATCTCCAGCCACCGGCTCTCGGCATCGGCTCTCCAGCTCCACAGAAGGCAACAGCAGAAGTCATTTTACAATGAGAAACGGCCTCCCGGTGGGAAACTCTATACATGTTCTTATTTAAAACTTAGTAACGTCTGAGTTTGTTCAGCTCTGTCTAGAGTGCAGATGAATGTGTGCAGGTGTTTGTGTATATAAGTGTCTACGGGTGTATGTAAGCGTCTACGTGAGGGTGTAAACATTCACAAAAACGACATTGATGTAAAAATCAACTGGTCAGGCGCTGGCAGCGTCCAAGTGTTTCTTGACTCTTTGAAAAACAGAAACATTGCACATGTTTACAGTGTGTGGATTTCACTCTACCTTAGAGTTAAATACCACATGGGAAACCAGTTAAGTTGTTAAAAGTGGTTTTGGATTTGTGCCAGTTCTGCAGAGCGTGTACAGAAAGTGTTTGAGAATAACTGAGGAGTAAATTAAGCGAGTATGTTGCCTACTCGTTGATTAGAAAAATGCCAGCAGCAGTGCAATGACTCTACTTGTCTGAGGATTGTAGACACCATCGATCTTAATACCGCAGCTGTAAAACATCTCGGTGCTCTCCAGACCTCCAACTCACTTTCAGACTGCCGTATTATTCCAAAAATAAAACAAGGACACCACAATCTCAACATAGCCTACATTGGATTATTCACAGTGTACTTTTGATCATGCAGTCAAATACCGATGCTGAGGTATTGACACAGATGGGGACCAAAATGAACAGCATTTAGGTAAAACCAGAGTGTCTATGCAGAAAGCCAAGCACCCTCCTGTTATCCCTTTTTACTCTTCCCCTCTCACATCCTCAAACATAGACTTCTCATGTTTCATTATATTTATTTCTCTTCTTCTCTGTTACATTAATCAATATGTGAGATCAAAATAATGCAGCAAAGTAGGTGGGATTCCATCACTTTAACAATGCAGTCCTGTCTGGGAAAGTCATTTAAATTCAATACTTTTAGAAGTATTTCACTGGCATGCCAAGAGATAAATCCAGACATGCACATACAATTTGGTAACTGTCCTCAACTCTAGCCTGAAGACTGACAGAGACTGTTTACATAAGTCTGCAGCACTGACAAAACTCCTTTAGCATCTGCAGGTCAATCGTGTTACGCAATTACAAAGTGACATAACTGATGATGCATTTATCTGATTAGGCATCCAACTTGTTATTACAGGCATTGGAGAGAAAATAAATTGTCTGTGCAGACTTTCATTCAGAGTCAACAACCTATCTGGAAAAAGGTGTAATATTACCAAAGTAAAATAATACACCAAAGAAACGATGGATAGAAAGCACAGAAAACTGTTGCCAAACATGGCTTTTCCTCTCGCCTCCTGCTTGTGGTGGATGTACATTTCAAGGGAAAGAAACATACATCATGTTCTGCTGGTGAGCTATTTTGGGAATGGATTATGTACCGGAGCCCCAGAGGGAGCAGCCCTTTATCATCTAAGTCATTAGCTGCCGAGAAGCCCTGTCACAGTTTTCAAAAGAAACCAAAACACAGGAGCTCTGCATGTATGCATGCATGCGTGGACATTCAAATCCACAGGCACAAACACACGGTATATAAAGTAGGCATGACTGCATATTCACGACTATTATAAAAGACATAATAATACTTTTATTTGTTTATTTTGTTTAGTCATTTGCTAATTAGCACTAAACAAAAAGTATAGCTTTTGCTGGTGGGAGTGTCCTTAGTTTACCAGGTATTTGCTTATAAATTGAAATTCTGACCTGATTATGGTGCTCAAGAAAAGTTAAGAAATCGCCAAAGTCAATACAATTCACAAATGTGTGTGCCATTTTTCATAACAATCTATCCAATAGCTGTTGAGACATTACATTTTGAATCCATAACCATAAACGTCAACCTCATGGTACTGAAGAAAAGTCAGGGGATCATAAAGTCATTAGGATTCATCGTCTGGAAACGCTGAATGAATGCACGTTGTTCCAAATGCAAAGGTTTCACTATGCAGTGAGCGACGTACTTTATGGCTGAACCATGTTTTCTTAAATAGTTATTTCACCCCTCACCTGCATCCTGAATGATTGTCATCATGATATCACAAAATCACAGAATGGTTGATGTCATCACCTCTGGTAATGAGCAACTTAAACTGATTTTCTCCGGGGACACAGAAAGTGCCGTAGCTCATACGTAGGGAGTGAACGTGGCATCATAAGTCAAATGGTGACAGTCCAGCCACAGATCACAGAGGGCAGAGTCGCGCACACAGGAAGTGCATTCCTTCTCCTCACAGTCACTGCCCCCACTGATGTTTGTTTAAACTGGGCTTTGATACATGGAGAGATTACTTCTCCACTCAATTCTTCTCCCTCGCTTCCAATGCTCTAAAAGTACCCATCTCTTATATGTAACAAGAGGACAGACTGGGACACTGAGTCCTAAGAGACTCTGTAACGGGTTGGTGTAGGGACCCAATTGCAGAACTGAAGGCTCAGGAGACAGAGATCTGAAGTTCAACAGTCTTTAATCATGCACTGGTAAGCAGGTGAATTACACAGGAGCTGTCAATCAGGAACTGTAACTCAGACGGCGTGGAGAGTCAGGAACAGGCGAGGTCGGATCCGGGAAGACAAGCAGGCAGGTCGGAGACTTGGGCGGCAGGCGAGACGGAGAGTCAGGAACAGGCAAGGTCGGATCCGGGAAGACAAGCAGGCAGGTCGGAGACTTGGGCGGCAGGCGAGACGGAGAGTCAGGAACAGGCAAGGTCAGATCCGGGAAGACAAGCAGGAGAGTGCTGGAGAGACGAGCATAGCAACGAACGATCTGGCAAGGAGTGAGTGTGAGGCTGGTGCTTAAATACTGGCCTGATTGCGTGTGATGCGAGACAGCTGTGTGCGCAGGTGAATGGAGTGAGCGGACGAGCTGGGTGTGACTGACAGGTGAGTGGAGCGGGGCTGAAGAGAGTCTGCAGGTAACGGGCTGATGAAACTGTGACAGAACCCCCCCCTCAAGGGACGGCCCCTGACGTCCCCAATCCAAAGACAACCCAAAAACAAAAGCACCCCAGGGTGGGTGGAGGGGAGCCGGCGGAGGGCTCCGGGCCCCGGCAGGAACAGTCAGAGGGCGGCCCGGAGGACGGCCACCAGGCGGACCGGCGCGCTCTGGGGGACGGGCCGGAGGACGGCCATCATGCGGGGACTCGGGAGGACGGGCCGGGGAACGGCCATCATGCGGGGACTCGGGAGGGCTGGGCTCGGGACGGGACCTGACTGGGCTGGGCTCGGGACGGGACCTGACTGGGCTGGGCTCGGGACGGGACCTGACTGGGCTGGGCTCGGGACGGGACCTGACTGGGCTGGGCTCGGGACGGGACCTGACTGGGCTGGGCTCGGGACGGGCCTGGACGGGGCTCTGGGGACAGGTGTCGGCCGGACCGCCGACGGGACTCGAGGGACAGGTGTCGGCCGGACCGCCGACGGGACTCGAGGGACAGGTGTCGGCCGGACCGCCGACGGGACTCGAGGGACAGGTGTCGGCCGGACCGCCGACGGGACTCGAGGGACAGGTGTCGGCCGGACCGCCGACGGAACTCGAGGGACAGGTGTCGGCCGGACCGCCGACGGGACTCGAGGGACAGGTGTCGGCCGGACCGCCGACGGGACTCGAGGGACAGGTGTCGGCCGGACCGCCGACGGGACTCGAGGGACAGGTGTCGGCCGGACCGCCGACGGGGCTAGAGGGACAGGTGTCGGCCGGACCGCCGACGGGACTCGAGGAACAGGTGTCGGCCGGACCGCCGACGGGACTCGAGGGACAGGTGTCGGCCGGACCGCCGACGGGACTCGAGGGACAGGTGTCGGCCGGACCGCCGACGGGGCTAGAGGGATAGGTGTCGGCCGGACCGCCGACGGGGCTAGAGGGATAGGTGTCGGCCGGACCGCCGACGGGACTCGTAGGGTAGGAGCCGGGCCGGGCTGCCGGCGGGACTCGGGGAGCTCGGGTCGGGAACATCCGTGGTGCGGTCGGGGAGCTCGGGACCGGGGCTAACCGCGGCACAGTCGGGGAACTCGGGACAGGGGCTGACAGCGGCACAGTCGGGGAACTCGGGACAGGGGCTGACAGCGGCACAGTCGGGGAACTCGGGACAGGGGCTGACAGCGGCACAGTCGGGGAACTCGGGACAGGGGCTGACAGCGGCACAGTCGGGGAACTCGGGACAGGGGCTGACAGCGGCACAGTCGGGGAACTCGGGACAGGGGCTGACAGCGGCACAGTCGGGGAACTCGGGACAGGGGCTGACAGCGGCACAGTCGGGGAACTCGGGACAGGGGCTGACAGCGGCACAGTCGGGGAACTCGGGACAGGGGCTGACAGCGGCACAGTCGGGGAACTCGGGACAGGGGCTGACAGCGGCACAGTCGGGGAACTCGGGACAGGGGCTGACAGCGGCACAGTCGGGGAACTCGGGACAGGGGCTGACAGCGGCACAGTCGGGGAACTCGGGACAGGGGCTGACAGCGGCACAGTCGGGGAACTCGGGACAGGGGCTGACAGCGGCACCGTCGGGGAACTCGGGACAGGGGCTGACAGCGGCACAGTCGGGGAACTCGGGACCGGGGCTGACAGCGGCACAGTCGGGGAACTCGGGACCGGGGCTGACAGCGCCGCAGTCCAGGGAATGTGGACCGGGGCTGACAGCGCCGCAGTCCGGGGAGTTGGGACCGGGGCGCTGGAGTCGGCCGGGACGCCGACCGGACTCGGGGACCGTACCCCCCCCTCCACGGACGCCTCCGGGCGTCCACGGAACTGCCAGGCGAGGGTGGGTGGGGGGGGAACGGCCGGAGGGCTAAGCTCGCTCTCGACGGTCGGCTCCAGGAGGGAGACGTGGGATGTGGGAAAGCCTTCCAACACCGACAGGACACGGGGAGCTGGAGTCGACCGGACCGCCGTCGGGATCCCCGGAGCAGGAGTCGGCCGGACCGCCGACGGAACCGGGGCTGGCAGCGGCGCAGTCGGAGAAGCTGGGACCGGGGCTGGCAGCCTGAGGCGGGCTATCGCGACCGCAATAGTGTCCAACACCTGCTGCATCAGGTAGTCCCGACTCGGGACAGGCGGCGACGCCGGTGCGGGATCCGCCAAGTTCCACCCGGTAAGCTGTTGACTTCCCCTGAGCGGGTGAAAAGGCTCCCCTCCGGGGGAACACCTATCGGGTTGCTGGCTCCGGTCACGGTACGGGAACGGGGCCGGCAGTGGTCCTGCTGGGTCCATTTCTTGGCCAGATCGTTCTGTAACGGGTTGGTGTAGGGACCCAATTGCAGAACTGAAGGCTCAGGAGACAGAGATCTGAAGTTCAACAGTCTTTAATCATGCACTGGTAAGCAGGTGAATTACACAGGAGCTGTCAATCAGGAACTGTAACTCAGACGGCGTGGAGAGTCAGGAACAGGCGAGGTCGGATCCGGGAAGACAAGCAGGCAGGTCGGAGACTTGGGCGGCAGGCGAGACGGAGAGTCAGGAACAGGCAAGGTCGGATCCGGGAAGACAAGCAGGCAGGTCGGAGACTTGGGCGGCAGGCGAGACGGAGAGTCAGGAACAGGCAAGGTCAGATCCGGGAAGACAAGCAGGAGAGTGCTGGAGAGACGAGCATAGCAACGAACGATCTGGCAAGGAGTGAGTGTGAGGCTGGTGCTTAAATACTGGCCTGATTGCGTGTGATGCGAGACAGCTGTGTGCGCAGGTGAATGGAGTGAGCGGACGAGCTGGGTGTGACTGACAGGTGAGTGGAGCGGGGCTGAAGAGAGTCTGCAGGTAACGGGCTGATGAAACTGTGACAGACTCATTGCATCTTATCAGCCCCACCCTCTTTTCCTCTGGCAGTGACTCATTATGTGACCCACTTTACTTCTGGTACCCTTACTGGCTGACTGACCTGTTGCCTGACATTAAACAGTTCAACACACGGTGTATTTGTTCAGCCCAAGCTGACAAAACCACAGTACAATGCTAATAGTATGTCTGTATGTGTAGAAAAGGTATTGTTATTCTGCCTTCATCGTCAGCCAGGATTATTCTAAATGGACACAAGCTGGCAGCCTGTGAAAGGTTTCTCGAAGATATATTTCTCAGTTTTGGGTAAGCTTTCTTTCACTTCAATATTGTCTAGGAGATGGTAGGCTCACTGCAGAGGGACAAAGACAAGCTCGGTGCCTCACCTGAGTTTATCAGCCACGAAGATGACTCGACGCTCCAGCAGCAGCGAGGCAAAGACTCGTATCACCTGCCGTGCACTGAGGCAACTGAAAAGACTATCAAAGTCCACATGCTCCAGTCTGGAGTCTGTGGGCCGCCTCAGCTCGATGACCTGAATGACCCGAAATGTGTGAAATTTAAGTTATCACAATTTGTGAATCTAATTAACACAGAACATTTCAAACTGCATAATGAAACTAGCGAAAGTAGTAGCTCTGACCTCATTTCCTGCACCGGGCAGAAAGGTCTTTACTTTGATATTTTTCCCTGGTGCGGGGAAGGGGGACTCCATCAGACTCCTCATGAAGGGGTAGACCAGGGCTGCTGAGACGCCTCGCCGTCGTTCCACCTCATCCAGGATCTGAACATGGGAACACAAAGCACGGTTTCCTCAACATATTTCTACTAGTTTCATCAAGACACACACTGGAAATATGTTAATATGAACGGAGCCAAGGAACAGCCAAGCGAGGCAAAAAAAAAGTGCATAGTCATCAAGATTTTTGACCATGGCAACAATTAATGGAAATATATTGTTCTGTGTTTGAGCACTAGCAATTGCCTGGAACTCAGTATTCATTTTCTGCTTTGAAAACAAGTGAATTTCTTTCCATGTCTGTGTGATTGGGAATTTCCACCCCGTATGCCTGTCTGCCTGTTTAGGTCCAAACTGTTTGCAGTCTGGAAACTTGATTGGAGAATCAAGGTCTTATCAAGATCACACGATATCACCACTTCTTCATGTGTCTGTCTGTCTGTCTGTCTGTCTGTCTGTCTGTCTGTCTGTCTGTCTGTCTGTCTGTCTGTCTGTCTGTCTGTCTGTCTGTCTGTCTGTCTGTCTGTCTGTGTGATATCAGAGAGAGTTGTGTGTGTCAAAGAGACAAAAACTGGTCTTCTTTCCCATTTATCATGAAAACACTAAGATTCCTTTCATTGTCGTTTCAGGTTTGCTGCGGCACCGTTCTCAAAATGAACAGGATACTCCTCCATTCTCATATCTGTTGAATGCCCTAAAATATCACATGATGCCAAACTAGACACATTCTGTTGCTGGTAAACACTTTAATTTGTTCACAGATTAAATGCTAAAATGCATTTACTTTGCAGAGTTATCTGCTTAACTCAACTACTGAATACAAATTTCAGATGTGCCATGTTTGCCAGGGCTCAGTATAGCCTTTAATCACAGTCTGGGTATGATTATTATTAAACAATGAAAACAGAGCATATTTGCACTCTGCCTTTGAAATATACCACGATATTTTATTTTCATGTTATATAGCCACCACTTTGTTTCAACAGTCTGGACCTACTCACTTTGAATTAATAAGTAATCAGATAAGCCTGGAAAAGTCAAACAGAGTGACAGCTCTGCTCTGTGTTAGCACCACTGAGACAAAAGTGAAGGAAACAATTACTCTGGGAAATCAGGAAGTAAAAAAAAAGAAAGACTGAAATAAGGTTTACCAATGAACAGGCGCTCAGCAGAAGGTCTGCTGAAAGTCATTTATTTCAGCTGAGATGGGTTAACCACAGCTACAACACCACACACAGGCAGCGTACTGCAGCTTGTGTGTGTGTGTGTGTGTGTGTGTGTGTGTGTGTCACATGCACAGGAAACGATGAACTCACAGTGGAG
Organism: Cottus gobio; assembly: GCA_023566465.1. Taxonomy (NCBI): domain Eukaryota; kingdom Metazoa; phylum Chordata; class Actinopteri; order Perciformes; family Cottidae; genus Cottus; species Cottus gobio. The sequence continues at coordinate 17,936,002 of CM042224.1, read as the reverse complement.
AACAAGTCAAAACAGCCCAGTCTGCTGATGACGCAGTACACCTCTGGAAGGCGAGATCCTTTCCCAGTCGGCTGTAGGAAGAGGCAATAGACTCATTGAACACTGATGATAATAGACTTGATAAAGAGACACAATCACAGACGTTCTGTAAACTGACTACAGACACATTTAAATGGATAGTTCACATGCAAGATTTAAGAGACAGATTAAGGTCTCTTTTAGGGTTATTTGTCCAGCTTTAGAAAGCTGAATAATCTTCCCTGGGACGAGTAAACCGAAAGTGAATTTGATCTGTAACATTTTAAAAATTGCTAAAAGAACCAGGGCAGAAAAGTCAGAAAGGGTTCTTTTTTGTGTGTGGAATTGTTATTATTTTTACTACTAAAGTGTCAGATGATGGTAATTTAACCATGACCTATAGACCATGATACTATCATATGTAGATAAGTTGTTTGAATACTGCAGCTCAAGTCTTTAAATCTAGACTGTGATCTGAGGTGAAAGTCTTTTATGTGGATAGCAACTTCCTAAACACAGGTGGTTTATCTGCTCCTGCTGATCGTATCTGCCTTCCTCTGTACACTCACAGACCATTATGTGCTTCGAGACCCCAGACACTCAAACACACAGACACAAATGAACACAAGCACTCAACAACCGCCAATCCACTTGTCCATATTAGGTATACAATTTTCTCTTCGTTTCTCCTCCGCTTTTCCAAATGGATGATTAAATCAACTATGTGGAGCTTGATTCAAGTCCTCAGGAATGCTCCCTTACTGCCAACGGCTGGTCAGACAGCAGGGAAGAAACAAAGTTACTAGAGGAGAGAAGCTCACCTCTTCTTCTAGCTTCATTAAAATCTGCTTCCATCGAGATGAATCTCAGATCAGAGCAGATCAGGTTTTAAAAACATTTTTGTCTGGACAAACTATTCACAAAAGGTCCGGCTGTCATCCAGCACATACACATACACCGGAGTAAAGACACTCCCAGCAAACTTATGAAAACATACACACTGTCGTACTGTAAACATACTCAGAAATACCAAACGGCAAACAAAACCAGCACCACATTGGATGAATCCCACAGTCATAGCCTCTACCCGCAAGCTACATGGGACTCTTAACAGAAAAAAAAACATCAAAGTGCTCCACGGCCTCATTATAAAGAAGAAATGCTCCACAATGACAAAGTTAGGATTTTTTATGGTTTGTCTTTGTTTTGCCTCTCTTGAGAAACTATCATTAAATGTAATGAGTCAATCCCAACTAGGTTTGTATCATATATTATATCTGTATGCACTTTATGTCTATGACTGAATGTTTGAAGTTATACTTAGTAATAGTTAAATAGGTTGCAGCTACTCTGCAGCTACACGAGTACGCTTTTTTCAACCAATTCTGTCACTGTTTATCTTTTCTCTCTTTTTGTTGTTGTCTTTTTTGCTTTTTACGTTCTATCTACTGCTGCCACAGTGGATGGTCATGTAACATATCACTGGCCTCACAGGACCACCGTTTCACATGTTCACATAACAAAGGTCTGTCACAACAAACAGGGCTCAGCAGGGTGTGAACAGGGAGCAGAGGATGAGGAGGGCGGTGGCTTACCAGCAGGCGTCTGCAGTAACCAAACCTCCTGCTGCCGTCCTCTCCAGTCAACATGAAGGAGAAGGTCTCACTGTCGCAAAAGACAAATGTATACACATGTTAATTGAAACAAAGACACACGCACATGTAGACAATTGAACGAAAGATGTCACATGCTTTAAAGGACATGTTGATGAGAAATCCAAAGTTATTTCATTAATGCCAGGGGCAAAAAGTCAGGATCGCTTTGCCTCTGCTGCCTTGATTTTGAATACTTTTTTTTTTTTCATCTCGCAAGCCACACATCTTTATGTAAGAGTGATTGTACATGGCAGGAGTAATAGACCAGTTAGTATAAAAATATTCAGCCATACCTGGTGTACTCAGACACAGGACTCCAGTCCTTTGCATCTGGAAAACAGAACTGAGGAATGGCTTTGAGTCTCTGTTCGGCCTCCCTCATCTGCTTGGTGGGTCTCTCTAACTGTGAGAGGAGAAGAGAGAGAGGACAGGAGCTTCAGTTAGTGTTCATTCTCCTTCAGATAACGGTGTATTCCATATTTTAGATCTCCATGGAGTGAGCATATCAGAGTGAGTGTATCGCCTACTGGCAGAGATGTTCTTCTCCCATGGGACACCGCAGCTGAACCAAATCTTAAAGAACTTTAAAATGTATCTGTGAATAACTAAAAACATGTCCCTGCCACAGATCCTGGATATTGGTCAATGTCCAATATAAATGTCTAGTATAAAACATAATCGTCATAATTTTCAGCATTCACACTTCTGTAGTGACTATGACTAAAAGCTCAGAGTGGGAAAACTACAGTACCTAATCACCAATGTTCTAACACGGTATTTCTAGATGACACTTAATCGGTGGCATTAGTCATTTACATCTTCCAGATTGTCTAAATATGACTTAACTGGATTACATTTTCTTGTGAAAATTAATTTCAAGGCAATATGAAATGTTATGAACTCTGTCAAGACAGTTTTGAATGTTGCTGCCTGTGCTGTTGACATATTAGATGTGGTTTGTAGGCTCTGCTGTTATCCAACTTGATGGCTAATCTTTTCTCAGACCATGCCATAGATTTTAAACTAATAAACTGTGAAATTGTTTTTTTCCCGCCCTCCAAAGTCACCTGAACAGACTAACGAACAACAGCAATTGTTTTTAAAGAACAGTCCCTGGTGTAAGGGACTGTCAGTTTTTTACCTTGGGGAACTGGTAGGTGACTTCTGGGGAGTAGGAGTTTTTGCTGGGTTTCTTTTTCAGAGAAACAACCACAAAATACTCAAAGAGTTCTCTCTCCTGCCACTCAATGAGCTGCAGCTCCAGCGTGCGGTAGCTGGGGGCCCGTCGAAGGATGGACTGCAGTTTCAACAACCTCTGGGTGTGAGCTGAGGAGGAAAGTGAATGTCAATACATACAATTCTCAAACAAAATCCACACTTTACAGTTCAGAACATAAATCTAGGGCTCACAGGCCTTCAGCCAGTGAGGAAATGAAATGTTGTACTTATGGGTGTACTTTACTTTTACTGAAAGATTCCTGTCATTGAATCTAGACATATGATAAAGGTTTTATGGTTTTCTGATAATCCATGCATATGGCAAATGTTTCAGTTACAACGCTGTGGTCTGTCCAGTCACACAGGGTCACTTGTTAAATATAAACCATTAAAGCTGTTGCAGGACTACTGAAAAAAGTTTGAGGTAACAGTAAAAGTAAAGGTGTAGCACCTAGCCGTTGCAAATGAATGCTGCGGTCACTCACCTTTGAACCTGTCATCAGAGTCACTCTCACTCTCACTGTTGTCATCTGGAGGCAGACATGAGACAGACAAGAAGGTTTTTTACGGGTCAGAGGGCAATTTCACAAACCTGTGTTTATGTCATGCGAGGGACACAGCAAGAACTCTATGTGGGTGGATGAGACACAAATATTTACTTACTTATCTGGCCAGTGGATAAAGGGAATAAAGAGAGCCCTAACCTCTCAGAGATGCAGTCTCAACATTGGACATGGACAGCTTTTTCAGCCTCTTCTTCCCACGTTTAGTGCAGTAGATGGAGTTGATCCTCTGGACCAGCTATAAACAGAGGAAAGAGGAAATTCTCTGTTGTGGGATCTGAAGTTTTGTTTCTTTTGATCCTAAGTATAGAAGAAGTAGAGGGGTGTTCCTGGCCAAAAGTAATACTTGACTGTACTACAAGGGTTACTGAAAATCTTCAGCGCCAGTTCTTGAGAAAAGGTTCCAAAGGGAAAACCCAAGAAGTAATAATGTACGAGGCACTATATTCTATAAAAGTAAAAAACAGAGGAATTGCAAGTGATTCAGAGCTGCTCTGACTTGGTCCGTACAGAAACCGAAGCTGGTCTGTGAAGCAGTAAAAGGAAAGACAACACGGCCAGAGCTCTGCAGGGACTTAGTGTAGGTGTTTGTGTAGGATCTAGTAGTGTGTACCTTGGGGATCCTCCAGTGCCTGTGTGAGGCCAGGGTATCACTAGTGCTACACAGGCTATCATCCATCAGCAGGCCGCAAGGTGACGTAGATACACCCCGCTGTGAGAGAGGCAGCAGTTCATCATGGCTGTAGCGTTTGGATGACTGTGACATGCGGTGGCTCTTCCTATCACTCGGACCGGGGAGGCGAAGAGACTGGCTACTGGGTTTGGAAGGCAACTAAGAGAGGAAAGAAAAGGCAAGGGTTGGTATAGTTAATTTGTTTTATTAATAGTTATTACAGTGAATTAATTCAAGATATGTATACGTTAATAAATTATAATCCTTAAATGGACAGTTCACCCCAAAATCAAAAATAATATGCTATTCTTTTGCTTTAAGCACCACAAGCCAAGTGCCATATAGTCCAATTATATACAAGTGAGGGCAGATCACTCTACAGCCGATATTTTAATTAATTGTGTTTTTGATCTTGGGATGAATTGTCCATTTAAGATTATCATGAAATCAAAACCCCATTTTATGCTATTAATTAACGTTTAAAATACAATAGTTGTATGTGTTAGTAGCAGGGTGCCACCATTCATGCACTGGATTAAAATGATGTCGTAGAGCACAAATAATTAACGGGATGCTATATTGACTACTCACTCTATTTACACTGTACAGAGCTGCATTAAGTTACTGTCGTAGCAAACCGAGCATTAAAAGCGTTCAATCAAGGGAGCACAGGGTGGCTTTTATTGTGAAACAGTCCCAGGAAATGCACTGCATTTGTCTTGGAGGTTAACGCTGAGAGCAACAACTCTTCCTTCAAAACAAGACGGGATCCCTTTAAGCTGATGAGTTTAAATATTGCAGGTAGGAACAAGAAGGAGCAGCCACAGTGGGCTGTGAGATGAAGAGCTGCAGGCTACACACCTCAACCTCTGCAGAAAAGTAACAAACCTTTCTGGGCCCTGCTGTAGTGTGGTAAACTATTTGTCATGTCAGCTTGATTTAAGATTGCAGTTCCTCATGGTATGATGGGAAAAAAACCTAATTATTGACTGACTTATTGTTTTGCTGCACTGTAAACAGATACAGCATTTGTTCTTCTGTTACATTCCTGACAAAGTAGCTACTCAAAGAGTATTTGATGGATTATTAAATATAGAATATAAACCGCACTTGTTGTTACCACCAGCCATGGGTGTCTCTCATTTCTATAGGGAAATAAGTGCTTCTGCGTTTAAGTGAGGAAGCCAAATGTGCACATGGGCCTTTCTGTGGAGAATCACCATGTATAAACATATCAAACTGTATCCTGTAGCGCCACAAATGAAGTGTGAGATTCTTTAAAAGATCTTGTCCAGGCTCTGACACAAAGGGAGGGGGGTTCAGGTTACCACTGGAAAACATGTGTATTATGTTTACTACAGGAAAACACATCAGTGCTGTTGATCCCAGCAGGCTTATGACTTACCTGAGGTGGCGAGTTCAGCTTCCTATCCATGGTGGTCAGACATGACTTCCGACCCAAACTCTTCCGCTTCAGGTCAACATCCTCGTAAGGGTTCTCCTTCTCTGTCGGGTGAAGTAAGTATTCAGTGTATAGTGAATACATATATACAAATATATACAACTATAATGTCAGCGGTTAAGCTAGCAACCGTCTATAGACAGAGGGTGTTTTCAACAGAAGACAGGCGAGGCTGTGGGGTCAAAAGGGGTGAACGGGGGTGAACCCGTGGTTAGTCTGAAAAGAGATGAGTCATGAAAGGTAAGTCAAAGGTCACTCCCAGCTGTCTCAAGTGAACTCCCTTTTCTTTTTAAACGGTTGCTGTTGGCACCGGGCCCCACAGGCCCCACAGGCCCCACAGGCCCCACAGGCCCCACAGGCCCCACAGGCCCCAGTGGGCCCAGCTGAAACTTCTGGAAACAACACTGCTGGTGAGTCACTGTGCAGGCATGTCAACTGTCTGCTGTGAGACATCATCTTATTATACTGAGAAGAGTTCTATTTTAATATTCTAATGTATATGATTAGAATAATAATTGTTGCAATACATATTTTTTCTCTATTGTGAAATACCGACATGCTTATATAATTGTAAAATATCCAGAATATGGAAAATGAAAACATCTTTAACCTAATGCAATGAGTTTAAGCATATTGTGGATTTTTAAATAAGGCACAAACCATCAGGTTTAATGACCACAGTTAATACTCTGAGTTGGGTCTCAATTGTTAAAGGAGTAACATAGAAACATAGAAAATATGCATCACTCTATCTCAAGAAGCTGCAATAAGCACAGACTTTGCTACTGCTCTGTAGATGTACTTCCGTGAATAAATGATAGCAGAAAAGAAAAGAAAAGGAACATTATAGTGCTGCACAGCGCACACTGATGTCACCTGGCAGAGGGCCAACTTCAATAAAGAGAAAACTTGTGTAACACCACAGTCCATGTCTATTCAGACATGTGCTCTGAGAATAGCTTTTTTGGCAGGGTCTGAAAAAGGTTGTGAGAAAGTGAAGAAAACCACAGCGAAGAATAAAAACAGAGCCAGATGGCGTTGAAATGCATGAGGGGAACTTTTAAAAGAAAGAAAAGCAGTGCTATCTGTCAATAGAAAGGGAAAGAACAAAAAAAAATATTTGGTAACTGTGTTCTTTCTTCCTGAGTTAGTGGAAAACCCTATGAACTCAGCATCTCAAATAGTGAGTGTTTTTTCCCACATATACTAAGTTAACCTACAGGCAGAGCTTTGTTCAGTTATCTATTTTTAGGTTAATTATTGAACCTGTCTGGGGTAAATACACACACATGCACACATACACAGACAATGCACACTGCTAGTGATCTTAGGGGCGTTATGATGTGTCACACAGTACCTTCCCGTACTGGAGGGATATTCTGTGCATCATTAAAGCTGGGGAGCGGAATAAGAGGGCTTAGTGTGACCCCACGTTGTGCGGCAACTCCATTAAACTGAAGCAATACTGTAATGAGAGCCCGCTGGGAAAATGATATGTCTGCAGAGCTGCTTATGTACTGGAGGGTACTAATCTACTCCTCTGATTACAAACATCCAGAGCGCTCTGTAGCACACCCCCAGACACACAGTATTATGCAGGGAGTGGACACACCTCGGCTGCACACTATGATTGTAGATTTCTGTGTACACAATGGACTCTCTGGGCGGGGCGAGGCACAGAACAAACAATACCAACTATTTTAGTATTTACTCACACAATAAAGTGGACAAGTTACAGTATAGTAGCACTGGCACTCAACCATTGAGCAGAAAACAGAAATGTGCATACAGTTAGAGTTTTGTAAAAACTTTTGCCGGCACAGCAAACCAGGTTGCACGTGATCACACTGAAGAAAGGAAGTAGGAGAATGTACATGATGTGTTTTACACCAAAGAAAAGGCGTGTCTGTTACTGTGTCGGTGTAACCTCAATCGAATCTGAATCACTCACACAACCTGTACCAGACAGTCTCCCAGAAGTATTCAACACAGGGTAAGAGCAGACAACACTTGAGCAAAATACGTCAGCAAAGGTGACACAACGGTGGGACTTTATACGAGACCGGGACTCTATGATACAGACAGCTGAATCATGTGTTAGCACAGGGTGTGATTCATCCGCCTGAAAACAGATCACTCATTGGCACTCCATTTATCAACTCCACTAGTCAAAAGCACTTAACACAGTCCCCTAATATCTCAAGCCTTCATTAAATTGTAGTAACACTGTAGCACGGGTCACAAACGACTGAAGGATTACATCTGGCATCAAGCACAGGTGCCAAAAAGCTGAATGTGTGAGTGAATGTCCTATCAAAGTGGCTCCAAGATGTCCTGAGGAAAACGTGTGGGGACTTCTGGTCCTCTGAATGAAATGCTGGTTAAACTAGGGGTGCAGGTAGACCAAAACATGGCTCATTTACAGCTGTGACTGCTTCTCACATAGATCATCTGACCTGAAAACCACTGTTCTGCTCCATTAGGACTCCATGCTTAGGCTTAAAAAAATGTTGATGAGCATGAAGCTGATCACTGTTTTGAGAACAATGCGGTTACTTGTAGAAAGACCATGTAAGTAATGTAAAACTTGCTTAAACACTCATTTAGTCACTGATCATTTATCATGAAAAGTATTTCAGAGTGGGAAAGCTTTTTATTGAATCTGAAATCCAAGCTTCATTATGAGACTTTACTCACACTGACCAAATTCAGTATGCACTGCGGGAAGTGGCAATTGGAATGGGCTGAAAGCTTGGGGTCATATGCTAGTGGAAAGGAATTAGTCTCTTACAGCTCTTCATACACACATCATCTCAGAAAAATTCGAGTGTATATTGTGTACAGTGAGATACACAACACGTCGCTTGCAAGGTTGCAATGTGCGAGGAGGATGCACAACAATTAAAACTTAGCAACAAAAGTACCGTGAGTGTATGGCTGCACAATTGTGACTATTACTGGTAACAATGAGCCTATTACAAGAACATTTTCGTATTCTTATCTTAACTTTCTTTTTCCTTTTTGTGTATGGTGGGCTTGTATGAGTGTGCCACAGTAGATTCAGAAAACGCTCATTACTTTAGATAACTGTGTAAATGACCAGTGTAAAAATGATGCATGCAGATGCAGGAGGAGGAGCTACCTCACAATCCTATTACATTAGGCCATGCTGCATGGGACTATCCCTTTCACGAAAACATCTGACTACTGTCTTCTTAGTGCATTCACAAACCACATAATGTATTTACTCTTTGTGGAAGATACTGAACACAAACTAACACATATTTTATTTTATTTTAATACTTTAAATTTAAGTATGTCATTTCTGCATTTCTTTCTCTCAGATTACAAATGTACTGTCACAGTCTTACTTCTAACCAATGTCGAAAATCACATGATTTCGGAAGTATGCATTAAACTCTATAAGGGCTGCAACTAACAATTATTTTCCTCATCAAGTAATCTGACGATTATTGTCTTGACAAATCAAATAATTGTTTGGTCCTTAGAATATCAGAAAGTAGTGAAAGATTCAAATTTCCCAAAGCCCAAATTGATATATTCAAATGCCTAGTTGTCCAACCAAAAGTCCAAAACAACAACATATTCTGTGTACCATTTGAGAATCTAAAGTCCTTTTACATAAAAAAGTGACTAATACTATTAATTGATTATCAAAACAAGTTATTTTAAATAAATACATTTTCTGTTGATCGACTTATCAATTAATCATTTCAGCTCTATATCCAAGGGTGACCCAGGTAAGACAGAAAACCAGCGAGAGATCCAAGTGGCATAAAGATCCTGTGCTTACCTACTATATCCTCATAGGCATTCTCCTCTAAAGTGCTTTTGGAATTGGGCCGACTCCGTGTGCCTGTGGTTAGTGTGCCATTCTCTGTAGGTGAGGACGAAGATGGCAAACTACTCGTAGCATCCTCCGACTCACACGACTCTCTGGGAAGAAATGAACAAAGTCACAACAGACCATGATGGGGGAAGATGTTAAGAAAGTGGAGACAGATGAGAGTAAACAGAAAAAGTCCAGATGGCATTAAAAATAGCCCAGACGGTCAGTTGTAATCCACTTGCCAACTAGAAGCAGAGAAAGTCAAAAGCGTTGTCTTATCCCTTGAAAAAAAACTTAAATGATGAGCTTCTAATTATATAACACAAAAACAGAAACCAGGATCAACATGTGCCTCCAATCACAAGGAACGTCCTGATGCGTCCCAAGTAAACATGCAGATATCTTATTATTTCTGAGCGCTCTCTGCACAGTATGAGGTTCACATCACACGCCACTGCAGAGGCTCTTTTCTACATTAGTGCAGGGCTCTACAGTATGGTCATGTCGCGCCATCGGCAGTGTGTGGCTTTTAAACTTAGTCTGAAAATTACTAGAGCCACAGGAATGTTAAACACAGAGTCCAAGGGATGAACATTTCAGGATTTCATCCTCATTCTACAAAAGGACAATTTGGAGAGGCCCCGCCCTCAAACTGAGTCAGCTGAGCCTGAGAGCTTTAAGTTAAGAAGAACTACAGGATCCAAGATTCAGCTAATATGCAAGCAACAAGGGGGCTCAATAACCCATTGTTTCACTGGTTTTGTAAAGTATTCATTTAGTTACAGGCAATTTACGAGTAAGAGTTAAGAAAATAGTGAATAAGTGTGTTTAAATTGCCAAATGTTTTTATGGACCAACATTAATTTCATTCAAAAATCTGACATTTCAAATAGTCAGTACAATGCATCAGTTAATTTATGAGCTGCTTTTATGATTTCCAGTAGGCATTTACCTCACGATGGACCCATGATGACAATATTCAGTTTGATTAAATTACGAAAGCTGGGATGACAAGAACTCAATGCTATAACAAAACAAAACTATCATTATTATTCAATGGTTTGCTGGGAAACTGACTAAAAACTGATCTCCACTTCAAATCTGCACGAAAAACAAACTTAGGATAACCGGAGTGGATTGCTCCAACACCACAATCAGACACACTAATCAGTAACGTACAACACCAACAAAGCAAATACTTGGCCTGTGATCCAAATTCCTCATAAGACTGTTAGATTATGTAACACAAAAATACATTTCTGAGAAATATAAAGAAATCAATTGCACCCAATAAGGATATAAATAAAACATTACATTATCCATCAACTATCACAGATACACTGTCTTTAGACATAGGCACACTTATATTCTCACCTGTCCTGTGTCCTCCCCTCGGTCTTTACCGTTCGAGTCATGCTGGGTGCAGGGGTCAAGGGCAGCGGCGGGGGAGACTCAGGGGCTCCGTTTGGAGGTAGTCCATTGGCTGGAGACACGGCCTTCTGGTCCCGTTTGGCTTCGTACTCAAAAGTGCGTTTGGGTTTGGGTAAGGGGTTGACTGGTGTGCCGACAGAGGTCTGTTGGCCCAGTGGTTCTGGGCTCTCAGACCTGGCTGAGCTCACACTAAACCTTTGTCTGAGTTTACAGAGCTTATCAGCCACCAAAACAGCATCTGGTTCTGTGGCCACCGAGCAAATGCTGCTGCGCTTACTGGTGCAAGTACTGTCCAAGTCATCACCAATCATAAAAGACTTTTGTCTTGTCTTGTCGGGAGCGTAGCAATTGCTCAGATATCGTGGAGGTGATGGGCTGGGATTCTCCTTCAGGGCTTGCTCTATCTTTTGTATCCGGTTGAGAACCGCTGACGTCTCCTTCCGAGCAGACAGGGAACGTGCAAATGTTCCTGAGGACTCTGTCTTCCCTATCCTCTTCTGGAAGCGGCCTAGGACGTCTTTGTCAGAAACCCCTTCCTCTTCCTCTGTGTAGGAGCATTCTGAGAAAGCTGTGCTCATCCTGCGAACCCCCTTAAAGTCAAAGGTTTTCTCGCTACAAGGAGAAGAAAGCAGGCTGGGGCAGCCCTCACTGCCCCCTACACGCTCTCCTCCTCTTTTATCTAGACACAAGCTCATCCTAGGCAGAGCCACCCTTCGGCATTCCCATTCTGAGATCTTTTTGCGGATCGTGGTCTGGGGAACACCTGCTGCCGAGCGGGTGAGAGAGAGAGTGCGCCTGTGGCTTTGGTTGGAGGAAGGTGCCAGTGAGAGTGTGCTCCAACTCAGGGGCCTACCGTTGAGTCCCTCTCCCGGAGAGGGTTCCCCTTGTTGCTCCTGGACACCTTGACTTGCCTGAGGCTTATAGATGGAGAGTCTGTTGTCCAAACAGCTGATACTCTTTGACTTTGTGAGACGACCTTGGAAGTCGGTGTCGCCAGTGAGAGAGGCACCACTGCACAAGGTGGCAGTCTTTCTGTTCCAGCCAGAACGTACCAGGAACCTCCCGTCAGTCCTAGCGTACCTACTCTGCTTCCCAGAGTTTTCCCCGTCGCTAAGAAGAGGCTGCTGGCTCTGCCCGTGACTGGCAGCGAGAACAGGACACGGCGATGTAGACTGGCACCTGTAACGAGACAGAGGACGGTGTGAACAAACATTGTACAAATTTAAATGATTCTCTGAGGGGGAAAAAATTATAATGAACCAAAAGAGGCAAAATCAACAAAGCCACTCAACCCTACAGCAAGTACCAGAAACTTGATGGTGAACAGATGGGACCAAACTTTAAAGAATCAGCTGAAAATTTGCAAGATCAAAGACAGAACGAAAACTTGAGCCACTTATTAAGAAAAGCCACAGGAAAGTATTCTGTCTTTGGCAGAATGAGATTAAAATAAAGGCCAAAAGAAATACTGACTAGATTAAAATGTCACTGTGGATTTTTCCACATAGTAAAAATGAGAAACACAGAAAGCAGTCTGCCAAGCCAGATTTATTACAGCAGCCTTACCTGAGAAAGTCTCACTACTCCACGCAGCCTTTTTCTAAAGTGATACTAGGTGCTACAAAAGTCCCACGCTCACAGCTGACTGTATCACACACGCAGGCGGGCTTGCTCACTTCCTTTAAGATTTCCAAAGAGAGAACCTTTCCCCGCCGATGCCCGACACCTTACTACTGATAACCTTTCAGGAACCTTGTCATGACTTGGAAGCTAGCTGAGTCTTGCGAAAGTGAAGCGTTGGGAGATCTGATGTCACAGCCATGGTTAGAATAACAAGCCTATGGGAGGAGGAAGCTGAGGGCTGCGGACTGGGATCCAACAATGCAGGTTAGGACATATCTCCGTTCTCACCTACCTGCCCTTCCCTGGTTTCATTCCTCCGGCTCCAGGGAGGGGAGACTTTTTGCAACAGCTATGAACCGGCAAGCTGCAAGCATGCAAGTATGATGTATGCATCTGATCTTACTTCCCCTGAAGAAATATGAGATTTTGAGACGACGACTCATGTCTTTACATTTTTTACTGCTGGTTTGTAGTATTCTGAAGTCCAAAATAATAGATTTTTAAGTACGCAATACTTTGGATGCTGAACTAATATATCACTGAAAATGATTTCCACCAGCTTAGTTAAGGCATTTTTAAGGTGTTTATTAATGCACAGTATTTGTCAACCATAATAATGTCTCTTGTAAAGACATATTTTATTTTATTTCAACTGTGTCATTTATTATCTATTCATACACCAGATTCACTCTTATTATTAACAACATTAATAATAACAAATGTGTTACATATGTTATAAACTATGTATGTATGTTTATTCACTGCTTGTCTCCAGAACAGGGAGACTTAAAACAAAGACTTTTCTCTTCATTAAACATGCCCTGTTTTCCTCATGAGCACTACTGTATGCTTGTGTTTTTTAGCACTCTGATATTAATCAGCTGTCAAACATAAGACATGTTGCAGTGCTTCAGGAGGGAGCTATCAAAATGTGTCTGGCACATTAAAATCCAACTGGTTTTGCTGCTAACTTCTGCCAAGGAGTATGGCCAGAGAGGGAGCAGAGATTCTCAAGCTAAGAATAATATGTTTAATTTTATATATATATATATATATATATATATATATATATATATATATATATATATATATATAGAGAGAGAGAGAGAGAGAGAGAGAGAGAGAGAGTATGTATATACTAAGTGCACTACATAGTGTCTTTGAACTGAATCTTTACAAACTTGTAGACGAATTATATACTCTGACTTGGTGACGTTACTCAGATATAGTAAATTGCATATGTTTATTTTGGAATATATTATTTAGTTATTGTGCACTTTGTATCAATGTAATTGATACAGATTGAAAAATATTATGGTCCCATAGGATTATTCTTCATGCTGTAAAATGAAATGTAGACTGCAATATGAAGATCTTTTGATTACAAAGACGAAAGAAAGAAAATATGTGCACATTTCTTGTCTATTTAGGACTTTTAGGGGTTCCAATGGTCTGGATCATTCTTGTAAAAATATGTTCAGCCACACACACAGTACAGTACAAAGGGCTAGATGCCAGTCACAATCTGGCCTCTGGCTTTCACTCAGGCTTCCAGGGCATGCTAACCACAGGCCACTTCCTGATGCTGACCAGGATGGAGGAAGCAAACTGCTCACACAAACAGCACTTCTATTATTATAGTTCAACAAATGTTAACTTTTTCATCCATCACCACTCACTCGTGCATTATTATAGATAAAACTGTTATAATTAAACACATTTGCTTTAAGAATTTGTTTTTTTTTATTATCTTGCATATCAGTATATAAGATACATTCAGTGTGCAAATCTGGATGTAACTAGTCACAGTAGAGTGAGTCGTCTCTCTCACAGCCTTGTCAGCATTTTATAGTTACCGCAATCTTTTAAATGCAGAAAAAGAATTGAAAATATTCCCTCACAAGAGATCACAGAACAAGAGCAAACCCTAATTTTTGGGGTTTTGTTTTGTTTTTTTCCCACCATGTTCCTGGATGTTGCCATGTGTTCCACTTGAGGCTACACAGTTTTTTATAGTAACTCGTCCTAGAAACTCCTCCCTGGTCGATCTCATAGTTTAGGGAAATCCATTGCTTAGCACTATCCACTAATTGTCTCTATTTGTTAAAACACAGGTGCTGCAAAGCATCTTTATGATCTGTATGAATCGAGGGTAACATGAGCCCAAGAGGACCGCAAACTGTTAATAAGGCACTACTACAATGACAATTACATTTATCAAAAGAGGCTGAGGTTAAATGCACAATTATCATATTAGACTAATGCAGTCAGCAGGATAAGAGAGCTTTACTGTGATTAGTTTTTTCCACACATTTTCCTTTTCCAAGGTTACCTTGGGAATAGGGGTGAACGTGCACATTTACCAGTAAAGGAATGCCATTTATCTTAATCCTAATATTTACATTATGATTAATATTGGTGCGAATTGCCACTTGCAGTAGGACCAAGCTGCCACAGGTTACTTGTTTTGCAGGATTTTGCTGTGTGTGTTTACCACCACTGCCTCATCAGAACAGGAAATTAGGTAAGAATAAGAAACACTGCCAGTTAAATATTAGCATTATTATATATTAGAATATAGATAAACAGCAACCTTTCTAACAATCTTCTTGCTCAAAATCAGCCATCAGACTGTCACAAGGTGATAAGGACAGTGTGAACATTGACTACATTTCACTGCTGTGAAGTACAATGATCATGCGTGACTACTACATGTGAGATGAGTACAGTCTGCCTGGTCCTAAGAACACTTTCTGGTTAAAGAACATGGACAGCATGATAAATTGTAAGAACGAATGGTCTACATATCAAATATCATTCCCAAAGTTTGTTTTTCTCTTCCAGCGGGACACTGTCAGCTCTCAACATGCTAACACAAGCTTCAGCTCAATACTCACAGTACAGAGTTGGCTGGGGCCCTTGTCCAGGATACAGGATCGTACTTGCAAAAGCTTTGAAAGTCTTATCATGACAGACAATCGTCAGTCGTTTTTCCCATGAATGAAGAAACTACTACAAGCTGATCATCGATGAGAAATATGTGGTTGAAAATAAACAAACTGATATTGGGTACAGCACTAGTTTCTCTTTTTGCCAGGATGCTCTGAAACCATGTGACATGGACATGCACATGAACATTAACCAGCCCACCCCTGATGTACCAGAAGTCACTGACCTGTCGGGGACGTCCCGGGGAGTTTTACCCCCTCCTGCTCGAGGCACAGCCTTCGAACCCTTGTTGGCAGTCATGTTTGTCTGCAAACCGCCCACTCACCTGATGGACAAACACAGAGATGTGAAACATTCAAAAAGTAAATAACGTAGACTGAAACACCTTGAAGATTGTTTGGGTTTGTCAATGGGTGTTATTGTGAATTAAAATTATTTAAAAAAAATATTCAATGGAATTTAATACACAAAATGATCCAAACCTGTCATGAGCATGGACTTAAATCTAGTGCCACCTCAAATACAAGATGTCCAACATTCCTGTAAAACCACAGCGGCTTAACTTTGGCATCAAACTATAAACACAGGTTCCAACACTAACAATAAGATTTGTATACGAAATCATGGTATCAATCACTCTTACCCTATAACTGATATTAGCTTGACTTTTAACACTCTTCACCGTATAGTTGACTTTTCTCAATCACAGATTAACATGGGAGTGGGGAGAAAGGTAGTGGTTGACCTTGACAACGTTTCGTAAAGGACAACAAAAAAAAGAAATCCCAGAAATGCCAGAAAGCGCTCCACTTCTCCACAAATGCCATGTTCAATCTTCAGTGTTAACATTGCAGACGAATTTTCATAGTGTCATAACCAACACAGCATGTAGACAATATTGTGCCAGAGAAACTCTGATACATCAGGCTCAGCTTTAGCTCCACTTTAAAAAAAAATCTATTTTCACATCAGACAACACAGAACTGCATTGCTGCCACTAAAACAGCTATACTGAGAATATTTAAACAAGGTTTGGATCATAGCCAGAGAGGAAATTTGGAAAGAACTCCATTATTCTCTGTGTAGCAGCCAGGTGAATAATGGCACAAACCTGGAGAAAAACATAGTCAAAAGGAACGAGTTTGATGTGTGCAGAGACATTAATGTTTAGTAGTTATATCGCAGATGCCTGATGTTCGTTGTGCACGATTTAATCAAGGTCAGTTTGTCTGGTACTGCACTTCCTTCAGGTGGCTGCAGATAATTAACAGATTCTATACTGTCTAAAAGCAGCTGCACAAAACAGACTCTCGTAATAGTCTCTTTAAAGGTCCAATTAAACAAAGGCTATTGATATTTAGTACCTCATATTTTCATAGAGAGACAGCATACAGGTGTCAACAATATTTACTAACTGTGGAAATAAATAGTTAGAAAATAAACGTGTCATTACTCTGATGGACAAACTATGTAATGAAGATGCTGTTTCTAAGTGACTGCATTCATATCTTTGGCATTTCTGTACTTTCTGTTATTTCTTCATATCGGTCAACATAGAAGCAGGTATATAAGCTAATATTAGCCGATAAATTAGTCCGGATGATTCATCGGTCTAGCTCTAAAATATCTATTCACGCAGATAGTTTGGGCTTTATTTATCCAAAGATGTCTGCCTCTAGCTCAATATAATGGAAGTGAATGAAAATATGTTGATAGTGCTAAACAATGTTGCTGGGACCTGCTTAAAGCATGCTCTTCCGCATGCATGTTGTGTTTACTTCAGTTTCACTTAACATTATCCATTTAACACTATGAAAAGTCCAAGAACAGTAGTAAAAACAGTTCAGACATTTTCCTTATAATAAACATTTCCTGGACTTAATCTCAAATTAGACCAGAAGTTAGTTCAAATAGTTGACTATTGCCACTGAAATGCAACAATGACCTCTTCAAAAAGTGTCAAAGTGAATGTGCTGGTGCATAAGGAGGTCAAATGGAGATCCCTAGAGGTTAGAGGTGGAGGATGGGAGGGCGTTTGGCAGCATGGCTTGTTTACAGGAAGTTGTTGTATGAAGAAGCCAGCAAACCAGTAGTGGACTTGATCCTATAGAGACAGATGAGAGAGAGGGAGCATTCCTGCTGTCAGCTATTTCCTGTAACTGTGGATTGTGTTAAGAAGACAGGGCATGCATCATTATTTTCATCAAAGAATGATGTTGTCCTGTCCTGCTTACTATACTCTCCACAGAAAACACGACAGTCTAAGTGAATTTTTACAGAAAACAAAATAGGACATGAAGGACCCTGTATATTCTGTGATGCAGACAGTACTTCTGTAATCAGACGTAAATGTGTACAGACATAAATTAACTATAGTGTGTCAAGTTTGTAGGTGACGGAGAGGGGCATTGGTTCCAAAATATAAACACTTCTCAATTTATTTCTATTAATCAAGGAGCCTTAGTCACATTTGGGGGAAAGAAGACTGAATGCATTGAGGATTGAAATCTAAACAAAGTCTCTGGATTACCAAAAGGGAAAAAAATGTCTGAATAATGTATCCATGATTGCATAATAAAACTAAACAAATCCTTCTGGAAAGGAAATTGAGACAGAAATAACTCGGAACTTGAGAAATACAATATTTAATATTACTCTAAATTAAACCAAATGAAAATGTTGTCATTACATAAAGTTCAGACACACTGGTTGTGTAAAATATTTTTTATGATTACAACCTGCTGGAAACATTTTGGATGTTTTTGGAAGTGAAATTCAATATTCTCTCTTTGATTGAAAACATGAAGCTTCAATTTGTAAAAACTTAAAGGAAGCACACAAAGAGTAGAGGAAAAAAGTAATCAGCTGCCAGGAGCTAAATTAATTAAATTATTTTAAATTGTGTCAGCTTCACAGACGTTAGTTATATTAAGCAATGTTTATTTGTGAGAATTCATCCTTGCATTTCTTTGGGGGGGACTGAGAAAGCTACAATCACATAAATTGCTCACAGAGGCCCAAGACGGACTTTGCAGTGTAAACACCAAGGCGTTAGCCAACCGACTTCCTGAAGTCCGATACCATCTCGCTACACAAAATCACAGGTTGTAAACAACCACTTCTAAGAAAGCTCTAGAGTACCTTTTAAAGTGCATTCAACCAGATTCAAGACACATTTTCACTTGAGATGTCAGAGCCAACCGCTTCATGCTGACTCCATCAATCCCTCCTTAATGTCTTAATGACAAACCTGACATTAAATGTGGTAAACATGTTTGTGACCACCTGATGATTTCGATTCCAAATATTAATTTGGTTTCCACCAACTCTTGAGGGACACATCTGTCTCTTTCGCTGCTAAATGCTTAATTATGTTCACCAGCTTGCCACTAACTGTGTCTGCCTGCCGTTTGGTGCTGAGCAGATAGTGCACAATTAGGTTTTTGTGCTTTTTTTGCTAAAATGAAAGCTGGATGCCGCAACAACACTGATGAGAAGAGTGGGACTGAACCAAATCAATAAAGTTGCGGTTCTGAAAACCTAAACAACAATCTGAAAGACACCAAAGCTCTGCGTAGGTCTGAGGGGAACTGAAATGATAATGATAATTCAATGAGCAATGACAATGAGAAACAGCTTTTAAATTACACCCCTGTTAATACAAAACTATTTATCGGAGCAGATTTCCGTATTGACAACAGGTTGGTTGTTTGACCTCATTACTGATGCCTTGCATTGAAAATGTAACTGACCAACCAGGTCAGAAAAAAATGGACTACAGGTTATTAGACTGTAGCTTGACTACATCTTCAGTTACTACTTTGTCAAACAAGACATCTAGCCTTGGAGAATTAACAAGTCCTCTCTTTTTTCCTTTATCCTGAGACAAGTAGCGGTTACTGCCAGTACTTCAAACTCAGACCACAGAGATGAGGCATCCATGAGTTCACTTTGAGTCATTATTATGGTTTATGTTTATATTTATTGTGTAATAGTGTTATAAACATGACACAATTAACTTATATTGACTTGTGAGGCAGGGATTTGATTTATTTTTTTCTTATATTTATATGATATGCTCAGTCCCAGAGGCTGAAACCCAGTGTTCCAAATGTGGTACTGATGGGGCCTATACCTAATGGCAGGATTTTTCCTGGTTTTGTCATGTTCATATACTGAAAGTACTAACTGATTACATGAGAGGCATATCTATGACGCATATCTTTCTCAGCAACAAGAGCATATTCATGAAATGAATGGGTCTCCATTAGACTATCCGGGCTGGAATAAAAGAGCTCTTTGTGTTCAATGTGTCCTTGAGAGGGAGACGTGGTTAAAAAGTAAGTCTCTTATCAGCTGTGTGTGTGTGTGTGTGTGTGTGTGTGTGTGTGTGTGTGTGTGTGTGTGTGTGTGTGTGTGTGTGTGTGTGTGTGTGTGAGCAGATGAAATATCTTTAAAAAAAAGAGGTACTTAATTGGCCCTGTCAAATATGACGGATCCTCTGATACATTTTTCTCTTAACTACAAGCAGGAATGTACTAATATTTTCTCTATCCATCAGATCTGCGGCTGCATTCAAAATATTCAGAGGGTAAAAGAAAGCAGGGGAGAGGGGCAGAAACACCTGGAACTGATGCCAAGACCTTGTTTTTCATTCAACAAAGACTACACTGAGATATGCGCTCTCTCAGCACCTGGCACTTGATGTTCAGACTATGAGAGCACTGCACAATGTTATGTAAGAATTTTATGACATCATAACTTTCATTAACCTGTGACTGGGTTCAGTTTGAGATCTTTGTTTATCCTGAAATATGCAGTAGCAGACACAAGTGTCCATAAACAGAGTCTAATATGGTTTTCTTCAATCTCTCCCTACTCAGCTTTTCTGGCTGACCTGGTCCTCATTTTCTGCTGATCAGCAACCTGACTTCAAGGTTTTTAAAAACCACGGCTGAGCTTGCAGCCAGCCAAGAAGCAACGGAGAAAAGAAGAGTGAAAATGGCTGTAAATTCTCAACTCTTTCCAGACGTCACAACTCACTGGCAGGCATGAGCCCACACAATGATACATGCCATTGTTTCAATATCTGCAGAAAGAGCGGTTTGTCCACTTTAGACAAAAAGAGACTTGAGCTGGTATGTTGAACAAAGCATTGTGGGAGTTGCTGAAATATCCTGGTCGAAGAGAATCAAGCTCTTGATACTCAATAATTCAGTCTGCATAAAAGCATTCACAAGACACGACGAGCTGGACATGAGGGATGGACACAAACAACCATAATGGAAAGGCAGAACCTCTCAGCTGAAACTAAAAGATTGATGTATCACACTCTGGATGTATATTCTTTACATAACCAGCTGACTCTGGATTGCAGTTTGAGCCTCTGGCAGCCTCAATACGTCTCTATGTAAAAGAAAACCACCAAGGTTGGTGCACATGGCTCTACCTATATAATTACCCCCATACTCTACCACATAGCTCGCCATGCTGCCACTATATAGCTCAATGGACCAGGTGGAACCAATTCTTGGAATCTTTTTTTATCTTGTTTTTAAGCCACTTCAGCGTTTTTTCTGAGTGACCATGGCATATTTTCTCTTTGTGGAAAAGAGGAAAAACCCTTCTGTGTAACCTAGATATGAGCATGCACAGCTGCAGAGGCAGGCATGTGGAAAACAGGCTTAAATCCATCTGAGCTGCAGCAGGGGTGCCAGAGTTTGTGTCACAGAGCTGACTTCTGACACAGTCTTTGACTTCTTGTTTAAGGACATTGAGTAGATAAGATGTTTTCATGTTCAGCCAAGCCAACACAAACAATAATCATGTGTACATTACCTGTGTTGTTGCTCATTTTGTCAATGTTTATCAGTTTCAATGAGGTTAAATATTAAGATAAGGTTTTCTTTGTGTCATTAAATGGGATGTAATCTTAATTTACAACCCACAAGCATTTTTTAAGAAATCAGCCAAAAGCCAAACCAGTGTGTTTTTCCATAAACTGTTGTAATTGTTCTGAAGACAATACAACAAAATAAAGAAGTGGGGAGAAGACCTGCAATGTCATGACTTATTCATAAATATTTGCTAAACCTCCCTTTCAACACTTTGCACATAAGCCTAAGTCATAACATCTGCACAGCAGTCCCCATTGGTTTGTTTTGACCATAATGGTTATCTTTACCTAACAACCTATTATGACTTACTAAAGCACAAATTAAAACCGCTTAAAAACTCACTTTATAAGCTCGTATATGCATTACTAATCTTAACAAAAGTAGTCAGTGAATGAATACAGATTTCATCAAGGGAACAGTCATGTACTTGATGACAACGTTAGACAATGAAATACCTTCGGTTTAATAATCTGAAAATCTGACGCTTATGCTCCAAGACAAAAGCCATTCATTATAGGTTATTGGCTATGGGCTGTCTACATTATTAAGAGGAGACATAAGTGTTTTTTAGCTAAAATGTCCAGAAACACAGCTGTTGCTGTTTGCATTCAGACATCAAAGCTGGCGTAAACTGCCTGTATGTGAGCCGGCAATATTTAGATATACAATTAGATTAACTAGCATCTGGAATCAATGAAGGCATCTCACTGTGTCTTAATGTCGACATTTGGATCATGCAGATCCCACTGATTAATTGCACCTCACTGGGTGTATAGTGCAGAAAGATAACTGGTTGTAATTTGACAAGTTAGATTGCACTGAGGCTGCAGGTCAGTAATTACAAAACTGAAAACCTAAACAAGAGTAAATAACGATATGCCACATGCATTGAGCAAACCCAGTGAAAGTGTAAAGCAGTATTTATAGAAACAAGAGTCAAAGCAAAGTCAGAGGCTGTAAACCTTGGATTATAAATCAGAGATGGATCAGTGTTGTCATGTTAGTGTTCAACAGTAACAAGCACAGGCAGACAACAGAGAACACTATGAGACTACCTCTCGTATTCTCATCAGCAAACAGGGACAAACATGTCGTTCAAGAAAAGAACATAAAAGAATAAAACAGCAACACAACAGACATCTTTTTTCTGTATTACAAAAACTGACACACCTGTCACAGGTTTGCTAGACCTTGGCATGGAAAAGTGGAAGCAGATTGTCTCATCTACAGAAGCATTCTTTCTCAGTGGATGATCACTTTGGTTGAGCTTGGAGGTTCAAGTTAAGAGAGATGGTCTTGACCTGAACAACACTCAACTGAGAAATTTGATTAGAAGAATATATATAGAAATATTCTCTGCACTCTAAACAGCTAACTTTGGCTCCCTTCAATGAGACCCTGAACAAAACAGTTTCTCCAGAGCTGTTCAATGGCAAACAGTATCAGACTCTTAACACTAAGCAACAATCAGTCATGTATTAGGTGTGAGTGTAAAGTAAAGTATGATGAACAGCAAGAATTCTCCAAGAATCACTTTAATAAAAGATTAAAAACCACTGACTGTCCAGCTGTATTATGTGATGAAAATAAGAAGGATGTGTGAAGATTTTCTATCTACTTTTCTGAATCACTGTTAGACCAAAAAATACAAGTGTTCTTGAAACTGGCAGCTCATATTGTCCAGATCATTTCATGTAGCAAGTGAGTACAACTTAACAAAGACCAAACAGAATATCAAGAAAAAACACTGTTATTTAACCAGCTCTCTTCCATCACTACAATGATGCAAAGGCCACTCAAATTAAGAGTATACTGCATAAACCATGTCCTCAAACAGTTTAATTTAAATAAATGGTCCATGAACTTCAAACTGGATGAAATATTTAGGTTCAAATGTTGTATATTATGCTGACATTTCTTGCTATATATTTACATTTCATCATCAGAGACAATCAGACATCTTTAAAGGAACAGTTCACTCAAAAACACAAACCTGACATGTTGAACGTCATCACACAACGCACCCAATGGCATTGTGTGTCATGTGAAATGCATTTGCAAAAACTCAACAGCAACGTCTCTTTATGCAGACAATTCCCTTGAGAGACAGTTTTCCCAAGTACATATGCAGAAGGACTGTTCACAATAAGATGAGGAATATCATGAATGAAATGGTTCTATTGGGATTCTATTGTTACGTTTCTAGCAAATCACATCATGCCAGTCCCACCAAAACTATTTGGATAGATAGATAGATAGATAGATAGATAGATAGATAGATAGATAGATAGATAGATAGATAGATAGATAGATAGATAGATAGATAGATAGATAGATAGATAGCACCAGGAAAGATAAACAGCAGTCCATTTAAGAGTGTCTGGTGATCGACCAGACTCACTACTGTTTTACTGAAAGGAGAATCAAGAAGAATTTCCTCAATAGCTTTGTGTTGACAGTCCCGTCCAGTGAGAGGGGAAGGTCATTGTTTGATCTGCACAATAGAAAGAGTTTAAGGGGAAAAAGACAGAGAAAGAAAGCCAGTCATGTCTCTAGGGTTTGTATTATAGTGTATAAGATAAGATCAGGATTTAAATTGTAATGTTAAGAAAACGCAGCAACGCTTCCCATATTTAAACAGCAAACCACACAGTGAGAGCATGTTTTAGTTGCTCTAAGAAATAATGTGTTAATACTTTAACAGTAATATGTGTTTAGAATGGCCTTCGCCCAATGACAGCTGGGATCGGCTCCAGCGCCCCGCGACCCTAAAGAGGATAAGCGGTTCAGATAATGGATGGATGGATGGATGTGTTTAGAATGTTTTAATCTTCATCCAAGTAAGTGCAGGAAGTCATAAGAAAGAGGAGAAAAGGTTATGTTATGTTAAATACTATATTTGCACTGTAATCGCCAACCAAGTTTAAAATGGAAATATAAAAAAGTCATAGCCCCCTAACTAACTTAACAAGTTTGGAGTATGATGTGGAGGGAAAGTACAACACTGTTATATACATGTTGTATTAAGAGGATTATATCAAACTTTTACAGTTTTGTTAAGGATGCCATAGCCTCCACATGTCTGCTGTGTGTAGGCCTACATACAACATTTACAAAGAAAACTGCAGGTGTAATCTGTATTAAACTATGATTAACACACAGCACGCATGTAAAGGTCACATGTGTTGTTCCATGTGTTTTATCTCCCTGAACACAAAACAAGAGCCCCCTCTCAATCCAAACTACCACAAGAAAAGGACCCAGTGAGTCCAGAGATCTGATCTGGAGTCCTGTTCACTTTCTGTTTATCAGCTGGTCAGCTATTTTTTTTACTTTTTCGAATGTTACAGCGATAACTTGGTCTAATTACAATCCACAGAGTTACTGCCTGTGTCCGCGGGGACATTTTTATAATTCAAAGGGTCAGCTTGAAAAAAAAAAAACGGTCTGGTGTTTTCGTACTTCTTCGCCTAAAAGTGTAACTAACGTGAGATGACCAAATAAGGTCACATGGAGATTAGGACTACATTTAAACGCACCTTGCAACTTTCTATTTGTTCTACATCTCTTACAGACCCTTGTTTTTTTGGTAGTTTGTATAGTTTTCCTCCCGCCGGCTAAAAGCTGAACCCCCCTGACGTTGGCTCGCCAGTAACAGCTCAAAAAGCAGACTTTTAACGTTACCTCCGAGTTTCTCCTCACATCCATGGCCGCTGACATTTTGAGATAATTCCCCTTCGCGGCGCATAAATCCCGTTCGTCGACGCGTTGAGAAACTTTTGGCTGTTGTTTTTTTTTTTGCCGGAAACCTGCCCCTCTCAATAAACTCCGATTTATGTCTTTCCAACCAAAACCGACAAAAAAGGGGGAGACTCCTGCCTCCCCTCTCAGCCTGCTGCAGGGTGGGAGGCAGGACTTGTTGTCTTGGAGACGGGTTGATTGCCCCCCTGCCCTCGTGCCCTCCTCAGACAGGCATTCAGTCCCTCTCCCTTGTTTATTGTCACGGAGGGACCGAGGAGTGAGGATGAATATTCACGAGTTGAAGGGCTGCTGGCTGCCCATCAGCAGCCAGCATTGCGACACATTGTCATGCTGCCGTTGGCACTTAGACGTCTCCGAAAGTACAAGTACTCATGGTGCAGAATGACCATTCTGCAGAAATGTAGTGGAGTAGCATGACATGGAAAAAGAATGGAGTAAAGTACAAGTACCTCATACTTGTACTTAAGTACAGTGTGTGAATACACGTAGAGTACTTACTGTACTTACATTCCACCACAGCTAGAGAGCAGTGACAGTGACCACGTTTTGAATCAAATACATTAGGTAGATATTTAGTGGTGGAAAACCTATTTGGATAAAAAATACTACATTACAAGTAAAGGTCCTGCATTAGGAATTTTATATAAGAGACAGGACACAAATATTATTATCAGCCAAATGTGCTTTAAGTATTGTATTTTATTAAATTTTTTGTTACTTAAATAAGGAGAGAATACATGAAAATATCACTTACAGACTTACACCCACTGACAATTCTTTTACTTGCATTAGTGATGCAGAGGTGTACTCCAGGACCCCATGACATCACTTGTGGGTGTGGTTATAGGTGCAGCACAGCACCAAATCTGTTAGGAGATGCAGTCTGGCATTAAGTTCAAATTTAAGTACAGTAATAGCAAATGATCGTATATTACATTCCACTGCTGCATACCTCTCAACATTTTCTAAACAAATCTAAAGTGGTTGGGTGTGCTTTAGAGCTGAACTACAGGTCTAAACTTGAGGTGACCACAAAAATGAAAATATTCCTCCATAATATAATATCCCCCTCAGGTCTGAGTTAACTCCAACCAAAATTAAACCACTTAACTCCCTCTGTGCCATGGTTCTGGAGCGTTTCACTGAATAACAAAGAGCATCTTTGTAATGTCAGCTCATGTAAAGCTTCTCAGTCTGTATTCTGTGCATGTTCATCTGAATGTGTGTCTACTGTATAGAGCACCTTAGATCATAGATAGCAGCGCTTCACAGTAAGCATGTCATGAACAATCCAATGTGTTGATCAAAGCTGATCAAAATTACCACAGAATAAAACCAACAAAACATATCTGCTCTGTAGGAATTACATGACAGGGATCATCCTCGTGAAATGGATCATCTTTTCACTCACATTTACTGTATTGATACTGCTAAGAAATTCAGAATTCTTTAATACCTTGATTATCAGATTAATCATTACGTTAGAGTTCTCAGAAACACACCAAATAATAAAAAGTTTAAAACTACAGTTCCAACTGCTGACGAGAACTGTGTGGTACAGTTAAAAGCTCCAGAACAAGTAGGTGGACCTTGATTGGAGATTGTTTTGCCAAAGGCAATTTGAACTGCAGATCTTTTCACCAAAAAGTGTTTAATGATATATTAAACTGTGAAAGTGTGTGTGAATTCCCAATATATTCATTGTGCTATCAAACATGAAATCCGATAACTTTTTGAAGCTGCTGTATGCAACATCTTTACACCAAAAGTGGAAGCTACCGTCCATAAAACCTCTCCTTTCAGTCTCTTGGGGTGTCTTATCATCCCACAGACTTGGGAACAGAGGAAGTCACAAAACTCAGACAGCCGTCATCACAGTTGGTCACATCAAGTCAGCGAGAGGCCTACAAGCTCTGCCACTGTTCAGCTTTTCTCAGCGACCCACTTAAAACCTTTTCAAGGTCTCGTAAAAGAATGTCCTTCCTGAAAAGAAACTGCAACTCCTCACTGTCAGAGCACAAAAGACAGAAGCATGTGACTCCTTTTTGTGGGATGTTTTATCAGAAGTTTGTACTCATGGAATTCATTGTTTCCATTGATCGCAGTGCCATCTGCATTTCTCATTAAAAGCCCCATCCTCTTCTTGCATGACATGGGAGCATCAGACAAAGTTCAAAATGTAGCATAATACTCATCTGCACACATACATCGTTAAGTCTTTGGCAGGACGCTCTATGGTACGATGCCAGGCTCCAAAAACGTAATAAACAGAAAGTTTTATGAGTGAGCAGAGCTCTGATGCTGTAAATCTTAGCTCTGTCTTCCCACTCCCATGACTATGCACCTGCTAAAGCCACAGCCACAAGGGAATGAGTGTTTATTTTCTCAAATAAAATCCCTAAACCTTATGTGTGTTTGTTAAGGATCCACCGAGAATCCCAAATCCTAAAACAGTCAAAGGGGATTATTTCACAGCTCTATGGGGATTTTCCCACCTACACCTCAGCTTCTTTAGTCCAGCTTCTGCATGTCCGCATGGTTCGAGGGGCTGAGAGGAGGTAAGGAAATATTGAACCCATTTGAAAATACATTTGGAGCAATAAACACCATATTGGGTTTCAGAAACAGACCTGCGGCAGCTCTTAAACCGCAGGATTAAATTGAGGCTGATGAGTCTAGTCAACACTTCTGACAGCACTGTCAGAGAAGACTTGTCAAGTAAAGACACCCTCTCCTCTTTAAAACTGAAGATAAGCTGCGAGTGTCTTCTGCACAGCAGCTGAAAATAATATGATCAAACAAATACTTAATTTATTCTAATACTTAAATGCAAAACATGTAACATTTTCTATTTGCAGAGGGAGAATAACGATGGACGAAAACTGTTTGATTATTCTTTTTTGCAGCCTCGGGCAGCCTTCAAACCTGTTTTGACTGTTTTATTTTTCATGCAGTCACCATTTTAGTCTTCAAAAAATGGAGAGGATAGAATTTGTGATGTGTTGGCAACTTGTGTTGTCATTAATACTGGGAACACTATCTTTTGTATACAGTATGCACCATAACCTGAGTGATACAGAAACACTCAACTAGAAGAAAATACAATTAATCAACAAAAAAACGGTTAAATCTTCGATTCCGGAAATAATTTGAAATGCAATATTTTGTCTGAAAACCAGAAGTTTCATAGTTCGCTCAATGACAAACTAACACCATGATCTAAAATGCTTTGAACACGTGCAACTGCAGTTTTCACAACACACTGTGCCTCTGAGCCACCGCGGTGGACAAGGACAGTCCTTTATCTCAAGACATGATCACTTGTCACACGGCAGCTACAACATCAGTCTGACTACTGACTCAGAAACCTTGAAGGCAAATGTAGCGTAACGGTGTAATGTTTCACACACTGGAGTGTGTGTGTGTGTGTGTGTGTGTGTGTGTGTGTGTGTGTGTGTGTGTGTGTGTGCGTGTGTAAGGTTGGTTTGTCAAAATGTCTTAATAAAACTCAAACTTGTTTGGACATGAAGGAAAAGGTAAACACAGGTAAGTGTGTCAACTGTCTGGAGTGTAACCAACATTCGTTATCTTGAGGGATCAAATGCAAAGGCTGAGGCGCCCCCTGTAGGTTAACTCGTGCAAATGCAGCACTAAAGCTGAGAAGAACTACTTTCCCCCCTAAACGTCAAACAGTGGATTAGACAATGCAACAACATCGATCAAAGTCAGCGTGTATCAAAAACGTTGTGTCAGTCATGTCAATCAGGTCAACAATACAACAGACTATAAAATACAAAGAAAGTGTCTTTTCTCATCAACACAACTCTCTGAAGATGCTACAAATACTGTAAATTACTTAAAAAGACAAAAAAAATGTCGGTTTCTATATATACAACATTTAATGAGGCGAAACAAACAGCTTACCTGTCTGTGTGTGTGCTGTTGCAGTGTTTGCTCAAAGGTCCATTCTTTAACAGAGTCTGGGTCGCTTTCTGTCTGAACTGCCTAGAAACTGATTTTTTTCCCCTTCTTTTCTGCGGAAAATAGTCTCCTCCGTATAACTGGATGCAATGAGAATGAAAAAAAAAAAAGTGGACGGCACAGGAAATGATGACGCATCTGTATGGAAATCACTTTGCTAAATAAAATCGAAGAGACTGGGGCTTATCAAACATTCGCAGACACATTTGAGTTGTCTTAGTTTAGTTTAAAAGATTTCAATGAAGAGCTTAACTGCCTATTTCTATTCGTTTGAGTTTATAAAGAAAGAATCATGCCAAAATTGTAGTTTTGTTTCAAGGAGCTTTTACCGAGTATGTTTTCCATTGGCAGTGTCAAATTGATCGTAAAAATATGTTGCCAACACAGTAAGCAGAAACATGTGTCAAAATCCAGTTTTAATGCCTTAAATATTTTAGTTGGTGCACATCCGAAAGCAATTTTGCATTTAAATGATCACAAATGTAAGACGAACCCAAGACAAGGCATTAATACCAGTAGATTGAAATAACACTGGGAAACATTAGTTGGGAGAAAGTGTGTTTAAAAGCAATGAGTAGGTGCATCTGCATATTTAGCATAGTGCTGAATCAAACTATAGAAATTATGTTCATGTCATTGTAGACTTACAAAGTCTGGTCAAAGCCTGCAGCTGTTGTAAAGCACAAAGACATTTCAACAAATGCCAGAATCACAAATATTACATCAATTTATTTCAAAGGTAAAGGTATAACATGTACAATAGTTAAGAACACTTCCATAGGTCTGTACACAGCCCAACTACACACAAAATCAACCCCCTTGCTCTCAGAATAACATCACCGTCATACTAATGCTGCCTGATAGACGACAAGGACGTTCATAATGCAACTGATGTTAGACCAACCACATAGAAATGCCAAAATAAAGACTACTCGTTAGATTTGTTTAGTCGAAGAGAGCGCAGAATTCAAGAGGGTCTTCTACAGAGAGGATCAATAGCACAGCTACGATTACTATGACATCACCAAGAGTTTGCATTGATTCCTGCAACGAGGTTCAGCAACACTACTTTGAGATACAAATTTAATGTAAAGCGTTAAGTTATCAGACCTTAAATATTATGTTGGGAATGAAGGATTCAAAACACATTTGTAAAAGATTCATTATAAAACATGCATCTTCAAAGAAGGCTCAAATATTTATATTGTACACTATATCCTTTCTCCTGTGATAAGAGCAGTAGTTTCAAGTTATATTAGTTTTTGGGAGTGGAAAGTGCCCACCAGTTACATGTTAACAGATCATGACTGCAGCCAGGAGGCTGCTAGTTATTCAGTTCATCAACATCTGGACGTTTTACTCTGAAAGCCAGTAAATGCTTGTAAACGTGAAAGACTTGACAGCTTTGGAATGACGGGACTGCACCTGACACCGTGGCCGGAAGAGTTAGAGAATGTTACAAAATATTCACTTGAAAGATTAATTTTTTTTATCTCACATTTATTAGTCTCTCCCATCAAATTCTTCACTGCAAATTCTCTGGTGACTTGGCACTTCTTCAAACTAAACAGCCTGCAGAGAGTAAATTCTGCTTTTGGAAAAAAAAAGCTATTTAGAACGATTCATTCAAGATTGTGCAAAAATCTATTCACTGTGATCTCTTGTGCTGCCTGCAGACTAAATAAGAGCTCCAAGCTTTGATCATACATTTAAGAGGGACCTCGGCTATACAGATCTGCATCTCCTCACGATGTTCACCTGGGAAGTGTCACACCGGATGAGATACAAACCACAAAGGAGAGAAAGGAAGTGATATCAATTGAGGGCTCGGTCACAGTGATTTGTTTTTTTTTTTGCTCCACCAGTAACTCTCGTTTAACTGAGAACAACATGGCGGTCGAACACAGACTTCCTCTGTTCCTGGACCTGCCTCCTCCAGCGCTGCTGGGCATGCTCCACTTTGTTCAGCATGTTGGGTCGAGAGTGTGAACGGGACAGAACATTGTGAGCGTTGGCAAAAGGCTGCTGGTCCTGAAAACACAAAATAAAAAAACACATGATTAGCCTAAAAGGTGTGACATAGGTCAGTGGGTCATTTATAGGTTAATAGGAACATGCACAAATTGGACTTTCATTTCCTAATGTGTTCTTTATTTTGAATTGAATGGCACTCTGTAAAGTATTTTGTAACTTGTTTTAAATGCTCTAAAATAAAGTCACATAATAAGAGTAAATGCAAGAACAAGATTGGGAGGATCACAGCCACAACCGACATCTGCGGCAAATGCGTTGAGGAAAATAAACCATGATTATCAGTTGGGCAGGCTCTCTGTATCAAAGACTGACTAAACATTACAAGCCCACCATTTCCTCTATAATTAACATAGCAGCACTTACTGGTATACTGGTTTTGCTTTCAAATCTCTCCCCTTTGTTTTGGTCCAGTAAGCTACAGCGCTACAAATAGTCTCAACTTGGGTAAATTAGATCATTGTAGGAAAGAGTGTACAACCCTTTTGGGTTGAACATTAATACATTGGTCACTCATTTAATGAAGTTTAAGAATCAGGTTAGTGGCAAACATATTTACAGATAGTGTGATGTGAACAGAAAAGGGCTAAAGCTGATGAGAGTAGATCACTTGTTTTCCAGTTCTTTGCCTGTGAATGTGGTTTCTAATGGATCTGATGCTAAGTGAGGTCACGCTCTGAGTTTGAAACCAGTATTACCACTTAGCTCTACTTGAAGGATCTGTTTAGCTTGGAGTAGCTGCTGTCACACCCAATGCAAATTTACATTTTCATGTTTATTTTACCAAAAGATTCCAATTCAGTATTATGTGTTTATATTTTATGTGTAATCTGTAAACTATACATTTGTTAGATAGTATTCATAAATAATGAATCCCATGTGACATATTGTGCAAAGTGAGGTTTGGGACACATAATGAGATTGTCATGCCAGGAAAGAACTTAGAGCAACTGTCTCAGTACCAGAATTACCATAATATAAAACCTCATTGTATGTTAACGATGAGTCGATGGTGAACTATAAATAGGAATACATACCCCAACATCATCATCATTCTGGATGAGCTGTGAATGTCCAAACAGACGCCTCTTCAATATGGGCTCCAGGAGAGTCAGGTAGACCATGTACAGCAGCAGCAGGCCCAAGATGGAGAGGTACATTATGATGGTAACCTAAATATTCAGAATGATTACTGATTGGTTTGGTTTGGTACAGTGCATTGAAAATAAGTGGTGTAGTGCTGAAACAATTATTAACAGCAATTTTGATTATCTATAACCAAAACTGCAAAACATTCACTGATTCCAGCTTCTCAAATGTGAGCTTTGGTTTCTTTTATCTATTTTACCATCACTGTATATGTAATATCTTTGGATGTTTTGTTTAGATGAAACAAGCTATTTGATTTGGTATGATGGACTGGCATTTTAGAGACCCAGCACTTAATAAAAGAAAAAAAACAAATTCATTGATATTTATTACAATCATTAGGTGGAGCACAACAGTGAAGTATGTGACAATACAGATAAAAAAGAATTAACAATCCTTTCAACGTGAACTTACCTTAATGGTCCCCGAGCTCCTCTCTTCATATTTACACTCGCAGCGCAAACAGTAGGCCTCCACATCTTTTCCATCAACTGGCATCGGTTCAACCACATGGAGACAGTTACTGAAACCAAGAAAATAACATTAACAAGCAAGCAGGAAGCAGGAAATGGACACTTCAT
The DNA here is from genome assembly GCA_023566465.1 of Cottus gobio. Classification (NCBI taxonomy): domain Eukaryota; kingdom Metazoa; phylum Chordata; class Actinopteri; order Perciformes; family Cottidae; genus Cottus; species Cottus gobio. Next base: position 17,903,159 of record CM042224.1, on the reverse strand, counting down.
GTCACTCAGGGAGGTGTAATGACGCATCTCTTCACATACCAGTCTTTAAGAGAGACATTTTGTTTGTAGATTTGACCCTCGATATCTCTGTAGGGCGGACAGATGCATTTACAACGGATGTCTTCCGAATTCTGTAACAGATCACATAAATTATGTTGTTATTTTGTTTTTCCTCTTCACACATACCTGCACATTTAAAGGGTAACCCAGACACAACACACTTGAACTCTATGTATGTGCAGCGCTGTCGGAAAAGAGCAGAGGGAATCAGAGACTCACTCCACCCAGCTCACTCTCTGCTCAGACACAAACACTGCACGTAAACTGTTGAAATATGTGTAACATTAACCCAGGATCATGTGTCATATACCTTCTGATAAAGGTGCAATATTCTAGTGCAATATTCTAACTGTGCAATATCCCCACATAACATTCTTCCACCTGTAGCCTATTTATTACTGTTATTTAACATTTGTCCTCCCCTTTGTTGAGCACTTGTTTTTAAAACTGTATCTAATTTTACCTTATACATATTACCACCTTTCTGTATAGTGTTTTTATATTTATTTTCTTATTATAGTGTGCTTTTTTTAAATGTATTTTCTAAATTGTTGACTCGGAGAGCCCTGCACAAGAAATTATAATGTGTCTGGACTGTTGGTCTGTGCACAAATGGCAAATAAAAACCTTGAACCTTCAACCTTGATTTAATGATCTCATTGTTCAGTCTTGTGTTCCTTTACGTTAAATGTTCAATAAAGCAATTGCTATGATTAGTAATAAATACATAAACTCATAATCTTTGCCATAATTCTATTTATTTTCTGCAAAGTGCACGATGTACTGTTTATGTCACTTCAAACCCTAACACAAAAAATTGATCATTAAATTGGTTATTGATGGACAAGCAGCTAAAGATGATGTTAGCTGTTAGCTCCAGTATAAACTCAAACAGAGGCGGTGTTATACAAGATTCCTTCTTAAATCCTACGTGACGTTTTGTTTAGCTGGCGTTTGATGTCATGTTAGCTTTAGCAACACCTACGACAATTTATCTGAGCGTCACAGGAAAGTCCCAAATTCAAGAGTTCGCGTAGCTAACGTCAATCTGACTGTTGATTTAAAGAGACGATGCTTCAGTTAAATGAGACCTCATAGCAGAGGCTAGCTAACCTCTGCTCGCTCAGATTAGCCTTACCTTCGCTGTCACTTGGTTTAAAAGCACAAAACAAGCCACAGAGAAAGCCTCGAGGAGAAACACGGACTTCATCTTTAACGTGACCGTCGGTTACAATCAATAACTACCGTTCAACTACTTCCAAAAACAACACCCGCAGTGTGAACAACACCTTAACTGTCGACTTTAGCCATCAAGCTACAAATGAGGTAAACACCAGCTCCCCAGCAGCTGACTGGCAGTTTCCGGAAGTGGCGTTCGGTTTCTTCACCCACAATCACCGAAAACGAGTTCCCGGGAGGCGGGGAACTGTGAAATCCTTAACATCGAGGGCCCTTTTTTTTTAAATCATCGTTAGATTTTGTATCACATTTAATAATGACTAACTCTCTAATTCAGCTCATACGTTTGAACAATTCTGAAAAAAAATCAACAAAAACATGTCGCTACACTCCGCCCTTGCTGATAAACAGTTGGTAATAAAACGAACGCACCCCTTGGTTCTACTAGACGGATTACCAAACGCTGGTTAGGCGAGGTTTGTGGGGAAAGTGGGGTGAAAATCTGCATTGATGAAATAGTACAGACAGCAAATATAAGATCTGGAGGAGACATAACAGGACATGAAGTGTATTTAACATATAGTCACTTTTATACATTCTAAATCTGATCTTTATTTGTTTACCCTACCTGTAGGGTTCTGTATATCTAGGTTTATACTACTTGTATTTATATTTCCATGTTATTGCACTATTATTGTGTCTTGTTGAATAGTTCCCTTCTATTCCAGGTAACATAAATGGGAAATGATATACAAAAGTCCCTTTACCTTAATTTCTTAAGTAGCTCAATATCTGTTGTTACATGCAGGCAGGAAGCAATTATAAAGAAAATAAGTGTTATGTTTACGTCCAAATTCTGTCTTGATGATGAGTATATTTCAACTTTAATGTCACAATAAACAATTAATAAACAATTTGGTGCCATCAAAAAATATAAATCGGGAAAGAAAATACAAACACAAAATACGTTTCCTATCTTTATTTACAGCATATTGGATGTACAAAAACATAAAAAATATACATACATGTGTCATCTAAGACGAGTGAATAGCTCAATTCTATTTTACAGGACTTTTCATTTCTTCTCATGTACGCTGAACAGTTCTCTTTGGTTGCTAGTAAACGGTATAAAATATACTGATGCATCCTGGTGTCATGTTATCAGAGCAGTAGCACTCATCCGCACACCTTAGGGTATCATATACATGAGCCACCAGCAATTGCAGCAATGCTTGACTGTCAAAAATGTACGTAGTTACTACAATACATTTGCGTTTCACCTAAAACTTTTTACATCATATACAAAACATTCATCAGAATAATTGCTTTTGTGGTGCCACTACTTCTTTAGTAGTGCTAATGTTCCCGAGAAAACATTTGTGCTATATTTGTTTCTGAAATGTAGCAGTATTTCATTCAATTAAGCTCTACCTGTGAAAGTAGCCTATGTTAAAACTAGATACACACTATTTATATATACAGCATCACTGACATTCATTGTAGTATATCTGTTTAGTGACAGCATTTTGTTTTAATAATGATTCTTTCAGCAAATGTCTCACCATGTTGGCATGTACATCATTGGATCCTGAGATGGTGACTTTGAAATATAAAGTAATTACAATTCTTCTGTTGCCTATCAAAAAGATGTTTCCAAATTACCAAACAAAGTAATCCCGATCACCATCTGAAGATGGCCATGTAGGTTTACGCTGTCACACGTTATCACCGATCATTTATCCCTCTTAAAGCTCCACTTGTCCACTTTCTCTTCAGGATCAGTTTTATCAAGTGTGTTGTCCGCTCTTGTGTCACTCCATGTGAAAACAGATAACTACAGAATATTCTTAAAGGCGTCAGTGGATAAAACAGATACTGTGGCCAGTCTCTAATTGAGGGTTTTCAAGATATACACAGTAACCGCCCAGTCTAAGGGCGAAGGAATCTCAGGACTTTGGAGCGCAAGAAGCGGATGAATGATTTGGGGAACATTTCTCTTGACTCTTGTGCTGTGTAGTTGAAGAAGTTCTGTGGGTGAGCCAGAACATCAAACAACGCCCTCATGAGTTTCTTGTCCTGATGAGAAAATGCATTGAAATTAATGGAAAGCAAAAAAGCATGCTAGTAGCAGCCTGTAGTTTCACAGGTCTCCAAAAGAGGGCACCGCATGCTCACTGGACCTCAGAACTAAATAATGAATAAACAGAAACCAAATCAACAAGTGAAGATAGTACTGATCTGAATAATCAATAATGTCAACGACGCAGAAGGGTCTCCTGGTGGGAACCGTATCATTGAAATGTTACTGGTTCGATGTCTGCCCTCAGTTCTCTACGTTTTAACTTAATGAAAGCATACAATGTACAAATAAAAGTCTGCTGCAGAAACCTTACATCTCTTATTTGTTTCTTTTATTTCAGTTGTTTTCCTTCTATTTGTGTATTATACATATATTTCTATTTTAGGTGGTGTAGATTTGGTGAATATTGATGTAGCATATGTTTTATGCTTTCCTTGATTGATGTGTGCTATTTCAAGATCTAGTAATTAAACATGCCATTGCTATGTTCTATTGTGCCAAATTATACATTAAACATTGTAAAACACATGTCATAATGTCTTGCTAACTCTGGCCTTAGGTTAGAATACCCAACACAAAGACCATAAGTGCTCCTTGATAATCATTTGTGCCCACATACCTTTAGAATTTCTTGGTGATTCTCTGAAGCGTATAATCTTCCATCTCTGACTATGTCTTCTATCAATTCTTGGTAGTCCTCTGAAACAAATTAAGTACATAGAAGAGCTCATTGATGAGTAAAGCAAACCACATGTGACACTCTGAGGTAGCGCATCATCGTTGTTAAAGGAGCCCAGTCTCGTTCAGTAAGCTACTGAGGAGTCTTTCCCTCAGGGGTGACCTAGTTGTTCGATGTGCTTTGCGTGAAGTACAACATTCACAGACAATTTTTGTAGAATGAGAGTCTGTTTATTTGCTTCAGCGTGCATGAACCTAAAACCGGTTAATTTGTTTCCCCGAACAATCAAACACCGCCGCCAGCAGTCAAAACCCTTTTTCCTTTCAGGCTCAAGCACCTGACAACGACAAGGATTTCAGTACCTACCTGAGCCCAAGATGTCAATACAGTGCCAGCCAATGTATACACAGAGAATAACATTTGTATTTCTGGATATTCCCAATACCACATTTGGCTCTTACACTAGTTATAGCTCCAAACATCACAGTTCTTCTTACCATCATATGTCACATATGGGACCTGGAAGCCTTTCCCACTGTTTCCCTCGTTGGACCTGAACTGGATCCAGAGCCTCTTGGAGCGGGAGGTGAAAGCGATGGGACGTTCGTATGTCTGACAAGTCTCGTAGGTTGTCACAGAGTTGGAGAGAGCTGTGAAATGAGCACACAGGACGGTGTCCTTTATTAGCTTACAATAATTATTGAAAGTAATTAGTATTAACATAAAGACATAATATGTTGCTTCTCCTTGGTAACATTGACACCCGCTGAAGATATTTCTATACCATTTTGGACGACCCTGATTTAAAATAACCTCTAACACTTAACCGTAAGATGACAGTTAACCTCTTGGTGGTATCATTTTTGCTAATTACACACAACCACAAAAACACACAATGAAAACGTACAGCTCTTTCTCATTACTAAGTAGTCTCCGCACTCGTCCTCAATAGGCAGAAAGATTTCTGGGACAACAATGAGGATCCTGCGTTTGTGCGGTGGGTTGATGGTCCAGGTGCATTCCACATTGGCTGGGTAGTTTCCCGGGTAGTTGGGGGACTCAATGAAGCCAGTAAAATCCCCAAGCTCTCCTCCACATTGTCGGTCTGTGAAGAGACACACAGGTGTCAGACAGGTTTGTTTGTTCTTGGTGCAGCAAAGTGAATTATCTGGAACTAAATCCCAAATTTCGTTGTCTACATCCACATGTTTTAGAGGAACTCGTGCATACCGACATACATACTTTTGCACTGCATGAAGTTGGTGGAGCCATCAAAGTCGGTGGTGGTATTTCCAGGGCAGGAGACGCAGTAGTTCTGTCCAAACTCTCCTTGATACGTGCCGATGGGGCAGCGGATGCAGCGGTGTGTGGTGGTGTTATAGTAATGTCCTGGTGAGCACTGGACTGCAGGAGCCAATGGCAGTGATAGAGGGCTGTTAGTTGATATAAAGCCACAACTATTCAAAACCAATTACATTATACAAAAAATACACTGTCATGAAGCTAATATGAAAAACCTTTTCCAAGAAAAAGGTTCATATCTAAGAGGTGTATCATTTTAAAAGGACTTGAGTGCCTCAATGTATAGACAATACAACAGCTGCAGAGGGCGGCAGAGTTCCTGTCAACACCCAAAAGAAAAGTCTCACAACCACATGATACTGTTGTGATGCCAAGTGAAAGAATGAATCTGTCTTCAATCGGTTTCAATTTATCGAATGAGTTTGACAGGTTTTCATAAACAACCATCTAATCCCTGCATGTTAAACCAAGAGAGAAAAGAACACTAAACTAAATTGTTTAGTTATTTGTTTTTTTTTTACCCCGAAACAACAACAGAGATGACTTTCACACCTTTAGTCTCACACTCCTGGAAGCTAACAGCTCCACTGCGCTTGGTGACCAGGTTCCCTCCACAAGGGAAGCAGGTGGTGCGTCCCACTTCAGACTGGTACGCTCCCAGTGGACAGGCCGAGCAGGGGATGAAGCCGTCATGAGAGTACTGACCCGGGGAACACTGGCCTGAACAACAAGAGCCAAGAGAACTGTAAGACACAGCACATTGTAACTCTGACAAAACCTTTAGAGCTTCATCACTTAGAGTGAAGTGTTTTCTTTGAAATGTTTCATGTGTAATATGGGAGAAAATATTATAAATATAGATATAGTTATTGCATAACTCAAGATAGTGTAACTCCTGGACGACGGATACAAACTGGGAGCCAGTGGGCGTGTGCTGACTGCTTCTTGTTGTTTAGTCTGACAGAGGAGATGGGATCTGGGAGTCAGCCACAAAGTGATTCTGATAACAGCACAGGAGGAGACCAAAACATGGTGGCTTCTTAAGCTATTATTCCAGACTGAAAGAAGCCGAGTTCACCTTTTGAATTCAAATACATCTTTAACATCTCAGCTTGGGTTTCTTTGGCTTTACACAAAGCAGAACATCTGCCGGGGAGAGATTTTATCAATGATCCACTGCTTCCTGTGTGGCTCATATTCACAAAATAGTTATCAACATTTTGTCTCTTTTTGTGCCTTAATTGCTTTTTGTTTATTTCAGATTTAACATTATATGTACCTTTGTCTTATGAACTGTTTTTTATTAAGTGCTGCACAATTTAAATTATTGACATTACAAAAAGGATGAAACCAGCCAAATTAAAAGATTAAATATCTTACCATGAAAGAAAAGCTTTATATGATCTATAAAGGAATAGTTTTACATTTTGGGAAATGAGCTTTTGCACTCTCTTGCCCTTTCTTAGATGAGAAGATCGATGCTGCTCTCATGTTTGTGTGGTAAATATGAAGCTACTGCCAACAGCCGGTTAGCTTAGCTTAGCACAAAGACTGGAAACAGGGGAAAACAGCATGCATGAGTCTGTCCAAAGGTAATACAATCCACCTAACACCACATCTAAAACTCACAAAATGTAAAACTATTCATTTAACGTGTATATATTTGTCCTGTTCTTAATTTGATTGTGGATGTCAGGTTGTGCAGAACCGTGATGGCTTACAGAGAGACATCACAAGTACTTACAGTGAAGGTGGGTGTGATTTTGAGCCACATAAATGAAATTGACTTGACTGGATTACCTCCACACTCGGACATGTTTCGAGCTCCGACCACCTTGGAGACGTCTCTTCCTTCAGGTCCAGGACAGACTTCACAAGACATCTGTGCCTCCTCATCCTGATACGTTCCAGATGGACACAACACACACCTTTCCTGGTCCCCGTCGTAGTAAGTCCCAACACTGCAGCTCACTAACAGACAGGTGGGGAATGACACCAAGATAGATTTAAGGTTATTAATTAAATGATTTACTTGTAGCATAACTCACACACACATGTGCATCCCTGACTGTAAACAGAGAAATATTTAACTATATATAGGCCTGCAATGTTTCTCCAAGAAGCTGCCAAGCTGGGGTTGTTTATCACATCGCTGAGAGCTGATAGTTTAGTCTTAGTGCTAAACAAGTGGAGAGACACATTTTCCTCACAAACCGAACACAACCACTTGAGTAAAGACACCCAAAACAAACTGATGTGTCTAAACTGTAATTTACACCAATTTTAGCAGCCAGATCAGTGTCAGGAAGGGCGATAGACCTTGAAATGCAGACAGGAATCAACAAATATAGCAGCATACCCTGTGGCTACACATAATCAAACAGTCCTAACCACACCGTAGATTTACACCATAAATACAGCAGTTCAATTGCATGACAAGACCTATAAAGTAAAGTAGCCCAGACTTCACACTTCAGCTGCCAAGTGCAATCAAACAGGACCGTGCACATACTTGAAAGATGCAAACACAATGAAGAGCATTCTTAACACATCAAAGGCTGCGCATGATCAATTTAACTGTTGACAGATTTGAGAGTTTTAGCTGCACGGCAATGAGCATTACCATTAGCACTGACCTTGACGCAGTTTAGCATAGTGTAGCCGGTTTACTGGAGCTTTAAGTGTCCGTATACTCAGTAGGGTACCTCTTACAAAATCACTTCTGTGTCATGATTGATCACACCGTTTTTGCTTTTCACCAAGGCGTCTGAGTGTTTATGTCCAGTTATCTGCTCAATCTCACGCACAAACTCCTTTGAAGGTTTGGGCCTAGTAACCAGGACCACGATCTCATGACAAAATACAATCATTTTTGTGTTCTTTGTAGCTTACATATATATCAAATTGAGAAATTATTCATTGTGTGAACCTTCACGTAAATCTTCCATATTAGCGTTAGGTCCAAGACAGAACACACTCTGTAAGCAAAGGCGTAGTGACACACTCATGTGTGCAAAGACCCAGCATTAAGCTGTTATAATGCTTTAGCAAACCAACCTACAGCCGTACACAATCACTGAGACAAGAGAGCTCCAACCCTCTCCACAGCTGCCTTTATGCCCCACATCTGAAGCGTCCTAATACTTGATATAACATGACTGTGCATCAGGGAGGAACTTCTAATGCATAATCACACTCTTTTAAGAGCAAACACAGAACCAAATCAAAGAGAGTATTTCCCTCAGATCTTACAAAAGTGTCAAGTCTTGATTAAAGGGACCAAAGCACAGTTTTACTATGGTTCCTCCCATTCAGAATGATGCCTGTAATTAATTTTGGAAATTACTGCGTCTGTCTGATAGTCTCAAGAACTTGACTTGAAAACTCAAGCTGATCTCACATAAGAATAACTCAATTAAATCCCAGGGCTTTGGCACAAAATGTGCTTCAGTTGTAGCCTCTAAGCGGCCTGTAGGCAGAGAAGCCACTATCTCTAAAAGCCTTAACATAGATCCATTATACGTGGCTCAGCAAATTGTTCGATTTTCCTCTAAAGAAAGAAAATGTAATTCTCTCAAGAGCAGTTCATTTTTTGAAGCCTATTGTTTATTCTGAAAGACCATGGGGAGCCATCATTGCATTGTCCTCAAACAGCTTTTATTTGACAGAGGAAAGCAGTGAGAGAGGAGAGAGAGTGAGAGTGAAAGAGAGAAAAAACCTTGAAGCCTTTCAAATGCAAAGAACGCTTCTATAGAGTCCTTGAATTGATGGCCCCAAAGAGCTTTAAAAGACCTTTCACCTCTATTCAAGTCTCCAGTCTTTGCCTACTTGATGACATAGGAAAACACTACGGTATCACAGTGGTAAGGAGCTGAACCCAATAAAAGGGGTCAGGTTTCTGAAACCCCCCATTCTGCTTGGCCCAATCGCTGCTAGCGCCCATCAAGCGGAGGCCCAAACAACTGATGCTAATTGATTCCCATGGTGTGGCTGAAGTCAATTCTCTTTAGCAGTTTAGTGGCTGGGGGTCATGCAAAGTGGCCCCAGCTGGGAGGCTGGGGGGGCACAGCACTCAAACTGCCAGCTTGAGTCAACAGCACTTCCTAAACATCTTCAGTGTTAAAACAAACACGCAAACAAGTTGACTACAACAGTCAAATAGACATGGACGCGCACCATTCATTGCATCCCTGGATCGCTGTGCGCACTTGTTTTATTTGTTTATATAAATGTTCATTCTAATGCAGGCATATGCTAACAATTATCAACAGTACAAGCAAAGAGTCTGGACAACAAAATTGTTCTATAATTAATAAACTAAATCATGAATATGTCTTATTCCAACAGAAACAACGTCCTGGAATACAAACCGATGACCAAAACGAATCACAGAATCAGAGGAGGAGTGCAGAGGTGGGAGCATACTTTCTCCAAATGCACAGAAGGCTGTGTTGTCATCTCTCTGAGGCAGAGAGAACAAGCCTCAAATGGGGTTTTCAATGGAGTGGGCATACTGAAAAGGACTAAACTGCACTCCGAGCTAAGCCAGAGCGGGAGGTGGGGGAGGAGGGAAAAAAATATAGCTCCTTTAAAGAGCTGGAGGTTAAGAAGAATGCCTTTCAGCCCCCCTTTCCTTCGCTCCCAAATTACATGTCTACACCCCTGCCATGGCCAATAGACTGCTTAATGTTGACCTGAAAGCATAGCGGGGGAGTTAAGGAATCAAGACACTTAAGACCTGTGTAACTGAAAGATAGAAATAATGAACAGGAGCAGTTTAGGTTTAAATCATGTCAGCACAGCTCAACAGTATAAGTATCTTTGATGTGAATGTAGAGGCCCAGAACACACGGTGTTACAGGACGCTGTATGCAGAGTCAAGCTGATGATTTTCTTTCATCAATCGATATCTCAAGAAAACAACAGGATAGTTTCTGACACGCTTTGCTCTCGACTTACACACATTCGTCAGCTCAATTGTGCATATATTGAACCAAATGCATCCCATTTGAATAAATATTTAGACATCTCAACAGAAGAAAGGCACCGGTTTCCTCTCTCTGATATAAAGATGGCGTGCAGCAGGCACATAACTTAATGTGAGGCCCAAAAGTAGGGGCACACGGTCCCAACAGCCAGAGAAAACACATACCAGCCTTCAGCTCTCAAACACTGACAGTGTGCGGTCTTTTTTAATGAACATTTTCTCCATCACAGGTTGTATATAAAACTCCAACCGAGAGGCAACAGCTACCCAGAGACCTGCCGCCAGCCCTCAAGTTACACTGTTATCCCAGGGAGATGCTGGAAGATCTCACAGCGTGAAGGGCCAACAACAGCCTCTCTGTTCCTCCATGCCAGCTCGCTCTCCCCTCCAACCAGCTCATTACAGCGTGTGTGCAAACCAAATATGGCACTCATCTGGCCAACACCTGCTCCAAATCCAATCATTAAACCAGCTTGCCTAAATATATCTTACTGGCATGAACCGTTTCAATTGCATTAAGACGTGACTGTGAGTCTACTGTATGTATACGGCCGTGTCAGAGGCATTGCTGCCTTGTGTTTGGCGGTTGCATCGCCACAATAATTAAAAGCGTCAATGTATCCAGCTGACGAGCTGCCTGGCTGAATGGTGCATGTCCGGACCACAAAAGGCGTCTGTGTTGAATAACAAGTAAATACAAACAATCTAACTCACCACACTTCCGGCCCACGAGCACCTGTCCCGCCACACAGTGTCCTGGCAGTTCTGCCGGCTTGCCCAGGCTCTTGCCGAGCTCGTAGTCAGACCCGGAAAAGTGCAGGTGGAACTGTTCCCGGTTGATGGACTTCCTCAGGGTCCTGATGGTCTTCCTGAGCCTCTTCTCTGAGCGTCGGCGCACACAGTTCAGGTCACAGCTCTCTGCTGAGAGAGGCATTTGATTACACCACTGTTTCCACATTTAAATGTCATACCCCACACCTAGCGGAAATTGTACATTCACGCGTGGATGCTCGCACGCTTGCCTCGACATTTGCACAAATGCAGCAGGATTTAAGGACATAGAACAAAAACACATCGAGACCCAACCTCGAGCCCACCACCATAGCCAAGTCAAAACAGGAGATACTTTCACAGTTTGGTGTGACAAACAGACAACAGCGAACAGAAGATGGAGAACAAGAAGCAAAGGTTGCAGGCAGGCAGAGGGGAAGCGCAGAGAGACCAACCTGTTACCTCCTCTAGGTTCACATCCAGCTCAAACTCAGCTGTTATCGAGGAGCCGTCCTCCTCGCCAGCCTTCCTGCCGTGGCGGCTACGCATTCGCAGCCCGGACGAGGAGCAGCGCAGCCTCACGAAGCTGAACTGGACATTTTCAGTGAAGAGGAACCTGCTATCTGTGGACATGGGAGACAACCACCCCACAGCCAGCAGACACACGCAAACAACACACACAATCGCACAATTGTTAAAGAAGATTATAGACAGCACTACAGGAAAGAAACAACTCATTTCAGTATTGTTAGCAAACACAGACAATCACAGTAATGTATATGCAATTAATTTGATAATTAAAAGCTGAAAAAAGTGATGAGATTCCTTTATTTGAAACAATGATGTGCTCTTTCAGGGACTATGAGGGTTGTAAAAGGCCATGCCAAAACCCTTTGGAGAAGCAAAATAATCCTACAATCGGAAACCCGTTTGATTGATGGCTAGGTCAGACCCAACTGAAAGGCATGCTATGGCTAATTACATCCTCCCCTGTCACAGCCAGACAAAGTGCTGCGCGGAGACATTCAAGACACCCAAAACCACATCACTTTCACCACAAATTTCTTTCACATTTGCCTTTGGTTTTTGGTTTACTTTGAAGCAGCCTTCAGGTCTGCTTTATCTTCTAAAGACTGTGGCTTTAGACGCTGGCAGCTCTTGGTAAACCCTAAATGTTTTATAACCAGGAACATGAAAGAGCTGTAATTGTAATCCTGGTCTATCAGTGATCTAAGTCTTGTGTTTGGAGGCATTGTTGTGTTTGTTGTGTGGCAACCTCTGTACCTGAGTGAGGTGAGTTTAAGCTCTCCTTGAGCTTCTCCTGACTTTTTTTTAAGTTGCATTTTGCAGTGCCAGACTTGAAAGTGGCTGTGGTCTTGATGCGTGGAACACTGGCCACTTCTGGACCTGCAGGACAGAGGAACAGAATTGTGTTATTTGTATCTACTTATATATCAACTGCAAACAAGGGAGTTGTTCATGAGTTACCGTTTTGTGTAGCAGAGCGGAAAGAAAGATGTAAATCTGTGATGTTTTGTACTTGCCTAAGCAATGCAAGCCGCTGTTGTTCCTTTGTGCATCAGCCAAGCAGGGCAGAGGCATTCCACAGGTCACCGTATAGGAATCCTCCGTCCCTGCAAACACACAAGAGGCCGTGACACGCAGACCAACACAGACAAAAGTTAAGGCCACAAAAGCCAAGTCAGAGAGGGTAAACAAGCAGCGTGCAGGAACATGAAGAGCCACTCTGCAGACTGTTGTTGACAACTAGATCTAGAACAGCTTGACTTACTTTCTAATTGCGGCTCCAATAGCATGCTTTAGCCATGCTGCTTCATATTTAAAAAAAATAGCTGCATCAGATGATACCTGACCTGGGCTGTGCCATTCTGTTTGGGTCGTTAGTGACTGTGCAAACCATGCACCTTTTCCCTCTGTGATCTTGGTAAGCCAAGACATTTCCTTTGCAGTACTTGTGCTATGGAAATACAACTAGAGGCAAATCATATTATTTGGAGATGTGGCTCAATCAACTCACCACTGCTGATGTGAACTTGGGACTGGCAGGTCAGGAAGCAGCGGTCCCCTCCCTCCTGCTTACTACAGTTCAAGGTAGGTTTAGAGGGGGGTTTAGCAGGTGGGAAACCCTCAGCCTCTAGATGGAAATCACAACAAAACTCCAAGGTAAAAAAGAACACTTTTGATTGCAACAAGGAGGGAGAGGCTCAGAAGGTCCAACATCCCGACAGCACCAGCACCATCGTAGCATTTTGGATGTTTTACTCAAGCACAAGAAAACCAAGTGACAGGGTTTTAAAGGGAAAAAGAGAACAGAATTCAAAGTATCTCCTGTTTTTTGTCCCCCAGGTTTTAGTCCAAAATGTGTAAAGGTCACACAATTTCCAAAATGTCAACAGCACTCAACTGTTGGGAAGAGGCGCTGGCTTACCAGTGCAGTCCTTTTTGTTCCAGTGTAGCTTATAGCCAGGATGGCAGAAGCATTCAAATCCACCCATGGTGTTCTCACAACCCTGGTCACAACCACCATTGTTCACACTGCATTCGTTTATATCTGAGAGGAAAAAGGAAAATCGTTATTATAATTACACGGTCCATGTTCCCAACACATCAATGAGCACTTTTGAATGCGTCTTAGCCTCACACATTTCTGAATTGAGTGCTTGTGCGTTACGCTCAAGTTGTTATGTGTATAGCTCCCTCCACCCGATTCAGACTCACCTCCGCAGTGGGCCAGCCCATACATTGTGTAGCCTTTGTTGCACAGGCATTGAAAACCACCAGGGGAGTTCACACACGTGTGATCACATGTCCGCTCAAAAAAACATTCATCTATATCTGTAATCAAAATCAGGCAGGTGACATAATAGCAGAGCAGTCAGTTGCACTCAGGAGGGATTTCCCACCCGCACACACACATTTGCATTTAATCGTGAACTTTCACACTTAATCAGGTCAGCATCATTAAAGGCATTGACCCCAATTCAAAGGTTAACAAAAGTAGCCTCAATAATAAAAATCAAAAACAATATCACACACAAAGTATGTCTAATATCTAATTATCCAATGTTTTAAAGGTTTTATTTTTATTTATTTTTGAACAACCTTACATTTGAATTAGTTAAAAACATTTGTTTTAATCTACAACTTAAACTGTTCAATTATGCATTTGACTATTTATAACTCCTGTGGTCCGGAAATTGCAAGTTACGTCTTTTAGAAAAGATAAGATAAAAAGAAGTATGTACACAGATCCTATGGAAATGTCTGCTCGTGTATTTATTAAAGTCTCACTTAGTCCCAGTCTTTGTCAACTGTAAGGAGTTTGAATAAAACAGTTTAAGAGCCATTTCTACCTTGACAAGAACGCTCATCTGTCAGCAGCTTGAAGCCTTTTCTGCAGTTGCACTCAAAGCTGCCGATGGTGTTCCTGCAGAAGTGTTCGCAGCCGCCGTTGTGAAGCTCACACTCGTCAATATCTGTAGGGGAACAGGTGATATCCTGACATTCTATACAAATCCACTAAGTTAAAACAGTGCTTCAAAAACTGGAGACTTTTTCATGGACTGGCAGTCTGACCTTTGCATGTTTTTCCATCCGGCTGCAGTGTGAAGCCGACTGGGCAGCTGCAGCGCACGCCCGTGGATGTGTCCTTACAGGTGCAGTCGCACCCCCCATTGTTCAATGCACAGGTTTCTGAAATTACAACACAGTGTGAATGTAAGTGAATGGCCCTCCTACTTGTGAACAACGCTGCGTTATTCCTCAATGTCAGATACTATAGATCCTTAGAAAAACAGAACATTAATTTTCTGAACAAAGTGCTTTAAAAATACCCAGACTGCAGAGTCAATGTAATATGACAAATATACAGTTTCTTCCATAGATTTTGATTTATTTAAATGAGGCTCTAATGCATGGTTTGTGCGGTGCACAGTTGTATGTTTGGATGTAGCGCACATCTATGCACTGGTTAGGTGCATGTTGACATCTAGGAGTACCCTTACGACATGTTTTATTTATAACGCAGGGCGAGACTCCACATGCTAAGCGTGTACTTGGTAAAGTGCCAAAGTTATAATGTTTAACATGTATCAAGTGACCCAAAATCACACAACTGATAAATACTAACTATACAAAAAAAGATTCACACGCTGCCCTTCCCAAATGGAAGGAAAATGTGAAATGTACCACACTGTCACAAATGCATATTTTTCAGGGGGGAAACTGGGGGGCGGGAAAGTGAGTGTGTAGTCATTTCACAGTTTGCTCAAAAGACTGAGGAATGCATCGCTTTACTAGACCTAAGTCCTCTCCCCTGTTTAACACCCCTGAGTGGTTCCTGGCAGCTCAACGTGGCTTCAGCAAAAACACAGATTCCAAGCTGTACGCCTCTAAATGCAGGAGAGTCATTATTACCCATTAACAGCCTTCGTTTGACCCGTTTGTCCACCTCGGTAAAGGAAGTGGCGTTGTGGTCTGCGGCCTCAGTTGTGGCTTCATCTCGTTCTGTGACACACAGGAAAAAGAATCATTAGTAGATTGAGAAGCAGTACATGAATACACTACATTTCCCAAATAAAACACAAGTACCGTCATTTAAGAAAATGTATTTCAGCTCCGGGTGTTTGTGTTGGTCACCTTTCAGTAACCAGATGCATGTTTACACTTGAGACTTTCCGCCTGCAGTGGCTTGGTGTGCGTCAGATAACACGCCAGATCAGTAAAGTGAATCTTGTGACATCGCAGTGAAACGCCTGGACCTCACACACACTGCTGCTGGAGGGAGAGATATCGTCCTATATCTGACGGCTGATCCTTATCCCTCATAACCATTGTGCAGAAGAACGCACACTGAGAGCAAGATGTTTCATGTTACTGTGTTTTCATTGAAAGTTTCACCTTGGACTTGAGCTGAAGTCTAGTTTTGCGTGGTCAGGGGGACATTGTAACAAAAATGGATGTCAGAATATTAAAGACAACAGAAGATTTCAGAAAATGTTAAAGAAGTGTGTTAGTGCCGCACTTTGTCTTCCATGGTTTCACATTCCCAGTGTTGAGCAACAACGGAGTCAACAAACAGTGTGCTTACCTACACACGACCTCTTGTCGGGCTGCAGGGTGTACCTGGCGTGACACCTGCATATGGGTCCGCTCTCTGTGTCCTCGCAGGTGTGCTGGCAGCCTCCGTTGCCGTGGTTACAAGTTACTGCAGGGTCAACAACATGCAACCATAAGACATATTAACAGTGCAACATTTGAGAGACTGTAAGCATGTAGTGTGAAGTTAGCTTCTTGCTGAGGAGCACGTACAGATGCAGCCTCTCTGGTTCCTGGCCAGCTCGAACCCTGGACGACACTCACAGGCCACACCCCCTCTGGGTGTCTCTTTGCAGATGTGGGCGCAGCCGTGCTCCTTATTCATACAGTTGAGGCCCTCTGGGATAGAAAGAGGGAGAGAGGTACACAATGAAACTCTCCTACAGTGACTGACCCGCTACACACAAAAGCACACATACTGAGAGATTAGTCTGGCATCTTCAAAGACACTGATTGTTCTCACGCCTTACACAATCCAAAAACATTAACATCAATGCGTTATTTTTTTTCAACAAATCTAAAAAGGCTGCAAGCAGCAGAAAAGTTTATAAAGGTTCATTCCCCGAAAAAAAAAAAAAAAAAAAAAGCTTTGCAAACTCTTCCATTATCTACAACAAATTCAATAATGCTTCGAGCTGAATCTCCATTTATATAGATGGGTCACAGCTGAGTGGATAAGTCCACAGGATTTAAAGGGGATGTCAAGACCCGATGGAGTGGAAAGTACTTGCATTTGAGTTGACTTCAGTCAAGAAGACAAAACAAAGGCCCTGCAGACTAATCTGTGACACAGACCACATAGACCCGAGTGTTGCAGTTATTAACTTATTTTGTTCTCTGGGACACAGAGATCCTTTTCCCACAGCATGTTGCTGCTGCGGATAAAAGCTCAGTGACGGGAGCCAGCTTGAACCTGTCACCCCTCATTGTGCCGTCAATCTTAGATTTGAATGTGAATATTGGAGATTTTGCTTCATCATTTTATCTGTTTTCAGTGTGTAATACAACAGATACAAGCACAAAAACACACACACACACACATAATGCTCAAAACCTTATGAATAAACTGGGCACTGTTCAAACGTGTACTTCCTTCAGACACTTTAAACTGTGGGCCTGTGACCAAATATCCTCAATCTTTCTGAATTGTACTTTAAGTACAGTCCATCTGTGTCGCCAGGCTTTTTACAGAACAAGTGTGCATGTCGTACACTCACCAACAGAGCGATGGATGCATGTGTGCTGGTTGTCGCTGAGGAAGAAGCCCTCTTTGCAGCAACACTCATAGCTGCCCATGGTGTTAACACAAGTGTGTTGGCACCCGCCATTGTTAAACTTGCATTCATCCACATCTACAGGACAGCAGATTGATTGCATTAGTTCACAGTGTTTACAAAACTCTGGAATAGTATTTGCTATAATAACAAATCAGTTTGATTTAAGTTTTGTTAAAGGCTTAAAAACATTAAGGATGACAATAAAGCTTTTTTTCAAATCACATTTCAGACATGAATCTAAAAACAAATCTTTTAAAATAACTGCATGAAGACAACATGTTATTTACTGAGTGGTTTAAAGCCGACCTTACCTAGACAGTTATGTCCATCATGTGCCAAATTGAATCCGTCATAACAAGTGCAGCGATAATTGCCTGGTATATTGTTGCACTCATGTACACAGCCACCATTGTACTCCAGGTCACATTCATCAATGTCTGAGAAGTGAACACCACATAAATAATCATGTACTGATCAAAAAGTCATCAAAACATTTTAGTCCTTGAACACTGGATAGTGTCTATCTTAAAGGAAAATGTAAAGACTAATTAAGTACAAATATCACAGGGCCCTATGGGAGTTTAGAGATGATACCACAATAGATTATACAAATGCATCCAAACTCTTTGACACTTCATAACATTAAATTAATGTGAATCAAACTGTTCAACAAAAAGCAGACACATTACCTCCGCAGTGTTTTCCGTCTCCTTTAAAACCTGCTTTACAGGTGCACTTGTATGAGCCTTGGGTAGTCTGACAAATAGCATCAATGTGACAGCCATCACTCCCCTCTGCACATGGATCTGCTGAAATCCATATGATCTTATAGGTCATGATTACCAAAACACATTGAAATAGTCTAATAAGTCAAATAGAATGGCATTTACCATATGCACTTTTAAGGCTGTCATGTTTAGTGGGGATGTATATAAAAGAAGACGAGCAAGAAAGGAAGAGATTTAAGCTAAATCACAAAAGTCTCTAATATTAACAATTGGAAAAATCTAGTGAGAACTCACCTGAAAATGACTATGTTACATACAATACACAACTTATTTTACAAATGTATGTGTACTGGGAGCACATACATTCCCACAGTAGTTTGTATATGGCTACACATTTAGAAACTTAACGAAATTAAAAAATTAAAACAAGAGCGCACTCCTTGAAGCGTGCGTAAAGTAGCACTCTCCACGACTGGGAAACACAACACACATGCACACACACTCACAACAGTCCCACCTCGAATATCTGGAAGGGCTCCGCTTTGGCGACTATTTAACAAGAGCAAAAACAAACAAAAGTCCCTTGCAGCCCAAATAGCTCCCATGGTGATATGATCCAAGTTTAGAGGTCTTCTCAAAAGGACGCGTACGCACTGAAGTCGTGAGCGAGCGTCCGCCTCATTTTCATTCTAGCCTGTCAATCTGTTTCACAGGGGGCTTTAGAAAAGAGAAAGGAGTGAGTAAGTGAATGTGTGTTGTGTGTGCGCGCGCGTGTGTGTGAGTGTGTGTGTGTGTGTGTTTGAGAGAGCGCAAATGAGAGCGTGGGAGCGCGTACATGTGAGGGGTGGAAGAAAAAAAAACTCAAAGCAGAGCTGCGTAAAGTCAGAGAGATAGCCTGTGGAAGACCGGATTGTCGAGACTTTGCGTAAAACGTGACAAAGTCTCTGCGCTAAATGGGCTTTTATTTTGAAGGCCGCGACCGGAAATCAAGTGGTGAATCTGAGATGTTTGAGTCCTTTCAACGTCTCCGCTTTTGTAAACACGGCCTTTGGCGTCGGTTTCAAAGTCGACTCGTCAGATTGCATCGATATAAAGGCTGCATGCACATGATACACCACAGTGAAAGAATATGAAGGGTTATCATGTCATTTAGCTCCCGAGTTAGCTTAATAGTCCTGGAAGAGCACTGTCAGACAAACTACACGGTTGCTAGGCAACATACCTTTGGTTCGACATTACGTTCATTGAATTTGCGTAAAACTACCTTTGAGAACTAGAACATTTATGAATGGATGACTGTGTAAACCACACACGCGGTGATAGATGAAAACTAAATATATAAAGAGAACGACGCTCACCATTTACTATAGTGGAGTTTGGCAAACATTTCAAGTAAAGTCCTTCCCGCCAACCCAATTAACAAAAGCCTGGAAGCAACACAGGTGCTGACGTCAATAACGCGACAGCTATCCCAACTCACCTTACAAGGTTTCATGAATTTCAGGAGCTCAAAATTGTCTTTGTTAAAACAGAGAGGCGGTTTTGTGTAACAGCTGACACATATCAAAACATGTTAAAATGAATAATAAAACGTGCGCAAACGTAATATAACAGGGTTCCTCGTCGAGCCACATCATTTATCATTCCTCTCACCATCCTCCATTGTTCAGGTGTTATTACTGTGTAGCTCTTGTGCACCACCTACTGGCGCTCAGAAATTCCACAAGTACACTTTTCTTCTTTCATATTTTTTTATTACAATACAGATCTACTTTGTCGTACAGTATACAAATAAGTATTTAAAAAAAAAAACAAATATACATTGCATGTTCAAAGGAAGTGCACAAAATTAAAAACAGACTTTCTGAAAGGCTCCACACCAGTTATCAAAATGTCAGTTTAAAAAAAGGTTTTGCAATAAATAAATATAAATTACAAGAGAATCATAATGACAAGTTCAGGTAATTCATTAAGGCACATCTCACATCCCAAAATGTACCTCGCAAAAACAATATGGCAACTCCCTAAGGACAAATACAAGCTTAATTCCCAGCTTAAAAGGAAGCAGCAATTTCTCCTTTTAATAAGAATCATAAAACATGTTCAGCATTTAACTACCCTGCCGCAGAAACATTTATATATTAAGCAACTTTACAGAAAATTGCCTGTCAATCCATGAAGGTTGAGATTGGTTACAATAATGCAAAACACCTGTGTCATTACAGTATTCATTTGAGCGACAGTATACACGACAGCTAAAACTCTGCAATCTGAACATTTCAACATAAAGAAATATCTTTTGACAATGATGAATTTTGATTAGGAAAATGAAAAGGTATTGCTGAAATAATGGATGCTTTTTATAAGCCAATTTGGTTGAATAAGGAACCATCACTTTACACTATAATAGTGTATGATAAGACAGCCCCAGAGCACTTCTCACATTCAAAATGTCTGCATAGATTGAACTTTGACAATTGCTTCTGAAGATGAATCACAGAAATGGCAATCATAAACACATTTTCCCTAACAACAATTTTCTGGCAAAAATTTGGAGTAACCGTAAAAAAGGGTCACGTTTTACATTTGACCATAAACGTCTACCATTCCCTGCAGTTTACACGCCTTTACAGAAATGTCTGAGAAAATGAGATTTGATAAGCCCTATTAACTGGCTTAGTGTAAAAATACATGTTTCCAGCACCTTTCAGACACACAAAACATTTTCTTACAAAAAGTATTAGCTTGCTATTCCTATAATAAAAAAAAAAGATTTTGATGTACCAAGAGCAGAAAAACTGACTGTATTTACAAAATGAATTCTAAAAACATTTGCTTTACAACATGCATTGTCATTTCATTGGAGGCTGTACAAAAGAAATAAATAAATCACTTTTGTCATTCCAAAGGGCGGAGGAATGTACTGCATGCATGATCTAACTACATCTATCCGAGTTAATGTGCACCAACAGAGAATCAAAATGGAGTGTTTCAAACATGCAGCATTCTTAAGCTGTGAAAATGTCAGAAAGAGTATGTGTTGTTATCTATACAAACACTAAAAGCTCATTAAAGTCATAGAGAACAGCTGTACTGATGATCCCTGGGGTAACCAATAGACATGTGTGTACTAAAAATTAAATTCTACAGACTCACGCAGTCACACATGGAACAGATAAGACAAAAAACATTCCAACATGTTGGAGAGCAACTCCAACATATACAAAAAAAAGCTGGTATTAGAATAGCTGGTGTCTCTCATATGCACTTACAATTAAACAAATTATCAAAAAAATATAGCACAGTCTTGATATGTATGAAAAGGTGACAAAATATGTACACAACTTTGATCACTTAATACAAATTATCCCAAAACAACAAATCAAAAACGGAACATCGACAAAATGTGCTCAACCTATAAATAATACTAATGCCCATAAGTTTTTTTCCCTCTTTCTTTTTTCTATAAAAAAAAAATGAACTATACAAAATATAAAAGACACCCATATAAAAAGGAACATTACATAGAAAACAAACATCTAACTAATTGATCTAATTGGGTGGGTGGAAATGGGAGGTCTGCCACTGGAGACAAATCCAGGTGGATGCCGTGGATTAACCCTACAGGGGGATTCAACAAAAGGCAATCACCAGGTTTCTTTCATGACTTCTGGGAGTTGTGGAGGAAGTGTGTCTGGAAGGTGTGTGGCGACCTGCGTGGACACCAGTGTCTTCTGCTTTTTGGAACTGCAGCAGGGCTTGAAGAGCCGAGGATCAATAATCACCTCTCCAAACCGCCCCTTATAGACGATCCCACAGCACACCTTTTGCCTAAAAAAAAGGAAATAAAACAGACGGAAGACCATTTGAGTATTCATTATATTAAAAGATACAAATCAGCTTGTCTCGTCACCAAACCCAAAGCTTTTCAATGAGAGAAACGGCTCACCTCTTCCAGTACGAACGGTCCAAGAAAGAGAAAATGGAGGGAGTTGGACGTCTTTGCTTGGACTCAATGTCTGAGCCATCATCTGACTGGTTGCTATAACTAGGCGACTGTGCCGGAGACACACTGGATGTTGTGCTGTGGGCATCGGAGTCTGCTTAGAAAACAAAATAAATAATTAAACGCTGCCATTAAACAGATTTGGTAAATTCATGACTGTACTCGACTGAAGTTTTAACAATTCTTTTTCGTACTGATTATTAGGCACATAATGACAATATGAAGATGTGAACATCAATAACATGCATGATATTTTGGGTTTAGCTTTTAATAATTACAAAAGTAGAATAAATGTAAGCCATCAAACAGTCTAGATTGGAATTGGAGCAACAACAACAATTATACCCACTTAAAGTTAAAAAAAGTAAATCATTTTTTTAAGTCAAAATGTGCAGTGCAATTTCCTAAAGCCCATGCAGAGATATTCAAACTAATTGTTTTGTCTGATTAACAGTCCAAAAATCTAAGAATATTGCCAAAATAATAATTTTAGAAGGGTTGTAATCTTTTTCCTCTACAAAACAAATTAAACAATAAAAAAAAAATCGGGAAATTGTAGACACCCGTAGGTAGACGTTGCAATTACACCGTGTGTTCAACAAAAAAGCCACAAGGTGGTGCTAACACCACCTTGTGGCTTAACAGTCACTTAAATCAAGCCAAGGGACAGACAACACCAAGCCCAACATGTGTGAAATCCCATGCATTCGTGTGACCTTAATATTAGACACTTTTAGTCAACAAATATTACACATCTGACTTGTACATCTATTCATAAAACGGTACAAGACAATTCTCTCAATACATGCAAATTAGACAATAAATAAAAAAAACTTACTTTGTCTCTTTAATTTATGAAGCTTCCTCAGCTTGCTTTTCTTCTTCCCATCACTGTTCTTGATCTTCTTGGGCTTTGTCAGCTTGAAGCCTGGTCCAGCCCGGGCATCAACCACCTGAGTCAGGTCAAGCCAACAGCAGGTCAATTTAAAGCCATAACATGACAAATAAGATTATTTTACAGTGAGAAGACATCACTTACGTGGTTCCAGTTCTTCTTGGAGCCATTAGGGAGCTTCTTCCACCTCTTCACAAGCAACACACAGGCATTGCAAATGTCTCCAACACGATCTTCGGAAAGCCTGAAAAATGAATCAAGTGTCACTTCTTAAGTTTTCCACCCTGATGCATTAAGTCAATCTTCCATTCATACAAGCAAATACAACACACTACACACGCACAATATGAATGAATGAGCGCCTTTACCCAAAACAAAGCTCGAATGTTTCTTCATATCGACTGCTGTCTGTGAAGCGTGAACTGGAGGACTTGGTCTTGCAGATGCAACAGCCGTCGTTACTCCGGTAGATCTTTGACTTGTGAAAGCCAAACATAGTCTGTTTGTTGGTCGGTGTTGTGGCAGAAATCTGAAAGAGTAAAACACGGATGGTAAATAGTCGAGGTAACCGGCAGCGTGGATGCCTGGTTGTGCGTTGTGAAACAACTGAAAAGGGGGCGGTCCCCCACGCGCACATAGATAACCAAGCATTTTTACCCCATAATATCTACATAAAATATATTAAAGTCACTTTTCAGCCAGCAAACATTAGATACACAGTGCGCAAACAACTGAAAAACACAACCAACTTTGGCGAAAGCAACAACACACTAACATATTGAGGGATTTAAATCCAAGTCGCGGGAACACCAAATTTTTTTTTATTTTTTTAAACGAGAACATACTGACATTAGACTAAGGTTACAAACCGATGTTATTGGTTGTGCCAAATATTATAAAAAAACAAAGGACCATGAATGTTACATTTGTATGCGGTGGTTACGGATGCGGGCTCCCAAACTTCCCGCACGGTGACCGTCCACAGAAACACCCACCACAACACGGCGCTTTACTCTCGGTATCTAACGTATCTTACTCTTCTTACCTCCGGTCAACGCGTGGGATTCTACACGGACCTGTGAGCACGGAGACGATGGAAACAGTAGATGTTTGACGTCGTTCGGCGGCGGGTTTGTTTGCGACACGAAAAGCAGCGCGTTCAGAAGTGAAGAAACAAAAAGCTACCGGGCTATTCGCGGATTTCTACTTATTGCACGTGTCTAAATAAAACGCGACTATCAGTTCAGAACAATTCGTGCATTTTGTCAATATTTTTACAGAATACCAAAACTTGCGGTGAACCCTTTCCTCCCTTTAAATTCAAACTTTTGTCCGCTCGAGCGCCAAATTGTGCTCATTGTTGTTAGCTGTTAGCACGCTAGCTAGCCGCCGTTGCTACCACGCCACGCTCTCGCTCACTTCCACGTTCCCCATTGTCGGTCGGTCTTTGTGCGCTTCGCTCGCTACAACTGAAGACGCACGAGTCAGATTACGACTAAACAACGTTAACCATCGGTCTCTTCGCACATTAAAAAACAGTCAAACTCCACAAATGTAACGCCTGTACAAGATACAGAAACGTGCACTTACTGAACAAAAACTTTGAATCTTCGCCGTGTTCTTTTCACCTACTGCGCATGCTCTTACTACGAGTGCATACAGCTGTCTATTAGAATGACATTAGCATAAAGGGCCGACCGTACAATGACCATATAAGGAGTGCAGCCGTTGAGTTTGAACCTGGATCCAACCAATCACGGCTTTCCTCACGTACTCTTCACAAAGCATGAATGACGGGAGGCGTAGTGAACGAGCGGGAGATCTCTGTTGTGTCACAGTTGTTAACGTTCCTCTTTCAAACTCAAAATCCCACAATCCACCTGGCCTAAAGCTTTAAAGAAAAACAGCTATTTGACAAGGCGCGAACGAGTTTGTTTACATTTTCTCAGCAGAGAATATAACAGCGCTAATGCAGTAAAATCACTGCGGTGTTACATTTCTGCGGATTTATTTGACAAAGGGACTATGAGTGGATGGGAAAGTCAGTAATTGAATATTTTGGAATATTTCCCTTTTTTTATATAAATCCAGCAAAAGTTTAGATTAGATTTAGTGCTTCAACCAACATATATTTTCATTATTGATTAATCAGCATATTATCATCACAATCTCCCAAAGCCCAACTTCACATATTCAAATTGATTGTTTTGTCGGACCAATATTCTTTTCATTTACTATAGTTGAAGACTAATAAATCCATACATATTCAAATTTAAGAAGCTGAAATTTGTGAACCACATTTTCACAGCTGATAAAGTACATATATCAGATAAATATACATCTATTAATGAAAAACTGGTCGACTAATACAATTAAATTCACTTTAACGCATTATGCTTTATTCTTTATATATTTTTACACTGTACACTGCTGCTCACTGAGTAAACACTACATTACACAGCTATGTTAATAAATGTATTGGAAAACAAAAATATATATCTCCCAAGATGCTCATGTGTGGGTCGTACACAGACGAGTACAACACAGTAATTTCAGATGTTGGCACAGAAAATAATTCCTTCACATATTAAATCTCTTTTTCTGCACAATAAAGTTCAAAGTACGTAACCGAGTAGGGCCCAGTAACACCTCAAGACATACCATATGTTTGTAAGGGGTTGAATTTGTCTGTGGCGGATATTGCATAGCAAGAAACCATGATGGCAAAATCAGGAGCAGGAAACAGCTGTCCTTTTTGTTCCTCACATGGGAAGAAGGAGATCCTCCTTTATCACGAGGAGTCAGCACAGATCATCACTTTTAATCAGAAAAGAGGGATGTAGTGTAAGGGCTGGGATCATGGTCGGGGAAAGGGCCAGTTGGAGGTATTTACATGAAGGCTTTCATTGTAATCCACTTCACAAAGAAAGCTGAATCAAGCATCTCTTGGAAGACTTGTGTCTGGAACACAAGCCAAAGACATAGGGTATTTTCCTTTATCCAAATGAATATACTGCCCATCACTGAATACACACAGTCTTATTAACGTGCAAAAAGGTTCATGTTCTATACTGAGGGTACTCCATTTAAAAAGATCAGCACACTAGTCAGGGCGAGGCCCAAATGTAACAGCCGTCTTATGTCGATGTATATGAATCATTCTCCAAACCACAAACCCCTGTCATACACATACTTATAAAGCATACTTCTACATCATTTGCTTTAAGCTCTGCGTAATGACATTGGAATCTGAGTTGACAACAGAGCAAGCAACTTGACTGATTTAACAAAATAATACTGTTTTTCTCTGAAAATATATTAACAGTTTTGATCCTCGCTTTCCTTTTAAATATAGCCATTGTCAGCAGTTTACGAGAACAATGAAAATATTTAACTTTCAATAAAACATTATAGAACAAGAAATTCATGGTCAATAATGTGAAAATTATGGTTCATAATAGAAAACATTTTTAACATCTAATGGCAAACATCATAGAGGATAAAAATAACAACATATTTTAAAAGGCTCACTGCACTTAATATATGGCAAATGTAACAGTAGCTTTAATATAAGCCAGAAAATGTCCTTTGTTCAAGTCTTTTCCTGCATATAAAAGGTTAAGTTATTCTTTTTAGTGGTCCCCACTGAAAACCATCCTGGTCCGGTACATCTGGTGGGAAGTTGGTTTGGTTTTAGATACCAACACCTTTGACAAGCGAAGCCTCCAGGGTGATGTTGAACTCCTGCAGAGTCTGAAGCACTCGAATTAGAGAGTTTACCAAAGAGCGGTCCTTCATCAGTGCGACATCTTCGTACATCTGAGTGGTGATTGGACAGTCTGCGAGCAGAGCGATCCAGTGATGCAGCAAATGGTCCCTGAGAAAAGAAGAGTCAACCCAACAGTTAAAAGGGTAACTTCGATATTTTTCAACTGTATGTTTTTGTGTCTTACTGACTAATGGGGATGACAGTTTCTGAAATTGGTCCAGCACCAATCGAGAGCATTGTATACAGCAACCGCTCGCAGGCTGCAATGCAATCCCATTGGGGCAATGATACGTCCACTAAAAGTGCTAGATTGTTGCCCTGTTCTCTCACGAGGTGAGGTTGTCAGACACTAATAATAACAATCTGAGCCTGTCAGCGGCTAAAATGAGCACTTATAATGAACATAACGTCACACTGATGCTGCACATTTGTCGATGCTGCTTATTTTGCGGCTGCCAATTAAAGCATTATTCCTTAAAACGATTGAAAGTTTGGCTTTTTTTTTTTAAATGACAAACAATTCATCTATTACAAAAAAAATTGGCAATTAATCATCTAGAAAATTATAACAACACTGCAATACTACGCAGTCAATGCACAGAAATATCCACTCTTCAGTAGGGAGGAAGAGCTAAAAGAAACCAATAAAATACCTGATACTTCAAGAATCCTCAAAGGAGAGATCATTTTCACTTGACTCTTTGAAGGTCAGCATGAAGGGTCAGATTACGAGCGGAGCATCCACAACATTTCAAATGGAAGGATTGATTGGTATCCTTGTGACTTACAGTTGATTTATAGTTGTGCGTTAAGGGGTTATGACGTAGATACATAGACTTACGTACGTAGCTTAGCCAACGTGTCTATACTCACTTTTCCAACCCGCTACCTTAAAGTCAGTTAGTCTTTAATTTGTCACACCTCAGCCTAAATACTACTCAAGCATTCACTCCGAAGACTGAACTTCCATGAACAAATGTTTAAAACGTTAATTTAATCTAAATGTGTGTCATTAATGAGTGCGGCCGGCCTACCTAGCACCCAGACAGACGAGCATCTGAAACTTCCCGTCCTTGCCGATGTTTCTGGACGTGTTGTTGATGGCGCGCGTGAAGCGGCAGAAGTGGCGTACTCTGGTTTGCCAGTTTTCATCTGGAGTCACCTCCCGCTGCTCTGCACTTTCAAAGTATACTTGTGACTTTTCTGTTAAAGCGAAAAATAAATTAATAAAAAGGACAAATCAGTTAACAATTAATTACACAGTAATATGAAGGTCTGTTTTAGTCAAAACATTTAGATTTTGGGTGGAATATCACTTTCAGGCCTTAAGTAATATAAGAGAGTAATGATATCAAGTGTTTACCCAAGAAGTCCCAGATGAAGACATTCTTAAAGAGTCGGGGGGATTTGAAACCATGCAGGAAAACCTGCTCCAGAGCCCAGACGAGGCCGTACTCTCCACAAAGGAGGAGGGTCAGACTGCCTCTCTATTGAGAGCAAAAACAACAAGAAAATTATGCAGTTAGAACTAATTATAAGGTTGTTTTCTCACAATGACAATTAAAAAGAGCACTTTCGAGTCCAGTTATCTTCATTGAGATAACAACTTTAATAACAGCCTCCCTCCATTGTTCTGTCAGTACTGTAAAGAGTAAAGTGTATAGGGAATTGTCCTGTAAAAATCCTTTGTACGTTGACTACGCAATAAATAACTTGTAAAACCTATAATCAACAGATAAGTTACAATAGGCATCTCCTTTGAATTATAATAACTACCCTGAGTGCTTTAATAAGTAACAATTATCAGTGTTGGTATTTTATATTAGTTCCATTATGACTGAAAGAAAATTCTATTCAATATACAAACCAACGAAATGTTCTCTATAATGTGTTTTATGTTGAAGGCCACAAGCTGAAACACGGTGGTCTAACAGTAAAGTCGTTCTATATGACTCCTTCAGACCAATTCCCTTATCCATGCATCTTTGAAGTAGGTGAAGTTGTGCCAGTCTGCTTCTACAACCTCTGAAAACCACCAAGAATTCTCCTATGATATGCTTTAACAATGTAAATTACACCACATAGCTTTCAGTTCCTGAGAGGCTTGGGAACAAACAGAGCAGAAAGCTGCTTTTCTTCATGTGTGATGAATAATAGAACTACATGTTGGGGCCTGTCTAGACGGATGTCTCTCACCTCCTTCTCTGGCTTGTGGAAGTGCTTCACTATCCCATTGATGGCCTCTCCCACTCCCTCCTGGATCTGACCTGTGTTTAACTCTGGAAGAAAAGGAAAAAAGCAAACAAAGATGCTGTGAAACAATGCAAGCACACAAAGGGGCTTTTATATATATATACACATACTTATACATACATACATACATATATTTGTCATTGTGTTTGAATTTTTACCAGTGAACGTGTGCTTTAGAACAAGATTTCAAGCATCAGTGAGCAGAAATAAGTGGACACATTGTTGTCCTATGCTTCTAAGATTGAGTTGAATTTCAAATGGGATACACATCGTATTCCTCAGCTAGTATAAAACAAACAGCATTATCATTGGGAGTTGGTTTAGTGACTTATGGTTGTGAAGTTGAGTAACTTACTTGGTTTGCTGTTTGGCGAAATGGTAACAAACCTCCTCATCATCCCAGGGGACTGCTGCATCGGGGGGGTGCGGCACATTCTTTCATCATTCTCTGTGCTGGGGGTCATCAGCTCTCCCACCAGGATCCTCTCCAGACTGCCGTCATCCACGCCCTTCCCCAACCACCGGCCACACGGAAACCTGCACAATAAACACATTTTATTCATCATTTTTGAGAACGGTGCGATCAAAACAATATTACAAGAGGTGAATTTCTCTCAAAAGACAAGCTTACTTGTAAGTGTGCCCTGTGATCTCATTTCGGACCACAACACACTCCACAAGCCACTTTGCGTACAGCCCCGAGTTATCATGACCCATCTGCACTGTGGTGAGCTTTCCCAGGTTCTGGCACTGAGAGAGAGAGAGAGAAGCATGGTGATGTCAAAACACCAAAACAAAAAGGCGTATTCACAAACACAAGACATTAGCTCATATTCATAAAGGATGATATTGGTTCATCACAACTTGGTCCCATGTTTACTGGAAAAGGAACAGTCAAATGACCACACAGGTTTTTGAGCACTAAACTTATTTAAAAAGAAAAAAACAATGGCAAATGGTAAAATGTTTTCCAAAACATTGTCTTTTAAAACTGTTTTAAACATCCATTACAGTTTACCGACCAACGTCTAACATCAACTTTGACCTATTGTACTTGCAAGCAACTGTGACTCAGTGGTTAGCAAGTCTGTATTTCAATCAGAGGGTCGGTGGTTCAATCCCCGGCTCCACTAGTCCATGTCGTTGTGTCCTTGAGCAAGACACTTAACCCTAATTGCTCACCGTTGCTGTGTCTACGGTCTACTGTATAGCGTGTAAGTCGCTTTGGATAAAAGTGTCAGCTAAATGTAATGCAAGCACAATTTTCTCCGCAATGAGGTATTTTTACTGACATTTTGAGTCTGCTCACTTTCAGTTTTACTTGACAAAAGTGGATTAGGTAAGATGTTTAAACAGTTGGCTTGTTAACAACCTGGCTGATCTCTTAACCACTCATGTTTCTGGCTTAGTTAGACTTCATATTAGTAATATCACTGTTTCCTGGTCGTATAGGGATTATTACACTGCTTTAATAATAAGAGAAATTATAAGAAAAAACCACAAAGTTTTGGTAAAGTGGAGTTATCTTTTGTCTCAGAAATAGCACCAACCTCAAAAGTGATCTCCAGAGTATTTCTGGGGACCTGCAGTACTCCGGTCTCTGCCAGCTCACCAGAAACACACACCCAAGGGTTGGCTGTGAACATGGAACCACCCAGCTTCTTACTGGAAACCACCACTACGTGGTAGGGGATCACTGGGCGACAGAGAGGCGAGAAATGTCATCAGAAAAACTGGTAGTTTATTGACAGCGTTGTGGTGTTGTTTGGCATCAGAATAGCACTCACTGATGGTCGTAAAGACGTTGGTGAAACAGAAGTAATCCACAGCATTAAAGGACAGGAGGTGGTAGAGAAACTGCTCCTTCTCATCATCACAGCGGAGGAAGGCGTATCGCTTGTACAGTTTTCTAAAAGGACAATTGTTTGATAAAAGTGTAAAAATCAATATTAATTCTTGGAATTTCTAAAATAGTAAAGTTTCCCCACAGAAAAACATTCCTCAACAGTGTCAGCATCATGACAGATGATACATCTAAATGGATTTAAAAAAAGTTACTCTTTGTTATAAAGTAGAACAAATTACATTTAAGGTCACAAAGGCAGACAGACATCCCCCTGACCCAGTTCACCAGTCAGATATCAATTATGAAGAAAGCTGTGAATTATTGATGCTTGTGGTGGACTACAGTAAGATGCTTTGCAATTTCAAAAGAGTTAATATATTATAAATGGGTTGATCACACGTCATCTTAATTTCATACGACACAGACATTCCTCAACAAACACAGAAAGAAAGTCAGGATCAGAAACTAGAAGAGGTGGGAAAAGACACTCAGAGATCGTTGTTGACTGATACAACAACTTTAAATGACAGCAGAGTTTGGCTTTTGTTTTGCTCACTTTGTAAGCTCGTGCTCTGAAAGCAGCTGCTTCAGGTGTCTGGAGAGCAGCTTCTTCTCCATGGAGAGGCGAACCCAGGCTCTGGCTTTGCCCACATCGGTCTTGATCTCACTGATGTTCTGAATGTGTCTGCGAATAAAAAGACAGATCCAGAGGTCAGACAAAGTTCGGTGATCATTCGTAAATAGAAAAGCAAAGATAATTTTCATCATGTGAAAATTACAGTAGCATCATTACATTACAGCTTACATCCAGTATGTTCGTTTCACCGCTATACGTTTAATAATGAAAACACAGGGCCAATAAATGTGTTCTCCTGTGAGAAAACGTGTATTTAGCCAGACAATAAAGAATGTGGTTGACGCATATATTCATGCAGTTTATGGTTTAGTTCTGACAAGAGCATGAACACTAATTTAAGTATCAGTACATCACTGTTATGGAGGTTGTTCTTTCATTAAGCCTCTCAGTGGAGCAACCATGGTCTTATGAAAGCATCTATACATTGTAATACACAAGTCTGAGGTCTAAACTGATGACAAGCGAATGTTTATCTAAAAAAAAAATTAATTCGTCTCCAAGTCTCTAAAAAGATGAAAAGTTAGTTTTCCGAATCCGGTGCTGTTATAATATTTCCTGTTTTGTCCGAATAGTCCCAAAAAAAAGGAAAAGAAAAATAAGTACATTTTCGATGACATAAAACAGAGAAAAGCAGGAAATCCTCACATTTGAAAAGCTGAAACCTGAGTATATTTGGTATTTTTGATTGATAAATGACAAATAATTAATAAACAGATAATTTCGGCACTACCAATGCTATTCGTAAACTGACTTGTAGATATATGACGTATCCTTAGTCAAAGAAACAGCTCATTTATAACCACAGACATCGTCCCACGAGTCTCTGATGTCCAGACACATTCCCTTCCACTCCACCTGTGCCATAAGCGTCGTCTGCTAAGAGCTCTTCATGCCTCCTCCTCCTCCACCTTCCCTCCCCCACCGTCTCCACCCTCACACAAGTAACCCAGATTTCTCTGCTCCCAATCTCCATGGCAACAGAGGAAAACATCCATTATCTACATTTTACATTGTACCTAGAAAACACAGGGCAAAGCAGACGAGAGGCCGTCATCTCCAATGAACATAGAAATGTGAGCAACTGTAACATGAACTCATCCTTTTTAGTGACAAATATTTTACTGCCTGCTAAGACAATATAATATATTATTAAAACTCATTAAGGGAAGCGGGTGGATGCTTCTGTGACAGAGTGTGTTTACGATCAAGGCGTTTATTTGAGTGTGGAGGAGGGTCAATATTCACAGAGTACAGAGGAGTGTTTATGCCCTGACCCCTCCTCTATTTACAGACTGATGGAGGGGGGTCTGGTAATTAGGCTGGAAGTAACGTGCTGTTACACAGACTCACTCTGCGCCTCCTTCCAACAACACAAGCCCCGACTCCTCAACTGGATATGGTAGATAACATGAGGACACACGCAAACACACAGGTGTTGACACATGCAGGTGAGCTGCTGGAGCTCTCAGGTTAGTTGAAAGGCTTGTTTTATGAATATAAAATATAATAGAGTAGACAATTTGGAGAAAACTGGGGCACCAGGTTGGCCCAGGGGTCTGGGATGACGGGTTGGTGTAATTGGTCAGTTCCCGTCTGGCTGCTGCACGTCATCCTCCCTCTCTTTCCCCTCATTTCCAACTCTCACTGTGTATTATCTCATAAAGACAAAAAGTGGCCAAAGAAATACCAGAAAAGGTATGGACAGATATACCAGAGAATAAATAATAATATGTATTATTATTAAAAAATCAAGCTCATAATACATATAGCAATACGTTCAATGCAGTGGTCAGCCAAAGCAGAAATTTCAGCAGAATCCCTCTATACCCTTTTTTCTTTTCTTGCAAGAGCTTCTCTGAAGGAAGAGAAGCAATATCCAGATACAGTGTGATGATGTTATATTTTAAAAGTCTGTACTATTGTCTATAATGAATGTGTTTCATGAATACTAGTGGCCTTGAATGTTAGTTACTAATATTATTTGAATTGATCCTTCAGGTACAAAAGAGTGAATTTTGACCAGGTCAGAAAGGAACTTCTGATTTTTAAAACCTTTACAGTGGCGTTACTGGTTTTTGAAGATATATTCTGCATTAGACTTATTTACATTACCACATGAAGTTGAACTAAGTCAACACAAATCTAGAAAACAGAAAAAGTTCCATTATAATAATATATTACTAACCATTATAACTGTGAAGCATCACATTTATTTAGTAATACTTAGAGCTATGAAGAAACCATTGTTGATCTGGGACATGAGATCTCAATAATGTTTTATTCACTGAACCAAAACAGACAAACTCATTTAATTGAATTTTCCCCGCAGACAAACTGCAATATGTTTTTGATTGCTGTTGAATTGCCTCTGCTGTATGTGTGGAGTAACTTAATGCAACCCATAATAAAACAGTTATACCTGATTTCATTGGGCTAACTTAAATTATGATTAATTTGATGCCGTGAAAATCCTTTGATCCATAAACTCCACTATCAGTCCAACATAGAAAACTCTATAAAGTTCTTGTTTGGTAGTTAACCACAAGGAGGCAGTCTTAGTCCAACTTACTTTTCTCCGACATTGACCAGCTAATGCGTTTGCGAATCAGTTTTGAGAACACCGGATGAAATCAGGCAAGACTTCCCCCTTTATTCTTTATCGAGTACCTCAAAAGCGTACAACTAAATAACCCGTAGTCCTTCTCACCTCATGTCCTGTATCAGGGAGACTTTAAGAGGTGGCATTGCTGATCCACCACCATCAGATTTGCGTCTTTCTGCATCATGAATGAAACCTGATGTGAAAAAAAGGATGTGTAATTGCAATCACTTATTTGTTAATTCATTTTGTTCACGAGGTGATTTCAGCCTATACCTGGAGGCCCCAAACAACCTGGAGTTGCATTTGTCTTCTCTTTGCTCTCCTGGTAGTGCAGCAGGTGGGACCACAAGGCAGATTTACCCTAAAAACATTCATTAGTGTTGTTAATTGCACTGAGAACACACTGTAGTGCCACCAGCTGTGGAGGACCAATCATGTGAAATGGCAACTCCGTCGATGTTGTTCTTCCTGACCTGTTTGACCTGCAGCCCGTGACTCCAGATCCTCTCCAGGAGGTCACAGAGGCTCGCGATAAGAGTGTTCTCTTCAACACCGGTGATGCTGACCTCTCCGTGGCCCAACTCCACGGCCTCCCGACCCATCTTCTCTACGAGCATACGCTTGGTCTGCAAAGAGACACACACTGTTGTTACTGGAAGTTCTGCTGACAATGACTAAATCAAACTAATAATATTGGACCTTTTCTTCACACTTCAGACTGACAAATTGTGATGTTTATTTTTGTGCAGAAAAAAAATGACTTGAGTGATCAATCGGTTATCCTTTGTGATTACATTATATTCCGCTTACTCTTATCAAAATACTGAATAACTAAATTCAGACATTCACATTCATTTTGAATTGCTTTGTGTAAAATATCTTTAACTATGTAAAAAATAAAGTGATCAACCTTTTTGTTTTTTACTGAAATAATGCAGAAGATATCACAGCAAAATAAATGAAACTAATTCACCAACCACAGCCCATTCATACACAAACCTTGTTCCTGCACTCCTTCAGCAGTCCTTCAACAAATTTCCAGTTGGTCTGAGCGATGACAGAAGGTGACAGGTTGGACAACTTGGGCTGTCTGATGGTTGTACCCAGGTTCCTGGCTTCCTGGATGTACTTCTAGTAAAAGACAGAGTTTTCAGACAGCTAACCACAAAAGGAAACAGAGATACACTCTGTCAGAGAAAGCAACTCAGCTTAGTGGTGGAGTCACATTGCTAGTGACGGTTATTACAGAGGAACCAGGATTACTATAATAACTAACATCTATATATTTAATCTAGCTGATTACAAGACAACTATTCAGATCTGAAACAAAACATGTTAATAATCTAGAAACAAACGTATAAAATATATTATAATTTATTTTTTATAAGTTCCCAAACATGACATGCTATGGAAAGTGACATGGATTATCAGATACAGTTCAGCTGGTGGTGGTGAAGGAAGCAGAGGGAGGTAAAGATCACATGGGTGGACCGGTTTGTGTGGCCCCAGTGTGAAAGCTAAAGGCCTCACAAACAACCAACACATACCACATCCACAGTCACCGACTTTAGACAGGGCTTGAAGGACTGCGAGAGCCAGTAGTAGTCAAGAAACAGCAGGAGCTGCAGCTCCGGAAACAAACACTCTACATGCTGAGAGTAATGTGAGCGTGAGTGCAAGAGAGGCAGAGAAAGGAGAAAGTGACCAGAAGTGTGAGAGGGAGGTGGGAGAGCAGACAAGATGGTGAGAGTGAAGTCAAAATAAAGCAAACAGGTCATGCAAAATGAACAAAGACAACAGAGCTCAGGCAGTCAATCGGTATGAATATGAGCTAAGAAAAGAAGACACTGAGGTGACCCCTCACCTCTCTCTGGTCGTTGTCTAAATAAAGGTGCTCAGCGTGCTGCTTCTGTCGATCCCTCCTCCTCCACTGGGCGGGAGCACTCCTCTTGGCCCATCTAAAACACAAAACAGACATCAAGCTCAGATTTAATATAGTGAAGATTAAATAACTACAAATTACTAAATGTTTGATGCGACAGTAATGTGAAATATTCACTTGTTGCTGGTGGGCCCAGTGGAGAGCACGTCAGACTGCAGTCGGGGGAAGAAGCCCTGCTCGTAGCGTCCCTGACCGATCTTCATGTCCAGCAGGTGGGGGTGCAGGGCGGTGTGATCAATCTTTATGACTCTCATCTCGATGGCTTTCTCTGTGGAAAGGATGTGATTACAGGATGAGTCATGTTCATCTTGTTAATTTACTCAAATCATAGCGCTTTCATTCTCAAGACGCAAGTGATTAAGAGTCCTTGGGACAGTAAGATGGTTTTGGGACAAAATTGGAATATTAACAAGTTACAATTCATGAGATCATCTGGTAATGAATTCTGCATGGATTAATAGGGAACCAAATTACCAAAATGTCCCACAGTAATTATCCTTTTTCATTTCCTCACCAATCATCCAAATAAGTTTCTAAGAAACCAGGATAACTGTGATAAAGAATCTCTAATTTCTCTTTTAGCAAACGAATGACAACAGAAGAAAGAGAACTATAAATATAAAAAGACATTTCCTTTCAAACAACCACAGAACCAAATTAAGAATAAAGGCTCAAAATAGAAGTTTTCTTTTTCTTTGAAGACACCCAATGTATTCAGCTTTAGACAGTGATTGTCTGATGACTGAATACCAATCCACCCACACATGACTTGTGTCAACAAAAGCACGCATGAGTTTAGAGAAATACAATAGAACATAAAAAGATAAACAAAAGAATGTACAAAATATGCGCACAAGATGAAATACGTGGCACCAAAATTACAGAATGCAAAATTTGACAGTCTGAAGCTGAGATTTACAGGTAGAAATATTTAATTCCTTATAAAAAAATGTGTATTATTCCCATTCACCTGCATGCTGCAAGTTGTCAGATCATTACCATAAAGAACAGCAAAAGGGATTTTAATCGTTAATAACCTAATGTTCTCCAAGCTTTTTAAAAACTGACATGTTTGCAATGCATTAGGGATCTCACACAGGATACTTTAATTTGGAGTGGTATATTAAAAAAAACACATTTAATATGTCCAAACTAGAAACCCTGTTAAAGTGTGTTCTGAGTTAAAGAGAAAAGTTACTATGCAGTCCAAAGAAAGTCCATCAATCCTCTTCGAGTGTCCATAACTTAATGCATTGCACAGACACTCAGAGTGCAGCCTCCCGAGACGTTTGAGGTGAGTCTTGTTATTCTCGAGCCCAATTGCATGAAGTCCAGGAGCGACAGAATCAGATTTTTCATAACTCGATTTAAGCAGGATGTCTGATAATTACCGTCCTGTTTGCAGTCAGTTTACTAAATAGAACAATATTTTTTTTTTTTACGTTCACAAAACGTTAAATTTAAGGTTTGGGCTTTACACAGGGTCATAATTAAACATAACAGAGGCCTCTTTTTTTACTGGTTAAACTATACATTTTTAAACTAGAACCAATCACAGCGTTTTCCACAGGTTAAGAAGTGTTGAGGTTTTTCTTTTTCTTTACCTGCTTCTTCAATGTTTGTGCATTTCTGGTACAACGAGGTGCGCAGTGTGGGCGTGCGGACGTTCAGCATGCGAATCTTATCCACACGGAAGTCAAACACCCTCAGCGTGTGCTCCTTCTCCTCATCATCATGACAGAGGATCTTACTATCGATGAAGGAGGCAAACATCTGCGTCTCCAAGAAACGTGACAGGAAGGGCAGGTAGGGCTCTGGCTGGTCAGACAGGAAGGAGGCCTGCACACACAAAATAAAAGAGTTACATTCAATGTCATACTAATACCCATCACTATATTATGCTATTAACAAACTATATATAGCCCATTACCTTGTCAAAGTTCTGCATCTGGTCCCGATTGGTGAACCAGGACTCTTTATCCTGGTTCGGCTGGATCACAAACACCTCGTAGTCTGCAAACATCTGAGTGAAGCGGTTGGCAAAGACCTCGCGCACATGGATGTTGATCTGGTGCATCTTTAGCTCTTCTTCATCACACTGAACCCGCATGTCCTTATTGCTGCTGGCATCCTCTCTCACCTCCATCTGATGTGCATGAGCGTCCATTAACACACACAGGGAAATATACCAAAATAAAGAAAGGATAGAAAACAAGAAAAGGTGTGTCAGACAGATGTCAGATGAAGGAAAGAAGCAGAACAGCGTTCTTGATGTTATCTCATCTGACTTTTACCAGAGGCTGCCAATGAAGCAGCAGGGCTGTGGGAAAGGAAGTCATCTGTTTTGATTCGTGACACAAAGCAAACTGACTTCTTTTTAGCATGTCAGTGGGTCGGCTGGACAGATACCAGCACAAGGGGGCTACAATAACAAAGAGCAGTACCACTGGGTTTACGTGCTACTGTAAACCAAAGCCGCAATCTAATGACGTGACTCAAGAATCTCTTCAGTCACTGCTTTGCTTAAATTCAGCAGTGAGTTTAGATAAGATCACTTATAGGGGAGGTATGACCTCATAGCTGGGAAGGGAAACTATACACAGATGACCAGCTAATCCGTTCATGGAAAGCAATGGTGGTCACTAGTGCATAAACTGATTAGGCTGCACATACAGAGACTTTCTCGAATTAGCAGCTTATTCCTCATCTGTCAGTCTTCGGAGAAAATAGTTCATCGTTTGTAAGACACTCAAGGGAGCCTTTCAAAAGCAGCTGGTTGATGTTTTGAACTGGCTAAGTCTCTTGGATGGATAGCGAAACATCTTCCTGACCCCACTGTGTTAGCTACCTGTTGATGCTCAAAATGATGCTCGAAACACTGACGGGAGAACAGTTATTGAGCATCTCAATACAATTACCTTGGAGAAGGTATACATATTAACTCCGTAATTACTCAAATATGATGAGGATCTACGTACATTCACGATTAAAGTAACTTAACATATCTGTCTTCTATTTTTAAATACATAGTTTTCTGTAAAACACCAAATGCAAACAACATCCACCAGTCCACAGTGCAGCAGAAGGGCTCCCCCTTTTGTTCATTGTCCTTTACTGCAATAATGATGGTAGTAACCGTATGATACAAAAAACATTTCTATCTTTTCAGTTCACGTAGCAATATTGATTATCATGCCATCGCTACATAATTTATAGGCTGGCAAAATATAGCTGCAAATTCCATCTGAAAATGTATTTTTAAAAATTACAATGGAGCTACCAAATATAAGGATTTCCAAATGATATTTGAAGGCTGGTTTTACATTGAACTATTTAAGTATAATTTCAAAATTAGTTTTAAATATCAACCCGGTCTAATTCTACATGTGTGCAGCCCACTTTAATTCATGAGATGACATCATTTCTCACCTTCTCCAGGCTGACACCCGTCCTCTTGACCAGAGCCTGCAGTCTGGCAATAGTTTCATTCTCCCTCAGCAGGTAGGAGTTGAGGGGAGAGGCCAGGTTGCCATTGCGTTTGTCCGAGACCATATCAGATCGGAAGCTCCGGTACTTAATCTGGCTGTCACTGGAGTGAATATTCCCTTCTGGAGACATGCCAAAGGACATGAGTACCTCAGAGATCTCCTGAATGAACTCTAGTTTATTGGGAAACTGGGGCAGCTCCTCTGGCAGTTCGATGAAGTGGTTGTCAATGTCCACAAAACACAAGTTAGCCTGGAAAACGACAAGAAACAAAATATTGAAGCATGAAAAAAAATGATATATTGAGCTTACACATGA
This sequence comes from Cottus gobio, assembly GCA_023566465.1. Lineage (NCBI taxonomy): Eukaryota > Metazoa > Chordata > Actinopteri > Perciformes > Cottidae > Cottus > Cottus gobio. Next base: position 17,863,224 of record CM042224.1, on the reverse strand, counting down.
CTTCTATTGCTATTTTTATATCCCTAAAGATTTCATAGAGCAGCCTTCAGATCCATCCAACATGTTTGAGAGCAGGTTACACTTCCTGCGCACGTCTTGGTCTGTGCCAAAGACACTTGTTCCTAATGAGCAAACTGATGACTGTGCCTAAAAAGCAGCCACGGGAGGAATATGAAGAAAAACTGTCCACCGTGGCTTATGCGCACAGTACAACAAAAGGCCTTATCTATGCAGAATGACAATAATTATTTTTGTGATTGTAAATAAAAATATAGGGAGGCCCTAGGTTGTGTTTGTACCTCCTGTGGCAGCTCTAGCTTGGTCCGGTCATCCTGTCCGTTGGATTGGAGGCCCATGAGATACGGCACAGGAGCGTCCAGGAAGTGGAGGAGGGAGGCGGGCAGAATGGGAACGTACACATGCTGCCACTGGTAGGGGAACATTAAGGCGGTGATGCTCTCTGCCACTGTCATCAGCCTCTGGTAATCTGTTTCATGCACACATAAAAAAAAGAGAACAACAGTGAAGACCAAACAGTAAACAAGTCAGAGATATGGCCCAGCAGTGATTGGTGGTTTCCACAGCACAATCATCAAAATCACCATAAGCAAATACCTTGCTTGACTTGATTAGTAGTAGTAGTAGTAGTATTAGTAGTACTAGTAGTAGCAGTGGACTGAAACACGTTTTTGCACGGCTTCCTAACTGATATTATTATTGTATTATTATTGTAAACTATTAAAGTGTATTGTAAGACAAACTCCTGACATTAAAATTAAGAAACAGGTTGCACGACTCTTCCCACAATTTATACCCCAAAAAGTTCGGGGCCTCAATGCCTTGGACTGATATATGTTGTTTACTCCTCTTATGCCAGACAACGGCAAATGACAGAAGAGTTGTGCAACACGTTATCTAAATAGGATTACATCGTTTATGCCTCAGCTCTTCTGTTTACTGACAGAAATCACCTGCTGCAATAGCACTGATTGGCCGAGGCAAAGTACTGAACGTTTATGTGTTTGAATCACGATTCAGTACGAGAACAGTGAGGAGACAAAGTGGACGAACATGACATGACAAAAGGAAACACCCAACCCTACTAGTGTTAACTCTTTAGCCTGGTTGTCTTTGTTATTCTCTGTTCTGTTGATGTGGGAGTTGAGTGGAAATCAATGACCAACCTTAAAGGAATTAGCTGTAATGAGCCACAAGCTGTAAGCAAATTTAGGGAGTGGATCTCCAGAAGCTAAGATTTGTCAACCAAATATGTCCTAGCAGGGTGACATGGCCTGTCGGATAATAAAGACACCTGCGAATGTACCAAGGGATTTTAGAAATTCTTGACAGCCTGAAACCTATGCAGGGCTAGATCATCTCATTTGAGCAGGAGGTCCTCTGAAGGACCGCTGTGGCCTGCGTCTTTTGGAGGATCCAATATGCAGCGACACAGCTAGTCAGCTGGCCTTATAGCTGATGTTTAAGTCCTTTGTCAGGACTCCACAGTGGCACTCCTTCATGTTCAGGGTTGGTTTAAATACAAATATGTTTCCAGCCTTCCTCATCTGCATTCCTGCTCTATCCTGTTGACACCTCTGGTACGTTCAGCAACAGCTCTGCCTCTCCTGTTATGGTGCCAGAATAAATGCCATTCCTTCATTTGGTCATGTGCTGGTCCATGAGAAGAGACTCTCACCCCAGCACCGGCCCCAGCCTCCCCCACTTCCCCTTCTCCCCAGGATGGGGACAAGAATACTAACATCAACCATCTGCTCTCAAACTAGACCACCAGAACAATAATCCACTTTAACTCAGGTCACAAAGGGTCACGTACGGCTGCTTCTATACATGCAGTGAGAACTGGAAGAAGTTTGGACTTGAAGTGATGCTTGAACTGCTAAGTTTACATACGGAGTGCAAATGATGCAGCACAGGAAGCTAAAAATACACTGAACACGCAGAAGTGAAACTGCTGCAGACCTTATTCTGTTCTTCTCATCAAACAGCTTATTACATAAAATGTGTTGTGTTTGTTTGACTCATTGCCATGGCAGTAATGGAGGCCACTTACTGATTTTGATCAATTAAAATTTTAATTTGGTCAGAAGTGAATGAAAAGCAAACAAGTGAAATATGTTGTGGTTCCTGCAGAGAAGTATGTCGTAACAACTCTGACTTGTGCAGCTGTTTATTCAGTAAAATAGCCAGTCTGAGCCAGGGACACAAGTAATGATAATTTTGATTATCGATTCATCTGCATATTATTTTCTTGATTAATCAATGAATAGTTTGGTCTTTAAAATGTGAGGGAATAATGCCCACGACAATATCCCATGACATCTTGAACTTTCAACAAAGATTTACTGTCAATGAGTAAAAATAATTTGCACCTTACACAAATCTGCAAAAATCCTGACATTTGAGGCAGTGATGCAAGAAAATATTTAGCATTTCCTCTTTAAAAGTAGCAGATAGTGTTTGAATATCTTATCTTTTTATGGCTTTATTTATCTTATATCAGAAGTATGAACTCTTATGCTATTATTAGCACATAACACACAGTTTTCTCCTTATTTGCGGAGCATCCCTCTCCTGTGTGTGTGTGTGTGTGTGTGTGTGTGTGTGTGTGTGTGTGTGTAAGTACGGAGAGTCTTTTCCAAACAAGCCCTCGTATCTTCCCAGTGGAAGACTGCCATGGCTTAAATCTACACAACACCCTGCACGGCTTCTGCAGTGATCAGCCTCATGGGAAAAAAGAAAAAAGAGGCATGATGTCACTTTCAACCAATAATAATCATCCTGCATCATTGCCATCCTCCCTGTCTCTGGGTTGCCTAGCAACAACACAACTTTCCCCCCTTAAGAGCTTCTCCCTCCCGGCCTCTGGCTTTTTGTAAACCATTTGCCTTCTCTTGCTATTGTAATGGATCCAATCACCACACCAGCATCCTAAAATAATTTCCTTGTTTCTCCTCACACACGCGCTCACATACACAACACACAAAAGGAAAGGTAAGGAAAGCTTTACTGAGCAGTTACTACTAATGAATAAATACAAACAGGGATTAAGCTGTCTGCATTTTGGGACTGACAAATTTGATCAAATATATATTAAACAAATGCAGTAACTGATTGTCAGGCTCTCGCTGTGTGCTTTGCTTAAAGGGTGAATCACAAAGAATCACCACAATAGGCCTGCATAGCCGAGTAGCACATATGTGCACAAAAGATGAACATCACGCACAGACACACGTTTAAATGTGAGGCAGACTGGGCTGCCTGTGATGGGTGAGGGGGACCGACATTTACACAGGCTGGTCCTCACACTGCACCACTTTAAAAGGAAACACTCAACAGGTTATGTAACCTCTTGGATAATAGTACTGCCATGCATATCAAACATGTGTCCTCGCCTTAAGGCCAGGGCTTTTGTTCCTATAAAACAACCATCCAGACTTTTTGGACCCAAACATTTCTGGAGTTAGGCATAAACCGGGATTATGGAGCAGTAGCTATTAGGAGCACTACTATTGTTGTACTATGTACTATTTTTTTGTGTCTTGGAATCTAGGTGAAACAGAGCATACAAGTAATGTTGCATAAAGAGCTCAGCAGCCAAATTGATTTGTTTTGGTCATTGAAGACTACGGTGTTTCTTTAAATCCCGGGTGAATTAAGTAACAAAAACTATTTAATTTGCACCAAGGAACAAAAAAAAAAACGGTTCATGGATAAATACTATTCTCAAGGATACTACGTTTCTAAGCTTCTGAAGGACCAACAATGATATCCTTAAGGAGCCAATATACTCTGTCAGAAGTCCCTCAGAAACCCACTTTTATTCTGAAGTGTCTGAAAACTATGGTCACTTTTCGTAAAGAACAGTCCCACATTCACACCAGATTCACACTGGGATGGCCAAGTGTTTGTTTTTTCATTTTTGACACAGAAATGTATTACACTTTTCATGTGAACAATAAGATGCAACAATATGAATGTCTACCAGTCTGAAAATGTGGGCTCATTTTTTAAACAATATCCCATCTCCGCTCACTCTATAATAGCCAGCTTTTTTCACCTCGTCTTGTATATTATGGAACAAATAGTCATTCAAGCCTTCTATCCATCCAAAATGTTTAAAAAGGGAGGAAAGCCTTGAAGCTACACCAGCCTGTAACCATCAGGTCCCCAGACAATATCTAGTCTTATGTCATGACACTGATATGTCTCCCAGCTGCCGACACATCTCTTGAGACAGCCTCTACCAACAGGATCACATGACCTCTCACTTCTCCAAAAAAAAAGGCTATTACAGATGATGCATCATTTCTCCTCGTTTCCAACTAGTCAGAAACATGTATAGTGTTATTGAATTGTGTCCAAACTACAAAGGATTTCATGTTTGCATGTTCATATTAACCTGGCTAGTTGTTTTTTTTATGTTTTTAAATGTGATTGTAATGGGAGCAAGATGCATAGGTACTTGTAATCAATGCACCCGAATGGGACAGGATGCTGAAGGCGACATGAAAACATTGAGTGTAACAGTAGCAGGACGACTACTTACGCTGCGAGTAGAGCAGTATCTGCATCTCGAGCAGGGCACAGGTGAACAGCTGAAGAACGTTTTCTACTCCCAGCAGATTAAACATTTCACCAATGGGAAAGTCAAAGAGTGGCAGCTCAGATGTGCTCGGCCTCTGGCACACCACGGGGCCGTACACGCCTGAGAACTTGAGGGAACGCCCAGAGGGTGGCAGGGGCACCTCATAGAGGATGTTGTAGATGAAGCTCTCCAGCGGGAGGGGTGGGGGCTGGGGAGACGACACAGCCTGGTGAAGCTGCTGCAGCACCTTCCTGCAGGCCTGAGGGAAGGCCATGGGTGTTATCAGGCAGATGCACTTTGACACGTACAGCGTGTCACGACTGATGTCGTACGAGTTGAAGCGCTGCAGGCGGGAGATGGCGGGTGCAGCATGGAGCACAGGACGTGTCTGGGAGTGTTGGTGTCGATGGGCTTCGGGTCTCGGTGGTGAGGTGGGAGTGTGCAAGATGTCATACTGCTCTGCATTGTGCATGTGGTAAAGAGTCTGCATGGCACTGCAGATCTGCTTACTGGTCACCTCCTCAAAGAAGGTGAGGGCAAAGCCGTAAGTCCGAGAGCCGTCCTCTCTGGTGATGATATAGGAGTGGAACTGAGGCTCCCGGGAATCAACCTGCGTCCTGAATGCCAGACCCTTTGGCATACAGAGCTGTGAGAGGATAGAGAGGAAAGACATCAGAGGGTTGAGGAAAGGGAAAAAGGAAGGGGACATCAGACTACAGTACAACAGACCCTAATAGGCAGGGTTATTTTACACGATTTATGCATTGTGGGCAATTCTGTTTATTTGCTTTAGATGAGAAGATCAAAATTACTGATTTTGTCAGTATTGCAACTCTATAACTCATTAAACATCAACTTAATTTGCATTTGTCATGTGCAATATAAATACACTGTGCAATAATAGTTATTGTCTATATATATAATATTTCAGTTATTGTGGATACTTAACCGTTTTGTGTTATTTGCAATAGTTGTTTTGATCTTGTTACTTTTTACTATGGCTGTTGTTTGCACTATACCCTATGCTGCTGTAAATCCTGTAAATTTCCCCACTAGGGGACTAATAAAGGATCATCTTATCTCAAGATACAAATATTCATATTACTTTTGTAATGCTGATTTCAAGCCTATAACCCAGCCATACCATTATTCTTAAAAAATATGAGTGTAATACTATAGCTATGTAGAGATCATACCATGCCCACTGCATCCTGGTCAAATGGATTCCACTCGACATTGTCTGGATAATGTGCCAGGACTTTGGATTTAAAGGTTCTCCGTAATGGACTCTGCTCAAAATTCTCACCTGAAAGTGAAACAAAACAGAGAGAGAGCAAAGAAAAAAGAAAAAAGGAGAAAAACAGTTAGCACAGGTTTCCAGATGAAGATGGAGGAGCAGAAGAACAATCTGATCAGAAGCAGGTTAAAAGTGCCAGGCGCAACTCCAGAGAAAAGAGCAAGTCAGCATATTGGTCTTGAAAGGAAGATTGTATTGCACCATATAAAGCTGCCATCTGCACCTAAGAAAATAAAATATTCAAAAAGGAAGCATTGTATACTCCAAAATAGATGATTTACTTTATGGCTCTTAATGCTTCCTGGCAGCTTTAATGTCAATACAAAGGAACACACAAAATAATCAATCATAGAAAGCTCAAAAAGAGTTGATTTGAACCTGGAATAAAGCAGAAGTGATGCACACACCAAGGCAGTACTGAGAAGTCATTCACAGTGTAGGGGGAGAGCAAACACTGGCCAAGCAATGCCAGCTCAGGCAGCACTGGATGTGTGTGTGTGAGAGAAACAGAAGCCGTGATTGTCAAACATCAGCTCATTGTTCAGCTGCTGCTGAAGGATGTGAGGGAGGAGGGAGGCGGGACAAGAAAAATCAGAGAGCGCAAAAAAGAAAGTTCACACATCTGTGAAGAAAATAACTATGAAACTCAGAATTTAAAGTAACAAAACGGGATTGCTGAGTAAAAAAAAAAACAAGGTGTGCCAGGTTAAAGGTTGAAGGCTTAAAGCTGAGCTCAGGTTAAGAGGGGGAGGAGTGTGTGTTGTGGTAGGGTTACCTTCATTTTCCCCCGCCAAATTTCCTCTGGCCCCATCTCTGAATTTAGTAGCCTCTATATACTGGCATAAAGCTACACAACAAATAAAACAAAAAAATGTAATTAAAAGCCTGGTTCTGGATGGTTAGGGCATCACTTCTCAGTCTGTGCAGACACATCCTGACAGCCGCCTGCTCTGAGAGCAAGCTGCCCACAGACACACACACATTTGTGCGTCTCTGTCAGGTGGGTATGCTGACTCAAGCCAGCCTGTGGAGTTACGATACAAGGATACAGCATTTCTGCGTGTTGTAGTTTCCGCTTCTTCTGGAGATCATGCAAATCCATACTGCTCCGATATGGATCATATTCTCACAACCATTGAGTCCACAGCCATGCGATCAGCTCTGTGACGCTGCACAGTGATGCTTGTAGCACAATGATCATGCTATCATGCAGATTTTAACAGGAATAATGTTGAGCATGTTCACATGTAATCATTTAGCACTAAACAGGGAGCACAGATGAGGCTGAAGGGAAAGTCATGAGTGTTGCAGGCAGTACATCAGAATAACTGAGCCTTTTTTTAAATTCACCTATTTGTGATTTTCATTTTTCTTCAGTGAATTCAGAGTGCCACAGACAGAGGGGAAGGAAATAAGAAAGCAACACTATCTTGGATTTACTCTTTTTAATGGGATTTCTTGACAATAAAGAAAAATATAGAGTAATCAAGTGATTAGACTCATATTTCATGATTTATAAGCTGTACTTAGAGCAACATTTTAGAAAAGAATAATGTGACATGTCGATACATTTTCAATATTTTGCCCTTTTGATCACATGGTGAATACGCATCTTAAGGTGTGGCAAATTATTAAAAGATGTGTATCCCATCACTAAACAGTCATGAGGTTTACTGAGTGAATGGCTGCTCTTGTGTTGCAGGCTGACCAAAGCTGAGCCAGGTTATCTAACATTTTACATAAAAACCAGCCTTTATGCAACCAGGCAATGCTTTTTGCTGATTCCTCTCTATGCATGACATTTGCCAAACACTAATGAAACAGCCCTGCTGGCTGAAACACACATTCATGCAGCATATGGGAGCTGCGTAACACAGGGCATCGACTCTTTTCTTCCCTGATGATTACATTCATTCTCTCTACTGCTTTTGTTTGAACAAGACAACATGTTACAAGTGTTTCAAATATTAAGTGGTGTATTCTGTTGCTTACTTTCATATCTAAACTGCCCACGGGAGAATCTGCACTAGCAATGTAAAGTTAGAAGTCAGCGACAAAAGACTAATTGAGGTTAGTAGGGATGAGGGAAGGATTATCCAGTTCCTTATTATTTCTTTAACATTATTTTACTAGGTTGGCTCCAGAATTAATGTTTTGTAATCATATTTAAAGTCATATCATTCATTAGTATTTTATTCAAAGAGGATAAAACCGCTTTGAGTGCGGAGGTACCAATACGGAAAGTGAAAACAGACACGAAGAAGCACGATGATGTTTGTAAACTACGTCAGGACGAAATCAAGTTATTGCAGTGTAAGGAAACAGGTTTTACTCAACCAACAAGCAACCAATCCTTTAAAGGTAATCACATTGTCATGTTCCATAGCAAATAGTCATTTAAAGTTGCATACATCTGCACACAGTCGAACTCTAATCTACCACAGGAAAGTGGTCTGCTGATTGTTGAATTCATACGGTAATTATCAGAGCATATGTTGGCAGCACATTTCAGGAAACAAGCACTAAACATTCCTGTCTAACATGCAATATAAGGAGACCATAACAGTGTTTTAAAAAGCCAAAATCTATGTAAATTTACTAAATGATAAAAATATAACTTAACAAAAGGTGTCCTTTGTGGTGTCGCTCAAGACCACTGTTTTGATTATCTTTCTGAAAAACAAGAAACTACACAACGCTAAGGTTTGTCCCCTTCCTTTCAACCATAGAGTATATATATATATATATATATATATATATATATATATATATATATATATATAAAATTCACGCTCAGGTGCAGGTCGTTCAGGCTGCACAGGTGTTCCTTCTCTCAACTGACGTCTTCACCTGCTAATTAGTGCTAATTACATGGTAGCTGCCTCGCAGGGACGGCACTCGTCTAAATGAGCAACAACAAACTCGACAGTGACTGAAAACATTATTGGCTCTGTCACTTTCCAACCAAATGGACATTGACGCATTGAGAGCGTGGACCGGTAGCTGTGGGAGGAGAGCTCTGGCTCTGTGCCGCTTTCCCTCATCCTGTAAGCCAGGGACCACCCACAGCTCTGCACCCTCCTGTGCTCATACACCCTCACAGCTACCGTGGCACGGCCCACCCGGCGCACACAAAATCGGACGTACCTCTCGGACTAGAAATCTACTAGCACGACTCAGCCTGACCGCCCGCAGCAGAATGTGGTGAAGGCGCCGCTAACGCTTCATAACATCTCAGCAGCAAAGACATCAACACGTATTCTCCCAGAGGTCCCAGAGGCCCCAGTGCTGACAGGACAAAGTAGCTCACTCTCAGCTTTAACTCACAGCCTTCACGGCTTGGACTCCCAATAGAGACAATAGGGTTTATTTTTCAATAAAAGGATAGCGTTTCACAAACAGTTGTTTTTTTTTCCTCGGTACAGTAGAGGAAAGGTTTCTGAACTGGCACTTTACTGAAAAGTTTCTTTCCCTGCATTGGACCTCCTGGAAACCCAAATATTCTTGCTATAGTATCATTTATTGAGAAATGCAAATAAGAAATGATCCAGGAAATGATTTTCTTTCCAAAGAACCTGCTACAAAACACCAAGTTCAATAGCACTCTTTTGTTGCAAAGCAGATGCTCCGTATATTAATATTATTTATAATCAGACAAACAAATATCTATATTATATCTACAGCTAAGGAGAGACCGTATGTGGCGCTGCACACAGTCTTCTTTCAAAGCTCTGTGCAAAAAGTGTTCTTTTTTACTGTTGCTTCTCCACTACCACTAGAAGGCCGACTTCTAAAAACTATAACACCCATAAGTCTCAGCCGCCATTGCTATTGATGAGCCAGTAACCCCAAATCAAAAAGTAAACTAATTTAAGCAGCAGATCTTACACTTTAATCCTGAGCTTCCATCACTGTCAGTCATTACATCATTAGTTAGAACCCTGTGAGCCAGAACTTTCTCTGAGCTTATTCATGATCAGCTTCAGAGTTTGTAATCATTCTGTGTGTAAAGATCAAGAAACACTGCACCCGCCAAGCCCTTTAGAAATGTGTAATGCATCTTCAAACTGAATTTATAATGTCCCTGATACATTTTCAAGCAGATTTTTGAAAATACTTACAGGAGACCCTTTACTGGCCCGTAGATAAACAACAGCGTGAAAATATGAAAGCTCACATTATGCATTTGAAGCCAGCTTTCATGTTCAGCCATTCACCCTCGTTTGTTTGCTGAGCAGGATTGGGGGAGAGAGGCTGCCTGGGAGATTCTAAAGGATATTTAGCATTTGAATAAGTGGAGCCTGTGTGCGAGTGTACTTATGTCCCTCAGCTGCCTGTGTTTCCACGGTCGCCGGTGAGGCTGCAGTGTCATACATATGCTAATCAGACCCTCGCTGTGCTGCCAAACATTGTGCTAAAAGAAAGTTTGGGTCATTTCTTTGTGTTTTACTGTACATGAATCACAATTGCATCATATTAAAAATGAAGAAAACAAACTTTGTTCTGTTACATAACTGAAAAAAACACCAGAGTTTGATTTGGCTCATTATAATAATGTGTAAGTGAGTAAGGCTCCTAAGCTACCATCCTTAGAATTGTTTTTTATTAATGATGCTCAAAACTTTCAATTAGTCTTTTGATTACAGCTGAGGGAAGCTTTTTTTAATATTTTATAGATACAGTTATGTAAAAATCTACCCACACATGAAAGATATCTGAAACTCTCCCGTGTTAACACACATTTACAATACTGTGTGAAAAAAGAACATGAACCCACTGCAACTAAAAAGCAGAAGACGTACTACATCACAAGTGCAGCTTAAAATAATATGCACAATGAAACACTTCATCCAACAAACACCAGTTACATAATATGCAAAAGAAGTTTGTGGAATAGCGGACATTCAGCAGACATAATCATCTGTAACCTGTAACAATGGAATTTCCACACCATTTCCTCTCTCGACAACTTAAACTGAAAGTCGATAAGGGCAAGCCCCTAACCTCTTTCTACAGTAAACAGCGACAACGTGCCGTAAGTAGGACAGCGTCAGGGATGTTTGACCACAGCGCCTCAGTTTCTGTGCAAGCTTTAAACCGGTTGTGTTTTTGTCTCGTCAGAAAGATCTCAAAGAACCATGATCACACCCTCAAAGGCAGATTATGATAACAAAAGAAAACATCTTGTTCAATGCTATTGGAGCCATTTGGAAGGTGAGAGAGGAAGTCAATCAACAGGACATTATATACAAACTAAACATTTACTTAAATAAAATGTAGACGTATTTCTCTTTTACATGTTTCAAAAATGAACATGGAGTTCACAGGGCTGATAATTCAAGAGTCTAAGAGTTGAATGACAAGCTGTCAAAAAAGCAAGAAGTTGCCTTGTCCCTTTTTTTGCTGCCACTCATGGCACAAAGCCACGTTTTGAAGAAAGATAATCATACTCTAGTGTTTTCTCTGTCACTTATGCAAGGCTGACATTTTCATAACTATTCACTCTGTTTAACATCTTCAAAAAGCTTTACTTAGTGTTGAGACGGCCTTCGCCTGGTCAACTACATACATCTGTGCTCAGGACAGAACATGTTCTTGAACTTCTATTCATTTTAACTTCAAATTAACTTGAACTCAACTTGTAAAAAATAACTGTTTAAAGGAAGTAAAAGAAGAAAGAAAAAAAGGAAGTAAAGGGCTTGAGTCTCTGAAAACTCAAATGATTCATGGCTATGTTATTGCTCAGAGGAGGAAATCACTTTCTTTCAACCACAGCATTAGGTCTACAAGCGTCTCACTACCTCCTGAGTCACAGTAAATCACACTGAAAATAAGGGTTAAAAACAGACTATTCTCTAATAATCATTGTGAACAGCAATTGCACAAGAACCTTTCATCTTCCCTCCCAACATTAGTAAAAAATAAAAAAGAATCAGTAAAAATGGCCGAACTAATTGGACTGTTGTCTGAAGCAAGAGCAGTGACCCGGTCAACGAGAGCTTACACCTTTACACTCACAACGGGCTTTGGGTTAATTCATGTGAGCAGATTTGCACTTGGATAGTTTGACTGCAGCAAGTATTCTGTGATTCTGCTTAATGGAAAATACACAACATTTGAATTTAAGTACATCATTTGAGTTTAAACTATATTATGTCTTATTATGTCTATTATGTCCACTGCTACCAATATCTTGGATCGGTCACGACTCCCAGAGGAGACGGAGACTCAAGTGTATTAATTATTACAAAACATTTTCCCTTGATGGAATCTTTTGGGCACACAACCACAGAAACTCCAAAACACCCATCTGTCAGTTACAGAAAGATTCGGGAAAAACAAATAAGGAACGCCTAGATAACATGGATGTATATGTCTTTGTATAAATATTCGAAAATAAAATAAAGATTTCCCTTAATGATGAACCCAGAAATATAAAAATGAATAACTACTACAGTATTAACTGTATGACAAAATGATATAGCCTGGTTTATATTGTCATATTGCCCACCCCGACTGGCTGATGCTAAACATTTACTATAAAAACGTTGGCCCGGACCATAGTATGAGAGAAAAACAGCACTGTTGCCATGCCGTAATATACCACAGTTTCCCATGCAGATATGCATGAACCCTCTCTCTTTCAACACATGCTCATGCAGGTAAAGACAGAAAGGGTCCCAGTCCCAGAATCACTGAGGATCCAGTTGTTTCAAAGCATATTGTGCTCGTTGTAAGCTCAATACATGTTTAAACTATTTCTATTTGTTTGTGAAGGGAAGGGTGTGCCTTCTAAGGAGGTTCCTTGAGGAGGATGCTCGCATGCACAATGTGGATCTCTGGTGGATGCTAAGGATGTTAGGAGTCGATGGGGGGTGTGGGGGAAGGGGGGCAGGGTAAATATCCCCCCAAGGGCATCTGTTAATGCGCCCATGTGTGTCGCTACCTTGATACATGACCTCCTCTAAATAACCCGGTGACAGCTGGAGTGCAATTGCATTATATCAGTAGCTACATCAGTGTTATAACTACATCATAAAACAACGCCAATGTCTGAACGCACTGCAAGAAAAGTGTTACTCACATGAAATATGCATTACTGCGCAGAGTCAACATCAACACATTTCAAACAGTATACAAATGCATTAATGTCGGAGCGGTAAAGAGAGCCAACAGTAATCCCTCTCATCGAGCAGCACCAGATACGCTACCGGGCGGAGAGGAGGCGAGCTAGGCCCGGACGTTGTGTCCACTGGGGACGATAACAACCGATATTAGACGACACACGGTTAAATAATAAATAATAAACGACAGGCGCGTCCAGAAACAGTAACGGCTCAATATTAACGCCAACATTACGTTATAACACCCCTTCCTTCATTCCGTATTTGCTCCAGCATCAGCCCCGATATTTACCCCAAAGGCTAAACTGCTTACCGGACAGTTCGTCGGGTTCCAGCCCGCTTTCGGTGTCGAGTCCGCAGACCACAAAGTAGTCTGCGAAGCGGCAGGAACCGGAGCTGAAGCCGGTGGTCATTTTGAGACTGGCCCGGTGATATCTTTATCCCCCCAACAGGGAGCATATTAAAGGGACTCAGAGAAGTGCTTTCTCCCTGCCATCTCGGTGCTACGTTACTGCGAAGCTCGGAAATCAGTACCGATACCAAGCTGGCCTGTCCTGTTAACAGCAACGGCGGTACTACATCCGGCTGCAATCCTTCACAATAAAACGTCGTTTCCGCAATAGACAAGAAACTTTCCCAACATACCACAAAAAATACTGCCGTTGGGCCGTATTGTCAATACAGATATGATGTTTCCATCTCCATTCTATCTTTTTTTAAATATGAAATGAAAAAGAATATATAACAAGTAAAAGTGAATATATAAAAGAATAGATATTATATATTACATGTATACCGATTCTGAAAATAATACATATAATTCATGGATAATGTATTGTCATTATGCAACACAGGGATGCACAGCAAAATGCTAAGGTATCCAATTTGCAACACAAGAAAAACATGACAAAAACAGTAAAAGCAGCAACCACAACAAAAAAGCATCCGCTTCAAAACATTGGTACTTGCATACCGTGCTGCGAACAGATCGGGTCCAGTCTACATCCAGGCAGTGGTGTACCCAAAAGCTATACTTGAGTAAAAGTAAAGATACCTTACTGGAAAATTACTCCAGTAAAAGTATAAGTCACCTATTAGAATACTACTTGAGTAAAAGTCTTAAAGTATCTTATATTTACTGTACTTAAGTATCAAAAGTAATTTTCTGATATTAAATGTACTTAAATATTGAAAGTAAAAGTACAAGTAAATGCTGTTAATAAAAAAAGGATCAGAATTTTGAGAATTATTAAGTTTATTCTTTATTCTATTATATATTGTATTGTGGCCACTATGACCAAGGACAAGGAGTTGTGTTGAAAATAATTGGGTTGGCTGTGATCCATCCAGGAGCAACAATGTTCAATATAATATATTGTACATAAGTATACTATTGCATCTACTATGAACTTATCATCATAATTCTCCGAAAAGCAATATTACACTATAAAGGAGTTGTAACAGTGCGTTTATAAGTATGCTCAACAACACAGAATGGCTTGAGCCCTTAGACTACATACTACACGACAGCTTTGTCAATGGACCTGGGACAGTCCATGGACGTGGTCTGCTTGCTGCTGGAGGGAGTCTCAGGAGCACTTTTCCTCTTTGTTGAGTCAGCTCTTTTTAAAAGGTGGTGTACATGTTTTTTGTAAGCATAACAACTTTAGACACCTGTCCCCTCCCTGCCAAAGATACTCCAATCCTGTGGGAAACACTGCTAGATATCTCAACAGGTTTATGCTAATTGTGATAACTAAACATTAACGTTGCGGCTCATGGGATTAATCTTAATTTACCTTAATGTGTTTCTTGAGGTTGGATGGGGAGTTTTTGAATGCCCATATTTCAGTAGTTTTGGGTAATCATACGAGGCACTTCATCCGGTACGAAGAATCTTTCAAGAAAACATAAGAAAGCATTTCTCGCAAATCTTGCCACGGCTGGCCACAAATCTGACACGCGTCAGAAGGTGTTTACCCTTTCTACCAGTCGATGGCAGTATCCGTGTATTTAAACAATACATTTAGTGATATTAATGACTCTGTCACCCCCAGACAATTCCCACCGGACACTCCCCTGCACATAGCCTTATACTTATACTTGACTTGAATACACTTGACACCTGGGCATTGCACTTGCCACTTTCACACAACACTTACACTCATGCACATTCCATGCACTTTATCTTACTTTTGGTATTTTGTTATGCTGCTGTCTCAATGTAGATATTCATTCATCCATTCATCCTCATTTATTGCACTGCGTTAACTGTTAAATGTGTATTGTTAAATGTTAAATGTATGCACCTTCCCGCCAGGACAAATTCCTTGTATGTGTAAGCATACATGGCAATAAATGGTTCTGATTCTGATTCTGATTCTGATTCTGATTCTAAATGTGTATGTGTATAATAATAATAATAAATGTATGTTTTGCATGGGGTTGTAAATGTGGCCCATTTGATATAAGGTCAGCTAATAAGCTAATTTAGTGACATTAATTTATTGAGCACACCTTAAATATATGTATTTATATATATATATATATACATATATCAACTGAGCAGATATCATTAAGAAAAAAAGACCAACCACCCAAGACGGTGCTAAGTGTGCAAACGCCACAGAGAGATCTATCACAGTCACGCTCCTGTACGGCACTTCATTGCGCATGCTCAGGTGTGTATGCAGTATACAACTTTCATTCATTCATACATCGTTGAACCAGGTTTCGAACCCGGGTCTCTCATGGTAAAACCGTACACCCCAGCTCGTTCACTCCGCTCGGCTTCTGCCAATCGGCTTGTAGCTCCGTCACCGCGAGCTAAACACTCAACAAAGTCTGGACTGTTCTCTGTCCTGGCTCCTCGATGGTGGAATGAGCTCCCCAGTGACATCAGGACATCAGAAAGTCTCTACATCTTCCGTCGCAAACTAAAAACACATCTTTTCGACTATACCTTGAATAACGAAAGTAGCACCGTAGTAGCACTTAAATGGCTCTCATTGATAGCACTTTGTAGTTTAACTTTATTGACTAAATTGTACTTTCTTGATTCTTGTTGTTCTGAGTTTGTACTCATGGTTGAATGCACTTATTTTAAGTCGCTTTGGATAAACGCGTCAGCTAAATTAAATGTAATGTAATAACAAAAACATCAGGAACATTGTCCATCAATTTAGACAAAGTTTGAGCACCAAGCATCAGGGATGTAAACACACAGTCGTCGTCCCACCGGAGTCCTGCGCTCTGTGTCCACCCGTCAAGTGCAGCTTAATTTGGGATGAACGATGAAAGTCTCTGTTAAGATGGGAACAACCATCACCAACAACTCTTTTCTGGGTTCATGTGAAGTCTTATTTACACCAGTCATCAGTCTACAAACTTGCATATTCTGCCATATTTATACCATTAATGATATTTTTAATGTGACTTATGTACTAATTTATTTTCTCTCCTTTTATATGCACACCATGTGTCAGAACAATCCCCTTAGATAGTTTGTATGTCTATGTGATGTAATTAACACTAACATAATATAATTACATCCAACTTTTGAGGTTGAGAAAATTGTCTTATTTTGTAGGAGGTCTTCATTACTTCCGACTTTGTTCTTGCTATACTTTACACATCCATAGAAATCAGAGCGTTGCAGTCGAAATGCATTGTGGTCCATCAACACCGCAACAGCTGTAATCATCTGAAAATTAACACAATTATGAATCTGACACAATGTATTCTTAACCTGCTCGGCAGCTAGTGCAGTTATGGTGATGGAACGATTGTATTTTATATTTTAGCACTTTGTTTTGAAGCAATGAATTCGTGGTTCTTTATTGTAGAATAAATATAGTATCATATACACACACACACACATATATATATATATATATATATATATATATATATGTATATATTTATAGACTAACAGTATTACTATATATTGTTTCACTATTAGTCAACCCATTCATTGAGAATATATCAAATTACTATTGAATTATATGTAAAATTCCCCTGATGCATTTCATGTAAAAGGGTGAACGATATTACAGGGAGACCCCCTCTTAGCAGGTATGTTACAATACCACCACCTGGTGGCACTAAACCTCACACTTGTTCTTTCAAACTTGATATGAACAGTACATATGATTTGATTGTGGATAAATAAACACACTGAAATGGCGGTGTGAATTGTTTTCTTTTGAGACAAATGCCATTTTCTGTGCTCCTACAAAGCATAAGAGCCCAGACTATCTTCAAGCTTAATCTATAATTGTTGGAACATTTGGAGATTGAAAGAATCCAAGAAATTGCATGTTCATCATTGAAGAATCAATTTCGTAGCTTTTCGTAGGAATATTATACTTTTGGATGGCTGTCCTGCTGCAGCATAATCAAACATGAAACCTTTATAGATAATGCTCAAAACTCAATTATATTCTGTAAAGATAATTTTTAATAATTCAACAAATATTAAAAAAACAGATTTGATTAGATGGTACAGAAATGTGCAATCTGTAAACACTTCATATTGCAATAAACCACTTCTCAGTAAAAAATAATACTGCTTTTTGAAATGTTAACATAGGGATAGTTATCTTACTAGATCTTTGATAGGGCGAACAAAAAAAATATTTCCAATTTGAATAGGGTGATGTTTAGAATAAGATTAGGTTTAAATTTTTATAGAAAATATAGAGAAAAATAAGTATTCAAATTCAGCATTGAGGAGAACTTCAAATAAGTTAATCAAGCTTCTATTTAAGTATTGAGAAAAAAAGATTGTTTAGGAGCAATTTATAGTATTTACCACTTAATTTAAACACCTTAGTGAAGATGCATTTTTCAAGACAACGATGTACCTCAATTGTACAAATACCCCTCTCAAATAAACCAGTAAGAACAGTCTTTGTAGCGTTCTGCCATGAAAAGCATGACAGGAGAAAATGCTAAGATGTAAGTATGCTCCAGTTGAGTTTCACAGAAATGTATGTTTATGTATCTGTGTTTGAGGGTTTAATAATATTGAAATAATCAGGAAATCGCAAAATGTACCAACACATACAAACCAACTGCTTCTAGGAGTGTGATATTTGAAGAGATCAAAGAAAAGTGTATCAAATAAGTTACCTGCATGTACATTCACTGCATCAACGTCTCTAGTAACCATCCAGAACTTTAAGATTAAAAATAAAAAAGCATAATATTTTGTTGGTAAACAAAATATTATAATAATCTAAAATAAAAACTTGCTTTCATTGCACAGGACACAAAAATTACTATTCACAGAACAATGAAAGGACACTAAAACATAAATCAGGCATCAATACATTTCACCTGACGAAGAATGGAAGCAGTAAAAAGCTAGGTACGGCTTGGATACCTCAGCCCGTTGGCAGTCTTATTGAGGGCACTGATGTATTGACAAAATCTCAATTTCTATACTGGCATGGCAAACAATATTACTGGGTGGAGATGATTCTATTTAGATTTTCAACTTTTCTGGGCTGCATGCATCTTACCCCATGCGAATCAGTTGTTTTGTTCACTTCTTAATAAAACGTGGGAATTTTTTTAGTTCGGCATCCGGCAATTTGGAGGTACTGTCAGGGAATATTACATCATCTTAGTCTTTTCTCCACAAGTTACAGTGGCTACAAATATGAAGAGAAACTGCTGAAAATGTATTTGGCAGCAGATGCCGGCACATTTCAAGGAAGAACAGGATCTCACCCACATGTCAACAATATCAATAATCACATTTTTCTTCTCCACAGTTTCATTCTTTCCTCACGGCATACATTTGCCAAGGCAAGCACCAATTTTTAAAAACTAAAATCAACTTTCAAAATTTCCGTGAGTTATTGCTGTGGTGGTACACTTCATTGAGTTAAAATTAGACACAAGCATGTTAATATAAATATCAAAAAGAGAGTGGAAGTTAAAGATGCTACAAAGAGGATGCAGACAATTGATAAGCTGTTGACAAAACAAATGCAATGGCAAAAGTGGTTCCAGTCCCAAAAAAAGAAAAACAGATGTTTGCACCAGCATCAATAAGGTACTGATTACATTGTTTCTTCCCCGATTTCTAGCAAGAAAAGAGAAACCAGAACTATGAGTTTTACTCCAACATCCTACAAGTAGCACCTTTAATTATCTGACAAGAATCATAAAATAATGAGCAGAGCCGTATTGAAATGATGTGCCACAAACACAACATAATTCACAGAAACCAAAAAGTTGTGCAAGCAGCAGCCAGTTTACACCCAATATCAGGCCCCCTCTCCCCCCACTGCATGCATTTTGTGGTCAATGGGTGCTTGTTGGGCCAGTGGTCAGAGACTCTCCCAACTAAACCTGCTTCTGAGATGGAGGCACAGCAACTTGAGTGACAGCTTCATGTTCCTGAGCCGAGGGAAAGGGGATGCCGGGATCAGCCAGCAGATGAGGTGCTGAGGTGTTTAATGTTCTACTCTAGTTTCTTCTGCAGCTTTTTCTGGAAGCAGACAGGCAAGATAGAGAGCACAGCAAGCACACCAAGCACAGCCAGAGAGTTCCAGGACACGGCCTCCCCAGCTGTGGTCAGTTTGTACAGTGTTGTCCCGGCGTTGATCGCCACAAAGGATGGGGGCGCCACTCCTGTGAATCAGCCAGGGTGAATACAGGTGAGTCAATGAAAACAATAAAATACCAAAATATGGTATAGACAGAAGAAGTAGACAGTCTTACCAAGAAAGGTACCAACGAAGAAAACTCCCAAAGGCACATTGATGACGGGTGAGGTGATGTTGATGAACCAGTTGGGAAGAAAGGGGGTTATCCTCAGGAAGATGATGTAATTGATTAAATGATCTCGATGTTTTTCAATCTGCCAGCAAAGAGTCAAGACCAGAATGTTTCGTAAGTAACCCGAATTACCAGCAATTCCCATCTGTGAATTTTAAAACGATCAGTGTATATTGAAAATATGAGAACATTTGTTGTAAGAGTTATTTCAGTAACAGTTATACCATTTTATAATACCAGTATTTATTTTTGGTAAATCCAACTTCAACCTCCAAAATTCCCTTAAAGCTAAATTAAAAGCATTCACACAAGGTGAATAAATAGAAAATGCAAAATTGCTCTTACAAATATACCTTCTATTCAAAGTACAAATTCAGTTATTAGGCTTTTACCTGCTGGGACCATTTCTGTGCTCTCTCTGTGAGATATTTGTAGACAATGGGTCTGCCCACCAGATATGATAGCATATAGCAAAAGGAAGCACCAAGGCCAGAGCACTGCCAAGAGAAAAAACACAAGAAAACATTGGTTACTAAAAAAATAACTGTAGGCTCTCCAAGTACACCAAAATCAGTACATCTTCACATGACATTTGTTTTAAAGCACACATTTCATACAGTCCTTTCTTACTCACCAAGCAGACTAAGAAAAGAGCCAAAGGGAAAGGGTAAAGATATCCAGACAGGATGCTGAGGAAGATAGATCCAGGGATTGCAAATGTCTGGAGACTGACAAAAGTGTTAAGGTACTTTGCATACAGTGAACACTCAGGCATAATAGACAAGTAATTATAAATACATTAAAAGCATATTTCTCTCAGCCTTTAAGCCTGCTGATCGGTCTGTAGAATACTGTCAATGTTAAATTAAAATGAAATACACAAGATAGAAAACAGTATTTTTCTGAAATGTTTAGCATTTCTCCAGTACAGTCCTTAGTACACGTCTGACCCCAGTTATCAAAAAGTTAAGTAAATTGTTGTTATCACTTTAACTCATACATTCTTTGAAGACCTACATTTCTGAAAGGCAGTTCTGAAAACACCCCCAATAAGAAGGTAAGTTATGTAGGTTGATAGTTATCCAAGGATACAAAATATATGTCGCAAAGTAGGCCACCAACACTTGGGAGTAGTATGTGTCTTTGTATTTGGAAAGCACAGTTCCCAAAGCTTTGGCATCATCCATGTCTTTAGGGATCTTGATTTTCTCCATTTCATCACTGGAAAACATTTTAAAACATCATACATATTTTTCACCAACATAATGTTTGTTTTAATCACAATACAATGCATACCAAAACTTGATCGCTCAAAATGTTATAGTCACCTTTATTATATTATTATTATTATATTTCATTTAGCTGACGCTTTTATCCAAAGCGACTTACATGATATACAGTAGACACAGCAACGGTGAGCAATGAGGGTTAAGTGTCTTGCTCAAGGACACAACGACATGGACTGCCGGAGCCGGGGATCGAACCACCGACCTTCTGATTGAAAGACCGACTTGCTAACCACTGAGCCACAGTCGCCCCGTCTTTGGATTTCAAGCATCATGTCAAAATGAGTAGCTATGTTTGACCTTTTATTGGCATAGAAATACTACCCAAAATCAGGCAATGCATGCAACCTAAGGAAAAGTCACCCTCCCACTATCGTTACCTTTACCTACCCCAGTCTGTATTCACTAGCTTAACTCAGAATATGCCAGACCTCTAAAGCAGCACCAACATTATGTAGACCAGACACTGCACCAGGGCTGGGCTTTTTGTTAGGTGACCTGTTAACGTCAGGATTTACCTAAATCATTAACTTTTTACTGACAATACATTCGTATAAACATTAGCCTCAGGTCCTCAGAGCGGAGGACATTATGTATTTCAAATTCGAGGCTGAAAACTAAAATGTGATCAAGCTTTTCTCTAAATCTGCAGAGCAGTTCAATTTGTACAAATGTTCGCATATTTAGCATCCATATTACCTGGTATTTTTTTCTACTGTAATGTCTCTGTAAATTAGTTTTTTTTACTGATGTTTTGCCTTGTTAATAAACGTACTGTAGGTAGAACTAAAGGGTGTTGAAATAGCTCCGACTTTTACTTTGGTCAGAAACATCAATATAATAATGACACATTTTGCATTTAGTCCTATAAGTATAAACTATAAGTAAATCAAAAAGACAGAAACAGAATACATTTTGGTAATCATGTGGGTGGGTGGGGAGATGACTTACTCAGGAAGCTCTGGGAAGTTTCTGTAGACCAAGTACATGACTGAGGCAGCGCAGGTGAAGATAGAAACTAGAATCAGGAGAGACATGCGTGCAGAGCCCCCTTCAATATGCTGAGCATCTGTTGGGGGGAAATACAACTTATTTACTATATCAATCAAGAAGTTACTCTAAAACAGACAGACTAGCTACATGGGAGCCTTGTGTAATTTGCTCATTAGTTTTGCATCACTTTTTCAAATTCCTTCAGGGAACTGCAGTTCCCCCCTTGAGACAGACTCCTGCTGTTTCTGAGCTGGTCTGTTAAAGCACGCTCTCATTAAAGACTTTATGGAGAGGGACAACTGTAACAACAGTTAATTTCATGCGTCAGATAAATTAAACAAATTTTCTTAATTGTACTTCAGTACAGTTTTTAGGGACTTCTACTTTAATTGAGTATTTCCTTTTCATGTCAAATAACACTTCTATTCCCCAAAATTTGACAAAACTACATGTGTTGACACCTGTAGTTACATTACAAATTAGGATAATACACACATACCATACAGATAATGTATAAATATGGCAGAATATAAAATGGTTCAAATAACAGTAACATGCTTCTTACACATTAATGCAGCAGATAAAATACAAATTATGATAATAACAGCAGCAAATGTAAAACATGTTTTTATATATTATACATATTAGTACAACAATCAAAGGGTCTACTTTTCAGCACAGAGTACATTTATTTATGAATCTTTCAGTACATCTGACAAAACGTAGTAAGTGTAAGTATTCTTTACAGTGATTTATTGTTACGGAGTGACGTAAAGGGGACCTGAATACTTCCCAACACCACTAGCTACTTGTCGTTGGATGGTTTTTGATAATGAAACGTCTAACATCACTAATAAAAAAACAATTTTACACTCAGTTTAATATTGGGGACAACTAAATGCTATTCGGTACTACCGCTAATGACAATGGCGTGGTGTGTAGGTTAGCTAACGTAGCTCCAACATGACAACATTATGTTCATTAAGCTAACCTTCAACCTGCTAGCTGGCGGTTAACCACTTTACGGCAGACATCAGCTCCACCCGCCTGACCGCAAAGCAGAAATGATGTCGCAAAGTCGCTATATTGCTCAATACATGCATCTGCCTAACGTTGGGTGTGGGGGGTTGGGGGATTTCCTTCCCTCTGCTTTACATTCGTGTTACCAGTGAGCCACCATAACCCACCTTTCAGCGCTTGTGAGTCGCTCGTAGCCGCCTTCAGCTCCTCCGGTGCCGGAGACAATCCGTCATTCTCTCGTCTGTCCCTCCGCTTTTTGGCCATTTCCCGAATATAGTTTCGAGGTCAGCTCGCGCACCGGTGTGTGCAACAGCCGGTTGGGTGGAATGACACCGGTGAGGTGGTGACAGCCTGTTGACACGTCACACAGATTGACCTTTAACCTCCGCGTCACAGCACAACATCCGGTATTGCGCACTACTGCGCGGCCAGCAGAAACGGCTCCTCCGCGTACTACACGCGCTAGGACTCTGAACTCGGTGCATTGCATATCACATAAAGTAGTGACTGGAAGTGCTGCTTCTCCCGTTTCACGTGTCAAACGGCATTTATTGAGCTCTATTTATCTCACAGCTTCAGTTACTAACCTAATTACTCTAGTAATGTTGAGGCAAACAAAAATACATATTTGACCCTTAGTTAATTGGCAGGAGGCTGGTGTTTTAGAGTGCATAGCCACATTAAACTCATAACGCAACCTGTGTTCCTCCAATTATTTATGCAATGGGTTTTTCTATTCTACAATATGAGAATAGCTGAGTGGTAACCTAATCAACACAACTGTTTTAGACATACAGAATATAAGAAACAAAGTCAAAACTATACTTTGACTCAAATCAGGGGCCCAAGTTTAGTGAATAAATATCCTCTTTCAGGCATTATGACAGCGGTTAGTAGCGGTTAGTAGAGCACAATCCCACTTTGCTTTCTTCTATTCATGTGTCAGTAAACTGACCTTAAGCAAACACAAGCGAGCACAATACAGCGCCCAGTGCAGGTAAATGGAATTTTTAAATACAATTAGGCTACAATTGTATTTATTTACACGTGTGCTTTTCCTATCGAGACATTTTAAAAGTGTCTACTCTGAAAAAGGTATTTGTGAAACTACTTTAAATTGCACAACGTTATATTATCTGTGTCCAGTGCCTTTCTACAGGATGCTGGACAACTCTCTGGGCCACTCGTCCCTGACACAAAGGAAATGTTACAATCAGTTGTTGAAGTGATTATTTGATCATATGTTTGCTTCAGAGGTTTCGTAGAGTACCAAAACATCCAAGTAGGAAAATACATACAGCTGGATAAGGACACACTTGAGGTCATGGAATCCCTAGGCTTTTTGTTTTTTTTAATGTGTTGTTGAATATATAGATGGTTCATCCATACACCAACCAAAAGCTTGAGACCTTCACGATAAGTCCAATTGTACATGCTTCAATGATGTATTCAATTGTACTTTCAGTGCTCACAAACATGTCCTGTAGCCACACTGAACACCAAGAGCATTCTCTTTTTTCCTGAAATCAATAGTTTCCGAGTTGTTCACTGATCCACTCTGTAACCAGATGCTTGACAACCAGCCATTACAGAAGTCGCTTGCAAAGTAACAAAGTTACAGCTGTTTATCATTTTAAATAGTCTTCAATTTAAAAAATTTGCAGTCTGATACAGAAGGCTAGGAGATCTGAACAATATGAAAGTGCTAGTCATTAATTTACAGAGATCAGGCATCACAGTGCTATGAAGTATCCAATATGCTACATATGAATACAGCTGTTAACACCTTACAAATGCCGCTGGTTGTTTTTCAAGGCTACTTGAAAAATCAATAACCTTGGCTTGTATGTACATAAACATGAGCGTTTGTTTATGCAGAAAATAATGTAGATATCACCACTACCAGAGGTATAATCTTATTACGGCCATTTGGCCACAACAGTGATAATGAAATATTTAGTCCCATCATCAATTTCTAACTGTTAATCCCCCAAATTTGTTTAAGTGGGAAAAAAAACAAAAGAGTTGCCGTCATGGTATCCCCACCACACTGGGCTCCAGAAGACAACGTTGTTCAGAGCTTCTTCTCTTGCATCGTGCTCAAGTTCTTGGTTTGTTTTCCCCAGCCATTGGTTGCATTTTAGTTGCTTTCCCACATCTTCTGGTGCTATTTCCCCTTTGATAGATTGAAGAATGACTGAGAAGAACCAGTTCTGGAACCACTACTTAAGGGAACAACACAAGCTTTTTTTCACTTCACTACAATCAGTCACAGAGTAATAAAAAGTAGAACAGATGACTCAATTCATTCCTGGAGCAGTGCCTCCAAAGTTGAAAGTAGATGGCACCACTGGCGCTGTGAACTTGTACCCGCCGTGTTTCTCGATCATCTTGGATTCTGCAATAAGATAACAAGCAACAGTGCTTAAAAAAAAAAACGGGACGTCTTGTTTACTGCTCATATACACAGCTGGTGCTAGACCACCCCTAAAAGGTTAGCCATTGTTTTGGTCAGACAGTCCAAGACAGACGACATGTTATCACATTAATAAGGCTTTTAAATATTTCCCCTGCATTCCTGTCCACAGAACACAGGAACAGAATCTGGAGACAAGACTACATGCCACACAATGTGATCCAACGCGTTTTGGGACATTTTATGACTTTATTATTTGTCAAGACAGATAACAGGAATGAGAGAGAGATTGGGAACAACAGACTCAAACACTGGACACGGCGGTTCATTGACGGCCCCTAAACCCTAGGCCACAAGCGTTGACAAAAGCCATGCAGGCAGGACAATCCACAGTGTATTGGCATTTTACAACTGAAATTGGATTTCAACAAACATTTATCATTTTCTTTTACGATTCTTTTGTACCCTCCAAAATTCATATCTTAGTGCCCGTAAAAAGGCACAACGGTGGCCGATTGCAACATGCTGGACTGTAAAGTGTAGTTGGATAAAGGCTGAAATTACTATAGTTTTACTCCAGATAAATGTTTCAATGAAGTTGCATTCATAAGAACATTTTGAATGAAAAAGAAAAACAGAAATCAAGAAAAAAAAGGAGCAGGATATAGCACGTAAAAAATAATTTGCTTTATTGTCAGACTGAAGTGCCGCATCAGAGTTTAATTGGAAATTTGGATTGCAGTCTCAGCAGACGCTCACCATGTGCTGCCCGTCTCTGGTCTGCAAGTGTGCCAATGTCCTGAAGGTGTTTGCCCTGATCCTCGTCAAGGGACTGTGTTATTGCCTGGTACCATGCTGGGTCACGGCTCTGGATATCTGCAGCACAGTAAAGTGAGATTAGTGATTGATACTCGTCTTATTGAGCCATTTAAATCTCATTTGCAAAAGGTAGTCGTCTTACTTTGTAGTATGGCTTTGAAGATCTGATACTCATCCACTAGGTTGTCTTCATCATCTACAGCTGTAGTGTAGCCCTCAAGTGCCGTCTCCTCAGCATCATCCTCTTCCCAGTCTTCGTCATCTCCGTCCTCTCCCGCTTGCTTCGCCAGCATCTCCAGGTATTCCTGGCCTTCATCAATGTCATCCTCGTCACTGCCCAGCTCAGCTACATTCAGTCGGAGATAAGGGACAACCTTAATACACTGAACTCGCCTTGCAGAGTAATACTTAACTTGGCTGATACAACACTGTATACATCAACACTAATGCCCCACCGTTGTCGTCCTCGTCTTCCCCATCTTCATCGTCATCATCCTCGTCATTCTCATGCTCTGCTCGACAGGCATACGCCCTCTTGAGGCCACTGAACAGAAGGATGGCTGCTGGAAGAAGCTGGATGGCCACCTGGTTGACCGCCTGAGGCCTGTGCTCGAGGTCAATGAGAGCACAAATTCCAAGAATGCACATCTTCCTGTCATGAAGGCTGAGGAGAGCAAGGGGAACAAAAACTTAGTGCCATTTCTGATACGTTTCTCTTACCAGCTGATTGAACAAAAGAGCCCTAGAGATCAGCATTTGTCGTCATCACAAGATGAATGTCAAAAACAGCATACCAGACTGAAGACATTTATTGAGATTTAGAAACTATTGTAGAAACTGCAGTGGTTGTACTCTAGTGCTTATTTGCAGTGTTTCAATACTCAAAACGCTTACCCAAGGAAGCAGTCAACATCTTTGAGCCACTGGGTTATGAAGTGGTTAGTGATAGGCTCAGTGTTGTTTGGAAAGCGAAGGTTCTCCAGAGTGTTGAGGAGAAGAGGGGGGCTGTAGTAAAGTGCGGCGATAGCCACCTGCAGGCACATCGTCCTCAGCTCGCTGGTCTTCACCTCTCGCGTCAAACGCTCCAATGCAGCAGCCACAAACAATGGCACAACCTGCAACAGACCGTTTTTCTCTATTGAAGATAAACTTGCTATTAAGAATATTATAGTCACAAATATTAGACTTAAGATTTTAATGTCAGGAGTTTCTGCAATACTTTGTCTTTATAGTTGTATCTTTTCAGCTAACTAGTTTGAGGTGTGAATTTGTTAGATCCTGACCTGGTCAATGCCTCGACCTTTGCACTGCAGAATGATCACCTCCAGTAGCTTGGCTGCATGGCACTCTGGGTCCTCACCAGGATCACCCGTCAGGACCTGCATGAAGTATCAGACTCGGGTAAATCTCCTCATACAATTAGCTTGAAAACACAGTCTGTTACATAATGCACTGTTAAATGCATCATTATACCTTCTTGCACATGCTATAGATGATCTCCAGGTATTTGGTGTCAGATAAGAGAGTATCTGTGTCAACTGTGACATAGTTGTGAAGAAGCGGCATCATATCTGAAACAGAAACATTGGTTTTTAATCAGCAAAACGTTACGGAAAATTGTCTGTTACAGAATATGGATACCAATTATCCTTTTTATTTCACAATTTCAAATCTGGTTATTGGCCAAACACATACCTGTGAAGTAGTCAAATCCATCTTGCTGGAAGACTTCATACACCAGTGGAAGGAGCTGCCACATCTGTGCTGACACCTGCTGGCAGGTCAGGCTGTGAGCCAAGGACAAGATCTCCTCGTAGAACTCTGAAAAGAAAACAGTCAAGACAGGTGAGTCACTGGAGGTAAATATAGTCTGTTTATCAGTAGATGGTCTCTACGGCAGGTAGACATAGCTGTAGTGCAACATGCAAGTGGAATGTGGAAACACAGAAAGGACCTGCTTACCCAGTACATGCTGCTGCAGGACTGTGCCGATCACCTGCAGACAGATGCCCTCCAGCTGCTGGGTGATCTGAAACAGCACGAGGGTTAAGTGAGGATTTAAATCAACATAACTCGGTGGACAAGATAAAGCTACTGTCATCAAATCAGAGTATAGTTTCATCTCAACAGCATGTTCCTTATACTACAAATGCTGCAATATATAATTCGCGAGAGGAGACCAAGACAACAAAAGCTTTGCTCAAACTTGCTGACATTATTGCTGCTGACATGTATTGTACTTTTCTATTAGTGTCTAGTGAGAGATTAGGACAAAAATCGGACTTCTAGGATTTCCCTTTTTATTGAAATGAAAACTGCTACAAAAAGTACAATATCTAATAGATTACTGCAAATATACACCACAAAACTAATTTGTAGGCTCATAAACAAATTAATAAATAAACACGTAGCTTCTGGCAACGTATAAGAGCTCTGACTTTGTTAATACTGTCCATCAATCTCCTCTGCTGTATTTCAGCATCTGAGAAAGTGCAGCGCACGCACACATAAACAGAGCCTCTCAGTCTGAAAATAACTCGTAACTAATGTTAACTTCATGATGCATACACCTGCTACAAATCAATTCAAACTGTTTTAAAGCATATTTTAACCAAATGTTTGTGTATAAAACTGAATGTTGTAATAAGGGTGGATTTTAAAAGGCCTGATTCTATTAATGACCAACCAGTCACTACATTTCAAGTCAAATCAACTAGACGCAATGAAGACAAGCACCTCTTCTCCATTAACGTTGTTTCATGTACCTGGTGTGTCAATCCTGTAATGTCCTACTGAACAAGTTATGTTTCTCTGTAAATAAAAATTATTCCAATTCTTTGTAGTGAATGACATACACCGACCATCTCTGAAACCTAAACCGTTAAGCAATGAATTACCCTCAGTGTAAAGTGACGCTTTGTCTTGGCTTCGAGCACTAGCACTCCTATGTTTTAGCAGACATGGTGGCACTAATCTAGCGCATGCCTCAGCCTCTGAGTCATTTTGAGCACAGTGAGAAGCAGGCATGTTCCCAGGAGTTGGTGGGTGGCTGAAGTGTGTTGGCAGGAACGCTGCAGCAGACCAGAGATGCTTCTGCAGAGGAAGTCGCACCGAGATGAGCGATAAGTGTGTGTGTGTGTGTGTGTGTGTGTAGCACGCTTAGTGTCCATGCTGCTTACCTCTTTGTGGTCCTCCACCACACTTAGCAATGTGTCAATGGTGTTGAGGATGCCCATGGCCGTCACAGCCTTGTCATCGCCTCCCTCCTCATCAGGGCCTGTCTGAATCACCTGGTTGAACGTCATAGCCTGACAAAGAGCAAACAGAGACTATTATGATTGTGTCTATGGACTAAATGTGTCCATGCATTTTACCAAAAGGTAAGCCGACTAATTCATTAAACCTATATTTTTTGAATAAAATAAACAGGGCAAACCTACTAAATGTGATCATAGCTTTCTCTTAAAAGTAAAATAGAGGATACGCATGTGACAACATATTTACTTCACCACAGTCACTTTCTGAGAGGGGAACAGTCAACATCAGCAATCAGTGCATTCACATGGCAAACACTGTTAAAAGCAGCCCTGTATAATTTTAGCAAACTTCTGATGGCTAAAAAGAAGAAAAGCATAAGTGTTCTTTTGTCAAGAACTTTGTCCTGGTACTTTAACTTGGACATGTCGTTGCCATTATCAGGCACATTAGTGTTGGAGAAAACTCTGATTATTGTTTCTTTTTGGATTAATCAGTGGACGAGTATCATCTTAGTTGCCTGCACTTCATCTGAATGAAGCGGGTTTCTGCAAGCAGTTTGGATAGTTAAAAAACTTTTCTCTCTCCTAGGATTGCAGTTCTCCTCATGCATTACAGCCAAAGGAGAAGGTTATTAAAGGCATTCAGTGATTATGTGAAATGACAACATCAACATGTAGCGTCTTTACCGCTTGCACTTACCAAGTGTTGTGTCATCTCCACTGCAATTGGAGTCACCTCCTCACTGTATTCACAAATCATCTTCTGTATGACATTAGTGAGGTCATCGTTTTCCGTTTCCCTGACAATGTGCAGGAGTGCCTGCATCACTGGCCGGATAAAGGGGGTGATGTATTCTTTGGCTAAAGAACAACACACAAGGTAATTCAGACACTCAAAGAGAAGTAGAAACTTCTTCATCGAAAACCTAATTTATAAAATGGGAGTCAGTTAAACACTAGCGGCATAACTTGCTCACCTTTCTCCTGGTTGCTGATGAGAACCTGCAGGGCAATAGCAGCCTCCACCTTAACTGGCATCTCGTTGTCATTGATTAGACAAAGGCGGGTCAGCTCAAGAGCGGTCTGCAGGTTCTGGTCACTTTTGAACTTCACCTCACAGAAGTAATGCAGCACCCAGCATGCCTGTGTGAAAACAGAGGTTGAGAAAAAATAGAACCAAAGCACGGAGACAATAAAACAAGTTTGTGTTGATTTAAAGCTACTTTATTCCATCAAGCTAAATCTCAGGTCTGCCTGTTGGAGCATGATCACTTACTCTGGCTCTCATGTAGCCCAATTCACTGCGGAACAGGGCGAAGACGTGATTCTGCAGCATGAACTCCATCTGGTCCTTATAAATCTTTTTCTGTGCGGAGAAATAAATACAAACCGTCAAGTTTCACAAGGCAGTCCAACACATTGAGTATCCTACATGTTTAACTTTAACAAAACCAAAAATTGTTAGATACTGTCTAGAAACAGGCTGTTTATATTCGGGATGGGAAACGAGAATCTGTTCCCATTGAGAACCAGTTCTTGGTCAGATTTCTGGGAGTTCCATGCCTTCGTGACTCAATTCCTCGAAATGATTATTTTCGTTAAGCCACACTCACGAGTATGGCATGACAGGTATCATGTTTCAGTTTGTTTGAGAGTGGAGCATGGATCAATGCAAGGATCAGGTTGCGTCTGAGGGGATGCAACCTGTTTTTCCCCTGATAAGGCTATATTAAGAACCACAAACTTGAGTTGAAATTGGAAGGAGAAGAACTTTGCTGTTAGTCGATTGGCAGCACAGTCCTGCTGGACAAAATAACAGAGCTAAAAGCCAACGCTAACAAAGGCTGCATGAGTCACATTATGGTGCGTTTAGGCTCAATTCAGTAAAAAATAGTATTGGCCGGAGGTAATATATAACATTATCATGTGTTCAAATGTAATATGTTTTTTTGGAGAGAAACTTTAATCAATCCAGTTGTTTGAAAGGGGTATTTTTACAGCTATATTAAATGGAGTTGGCATGTTTAACAGTTCACAATTCCCTCTTAATATCTAAGTGAATAGTTTGCCATGCACAATAGCTTTCACTACCTCTAAATGCCCATCGCTAAACCAAATTCTGCACAATGATCTTATGCCCCAGTTAGATCATTATTTCCGACTAAATGCTCATGAGGGAAGTCATGGTTTCAGATGTTCAAAACCAGTTTAGCTCTGAATATAAACAAATGTCGTATTTTTACTGTGTGCAGAAAAGATGAATAGTTAAAGAGGTAGTGCCAACAGGCTTGGTTGAGATGTATTTACCTTCAGCAGGATTTCAGCCAAAGAGCCAATCATGTGGAGGGCACCATCCTTTTTCCTGGGGTCAGAGGCGGGATCAGTGAGAATCTGGTAGCAGAAGCCCATCGTCTTTTGAAGGACCTAAACACAGCAAGAGCACACCGCATTAGGCTTCAATAAATAGGAATGGTAGGGATAGTTTTTCAATCAAAGCTTTCGAGGAAATTAACTAAATCATTTCAACTGACCTCTTTCCGCTTGTTGCAGGCAGTGAAGAGGAGCGTCTGGGCTGCTGTTGTTGGAGAGATGAAGTCCTCAAATACGTCTACGGGGACAGAGATTGGACATATGGTTAGCCAACCCGGGTGCACGATAATACTTTTGAATTGCAGGCATCAACTTTCTCTACTTACCAAACTTCATGCGGATGTACTCGTATGGATCCTCCTGCCACAGTTCCTCATCACTGTCTGTGTAACACATGAGGGGGAAGATCACATCCTGAATGATGCCCTGAAAAACACAAAAAGAGTCAGAATCGAGGAGTGATTAGTTTTTCATCAGTTGGCTGAAACGGTACATATTGGCAGCGCTTTAGTTTAATGCTTCTACTGGTGACAACCAGTCCATCAAAAATAAATTGTGTTTTACAATGTTGTTACTGCACAGCTACCATCCAATATGTGTCATAAAGATACGTAGACATGTTTTATTTGTACCTGGATGTGTGGTTTGAGGTTTCTCCACGTCAAAGCGTGCGCGATGCCCTGGTTGATGTAGTTGAGTGTCTGTTGGAGTACTCTGGGAGCCACGTATTGCTTTTCCTTGTACTGGTATAAGACTTTCAACAGCACCTAGTAGACAGAATTAATATATATCAATTAATTCCTTGCACACTTGTGAGTTACACTTCAAAAAGACACAGTTCAGTCTGACCGGAGTGCTACGGTCTACATTGAGTTCTTACCTGTTGAGCAGGAACTGCATATTCCTTGAGGAAAAGTTCAGCAAACTCTGCATACTCTTTTGTTGTGTTGCCTGGGCTTCCATACCTGCGAAGATAGTTTAATATAGCAAATGTTGAACATGTGTTTACATTTTACTAAAAAAGGTAAGAGAAAGATGATTGAATATTTACCTCTCAAACAAACGAGCCAAGATGTGAAGGGCCCACTTCTTACACTTCCACCATGGCAGCTCAGGTCGCTCATCTTCATCTATCTGCATCGTCTCCTGCACAGACCAAAAACAAACTTTGTTTTGTCTCACTGGTATAACTGAAATGTTTACATTTTAGAAAACAAATCATTTGTAAAGAGTAATTGGCAATATTGGTTCAGTGTGAATTAACTTTGGCTCCTTACCGGAGGCACATCTCTATCCACTACTGTCTTCAGGATCTCCATCCACTCCGTCAGGTTCTGCCTGTTGATGAGTTCCAGGGGGAGGTTGTACTGTGGAGATGAACAAGAAAGTATTTTTTAGGATAACTTTGTAAACCAAATATTTAGATTTGTCCACACCAAAAATGGGTCATCACAGATTTAATAAAATACTAAAAACCAGAGATTACGCAGACTTTGCTTTGTCGCACTGAACCAAACAATGGCGGCATAATGCCTTCCCAGTGTGCAATTCAGATAGCACGCCTGCATGCCAGGAGCAAAAGAGGCCTGATGTCTAACATGCCAGCGCCAACGACTAGTGTAAGGTACAACATACACATTGGGCTGCACCTTCACGGATCCCGTTATGTTCTGGTTGATCTTGTCCTTTGTGCAGAAGGACCTCATCGTCTCCCCACGTTCTTGTCATTCTGGTTTGATGCAGGTTAGTTCCCAACTGCTGCTAACAATTTTGTTTTTAAATCCCCCAATGGTTGGGGTGCAAATAACTGGCTCAAAACCTCACACCCGATCTGCCGCACATTTCCATTAAGACGTTGGCTCGGTGACCAACTTCGCTGCCGCCTCGGCAACGAAAAAACTCCCACTGTAGGTTATAATAACTTTGTTGATCAAACTTTAAGTAATTTATCAAGCAACACATTAGCAGACATTCTTCAATGTTCATATTTTCAGTTCTGTTTTCTATCATTGTATATTTAAAAATTTTGGGTTTTGGACTGTCAATCAATTTGAAGATTTTGCCTTTGGGCTACAGAACATACAGAACAAGCGAGACCGAATAACGACTTAACAATCCCGTCTTGAACAAGGCTGTCCAAGAGCGGCTACCATTTGAGCTAAACGGTTGAAAGGTTTTTTTAAGACAAATATTTATTAAGAAAAAGACAAACAGGTTGTTATTCTTCATTAAAGCCCCACGAGAGAAGATGCCATGAGCTGTAAAATTACCTGGAAGAGGGCATAGAGGATTTTGAAGATCTGTTTTTGTATGAGGACCGAGTCACTGGAGGGGTCAGGGATCAGCTGGATAAAGCGTTCTTTCAGCATGGGCATGAAGATGTGCATGGCAGCCACCAGAGGTTGACGCTCTTCTGGTTTCTTGTATCTATTTCACACACGGGTTACATCAGCCACACAAGCACAATGTTAACCCTACGTCACATGTTCTAATACAATGACAAAGTGAAGAACCCTGACATACTCATAGTTCTTGACGAGCTGGTAAAGACAGAGCAAGATGCCCAGCCATCCTGCACTGTTGTCTGACTGCAGGTAGAAGCCAATCTTGTCCACGATGGTCGTCCATTTGCCAGGGTAGTCATGCTTGATCATGTGGTGGATACATGTCGTCAACTGGACTCTGACAAGTTCAAAAGAAAATATTTTGATTGAGTGAAACGGCAACACTATATGTAGAGTAGAAAAGAGCGACTGGTAAGGAACATAGGTGGAAAAAACAAATCTGAGCTCCTCTCACTCTACTCAACCAGCAGGGTGTGTGGTTACCTGATGCGCTCGGGGGAGTGGATGATGGCCTCCACTATGTTGTCTCGAATGAACAGCCTGTCCTCATCAGGGATGTTATTGACGGGAGTCTCTGTGCCTGAACCGTCACCATCACTCCAGTGCTGCGTTATCATGTTCTTAAGGTAAATCACACCTAGACAGAGAGACCACCACAAGGATCAGTACATTCATATTACACACAAAAAAAAATCCCCCATCAGAGGGAAGACTGAAAGATTGTTGTTTAATATATTTGATTATGATTTATAGTTTTAAATAACATAACCAAAACTTCTGTAAATAATTTCACATCTGTACCATTTTATTATAAGACAAATTATTAAAATAGCCCTAATGGTGGCAGAGATACACCCTTTTTAGTTTGGGTATGACATTTTCGAGCAGAGGCCTAAAAATAGGTCTGTTTTATCAATGTTAAGGCTGGCGTGAAATGTTCCTCATGTGCAACTTATTGTATAAACCAAATGATTGATAGTCCTACATACTGCTGCTGCAGTTAGGTTGTACAGTATGCATGGAATTTTAAATCATGACTGTAAATTCTTCCATCTGTATTTCAGTAGTTTTGAATGTGGCACAAGGGTGTGAGCTGGGTTCACGTCTACAATGTGGGCCCCGCTGTGAGCTCTGTGGCTCGCAGGGGGAAGTGTCTGAGGGAGTGGAAAAGGGAGGGCTGGGAGGCCAACGTCAGACTGCTGACACAAATGTCTACACTGCTAGCGAGGCAATCATAATCCTGCCCATCAATGCTGACAGAGGATAAACCCCCTCCGTCTATGTCTACGACCACAGAACTACACTATCACCCTACACTGCAAAGCCACTAAGAATCGGTCGTATATATTAGAGCCATGGACAAGAAGAAAACTACTTCTAGCTGAATGAAACTGCTGCAGGTCAAATATGGTTGAAAATTAAATTAAACATAAAATGGGCCAATAATGAAGGTCAAACAGACTTCCGGCATGATAACAGTGGTAATCAAAATTCTGCTGTTCTGGGTCAGCATTCTCTAACATAACAGCTAAACAACTTGTGTTTGTTAACTTAAATAAACTTCAACTCCATCCCAAAAGCAGGAACATATCAAATTAATAGGGATTGAGACTGTTGTGAATTACCTATTTACAAAGACCTTAAAAGTAAACATTTAAAAAAAAAGTTTTTTAATAAAGCCAACATCTGCAAGGAGCATTTAAAACTAATCCAAACATGCATGTGAACCAAATGCCTTAAAGAGTAAGTTATATCTGATCATAACTTTTTATTAGCCCTCGTAGCTATGATTAATACATCATTTGTTTTCTTGGCATGATGAGTTTATAAAAAAAAAAAGGTCAAAGTCCTTTTTGCTATCACAAACACAATTGAGATGAATGGAATTAGAAGCCAAGAAGAAAAACCCACGTTTGGCAGCAAAGAGCTCAGAAGCAGAGATCTCAAAAACTCATGTAACATGCTGCCAACACAGATTCAAAAACAACTCAAACCCACATTCAATCGTGCTGTCTGTTATAAAACCACTTTGATGATTGCAATTGAGTATTTATTCACTGAAAATATGTAAAAGTGCCAATCAAATAAAATGATCAGAGTGACTGCTTTCACACAAAAACATTGTTTTTTAGGTTTGCGTCATTAGGCCAAAAAGAAGCTAAATGCATAACAATCCGACTGACTGCGTATTGATTAAGTACCAAAACAATTAAGTCAATGTACGTTTGAACGGAAGCCCTAAACGGACATGATTCAAACATGTACTTTAAAATATTTTGGGATAACAATATAATCAAGTTGTTGTCACAAGTAAACAAAGGGTTGTTTCCTCTCATTACTTAAAGGAGATCAGGAGTACAATGCCAGCATGCATGATGACGGCAGGCAAGCAGTCACTGGCAACTCCACGATCCAATCCGCTGACGCTTAAATTGTAGTGCACCCAAATACCGACACTCATAACTAATGCCTTAAACCCGATGTAGCTGACCATAAACTGTGAATAAGTCTGCATATAAAAAGATTGGTGGAATTTGAAGTTAATGGAAGGATACTTGTGTGACTTAGTCTGGTTTTCAAAATAAGCTGTTAACAAGGGTACATACAAAATACATATATGGAAGTAAGATTTTAAAAAGATTATATTCACAAGCAGTGCAAAACATTTTACCTGTACCCCATGTAAATTAATAAGAAAATACAATGAGGGAAATGTCATTATCCTTAGATTCTTGGTTGCCGGAAAATAAAAATGAATTGCATTATTTTGAAAAATTACTCACAATCTCTCTCCACAAAACAATAATTTGTTATCAATTTAAAAATGCCAACATTTCTACCATGAATTAGCTACTTTTCTTTTCAGATATGAAGTCATTTCTGTATGCATGTAGTGAGAGATGTCCTGAAATTATGAAGTAATGAGTTTTTATAGTGTTTAGAAATGTAGCCGTTAACAGTAAAAGTGTAACTTACTATGAAACATCTCTTTATTGATTTAGTGTTTGTATGTAGTCAGAGATGTCTCAACTCAAATGTATCAGTCAATCAGGAATTCTTTATTTTCCAGCAACACAAAAATCAAGACATTAACCTTACAATTTTATGGCATTTTCTTTTTAACGTATACAAGCAACATATTTTATTTATTTTTATATATATATATATATATATATATATATATATGTACTTCCATATACTTGCCATGTACTTCCTGCAACAACTTTCACTTTGAACACTTAACTTTCCCTTCCATGGCACCTTCCTCACAGAGCAGCATTTGACTGAAGCAACAAGCTATATTTAACCAATTCCACGTGTCCACCACTGCTCTTCAGCGAGGTACTTTAGCCACACAAAAAACACAAGTGCGAATCATGTAACATGGCTAAATTATCTTTTCGGAAACTATTATATAAGTTACCTGTTTAACTTGGGATCATGGAGAATATTCAGTCTATTTCTCATATAATGCAATTGGACAAAATCAGAGTCAGATGCATAATAAAGTGGTAAGTCAGTGCCATAGGTTCAACCCACATGACAGCACCACTGAAAATAGAACAGGACAATTACATTTTCTCAGCTAGTGTTATTTTGCGCCTCATTTTTTTTGTGTGCTTTATAGTTCTGAGCATGACAACAAGGTAAAGTATTCACCCAGCTTGACCAAAAATTATTTCTAGGTCTTAAAATCTTGTTTCGATGTGTTTAACAGGAAACATCTGGCTGCACCATAACCCTAATCTGCTTGTGTTTTCTGAATCTCCATCTCATCTTTAAGTCAAATCAGGTGACTGTAAAGATGTGCTGGTCCCGCTCCTTAAGATACCAGTAGATAGCAGGGAATATATCCATATTTTAAATGATTACTTTAAAGTGCAATCTTGAAGTTTTTATTTAAATGAATGTCCCTTAAGTCACAGTATCTTGCTGAAGGGGATAACAATGCTGCCACATTGTAGCACAATAGATATAAAAATTCTAAATAGCATTTAACGTGAATAAGATATGCAGAAGGGATTATATGTTCCATCTAGATGTATACTAGAGCATCACAAATCAAAGTAGAGACTCACCTGCTTGCCTGACGGGCAAATCCAGCTGATCAGACATGGTGACACGCAGCAGAGTGGAAACAAAGTTGACCTGGGTGTGACCCTGAAAATCAGAATTGAGAACAGCAGAATGTAAATCGGTCATAAGACACAGAAACAACATTAAGAATCCAATTGTTCATCCTGTTTAGTAGGTTTCATAATATTTTTGCATGAACCCTTGAGTTCAGTACATATGTTTAGCTTATGTGTCACACAATCACTATTGTTTTATATTTTGAAATTGATGACTAATCTTGTGCTTTGTTGCATTTTTACATTACGTTTTAAAATAAAAAATAAATGCCATGGGCTCCATCGCAAACCACCAGCACACCTCAAAACTGTTGTGTCTCAGGCATAAATAGATATCACATTAACAAGCTGTGGGCCAGAGCAGAGTTTTTTTTTTTATATATATACATTATCTGACATAAAATAAGATTTTCAGCCCATATAATGCTGGGTTATTGCATCCTTACAGAACTATAGCTGCAATTGGTTGGTTCCTGAGAAGATTTCAAGGAGATAAATGTGAGATGACCAACTATTATCACAATGCAGCTCAAGTCTATCAACATATTTTTAAACGTAATGCATCTCAACATCTTGTCAAGCCGTATCAATTTGTATCTGGCCATTTTCCATGAAAAACGAAGTCGGGGTTATGACTAAGCAAAGCACTGTATTTAGACATCATGCACGCCAACAGATTTACTCCATCCTCCTCCAGTAGACATGACTTTTTGTTCTGTACACAAGTTGGAAAATTCCAGCCTGCTGTGTAAGAATACTCTCCAAGCGATGCCATTCAAGTGAGCCACTACTATCAATGTATGTGTGGGTGGTAAACCAACCCAAGACAACTGCACTGCCAAAAATAAACATGTAGGAAGAGGGGAAAAAAAACTCAACACATGTGCTGTGAGAGGATTATTGTCACCTTACAGATTTTATTATATAATAATAAAATAGCTCGTAGTTTGTGATAACTGTCACACTGTTGATTCAGCGATAAAGAAAAAAGTGGAGCTTATTCACGGTACTGTGAATTGACTGTTCAATGTACAGACTCACAAAATATGGCTTCAAAACATTGCAAGGCATCTGACCAGCATGCACTTATTTTTCATTATTAATACACGTGATAAAAACTAAATCTGTGAGCTACAACAATAATTAGGGGGAAAATTACATGAAGCCGTCAATTTGTTATATTTAAGACTTCCATAATAACTGATATACATTTATTGGAAAACCATTAAAATAGTATTTTCTCCTCAACTATAATAGCATTATGTGTCAAGACGGAGCACCTCATCGCCTCAAGTTACAGTCAAAGTAAGACCAGTCTCAATCTCAGCCGTTGGAACCTGACCGAAAGGTAATTTATAAGTAACGTTACATAAGTCTACAGACGAAAACAAATGTTATAAACAATATAAAGTCTAGTGATTGGCCATGAACTGAAAATACTTTAAAAGCTGCTAACTCGGTTAACAGCGGCTCACGTGGAGCTCCGCTCACGTAAAACTACATTTATATGTATTTTGCGAAGCAGCTATGGAAGGCACCCATTACATAGAAAGTGCGGCTCTGGCAAGCAACAACGAAAAGTTGGTTCACGAAAATGTTATTGCGTTGTTGTATAATGTCATCATCACTCCGGGGCTTGTCACAGTGACACGTGAGCAGCAGCGATGTAGCGGCTCCTCGGCTAGCCAGCTAAGCTAGCTCGCTGACATTAGCCGCACAGCTAGGACTAACTATCCTGTGGTTAAATACGATAACTAGCACACACCCTGCGACTCAGGCCGCTTCCCTTGCTATTCACCACACCTGCCATCGTATTGTTGTGTCGTGTCAGCTCCGAAATTAGTCAAAATTACACTGAAACTGTGGGTGACGAGCTAATAATTACCTCCTCGGCGGATCTAGCTCGTTAGCATTAGCGACACAGCTGTCTCAGAAAGAAGCTAACGTTAGTTACTTGCACGTGAGTGTCATCGAAATAAAAACCCTATGTAATTTATACAAGTGGCACAACGCTGTTGACATGAGCGAGGGCACAATAGGAAGTGGTGTGGCCTCGTATCTCGCCCATGGTTCATGTCAGCAGCAGCAGCGGAGCCCTGTCTGCGTGATCGCACCATCTTGATGTTGTGAACGACCGAGGCCCAACCGAGGACCGCGCCACCACCTCCATCACCATTAGCGGCTAATCTCAACCTGTACCTCGTTCAGCTGTCTCTCCGCGGCCTCCCGTAGGTTGGGGTCCATCGTCCCCCGAAGGGCCTCGACCAAAGACTCAGGATCCATCACGAAAACTCTGTTTGCGGCTCGGATTTGTTATATTTCAGACGTCTATGAGCTCCCAGTCACTGCGCACATGGACGCACAGCTCTCCGGTTACCCGGCGCGAAAGGAAGCAGTGAATAAAGTACCCGGATAGATCAGCGCCAAATTTGTGCAACACGAACATCCGGTGGCGAAGGCGGAG
This sequence comes from Cottus gobio, assembly GCA_023566465.1. Lineage (NCBI taxonomy): Eukaryota > Metazoa > Chordata > Actinopteri > Perciformes > Cottidae > Cottus > Cottus gobio. The sequence continues at coordinate 17,822,302 of CM042224.1, read as the reverse complement.
CCTTGGGAGTTGTAGTTCCCACCATAACTTTGAGACAACTGGCCCAATGTCTTCAAAGAGAGATAGGGGAGGTGACCCCTCTGCTTGGTTGACCCTTATTCCAAAAAAGGAGAATATAATTTTCAGTATTCTTCAAACGATCACAACAGGCAACTGAAGATTATTTTAAAAAGTATGATACATTTTAATTTATGTCTCATCTGATCTTAAGCCATACAGAACTTGTAACAACAACACAATTGATCTTCAGCTACTTCAGAATGTATGATAGATTATAATAGTTGTGAAGTCCATAATTTTGTCTGTAAACCTCTGTCACTTTTGAGAAGCAGCACTATAGTTTTTGTTGAACCCATTGTTGATTAGTATAATAAAAAAAACCTGTTAATTACTGGATTACGTATAAATATGGCTTTAGTGGGAGAATTATTTTTTGCATCATGTTATTACATGCATGTTTATTGCATTAACATTTCCATTTTGAAAGCTCGTCAAGAGATCGAGGGGGACCTAACTTTGAATTGCTTACTTGAGCTGATGAGTATATGGTGGGAAGACAGCTCAAATTGACTAGTTCAAATTATGAAAATACACTGAACTAAACGCCATGTGGCGCCATCATCACGTCTCTCTCTGTTGCGCCACCACCACCGCGCATGTGTATGTGTGTGTGTGTGTGTGTGTGTGTGTGTGTGTGTGTGTGTGTGTGTGTGTGTGTGTGTGTGTGTGTGTGCGAGAGGCAGTGAGCGCACAGAGATTGACAGACATACAGCTGAGAGACAGACCTCCTCTGGTGCTGCGGACGAGGGACGAAATGTGGCTTCGAGACGAGCTTTTGAAATCCATCTGGCACGCGTTCACAGCGCTGGACGTGGATCAACGTGGAAAAGTGTCCAAATCGCAGTTAAAGGTGCGTTTCAGTTTTCTGTTCTTGTTTTGTTTGTTTCAAAGTTCAGACACCCCGGTGGATTAACACTCACACTTACTGTGTACTTTCATTTCATCCAGCAGTTTTATTACATTAAATGTAATAAAACTACAGACATGCTGTTGGTGGTTTAGTGACATACAGCGTGTTTCACTCACATGTGTACTTCAAACTTACTGTGTACTTCCTCTCAAACTGAATGTGTGCCTCATCTAAAACTTACTGTGTACTTCCTCTCAAACTTACTGTGTACTTCATCTCAAACTTACTGTGTTAATTGCTGATGTAATAGTTGACCACAGCGGTCAATGTGTAACTTTGGGCTATTTATTTGTGTGTGCTCCTGATACAATGATATCAGGAGCACACTATCATTTAGTCCAAGGAGTGAGACATCACCTTCAAGAACAGACGTAACGCTTGGCTAGTGATGCTTGTAAAATCAGCAAAATGTATTTGCATCAGCGGTTGGAAAATCTGAAAACTGTGAGACTGATCCTGAGCTTCATGTTTAACTTAACCTTTACTTAAACTTTAACCCATACGTATATTAATTTGTATAACTGTATAGTAGTGTGTTTTGACTTACTATATACACCTCACCTGTATGTCTTATATTTAATTCCCATACATATTGTGTTTCTTTAGGTGCTGTCCCACAACCTTTGCACAGTGATGAAGATCCCTCATGACCCTGTGGCCCTTGAAGAGCATTTCAAGGATGACAATAAAGGGCCTGTGTCCAACCAGGGCTACATGCCTTACCTCAACAGGTTTATTCTAGACAAGGTTGGGACAAATATGTGGAATAGTAGAAGAATGAGAGAGTACTGTGTTTTTATTCCAGTCAACATACTATCAAGTGCAAAAATTATAACACAGGCTGGGTATATTGTTTATACTAGTATCGGTTATACTAATACCAAAGCAGTGTAGTTTTAATGAATCCTTTCTTCTGCCCTCACTATGTGTGTGTGGGTGCACAGCTTTGCAGCAATCTAAACACACTTCCACTAAAGGTTTGAAGATTGAAGTTGGCCTTGGATGTCTTCACAACAGTTTTGGGCAATAGTGATTATAAATCAGAAAAAGATGAGATTCTATGAACAAGAGCCAAAACCAAAGATAGTGTAAATATTGATTAGTACAGTAACAGAGGAACTGCATGTAAGAGTAGCTGACAATTAATGAGTTGTCAGCTACATTGTACCTCGATTTGTATCGAGAGTAAAAGGGAAATGAGGAAAATACACAACACTGAAACCCAACAGTAAATTAAGTTGCTTAGAAAGTTATATAGCACATTAGCTTACTGTTAGTCAGTTAGTATAGTGGTTAGCTGGGTTAGCAATAAACTGACTGCAGGAAAAACTAAAACAAATCCCCAATCATGATAAAAGAAAAAAGTGACCACAGATCTCGAACAGGGACATTCACATAAAAGATGCCTATTGTCTAATCAACACACGGTTGAATAGTAACCGTGTATAACTTCAGAAAACTATCCGATCAAAGAATAAGTAAACAAAATTACAAATCTGATCACATTAAATGCTAGTTTTTGGTACTTGACTCTTTTCTATATATGGCCACTGAAACCTTTGCGTCACCGCTAAGAAGTAATGATAGCCGTGAAAGCCGAGTAGTACCAAAGCTCGATGCTAAATGTCACTCTTTGCCATGAGTCAAATACGTTGAAATGTCTGCAACTTAAACTTACTTAGACAGATACACAAAAAATGAACATTTGAGAATATAAGCGCTGTCCCACACTCTTTTGAAGAGTGTGTGACACAGATGAGGATGACTAATCATGACCTGTTTTCCAGGAGAGGGGAACTGGCTACAACCAATTCTCTGTTGTACCCACAGGAACAATGGGTTTTGTCTAATAATTTATTCATTTGTATAATGATGATATAATGTATGTTGAATAATGAACATTTAGGTAAAATGGGCAGCATCCTCATACACACTTTGCAAAAAGAGGCATTGTTGTCTCTTATGGAGGTTTTACTCTGTAGCTTAGAAGCACAGAACTCTGCAGACATTTCTGTTGAAGTCTCATGTCAGTTAGAAAACTGCTTGAGTTTCACTCTTTCTACTTGGAAGCTGTTTTCTTGCCTTTCTCTTGTGGGCTCTGACTTGAATAAAAATGAGGCATTTAATTACATCAGGTTTGTACCTCACATCCTGCAGACTGGAGGATTTGAAAGGAGACAAACACTGGCCTCCTGCTTAGCATTTGTAAACACGCTGCCCTCACTGGGGCTGACCAGTTTGACTTTGACTGAATGGTGCATTTTGTTCCCAGGTGCAGGAGGAATTTGATGTGTTGGAGTTCAACAAGATGTGCTGGACACTGTGTTACAAGAAACATATCTGCGCTCAACCTCTCCTCATCTCAGATGACGATGCTTTCAAAGTTTGGTGCATTTTCAACTTTCTGTCAGAAGACAAATACCCACTCGTCATCGTTACTGAAGAGGTGAGGAAGATCCTGATATTAGTTTTCTGTGGGGTTCCATGGTTTCAAAGCTCTTTCATTGTCCATCTCCTTTGTTTCCGTAGTGTAGTGGTTATCACGTTCGCCTTACACGCGAAAGGTCCCCTGTTCGAAACTGGGCGGAAACACTGTTCTTAATTATGGGGCGACCGTGGCTCAGTGGTTAGCGGGTCGGTCTTTCAATCGGAGGGTCGGTGGTTCGATCCCCGGCTCCGGCAGTGTGTGTCGTTGTGTCCTTGAGCAAGACACTTAACCCTTAGTTGCTCCCCGGGCACTTCACGAGGCTGCCCACTGCTCCTTAATACTAAGGATGGGTTAAAATGCAGAGAATAAATTTCCCCACTGTGGGACTAATAAGGGATTATTTCTTCTTTCTTTCTTTTTCTTAGATTGAGTACTTCCTGCGCAAGCTGATGGAGGCGATGGGGAGCGGATGGAGTGAGGAGAAGTTTGCTGATTACAAGCCGCATCTGAACACAAAGAACAACTGCCTGACTGCCTGGGAGCTCATTGAACTAGTGGGGATAAGGTACTTCAGCAAGGGCATGAACCAGCAGACCCTGTCCATGGGCATCACTGAGGTCTTCCAGGAACTCATTCTGGATGTGCTCAAGCAGGTCAGACAAGATATTGATCTTAGGTGTCCTCTGTGCACAGGCAGCCCATAACGCGTTTAGTACATCACAGTGATTACGGCACAACAATGAGGCAACTCAAGCATCTTCTGTTTACGTCCACACTGTTTCCAAGGGATACATGATGAAAAAGGGTCACAAAAGGAAGAACTGGACAGAGCGCTGGTTTGTCCTGCGACCCAACGCACTGTCGTACTACGTCTGTGAGGACCTTGTGGAGAAGAAAGGAGACGTCATTGTGGACCGAACCTGCTGTGTGGAGGTGTGTTGTTAACTTTAGTATATGCGTATACATAATATCTAAGTAATGCTGTTAGGCTGTATTGAAGAAATCATTTTTAAGTGACTTGAAGGATTTGATTTTGTTCAGAAATAGAATTAGCATTGTCCAAACAGCAGGGACTTTATGTACAATGTGCCTGCAGTGCCATAATATATCATTGTTTTTCTCTCCTCCAGTCTTTGCCGGATAAAGAAGGGAAGAAGTGCTTGTTCATTATCAAGTGCACTGATAAAAGCTTTGAGATTAGTGCATCAGATAAGAAGAAGAAGCAAGAATGGCTTCAAGGTACTGAGTAGTCATCTTCCTCTTCTCTGTCACTGCCTCGTCATCGTCATCTCTTTATTTCCTCTTCTTTGCCGCTTGTATTTCTGAATGTCGTACTGTCTCAATCTCGCCCCGTGTCGCGGTAGCTATTCAAACATGCATCCAGCTGCTGAGGTTGGGGCTGTCGTCTCCTCACCGCGAAGCCCGGCTGAGGCGCAGGGAGCTGCGGCAGAAGCAGCAGGCGGAGGAAGACGACCTGGCAGAGAAGATGAAGCAGCTCCAGGTGGCCAATGAGAACAAACAGAGACAGCTGGAGGATATGAAGAAGGTACTGGTCCATGCTCAACATCTGGATCCAGAAAGCATTTTCACAACTCGATTGTTACTCAGGAGTCCTTTTCAAGTCACGGTGGCCGCAGTGAACACTTGTTTCAGACAGTAACAATCTTTTCTCTATGAGAGGAAGCTCCTCCTTCATATTAATATCTGATAGATAGTTGTTTGTTAAAGCGAGCGCGGAGAAAACATTTTGACCCTCACAAAGGGATTATAGTACTCCTATTTGGGCCAATCATTCAAATTGTATTATATTCTGTAAGCACATAACAGTGAAATCTAAAAACTCTACAAACTACTGCTTCAAAAATGATGGTCTAAATCTGAGGTTTTGTCTACTTCCATTTTATTTTCACATATTTTTTGTCTTCAAATGTTTGTTTAGGTTATCATAAGACAACAACACATGATGCAGCAGAACATTCACTGTAAAAAGGGAAGCAAAACCTGCTATGCAAACAAATGATATATCAGTCGGAGACACCTGGAGAGGGCCAGGCGTATGAACTCAATTGTGTCAGAGCTGCAGCAGTTTATTGATGGCCGCTCACTTCTCTTTTTACACTGCCAGATGGCCTTTCCTCAAATATCAAATATCAAACACATACACCCACTTACTGATTATATAGAAAGTCACATTATATTTTTGTTTATATGGATATTTTACTAAGTGCACCTTAGTGTTACCAAGTAAAGTGTTATATAACAGATTACAAGGATTAATAAAAGTTGCACACTGTACCTCTTCAATAAGGGTTCCCCTTGTAGCGGCTTTCCCTAAAGCAGTTTACTAACATATCATTTCTCTTTTGTGCTTCACAGAAAATAGAAGAGGCTGCAGCTAAATCAGCAGTGGAGGAGCACATGAGGAAGCAGACTCAGTTAGACCTGCAGGATCGCTACAGAATGGACCTGGAGAGAGAAAAACTGGTAATCACAGTGCCGGAGTCTGCCTCCCACAACGCTGCTCCTTTGTCCCAATCACGTGGGCTGTTGACACTGCACATGTGGTGACACGTGGTCTTTAGAAAGTTGAGAGAAAACTGAGTAAACTGGTAAACTGAGACTGTCTTGTCTATTTTCTGATACAGTAACTGTCTGTGGCTCTATCTTTACAGGAAACACAAGCTAAAAATGTAAAATGATATAGCCCATGATGTTGAGTCATCTTTTGTCTGAGTGTCACATGGACTAAACGCATTAATCATCCCCTTACACCAGTGACTAAACAGACAAATGCCTTTATAAGATTTATTTTTTTATTATTGTATTCTCAGATGAGCATCATTGCAGCAACACATAAGCGGATGTAGATGAAGCCATAATGAAGCACATGGCACAATACAGCACTAAAAAGATTTACAGTTGATATGTAGATAATTCAAGAGTCTAGTGTGTAAGAAAGTAGAACTGCATGTGTGTGTGTTGACTCGATCAGGTGCGTCAGCACATGGAGGAGCAGGTGGCTCAGAAATCCTGTGAGCTGGAGCAGTACCTGCAGCGCGTCCGGGAGCTGGAGGACATGTACCACCGGCTGGAGGAGGCCTTAGAGGACGAGAGGCAGGCCAAGCAGGACGAGGAGGCCATGCGCAAGCTGCAGGCCAGGTCTCAGATACACACACAAACACACACACACACACACACACACACACACACATTGGGCAGTGGATACATACAGGAAGTAAAAAAAAAAAAAGTATTTAACCCTAGAACACTAACGTTAAAAATAGTCACACTAACACTAACGTAAATATAAAATACCTGATAAAAAATACTTCTCATCAAAATATGTTAAAATACAACTATACAAGGAAAATTGAAGTCCTTTTCTATTATTTTAACCTATAGAATTTCTCATAAAATGAAAAACAGGTATCATGTGGGGACCGTGAAAAAAGGCTGAAAATCGTGTGAAAAATTAGGAAATCGTCAATAAAACACAATTAAAAACATAAATAATGGAGCTATGAAGTTGTTATTTGGTCCACATGTTCCTGGGACACGTGAGCCTTGTCCTGTGAAGGAAAAGTCACATGTCAATGTAAAAACCCATCTGAATTTTTTTTACCCTCTAAAACTAACGTCGGGAGAAAATCACCCGAACACCTGCCTGTTGAAAAAAACAGGGATCGGAGCGAGAGACACGCCCACTTTCAATAACGTCAGTGAGAAGCAGGAAGCTACACAAGGACCCGTGCAACTCAGAAAAAAGCAACACAATGAAAATAACGTAAACATAATTGCTCGGGTGAAAATCACCCAACGTTAGTGTTCTAGGGTTAAAGTACAAGATCATTTTTAAACCAAAAGGTTGCATGTTGGACTATGAAGTGACAGAAAAGCTGAGAGAAATGAATACAATGATAAATGATCATTATTGGTTTATTTTTAATCCAATCCGCACAATTTCTTAAATTGTTTTTGGTAAAGACAAAAACAGGGAAACCTGACCGATACACTACTATGAAGTTCAGTAAACAACATCACAAATACACAACCTTAAAAAATAACACTTTCTCTACAAATATAAACATGGTGGCCTACAGCTGTTTACTCCAGCTGCAGGCTGCTAATGAGTGAAACATCCTCACAGCAAACAGAGTAGTCATGCCTGTATTTCTGTGTATATTTTGCATGTATGAACTGACAAGCTGTAACCCACGGCTCCAGCTCCTCATTTCTCTTTGTTGAGATTTGGGCTTAAGTGGGTAAAGTAGAGCCCAAGTTCAGGCAGCGTTGCTGTGTTTTCCATCACAGGCTGCTGGAGGAGGAGGCAGAAAAGAGGGCAGAGCTGGAGCAGCTCCACCTGCAGCAGCAGAGGGTGCTGTCTCAGACTGAGGCCGAGAAGCAGGAGCTGGTGGCCGAGCAGCTGGCCAAGGAGAGAGACCTGCAGGCAGCCATGCTGCAGCTGGAGAGTCTGGAGAGTGAGCGGCACGGAGCAGTGGAGCAGTACGAGGTCAGCTCACACATGTGGAGCTTCACACTGACCTGAAAACCCCGGCAGAGGCTTTATTTATCTGGGGTGGAAATAGTTTGATTATTGTTTTCAATTAGCAGTAGGCCCTTTAATACAACTACTATTTTTTTTATATGATCTGATTCCATCTATTTTTTTTTCCTTCTTTATGTTTTACAGAAGATGTCCAGGAAGCTTGAAAGAGCAGCGAACAAGACCAAGACTTGGAAGGACAAGGTGGCCAAACATGAGGGGCTGGTGCGTCTCATCCAGCCAGGTTAGAGGGACATTGATAGTTTTCTAAATCAACATTACACAGATGTATCTGACCGGCATCTAACAACTCTGTACTTTAAGTTCACGGAAACGAGGCTTCTTGATGTGTTTTTTGCACTATTTAGATACTATGGTTCTACAATATGAATCAAGGCCTAATTTACAAAAACAGCTTCAAAGCGAATGTGCAGCGAGGTACACTATATGACCAGATGTTTGGTAAAGGCTCTTCAACATGACAATGCTCCCCTGCACAAAGCGAGGTCCTTAAGCAAATGTTTATTCCCAGTTTGGTGTGGAAGAACTTGACTGGTCCGTACAGAACCCCGACCTCAACACCATTCAACACGTTTAGGGGGAACTGGTCCACTGGGCCTCAACGACCACCATCAGTGGTCGACCTCACTCACGCTCATATGCAACCATGTCCCTTAATGTTGTAGAAAGCCTTCCCAGGAAAGTGGAGGTTGTTATAGCAGCAGCTTAATGCCCTTGGTTTTGGAATGAGTTCTGCAAAAAATAAATATGTGCATTATGTGCAGGTAATCTTTTGACCATATAGAGTAATTTACAGCCTAAGAGTGTGGAGAACCCAAGAGTTTACACAACCAGTCACGCAAAGACAAAGACATGACAATGTTCTTCTTTCTGAACAGTTTATTATTAATGCACACATTAAGTATCAGTACAACAAAATATCAAATTTGTGATTTGTCTCATTCCATCATGTTAAAAGGCCTCCTCTTTTAACCTGGTCTTTTAGGCCATAAAGGACCTCAGAGGATCACTAACTGGGGTCCGGCTTCATTCACCGACGCCGAGCTGGAGCTGAGGAAGAAGTCGTGGCAGGAGAGTAAGAACCAGGGGGCTCAGGCTCAGTGAAGTCTCTGGACGGTCACATTCTGGATCTGAAGAGGGTTGATAACATGAACTTACTGAGCCACGTGATTTGATTTGGGTTTCTTTTAAAAGAGCAGCTGCGATTAACTCGGTAACACAAATTCACATTAAAAAAACAAAGTAGTTAATAAAATAATCTTAAATCATGGCTGACAGAGTTCATCTGGAGATTCTGCAGATTCTGATTAATTCCTATAGATGGTGACCATCGGCCATCAGTGGAATTTTAACTGAGATTATATTAGGGAAAAAAAAACTTTATTTTGTTTAGTTTTTTATTTTTAGTTATATTATTTTCTAATTTTAGCCCAACTTTTCTTTACTTCCTGTGTTAATTCAACTACTTTGCAGTATAACAGAAGATTAATTTCCCCTCTGGCTTGGTTTATTAGCAAAAGTTGAGTCCGTTAAAGTCATTACTAAGATGATAAAAAAATAAAACACCACCTATTCTTAATGAGAGTAGATCGCTGTTTTCATTTCAAAGGTCCAGGCACCTAAATGTGTCAGCATACAGCAGGCTTCCCCCTTTTTCTTTACTTTTTTTGGATGGTTAATTCAAGACCTTTCTTCCATCACGACTCTTCTACAGTTTGACGAAGAGTGTCCACCAGGTGTCGCCATATGAACAGGATCCTCAGTGAATTAAACCCCAACACACTGACATTTGCAGTCTTTTTTGTTTAATTCCACCACATCAGCTACATTTTGAAGATGCTTGAGGAGCGCCAGTGTGTCTCTACCACTGGGCCGAGGAAGGTCCCACCAGCCATGTTGAGGAGATGGAAGTCTTGTGTTATTTTGGCCTCTAAACACTCTCAACCTCCCCACTATGTAAGTGACCCTTACATATACATATTTCACTTTTTAAAAAGGCAAGTGGACTTTTGGTTCTAGCAAATTAGTTGGGGAATATTTTCAGTCAATGATAAGTCTATGGCCCAGAGGACTTTGTGGACACGGACAACAGGTATTTTGTATTGTTGACCGATCTGATTTGCCAGATGGGTATCAGCCATACTCCATGGTCAAGCCACATTTAATATAGTTTTTTGTTTTCCACAATCTGTTACATTCATTCAGTCAGTTCTTAGTGCCATAGCAATACCTGTCTTTGCCAATGACTTCCACACAGTGAGGTATACATATTCTAAACTTGGGGGAATTGGCAATTTGAGTCAAGGCATTGGAATCAGTGTCCCTATTCACCTGCTGCCTGTTTGTATGCCAGGTCTGTATGTTGTTCAGCATGACTTCATTGTTCCAGTTATTTCAAAACAAGTCAAGTCGCATTTGATGCACATGACTTGCAGCAGCGACGGCTCCGTTCTGCTGCGTCTGTGTCAAAACAAATCAGTGTGTGCAACAAAGGCCCACTGTTCCCTCCAGTATACCTCACCTTTGTCTTCTTTTCCACCCTCATGTTTCAGTGAAAAAAGAGACACCGTTACAGGAACCGTGTAACTGGGTGAAACTATCAGCTGTAGGTACTTGTTTGTCTCGTGTCTGCACAATGAGTGTCTTTACTTTCTGATGTAAAAACTCTCAATCTTATTTTTTTTGGAAGGAAAAAAACAGTTCATGTTGAGTTCAGAGTTGTCAGAGCAGGATATTGAGATAAGAACCTGCATTCATACACTGATCTAAGAGTCAGCACCATGCAGATCTCTTTTTACTTTAGGCCACTGATAAGATCAGAAATAGAGACCGACTACAGGCATCTCTAGGCAAATACTGTAAATATGAATGTTTTTTTACCTCCATAAAAGATCCACATTGCTTCTCCTTTTATGGACGTGTTTGTTCACATGATTTACAGTTCTTTAACATTTCACACAATAAAAACTGATCTGAACTGATTCAAATAGATTAGAACAATCTGTTAATGCTTGATATTTGTCTTTAATTGTTCATCTGATGTATAATAAATAGATTTGCTGTTCACATTTCTTCGATTGAAGATATTTATATCCCAGAATCTGAGAAAACTTTTTTTTCCTTTTATGAAGACTATATTCTCAGAATTGAGAGTTTCAAATCTCCGTAGCTAAATTGCACAAGCCCCTCGGCATTCCAAAAATAAGCTTATCTCACCCTCGCCCCATGTGTCCAAAAAGTACCCTAATGTCCATAACCAATTCATCTGATTCCTGTCCAAAATATCCTCATCGAAACTGATTTGAAACAGGACATTTTTGGGTGGATCGTGTGCTGGTGGAAGAATGTCTGGCAGAATCCTGTTTTTCGGGGGTTAGATGACTTCCCACAGTGACTTCCCACAGTGACGTCCCAGCCCCGAGAATTTAACATGGTCAAATGGACTCTGGGCTTTGCTGCACAGAGAAACTGTGGGTCACTTAAAATGGCATCAGGGCCTCAGACAAATATCTCGAAGGAAGCAGACATTAACGCAAACTTTAGAAACCCCTAAAGCCATGAATCAAATGTGTAACTCGTGATGAGAGGGCGGCGTCCCAATAAGATCGTCTGGAGCTCGGTTGATTCATGCATTTGATCATCTCCCACTAGACCCCCATGTGCTGCAGGCAGCTGACATCATCCTGATTTCGAGGGTGGGACTCGATGACGTGTGTCGAGACAGTGAGATCAGTGTTTGGAGTTGTTTTCAGGGGCACCCAGGAAATAGAAACTGCTAAATAGTTCACATTCATTGCAACCACGTAGCTACATGGATAATAGGATTTGGAGGACCAATAAAAATAAATCTGTATCATCTGTCACTGGAGTATTTTTGGGGACTGTGGAAAGGCCAATCAGCTTATTCTTTTAAGCTGTTTTCTTGAACACGAGGCATTTACTGCAGTTGTGCATGGAGCGTATGGGATCCAAAAACCTACAGATATGTGCAATCTTTCCATAATAAACTCAGGAAACATTTAGCCACACAATGATAAATAAAAGATGCGTTCTTCTGTAATTTGCCTTAAACTTCAGAGAAGAAATCACTTGCGTAGGCAGTCAAGTAGCCTAACAGACGTCATGCTTATGCAACAGCAGTTAGTTGGCTTAGTTGTTTTCATGAATCTGGTTTGATCCAGTCAGAGAAACGCAGCTATGTGGAGTCAATGATTGAGTAAAATGTCTGTAGAGTATTTCTGGCTTTGGAGGAAATGATTCCTATCATACCACTACATAACTTCCGCTGACCCCTCTGTTCATGGGCAGAGGTCCTAATCTCCGTGCCCAAAGCACAAGGCTAAATATGGAGAGGACTGCCAGAGGTTCTGCCCAGATGCTCTGCACCTGCTGCCAGTCCAAGCCAGCTGAGAGCTCGTACTGAGGGACAAACACAATCTCCCTCCCCAAAAAGCTCTCTCTGCTCTTCTTCAGGACTTCCTCTCAGAGACAAACTCCCTTTGGACCACAGGAGTCCTGTTTAGAGCTGCGAATCAGGCATCACAGTGCCTGAGCTGGGGCTGTTGCCCAGTCAGCACCGTCTGTTGTTGGCTCTTTGCAAAAAAATAAATAAATAAGTGTTGAAGCGGTATCTGATTACCTTTCATTGAGAGGAAATCTTCAATAAAGATAAGGTGTTCATAACAAGCCAGGAAGACGTGACAATTCTTATGACTCATTGTGATGCTGCAGCTTTGCTTTTGGCTCAGTGTCAGCAGTCTAATATATTCACAATAAAAATGCATAGTTTAGCTTATTAGTATGCTAACATTGGATGTATGCAATATTGCATATTCAACACAACTTTAGGTATCAACAACTTTATTAGAATTCACCCTAAAGGAACAGGAATGTCAGGACCAACTTTTCTAAAGAGACATTTACGTGTCCAGCAAACATGCATGTGCAGGCCTACTGTGGCCAGTGTTGGCTGGGGCTGGTTAATAAACTGTCTTTACTTCACAGGTTAAAGAGGAGCACTTGAATGCAACATTTTTGGGGTATCTGAAGGCTTGACCATCTCCCATTGGGAGAATCGGCTCAGGTTCAGCCTGGCCTTCAGGGGACAAAGGTAATACAAAATGTATTCAAAAAGGTATTAACACACTTAAACAAGAACACAAGCAACGGGTAGTTTCAAGTATGTTTGGTTTATTTCAAAATATTAGTATCATCACAAAACATGGTACAAAGATACAATAACAAAAACGCCTCCGACATCTTTGAGTAGATTCATTTGCATTTATTTTTTAATGAAACTATCGGTTGCACAAACAGAACAGACAAGAGGAGGATCTCTGAAAATCATCACAATGTCCAATGATATATTTAATTACTTCCTTAAAAGCCCTTAAAAGACACAGAGCCTTCCTGGACAATCTGAACAACAACAACAACAAAATAATTGTCTCCATTTCCTTTTCAGAATCACAAACGGGAAACAGGCCACTCAGGTTTTTGCACCAGTAACGACACATAAAAAAGACTTGTTGGTCACATTAGAATTAAGGTTAGAAAGGTATACTTATGTTCGGTACATCATACAGTATATAAAATGAAATATCACACATGTATTTACAGAAAAGAAAACAAAGCCACCACACTTACACAGTTACTTTTAATACAAAATAATAATTTACATTACATGAGACATATGTTATCCAGAAGTCAATAAAACATTCAACAAAATAGAGAAAACATCACGTATTTAAATAGAAAAATGTCAGGTAACTCTTTTTGAACTCACTGTGCAAATTCTTTTCATGTAATCTGTCTGGAGGAAATGTATGTACATTGTAAAGTAATGCCTTTAGCCTCGCTGTCTGCATCTGTTAGAAATGTATATTCGATAAGGAGCGCATACTTTAGAGCTTAGTGCAAAGAAATTGCTTTTGAATGTTGTGCATTATAATCTCTGAGTTTTTGGCGGTTCATACGTTTCTTTAAGCAGCAATAACCTTTTCCTCGTAGTAAAATATCCGATAGAAATAATTTTATAGGCTATTTTCTACATTTTTTAAGTCTATAATTGAACCCACAGTTTGGCCAGTGATATTGCTTTGATGTATTTACAGCTTAAGTAGCATAGCATTTCCTTGGAAGTGCAGTCACCTCAAACATCAGCTTATCTTCACTTCATCCCCGTTGGAGGGGTGGAGGAGGGAGCTAACAGCAGAGACGAATATGTTTGATCGACTCCAACTGAAGCAGAGAGACGGCAGCCGAACAGCTGCTATGTAACAACAGGCAGAGAGGTGGAAGATCAGTATTCGTTCCCCACTAGCAGGCACTTTGTTCACTGTGGTCCCCGAATTAAAAGGCCGAGTCGAGCGGGTGTCACGTCTCTGCTCGCAGCCACCTCTTATGTTCACGATGCTCAGGCTCCGAGCTTCACTGCTCAGGCATCCGAGATGCAGTTCTGGATCTTGTCCATCCACAGCTGAGCGCTGGGAGCGTCGGAAGCGCAGAAGTTGTATACTCGCTTGCTGGTCTTCAGCTACAAAGGTATCAGACAACGAGTGTTAAATGTGGACCAGAGGGACAGAACAGACTTGAATGTGCAACACAATAAAACGTTAAACTCCTTTTCTGTCCTCCACACTGACACCAACGTTCATCTTTGCTCCCCTATCTTTATGCATCAGGTCAATGTTAATAAATGCTAATAGTTCAATATTTAACTAAAAGGGTAAACTCAGTAGAGAGCAGATCTCTGCCAGGTCTGTCTGCAACGACCACTGTGGTATTGTGTGATTTAATGAGTGCGACCCACAATTGGCTCACCACCGCCTTGAACTTCATTCAAACTCAAAACAAGAAGGCAATGACTGCAGGCTACCGGCTCAAAGTCCTCATATTTATCAAAATATACACTTGCAATAATAAACTTCATAGAGTCTTGCTAAAAACTAAATTAAACTCACTAAACTGTCTGCCAGCTTAGCAGGTGCTGAGATGCTGGGAGAGTTTCCATTAGCTGTTAGCCAAACACGGCGTTCAAAACAATAAAAGGAGCTGCGACGCATCCTTGAGGTCCTTGAACATGCAGCCAGAACTGACCGCCTAAATCATGATGCAGTTTGCTGCAGCACAGTGCGAGATTAGAAGAGGCGCTCGCTCACTCACTCGCTCGCTCACTCACTCACTCACTCGACCGGTCGCATTAACCTCCTGGCGGCGATAAGAACAATAATGATGGCACAATAATTGTTGACTTAGTCTTCACGCATTGTATTGTTTACGTCCCTTCTCCACCAGTCAGTTCTGCTAATCAACATGATTCAAAAAATGTTGATAAGATGCTGTGCTGCATACCGCAATTTCAACAAATAAAGTACAGCCACAAATATCAGACGCCACATGCTTGAAAAACAACTACAATCAGCAAAATAACTCTCCTGAAGACTGGAAATGTGGCTGCTGAGGAATAGATGCTCAGCGGCATCCAGTAAACATTTGGGTTAACTTGTACTCACGTCAAAGAAGGCCTTTTCACTGATGTGTTTGGGCGCTCCTATAGTGGGCGCGGTGATCATTACAGACTCCACCTCTGCCAGATCGATATGGCCTCTGCAGTTGGTGTCCTCCCCGGTGTCGTAGTACCTCATCTGTGAAGATGTGAGCGTTAGTCTGCAGCCCGTCTCTCAGGTGAGGGTTCAGTCTCTCCTTCACATGAATGTGGTGCGGCTTGGCTCACCTGGTGTTTCGTTATGTCCAACACAAACCAGCGAGGTTTCCAGCCCTTCAGCAGCGCTCCACGTTTATACAGGATCCCCTCGTAAGACCTGAAGAATAACACACGGTGAGATGCAAGTGCATCTAGGCTGGATTATGTCTCTGTACCGTATGCATGTTTAAAGTTTGGATTTGAGTTTGTTGTAGGGTTGGATGTTAGCAGCGATCAGCCTGCTCCCATTTATGAGAAGCAGGCAGGAGAAACGATCACAGGAGCAATGCCATGTGGACAAGGGCAGAAGCAAAACGTTATTTAGCCACCCAATAGAAAAGAAAATCTATATTGTTATTCTGTCAAAGGATTGGTTGGATAGATACTTCATACAATCCCACAAAAAAATACTAAATAGTATTCGTATTTATTTTTTCAAGTTCAATAGAGCTGATCCCAGTATTGGTTGTGTAGAAAGCACAACACAATGAACAACACAAAACCTGATTTATGTTCAACAACTCCATCACTTTATGTTCCCGTTGTGTAAAGAGAGTTTAGACAAAAATAGAACAAAATATACAAGTTGTCAGCATCAATAAGACAGCTAAGGGAGTAAACTTGATTACGTATTATTTAATAATTTAGAGAATCATATGATTTATATGACAGTGGTTCTAAGCTTTAAAATATGTATTGACTATTACGTATTTCTGATACAATAACTGTATTTTAGTAGATTTAATAATTTATTTTCCAACTCGGGAAAAACTCTAGATATCAGAGCCAAGAGACTGTACTTTAACCTCGCGGTAATTGCAAAATTACACACCCAGAGTTTAACAGAGTACAGACAATTCTCACAAACATTGCACACACACATACCACAGCGATGACCCATCTTCCAAAACTGAACTGGCCCCTCGGCAGCAGTTTTAAGGGAATTAAATGTGGACTTCTTATTTGTTCCAGGACTCAGGAAGTTCACGACCCACCTGTTCTCCTCGCTCTTGGGGGTGAACTGGTTGTAAAGTGTTGCGGCGCGGCGGTTGATCCCATTGGCCGTGGACGTGCTGCGGTCCTCGCCCAGAGCGCTGTCTGGCAGGTGCAGCATGGAGCGCCGCTGGAAAGCCTGCATGCTGGACGTGGGAATGAGGCCTGAGATGGACACCACGGACTGTTTACGGAGCTGCAAACACACAAAATGAAAAGTGGGAAAAACGTTTTACACAATTCAACAACTGCGATTTGTTGTTTCTGTTATAATTAATACAACACAACACGCACATTTCCTTCTTGGGCGAGGTCTTCCTGAATGCTGAGTCGGACTCTCTCCAGAGTTGTCTGCCATTTCTCAGTGGCCTGGTTTAGCTCCCCTTCCAGCTTCCCGATGTCCTGCAGCACCAATAACAGCCAGGGAAAACCACAAATGTTGACATATGATACGAGAACAAAGGGGATGAAACTTCAGATGAACATTTTGGAAATGACTCTTACAGTAAGAAGTTTGGTGATGGCGTCCGGCTGGGCGCGGCTCACGCTGCTGTAACACGGCCACACGATTCTCCTCTTACTGTTGGAGAGAGTGTGCACCTCCTCTGAGCTGTCCGACCTTGCAGACATCATCCCCCAGTCGTAACACGGCCCCGTGGACAGAGTCTCATCTGTGAAGTAGTCCCATTTGTTCAGGCTGGGGATGCTGATCGACGGCTTCAGGATCCCCTACGAAACACGAAGGTTGGAATCCATTATGCAAAATACTGTGGAAAAAAGGTAACATTTATGCAGATGGATTTCTTGTTGAGGATAACCCACAACTTGCCCACAACTTGTGAGTCTTGCAGAGAGCTTCTTGTTAAGTCTGTGGTAGTTTTGCACGTAGAGGTCTCGCGACAGACCGGTATTATTGAGATATTTAAAAAATATTAGTGACATGTTAATGATACACATGATAATTTTATGTAAATGATCCCTGCACCATGTAAAAACATGGTTACGGAGTCTCACTCCACCTCCATCTTCCCTACACTCTAACTTTGGTTATAATTATTTTGCCAAAAAAGAAACAAAAACCTCAATATATCAAATTAAAGTTATTATTACATTTTCCCCCAAACTTTCTATAGACGTCGCAATGATATAGTAATCATGAATTATTTTGGCAGCCCATCTAAAACAATGGACTAAGTGGTGGATAGTTGGTGGAGCCCAGGTGACGCAGCAAAGAAGCTAGAAGCCAGCAACCTGGGGCGGCACCCACCTGTCACTCAAAGCGGCCACGCTGTCAATTTTGCTCACCTTTAAGCCTTAATACCGTTTAAACAGGTGAGTTAAATTCAGATGTTTGTACTAGGTTGAAAACATGTTTATTTCTGCTGTAAAGTTGAACATTTTAACATGGAAGTCATTGGGCTGGACTCTTTTGGAGACAGCCTCACGAGGCTATTTGAGGATCTGGATTCATTTCTCAGCACCAGAGGTTGCCGCTTGGTTGTGAGCTGCACCGATGTACTAATGAAGGTAACAAAATAACAACTCTGAGCTGCCGTAGTCTGAACCAAGATAGCAAACTCTTTATTGCGGTGAACAGCAGTGGCAACTCAACAAAAAGGCTTTCAGTATTGAAGTCTTAATTTTGGTTTTGTGACAACACTCGTCGGTAGTAGTGTGGCCGACTGCACATAATCACTCAACACACAGAAACAGGCTTGTCTCATTGAGTTACACATCACTGTGATTAGAGGTTAGATATCATCAACATCAAACATCTGCTCATTCTTCAAAACAAGGCTGCAATCATTAACGGGACACTTCTCAAGAAACTGGAAGAACACAGTAGCATTCCTAAATTATCAGAAAAATAAATAACTGCAATGATAAAGAAACAACTCCAGAGACTAAGCTGGATCTCCTGAGTTTGATATAGTTTCCCAACTCTACTTTGGTAATTTATTAGGTAAAAAAAAGGCTCTTTGGACGCTTTACTTGACATTAAAACTGAAATAAAAACATATTAATCTTGAGAAATGTTTTCCTGTCATAAGTCAAAGGAGATAAAAAGGTAACGACGGTATCCATTAAACTTTAAAGCACATTTTTGACGAATCCAGACACGCTGGAGGAATTATATCTCCCAGCTGGTCTGGGAACGCCTCGGGATCCCCCAGAATAAGTTGGTAAATGTGGCGGGTGAGAGAGAAGCCTGGGTCAGCCTGCTTGACCTGCTGCCACCACACCCGACCCCAGATAAGGGGATGAAAATAGATGGATGGATGGATCTTAAAGTGAATCAGGACTTTCAAGGTTCATTTGATCAGTCTGTGAAGCTAACGTTAGCTCAAGCTGCTTCTGTGTGCAGAGCTGTCAGTTACCGTGAACTGCAATTTGGAAGAACGTAAATATCTTTTACTTGAGTAAAATTAGTAAATGTGTAGAAGTACATTATGCATAAATCACCAAAAGCATAAAAAAACTACCTCAAAAGTTAACTTAGTTATTTTCCACAACAGAATTCTTCAATAATACCAAAGAAAACTCATGTTCAGAATCTCAGTCAAAAACAATGCTGTGTACCTTTTCAGCCGTCTGACCTTTCAGTTCCTCCAGCTCACTGGTTTCACGTAATAAGAGTTGATTATTAGTTTTTAATATATACTGTATGTACGGTTTCCCTACACCATCGCTCCTCAGTGTGGGCGCTGCCTGGATCAGTTGTAGCCGTCAGCTCTGCTCCACGAAAGAAAAGGAAGGAGGGCAGAAACACTCACGTCGCTCTCTGTGGGGCTGTACAGATAGTTGAAGAAGACGGGACTCCTCCTGTGCATCCTGTTCATGCACTCCCAGATACAGATGCCTCTCCGGGCCTGTTTATCACCTTTATCCTCAAACAACGTGCCTGCAAAACACACAGAGGAGAAGCTGCTGAGCACATGGGCCGATGAATCACGCAGATTGTTTCGGCTGATGCAACACTGTGGTACTAAAAGTTGTCACTCAACGAAATGGTTTATGAGTTATATTGCAAGATATGAGAGAAGGTTTTGGCTGGCTTTGTTCCTCAATGGAGATTCTACTCACATTTCTGTGGGGTGACTGTGGCTGGGGGTTCGATCCCCGGCTCTGCTAGTCCATGTCGTTGTGTCCTTGAGCAAGACACTTAACCCTAATTGTTCATCGTTGCTGTGTCTACGGTCTACTGTATATCATGTAAGTCACTTTGGATGAAAGCGTCAGCTAAATGAAATGTAATGTAATTTCATTTTCAAGCATACACAAAACCCACAACATCCAACCTAATAATTAATTTAATCAAATATAGGTAAGGCAAGTATTTCTATGCAGGCCTCTGATGCCGTTTCATTTAGTTGTGGGGACTTTGTGTGTATATACATTTTGTTCCTTATATGTCAACTTTAAAGTAAAGTGCCAATTTTGTAAAAATACAGTAATCTTTGTTAAAATGTTCCTGCTTATATGAAACATACAGCCGATTGTAATGCAGGATTTCCACAGCATAAAAACAGATAATACAAAATAAACAACCCCCTCTGGTTTAAATAGTAAGGACACTGACCATGTTCCAAGCGCTCATAGTCTGAATCCAACAGGAAGTTCTTGAAGCGGTTAGAGATATGATGATAGGCCAGGAACTTCAGATAATACTGATTGAACTCAAAATCCAGAGGATGTTGCTCCAAAATCTGCAAAGACATAAAAAGATGGATAAAGATTAGATTTAAGAGACGGAGAGAGAAAAGTCAGAGTGTGTGTGACAGCTGGATCGTGTCTCTGTGTTGTGGCTTCACATCCCTACAGTGCATAAATGACCAATTAGAAACAGGAAAGAATGTCTCCTGTCCTCGTGGGGGCAAAGGTCTGTGATATCATCACCACCAGACACAATCCAGACTGAGCCAGCAGGGCTGGAGCGCCATTGTTCCCATCCAGTAGTGTGAGGTGGCCAAAAGGAGAGACGGGGTGAATATTTGAGGCCACCTGGGTCTACTGGCAAAAACAACAGCTGTTTTGGAGATGAGGCACTTCTATTTTCAGCTCTTGTCCGAATCCCCTCTCCCCTCTGTTTACAGCTCTCCAGACCCCAGGACCCTTGCCAAACTGTCTCAGCTGCCAGGTTTACAGTTTCAAAAGACAAATGCAGAAACTATGTGTTGATGTAAGTGTATGGGAGTGGGTTTGTGCAACCCCAAGAGACACACACACAAAAAACCCACGACATTGTCTAAAGTTAGCATTTCAGAGTGGACCACATCTGTATCAGCTTCATTCTTAACTCCACTTCCCTCCCCACACCTTCTTAGAGACTAGCAATCCCCAAAACTGCAATTTCCCACATGCAGTTCTAAACACGCACTATGCAATGTGAAGGGATGCTGAAACACCCGAGCGTAGCCAGCTCAGCGCTGATCACAGGGTTTAGGGCCCATCTGGGCAGCAGCCTCCCTGCACACTCTCTGGTGCAATACGGTGTCGAAATTCCACAAAATGCAAAACTAATCCAAATGTATAGATGACAACTACACCCCCCCCCCGGCCTGTATGCTTTTGAGGAATGTGATGATCTCAGGAAGACGGTATGAGCTGTGTGGAGTCATGTGGGGGTCAGTCACAGAGCAGGGGATGGAGACGCTCGACTGTATGGAGAACCGGTGGTGGTGACGGTAAAGCTCACCTGGTGCACACAGTCCAGGAACTGCAGGAAGATGGGCGTGAAGCCGCCGCCCTGGCTGCTGGGACTCAGGTTGCTCCGCTGGCTGTACTTGTGGCCGAAGGACAGCCACTCCTTCTCCAGCAGCACCTGAAAACCTTCCAGGGTCCGATAGAAAGGATCGCTCAGCAGCTGCGCCAAAGACACCACCTGCAGAGAAAAAGAGGAAAAATGAGGAAGATACAATACTCATCTGCAGGATTATCAATCATCCATAAACAAGAATAAACAAGAATTCTGTTCTGTGTGTTTCTCCTGGATTGTGGTGTTTGTTCCTCTTGAAGCCAAACAAAACAACAAAGTTCAAGTTACTAATTACGTTTGGTTGATTTGAAAATACGACACTGCTCTTACAGGAAAAGAGCATTGGCTTCATATTTTAGGGGGAATTAATGTTATAGAAAAGTTGACCTACTTTAAGAGTTAAACGGAGACATTTCACGTCGAGCCTGACAAGTAACCAGATTAAACATGGAATGACTGGATGTGTGTTTAGTGTGTAATGTTGTATTTGTGAACATTGAAAAACATTGTAAATATGAATCTTTAATATTTAGAAGTTTAAAACATTAAGGTATTGATGTCATTTATAAAACTAAAACAATTCTAAAGAACTGCGACTAAGATGTGAATTGAGCAGAACATTTTACAGTTGAAAAATAAAACTTCTCAATGCTCTCTGACGGACAAACTATTGGAGAAACCTTTTTTAATTTCCTAAACCATTTATTCTGCTCTGTTTCTTGTTACTTACAGTATCTGCTAACATTTATGCTGATATCAGTATTTCTGTAATGAGCATGTTTTGTCTCAGTGGGAAAGTATTTGAATAACAACCCACTTTCAACGCCACTAAGGTCTACTGAATATGATACTTTTCAATATGTTAAAAATACAGGGTTGACAATCCCCAAATGAGCGGTTTAAATATCTAACTACTAAAGGAAAGTGGCAGCTGTTTCACCACCACAGACGGTCATGTTTGATTACGATTCAGCATGCTTTTTGTTTCTTGTTTGGTCTGACTTTGCTTTGCATCCCTTCCAAAGCTGAGCACAACATCTTCTGACAGCACAACGTTAAACTGATCATCTGCTATCAATTACATTTATATACCATCGTGGCAAAGTCCTCGGGCTCACTCCACAAAACACCAGTGGAGAACCACTTTTCCACACATGCAGTGTGCCTGGCCTGCTCCCCTGCCCGCGTCTTCTCCGGCACAACTAATGAGCCCCGACGGGTGGAATGAGCGAGAAAATCAGCTAATGGCTTCCCTGTGAGGTTTCAAAGAACATCCAGCCCTGGGTGGTAGGCAAAGCCCCCTGCGACCCCGGAACTGAAATAAGGCCCTCTCATTATTTATGAGACTACAGCGGACTGAGGAAGGGATTTAAGAAAAGATGCAAGGCATGAGAGAGGATATGAGAGGCAGAGGGTTTAGACGGAGAAACAGAAAACAGGGTTTTCAGAAAGAAAGCAAAGACAGTTCTGCATCCTGTCTGCTGGGTGTCTATGGTCCGTGGACAGAGG
Source organism: Cottus gobio (assembly GCA_023566465.1). NCBI lineage: Eukaryota > Metazoa > Chordata > Actinopteri > Perciformes > Cottidae > Cottus > Cottus gobio. The sequence continues at coordinate 17,799,377 of CM042224.1, read as the reverse complement.
CAGCGGAGCCTGAGCATATGGAGCCCATTTGCCTGTCCGGGCTGATCGGGACCTGGCGTGATGGAGCCGGTGGCCCGTGGAGAGAGATGTTCCGTGTCTGACATAAGGGGTCCACAAACTGAACTTTTACATAGCAGCCCAGGGCTTTGCAAACCCAGTAAACACATTTTGAAGGACACTAAATAGCAACACCAACATGTGCACGTTCACAGGTCAACATGGAAAAAATGAGCTCAGAAAGCAAACATGCAATGAAATGCCGACGCGGCAGGAAATGGATACAGACAATTGATCTGGATCAAAATGGACTTTCAGTTTGCGTGCCTGAAAATCTGAACCGTGAACTTTGGAAATCAGCAGAAATCTGTGAGCCAACAGAATAATCCATCTCTGCATTACCGGGTCACCAGTGACAGAGCTGATTATAAGCTGAGCATAAAAAGCAGGTGTGCCAGAGGATTTATGATTCACACATGGCCCAGTGCAGTCTGACTGGTGTTTGTTTGTTTTACATCAAAACCAATAATAAACTTAAAGGTTAGTCATAATGTGAACAAGTGTTTTATGAGCTGTTATCTGTCAGTAACTCATCTTTAACAAGTGATTAACTTTTACATTTTAAGTTCTGCTTTCAGTAAAATGGCACACAAACATATTTATGACATTTTGGCCAAATGCAATGTAAATCAGTGTGTGTTCTACATTGTTATATCCAATGAGGATGATGACATTGTGAACTGAGTGCACGTGACTTGGATACATCATGGTGATTCACAGCTGCTGCTGGTTACATACACTTATCAACCTCTTCTGTTCTTATTTCTTTGTTTATGGGCATTTGATGCAGTGGAGGCATGTGACGATGTGTGTAGTGATTTGTCTCCATTGGAGACTGTGGCTCAGCAGTTAGCAAGGCCGCCCTTCAATCAGAGGATCAATTCAAAGGATATGAATGTGTGTGTGATAGTTAGTCCTGATGGCTGGATGGATGGATTAGCCCCTCCCATCAGTGTATGAATAGGGGTGAATGGGTGAATGATGACATGTAGTGTAAAAGTGCTTTGAGTGGTCGGAAGATTAGGAAAAGCGGCATACAAGTACAGGTCCGTTGGGGATGGGCATTTCAAGAAAATAGCCCTTCTTAACAGAGGAAGGAAGACCGTTTCTGTAAGTTTTAATTTGTTTCTGTCGAGTTTTAATTAATTCAGTTTTACAACACCCCACCGATCGAACACATCTAAAAATAGCCAGAAATATGAGAGGTGGCATACACGTACTGCGCAGATGGAAAACGTGCAACACACATTTACTGGTGCCTGCGACCGAAAAATAGTTAAGGGCTTCTAAAATGGCCTATCCCTAGTCTCCATCAGCATTTATAGTACCAAATGTGTTCTATTTTAATAAGCCAGCTCTCCACCTCCACCAAGTGAAAAACCCTGAAGACATTTATATTATTACTTATTTTTATTAATCTCCTGTATTTCCTTTCAGGTTTTTGAATAAATGAAGTTTAGGAGAAGAACGGGTTCATGAAAACGTACCGAAAGTCAAACTCTGCATCACCTCTTCATGTTCTTCCTCTGCTCTAAATATTGTCTTATTTGTGTGTTTATTAAATTAGCTATTGTGCGTTTTTCTCACTTGTGTAGTAATGTCCCATCCATCCTCCAGGCTGAGGAGAACAGATGAGCCGCTGTCCAGAAGCTCCACCAGCATCAGTGCCAGCTGCAGGATCTTGTGAAGCTGTGGGAGATCAACATACGTGCATTTGATCACATAGACACACACGATTAGTTCTCCCCGTGCATATGATACCATCGGTCTACTAGTAAAAGGTTTGCAGAGTGCTGCTTTTTGCCTGTGAAGGGTTTCCCACATTTTTTGACATGTTCAACATTCGGACAAAGGCTGCAGGGGTCCATCAGACAACCAGCATGATAAGAACTCTGCTGCTGGAAACCAGTTTTTTGGGGGAAAATGGCTTCAGAGTGGATTTATTAATTATGTGACTCTGATGCACAGGATGAGCAGTAAAAGCAGCCTAGTGGGTCAGTTTCACATCATTTTTAGAGTCTGACTTGGATATCATTATAAAATGCAAAATCAGTGTAGTTTGTGTGTTTGCTTACCTGCAGGATCCATTCAGAGTCTTCCAAGGCTTTGAGGAAGGAATCCTCTGAATCGGACGAGGTGGCGCTGGGAGCACAGGCTCTCAGCAGCTTTTTAAAAGAGGCTTTCACCTGCCGTGTGTCTGCAAAGTCCACCGGCACCAGTTCACAGTTCAGAGAAGAGTCCACTCTGAGGCCCTGCCAAACACAGAAAGATATCTTACATGTAGGTATATTTTATTAAGGTAATCTACTCAGTATTGAACATTATTTCTAGGGTTAGATACAAAGCCCAGAGTCAGACTTGAACAAGAGGCCCCAAATCTATGCGACATTTTGAGGCCCTACTTGGTGGTGTTTTATTGAAAGGTGATTTGTTTTTCGTTGAACTCATTTACACATATGCAGAATGAAACATATGTACGCTTATTTAAATATTAAAACCGTACTGTATAACATGTGGTCCAGTACAACACTACCACTAACTATGACCTCAATGCTAAAACATATATTTCAATGTAACACAGTTCATGAATAAACCATCACAAGTAGGCTTCATGAACAGTTGTATTGGATCACATTTGACGGTACAAGGCTACCTGATCAATTGGACAATGTGGATTTACAACAATTTAAGACAAAATGTCCTCCCCACCCCCACAGAGGAGCTTCCTTTTCATTCTCACCCTTAGATGGGACTTTTCTCCAAAGACGTAGAGGGCCGCTTGCCGTTTCAGGAGCTGCGCCTGCAGACTGCTGCTACCTGCAGGGGGCGCCAGATCCTTCCCTGCTAGTCTGGCGCCCACGTCTGCTGTCAGCGGGTGATGGCTGAGTCGGCTGCTGGAGCGCAGGCTAGCCCACATGCCTGCTAACACACAAGTACAAACACAAGTCACACACACGCAGGAGCTGGTCTGTTGATGTACACATGCTGTCAAACAAACTAAGACTGAATGATGAACAACACATGACATGCGGACTAGGTTTACGTGCACAGCAGTGCAACAGGGATTATGCCATTCCTTCAGTCCACCAACAAAGCAGTTGCCTCTGCGATTCTGGGTTTGTTGGGATATTAGAAGCAGAAGTAGTTGGAATTTTTTTTGCAAGTCAACAAGTCTAGAAGCACATTTCTCTGAAAACCGGCATGCAATACCTTCTTAACAGCATGAATCATAATCAGGAAGGAGATGATTTTTCACAGTAATCACTTTCAGCTGCTAATGTTAGCTTCTGCAATCAGGGCAGTTACACAAGAGCCTTTGACCCTATGGACATTAAATGCAGACAGAGCTTAAGATCCTTGGGGGTCATATACAGAACATTTTTAAATGCAATTGGGACCCCTTTCACGGATATGATCAATAACATAACTGTTTACACCTGATTGAAGATTAACAAGGTTGCTGTTACCTGATATGACGCAGAGATAAACAGGCAAGAAAAACACACAATAACAAAGCTTAAATGTGATTTTAAATTGGAATATTAATTGACTACTATTTGTTTTGAGTCATATTACAGAATACTTGAGTCTGTCTTCATTACACAACAAGATCAGAGGAGCCTCATGACTTGTCCGCCGGGACAAACGGCATCCTTCAGTCTGGACCGGCTTGTAACGAACCACCAGTAAACTCTGCTGAGCCAACACACTAACAATGGAACAGGCCACATTAGAGCAGCCACTTTGGTTTGTGAAAGACCACAGCTCCCAGAAGAGCACTCACAAAGTCAGACGTGATTGGTACTATGTCTCAAAAGGTTTGTGTAAGGGGTTTGAGGCGTGGTGAAGTGACCTTGTGTTGGTTAGAAAGAGAAAAAAGGATGAGGCTTGGAAGATGCGTTAGAAAGATAATGAGCGCATTAAGAGCACTAGCAGGGGAAAGAGACAGTTTGACTATACCTTGATGGTGGATTCTCTCCTTACTGGCAGGTTTTTGGTTTGAGTGAGTGAAAAGTTTATCTCTGTACTCAAGCACTGGGCAGTTGTTTGTACAGGAGGTAAAGAGAAAAGATGAGGGCAGGGAAAGAGGCATGAAAAAAATAAATCACGTCAACATCACACGGACATTACCACCTGCTCTACTAACCATATCAGAAACATGCAAATGAAGAGTTGACTGGTCCACATTAAGTTATCAGGAGAATGATTGCCATAGCATGCATGAATATGTTTGTCCATGATTATGATTGATGGTATGAAAACAAAGATTTTTGAGCCACTTTATCAGGAACAGACGTGACACATTCTGCCCCAGAAACATGTGACGTCTGTATCTGTAACGGGTGCACCAGACTGGAGTCACAGTTTGTATGCCATTGGTTCTCTCCTCTTTTTAATTTCCAATAAAGTTTGTTATATGCCTCCATCAACATTATGAATATATATATTTTTATCATCTTTTACAAGACAATTTCTCCTTCAATACTATCTGAATCCTTCCAGGATGTCTTTGATTGAGTTGCATACTTTTGTCTTCAGGAGTGTGATTTTAGTGCAACAAAACATTCACTCATATTTCTAAAATATGAGGGAAAATGTTTTTTGTAACAAGAGAAAATGTCAGAACATGTGACCCGAGTGGACAAAAAAGGGAAGAACATCTGGGATAACCAGGAGCGCTGACAAACAAACCTCTATGAACTATTGTGATTATCCAATATGTGAGTAAAATGAATGAGGCCCCTTCTTGTAACATTACCACAAGAGACTAGATGCTGAATCATATCCATATCTACATTCTTACAGGTGCCAGCCTCTGGAGTTTCATATTTCTCCTTGCAGCAGCAGGACACATGTTGACACATCCTAAGTAGGAAACAACACTCACCTCCTCTGGTAAAGCTGTTTGAGAATGGGAGGTCTAAATGGACCGGAGCCATCTTTGGCATCCTGGATGTCCTCCTGTCACTGCCTGAAGACAAAACATTCACACAATACACACAGGACATTACACCAAGTATCAGTGTTCAGGAAGGTGTGCGTTAGCCCCAAATGAAACATGACAAGATGACAGATGTGCACTCCCTTCTACAAGCAAAACAAAAGTCATTGCAATGATAAGGTATGCTATCTGACTCGGTTTGAACTCATTGTGACACTGCAGAATTGAGCTAAATCCAATTTTACCATTAAGAACCCTAAACCTGATCTGAGCGCTTTAAACAGAAGATACATGATGGTAAAATGTGTGTGTGGGTGTGGGTGTGTGTGTGTGTGTGTGTGAGCATCCTGGACACAGCTTTAGTCCAGTCAGAGGAGATGAATGGGCATTGACCCCAGGTTGTCCTTTGATTCTTATATAACCTTTTATTGTACAAATTTCCTTCCAATTGTTGCAGAATGTTAGATACAGTATGTCTCTCTCTCTCATAAGCACACACACGCACGCACACACACGCACGCACACGCACGCACACGCACGCACGCACGCACGCACGCACGCACGCACGCACGCACGCACGCACGCACGCACGCACGCACGCACGCACACATACTTGTAATCGTGCCCCGTGAGACATGCCTGCACAGATGTGCCCCGTGGGGACACCACTTTCTAAATGGAATAACAGCATACTTTTGATCACATAAATTTTTTGGGGGTCCTGGGAACCAAAATATGAACTCAAATAACAAAATGTCTCAAATTTATAAAACTTAATTTTTGTCTGGTTTTTCTATTCCGGTGGGGACGCTCCTATTGTGTCATAACACAAACCACCACTAGGTGACACTGTTAAATATTCGTCTATTCGTTCCACTTACAATCCTATATAAAAGGTATGCAATGGAGGATATGGTTTTAGAAACACTGAGCAGCTTAATACATTGTTTTTGTTTTCTGTATTATATTTTGTTAATTCAATTCATATTGCATTTGTATATTCACCATTAAATGTTTTACTTGTATAATGACTCATTATCTGTGTATATTAAACTCCACTCAATATAAATGTTCAAACTTCACAGCTGTATTTAAAGGTTCTGTGGATCTTTCAGAAATATAACACCAATATTGTTCCGTACAGCAGTGAATATTACGGTTGAAAGCATTACAGTTGTGATACTGCAATATTAAGTGCTTTGTATTTAAGTTGAACTAAGTTGACTCACAGGCAACAAACGGATAAACAAAAGTGGTTTATTAACCATAAAGGAAACAAAAACTACTTCCTCAAAGTGAGGAAGTGATATGATACAACCAGATCAATATAGCCTTAGAAATAGTACAAAAAGACAAACATTACAGCATTAACACAATAGCCATAATACAATAAGGTGAACGCTTCCACAATAACACAACAGCAACCACTCTGGTATGGGGTATTGCAGCTGCTTTTAAGTCAAGTGATGAATGTAAAAAACTTACCTAATAGACTTTCGCTTTAACGCATCATTGCGATGTTTAACATAATATTTGACACCCACCCAACTCCTACCCTTAAGTGCAAATCCTGACGCCTCAATGCAGTCCAGACACTGAGTTTTTCCAGGCACTTTCCCAGAGTTGATGTGGTCCATAAGTGTTTTCTCGACAGCCTGGATTTCTTCGTTTGTCCATTTTAGTTTTTTTGGACCCTGAATCAAACGAGACAGAAATTACATGTTATTCAAAAACCAGCAAGTAATGAGGCTGTGATGACAACAGGTATTGACTGTAGCAGTACTCATAATACCAGAATTACTAGGAGATCAAGCTGTAGTTGCAGTAATGTATGTATTTACATTACATTTCATTTAGCTGACGCTATTATCCAAAGCGACTTACATGCTATACAGTAGACCGTAGACACAACAACGGTGAGCAATTAGGGTTAAGTGTCTTGCTCAAGGACACATGGACATGGACACGATTACCAGAGCCTGGGATCGAACCGCCGACCCTCTGATTGAAAGACAGACTTGCTAACCACTATTTCAGGTGTTTCAGTAACACCTGAAATAGAACTAGCAATAGAAATATAGACGGTAGTTGCATAAGTATGATGTTTACCAACACTAACATCATGTAAAACAACTGGACATTGTCCGTTTAGTGGAGAAGACATTTTCATCAATCAGTTTTAAGCTGACGAAGCCTCCTGAATGTGACAAAATATAAGACTAAGAGATATCTGAAGAAATGAGTCCTTTACAGAGATGATTCTCAATTGAATATACTGGATGATTCTTAGCATGTGGAATTATTTTTCATTCATAATGATGGCAGTTACTTTAATATGCTAAAACCATGTGCTTGCCTGTGATACAAACACAGAGATAGCATAAATATATGCCTCTATGTATCGAACGGTAAAGAATACTCTCTATGCAGAAAAATAATATATTTACGGTAGGCCGAAATCATTGGATAATATTATTGATGCATTGATGTGTTGATAACTTTAATGTTGCAGCTGGTAATGGTGGAGCTAATTTTAACTACTTAATACACTTATTAATACACACTACTTAATGATATATCATAGTTTATTAGTTGTATCTATATTTTGGAGAGAATCTGAATCTACAAAGTAGTTCAACTAGTAACTAAAATTGAAAAATATAAAAAAAGTGAATTCCCTCTGAAATAACTAGAGGTATTGAGTTAAATGAAAATACTCAATTTAAGTGCAAGTACCTAAAGGTTTTTCTCAAATATAGTATCTTGTTAGATTCAAAACCTGCTAGAACAAGAGCACACAGTTCTTATTAAAGTTTCTCTATTCTGTGGATGACACTACAGTATGAGCAGTTATTACATTATGAGTTGTTTTGTCTCCTATATATATGAAGTTATGTAATGAAATTACTTAATTTTGATTATTAAACAGGATGACAGGGGAGTATGAAAAGACAGGTGAGAGGAGAGTCAAAATTCTTGATTAATTTGATTAAACTTAACTCAACATCTACAACAGAACAACTGTCAGAAACCCATCTCATGTCAGTGGACTCGCTAAATAACTTTAAAAATACCCCACGCACTGAACCCCAGGGGAGAAACTGAATACACTTTGAACAGATTACCTTTTGTTGTGTGTGATTTGCCAGAGACCTCCCCAACCAGCGGCATCTTTTCATCCGACGAACCTATTAAGGCGCAAGCAAAGTGAGAATAAAAGCCTTTTAATATATTTAATACAAGCACTTAATGTTCATAAATGTCCAGACAAAACAATAACAACTAGACTAAAACTAGAAAAGGCCATTTTTTAAACTTGACTACAGAACAACATTCACAGTGTGCATACTTCAAAATCTTGAGAGAGAGAGATATCTTTATGAAGGCAAATCCCTGTCATAATTGGAGAGCGCAAATGAGCTCTACGCGCGCGCACAAATCAAACAGCCACGCGCGTAATTTACGTTGACGAGTGCTTTTACATCACTCCGCGAGTAAAAGTTCCTCTCGCGCATTATTAACCTGCTCGCTCGCGAAGCTTCAATCTGCGCTCGTGTCTGTAACCTGCTCGCTCTTGAGTAGATTTAGATGGGCGGAGCCAGTCACCATCGTATTGGTTACAATCCTCGTCTTTGGATTGGCTGGATATCACATACATACACATCCAGGAAGAGACAGATGAACCCAGTCTACAGCACCCAGTAGAGACTGAGCCATGTCTTTGTATGTGGGTCTACAGACATGTGGGTGTTAATGTGGGTGTGACCCAGTATACAGCACGTTATCTCCGTGTTCCAGGGCTCGTTACCACGATGTGGGCTATGAGGAAGCTAATGTGTGTGTCTGTTACGTTGCCAGTACGTTATCTCCGTGTTCCGGGGCTTGTTACCACGAGGTGGGCTATGAGGAAGCTAATGTGTGTGTGTGTCTGTTACGTTGCCAGTACGTAATCTCTGTGCCACAAGTCTACTGGAGCTTTCTGCCTGTTTAAACAGCCGGTTGGAGCCAATACAAGATCAAGTGTGACTGAATTAATAACACAACGCAAGAGGGAGGGAGTACACAACCGCTACAGTGGATACATATACACAGTGGGTACATATACACAGTTGATCAGGGGCGGACTGGGGGAAAAAGTGACCCGGGAGTTACTGTCAGACTGGCCCACTCATTACACTGTGCGTTATATATGTGTCCTCTGTGTATAAGACTGGGTTCATCCGTCTCTTCCTGGATGTGATATCCAGCAAATCCAAAGACAAGGATTGTAACCAATTAGATGTTGAGATACGATGGTGACTGGCTGCGCCCACTTACTGTCAGATTGAAGCTTCGCGAGCGAGCAGGTTAAACATTCGCGAGAGAGAGACATTTGCTCGCGGAGTGACGTAAAAGCGCTCGTCAAAGTAAATTACGCGCGCAGTTTGGGATTTGCACGCGCGCGTGGAGCTCATTTGCGCTCTCCAATTATGACAGGGATTGGCCTTCATAGATCTTATATTACGTTTTAGCCAGGTATTGGCCTGATATATAATAGAAGTACCATGACATCTGTTAAAGAGAGTCACGACGGTCATCTATTGATGTGAGATTCACAGCATTACTTTCTTACACTGAATATGTGTTATTCTTATTGCCAAAGTCAATGCAAAGACGCAAATGGACGCAAGTAGACACAGGGGCAGCAAACTGCTGTGAAGGCATTTTGCAACACCAGTTTGACTTTTCTATAAAAAATGTGGCTGTTACTTTGTATTCACTGTGTCTTCGATGCAGGAAAATACCCTGATTGCAGTAAATCTGGCCCTTCTCATGTTAGAATGTAAAGTTTTGCAAATAAACTTACAATTACACTGTCGGTTCTCCTGAGCTCTGGAACACTGATGTCCTCATCAACATCATCTGGAGTGGGGTCAAGAATAATGGTACTGTCACTGGACCACTGGTTTTCTTCCTTAAAAAGAAACATCAGAAAATGTTTAGACAGGCTACCTACCTACAAAATTAAAAATAAGCTGTTGCATGGAGGCCTCAATCAGATTTTATTTAACAGACTTTACTCAGGCAGGCTGCTCAGGTTTATTAACAGCCACTAGGCCACAAATAATCAAATTATGTGGAAAACATTGCTTATTCTTGTGTATGTATGCTGTTTTACATAAATAATCAAAGAATAAACCCTACAACTTATATTACATCCAACATTAGGAATAAGTGGCTCCAATGCAAACAATTGAATTAATTAAAAGGCACCGCCTCATTCTAAGATCTCTTAGCTATCATTATGGCTGCACATTGACATAATCTAAAAATCTTGCTCCCTTTAATATTCAATACTTTTGGTACACAGGAACATTTTACTTTGAACTTAAACTGATGGCAGTTTAACAGACTGAGGAACTGAGTTCTGCAGTCAAACATCAAACTAAATCTTCTGTGTGATGGTAAAAGCTGATATTATTCAAATAAGATTTCAGAGGGGTGGACCATATATTACCAGCCAGACACAACATTCTCTTACTTTATGCAGCTGGAGAACCTGACTCAATCACTTGACCTACACACTTGAAACAGATACGTACCAGGTATATAGGCCACCACCCAAGTATATTTCAGCATTTTATCTGTTTAATTATTCGTCCATCCAAGACAACGACTACATCCGTTTTCATTTAAGTAGTGGTCTGCTATTAGACAAGAGTCTAGTGAATATTTAGAATAGAATTCAGTGGAAAACATTGTAGTAACACGTTGAATATGTGTGATTAACTAGCTGTAGTCTGTAAGAAATTAAATACTGTATCATTGTTTTGATGTCTATTATAGTTACACAGTCGAGCAGGTTAACTGTCAAACAAGAACCCAAAGACATCCTACCTCTTCCTTCTGGTCAGGGTCAAAGTCATCAGCGCCTGCAAATATATTACAGAGGATTAAAATATTAATATGGTGTACGATGAACTAATAACGGCAACATGAGGCTGTTCAAACCTTGATGGAAAAAATGTGTTTCATTTGCATTCCTATTTAAATAGTTGTATGACCTAAACCCAGAGAGTATGATCAGTTAGGGATAGCAAACGTATAGACTCCTTTATGTATTTAGTATAATATTCTACACTTTTACAAACAACTTCCTACAAACCTCAATATACAACCCCCTCCCCTCCTCACCTGTGCATTCAGAGCTGCCACCAGCGGATGAAAAACATGCTCCATCCTCCTGTAAGCAAAAAAGGACACATTCAGTCCAAATTAAACATGTCACAATACTCAGTATTTCAAGCTGTCGTGGTAGAATTTGTAATTAAAATTATGACATGAATCATTTAGATATCACCTGAGCTGCTATTATCCCAATTTGACCGAGACTAAAGTCTGGTCTTATAAGACTTTATTCTCGGTCAAATTATAGTAACGAGATCTATTTCTGTTATGAGGCTAAATATTCTAACTCAAAACCCATGGCCATTTGAATTACTATATCCGCATACATGTGAAAAAAATACTACATTTTAAAAGTTGACTGTGACTAATTTGATCTCATTGTAATACAGCTGTAACAATATAATGTTTTAACCTGAGTGCAACTTTGTTATTTCAAGATAATCTGTGGTAATAGCAAAGGTCTGGTGTGAAACTTGAACAATTTTTGTAATTGAATAATCAAAATTGAGGCCTCGGAGGTATTTGCCGTTTAAAGGTAGATCTGACATGACATTTATGTGAATTTAGGGAAGATTATAACATTTTTCCAATGTTAATATATATTTGGTAAGTCAATTATACTTTCGAACAACGGAAGGACTGACTATGTGCATGAGGCTACACTAGTTCTATCATAGTTCTATCTCTCTCTCTGTGTTCATCATGCTCTCTATATTCTTTATATTATGTATATTCGCAGCTTGGGAGATGAGAAAATCCCCCTTGTTCCAAAAACTACATAAATACATCACTTTGTTGAGCATAATACTAACATTCAGTGTGAAAAGATAATAATGATAAAACATCAGTTCTAATAAATATCTAAATCCCATTATATTGCAACTGTAAAACTCCCACGATGTGTAAATTATATATTTATAGTTAACCGTAATTAGATAATTGAAGGCTGGTCTCAGGTCAGTTTCACTTGACTTTGGCGCATGTGCCGTTAGCTGCTCGCTTAGTGTTAGCTAACATTAGCTAGTCCTATCACATTACAACATAGCTCTGTGTATATATGCAGTACATATACAAGCAGTACGAACAGTAACAGTGTAATGTGACATTAGGAAGGAGTATAAGCATTAAAAACTCACCATTTCCATCAAGATTTGTGCCGTCAGGTCACGTGTAGAGCTGCCTGCAATCTGATGCAGGCCCGAGCGCATGTGCTGAGGAGGGGCGGGACTAAGCCAGAAGTGAAACTTGAAATGTCACACAGAACCGGACTTTTACCATCCTCACGGGCCGTGGTCACAATGGGGACAGTACAAGTCATGATGTGTGTGATGGCTCAGAACAGAAACGTTTGATCATTTACACAGAACATGACTTTCACCGTCCTCATGGGCCGTGGTCACAGTGGGGACAGTACAAGTCAGGATGTGTGTGTGATGTATCAGAACAGAAACGTATGATACTTTACACAGAACATGACTTTCACCGTCCCCACGTGTCCACGCCCATCCCCCAACCCTTTGGTCACTGAGCAAGAGGAAGCTCAGGATCCATGTTAATAACTTAGACAGGTAATAGTAATTGCTAAAATATACGGTTTATATCAATTACCTGCTTATGTGAGGCGGTATTACTAGAATTTAGTATAAAATATGTACAAATTTAAATAAAATCTAAAAAAGGAGATTGAATTGACACAAGCATTTCTAATGAAGTTAATCAATAGAAGCATTATTAAAAAATTATACAAACATTGATATTCATAAAAACAAACTACAACCATTTATAAGCCCTTGTATTCAACAGAACAAGTATTTATGAATGTATTTTATAAATAAGTGTAGGGAACTTGAAAATATAATGTATTATACATATGATCTTGCTTATAATTTCATGTAATTTCCTGAAGACGGATCTACAGATAGTAGATATAGTTGTTGTGGTACACAAAACATAGAAACCGTAGTTAACTGGATGTAATTCCAATTCTTTGAGTAATCTGGTGACTCAGGATTTGTTGCACTCTGCCAGAAGATGAGCTGCACTGGCACCATCCTTATAGACATAGTCAAAATGATTGTGCCAACGACATGATTGGTCAGTGGGTGCACTACAAGTCTCCAAATCTCGATATGAAGCCCAAGTGGATAAGCAAAGAGCAAAGCCTGCTCCTTCTTTCATATGTTCCTGTATCCACCATACAGTCAATTGTTACAACAATATAGGCTTGTAGCTCCGTCACTGCGAGCTAAACACTCAACAAAGTCTCGACTGTTCTCTGTCCTGGCTCCTCGATGGTGGAATGAGCTCCCCATTGACATCAGAACAGCAGAAAGTCTCTACATCTTCCGTCGCAAACTAAAAACTCATCTTTTTCGACTATACCTGGAATAAAGAAAGTAGCACTTTAGTAGCACTGGAATGGCTCTTACTGATAGCACTTTGTAGTTGAACTTTTTGATGAAATTGTACCTTCTTGATTCTTGTTGTTCTGATTCTTGTTTGTAACCGTGGAATGCACTTATTGTAAGTCGCTTTGGATAAAAGCGTCAGCTGGATGAAATGTAATGTAATAATCTACCAAACAATGAGCGTTGCTAGCTACAAGGGATGCAACCATAGATATAGAATAGGACATTCAGCGGTTTTCCATTGTCATAATGATAACACATGTCTGTGGGGCTGTTAAGTGTTGTTGCAGCTCACTGGGAAGAGAGCCGACTTAGCTCAGCCAGATGGCTAGCTACTGAGCAAGCTAGCTTATCTTTCTCCTGAGTAGGCCTCAGTAGTTAGACAGAGCGACCGTTACACCGAGCACTGCTGTTGGCCACCAGCTGATCATCGTCTGTAACTAGTAAAGCATTTAAGCAGAGTAGAATTAGCAAGCTAGCTAACTAGTGGGTTGTCTGCTAGTTTGCTAGCTAGCTTGCTAATTTCCCTTGCTTAAATGCTTCGCAGGTTTTACATGATGTATCTTTAAATTTCAATTAGGTCAAAGTGCAAGAAACTTTTCTTGATATTAGAATGTACAGTGCATCCGGAAAGTATTCACAGCGCTTCACTTTTTCCACATTGTTATGTTACAGCCTTATTCCAAAATGGATTAAATTAATATGTTTCCTCACAATTCTACACACAACACCCCATAATGACAAAGTGAAAAAGGTTCTTGAGACATTTTTGAAAATCTATTAAAAAATAAAGAACAAAAATATAACATGTACATGTATTCACATGTAAGTATTCACAGCCTTTGCCATGACACTCAAAATTGACCTCAGGTTCATCCTGTTTCCACTGATCATCCTTGAGATGTTTCTACACCTTGACCGGAGTCCACCCTGCTATGTTCAGGTGATCAGACATGATTTAGAAAGGCACACATCTGTCTATATCAGGTCCCACAGTTGACAGTGCATGTCAGAGCACAAACCAAGCCATGAAGTCCAAGGAATTGTCTGTAGACCTCCGAGACAGAATTGTATGGAGGCACAGATCTGGAGAAGGGTCCAGAAACATGTCTGCAGCATTGAAGGTCCCAATGAGCACAGTGGCCTCCATCATCCGGAAATGGAAGCCACCAGGACTCTTCCTAGAGTTGGCCGCCCAGCCAAACTGAGCGATCGGGGTGAAGGGTCTTAGGCAGGGGGATGACCAAGAACCCGATGGTCACTCTGACAGAGCTCCAGCGTTGCTCTATAAAGGAGTTTGCCAAAAGGCACCTGAAGGACTCTCAGACCATGAGAAACAACATTCTCTGATGAAACAAAGATTGAACTCTTTGGTCTGAATGCCAAGCGTCCTGTTTGGAGGAAACCAGGCCCTGCTCATCACCTGGCCAACAGCATCCCTACAGTGAAGCATGGTGGTGGCAGCATCATGCTCTGGGGATGTTTTCTAGCGGGAGGAACTAGAAGACAAGTCAGGATTGAGGGAAAGATGAATGCAGCATGTACAGAGACCTCCTGGATGAAACCTGCTCCAGAGCTCTGGACCTCAGACTGGGGCGACGGTTCCTCTTCCAAGAGGACAGCGACCCAAAGCACACAGCCCAGACCACAAAGGAGTGGCTTCAAGACAACTATGTGAATGTCCTTGAGGGGCCCAGAGCCCTGACTTGAACCCGACTGAACATCTCTGGAGAGATCTGAAAATCGCTGTGCACCGACGCTCTCCATCTAACTGATGGAACTTGAGAGGTTCTGAAAAAAATAATGGGAGAACCTGCCCAGAAATAGGTGTGCCGAGCTTGTAGCATCGTACTCAAGAAGACTTGAGGCTGTAATTGCTGCCAAAGGTGCTTCAACAACGTATTGAGCAAAGGCTGTGAATACTTATGTACGTGTTATATTTTCGTTCTTTATTTTTAATACATTTGAAAAAAGCTTTTTTCACTTTGTCATTATCGGGTATTGTGTGTAGAATTTTGAGGGAAAAAATTAATTTAATCCATTTAGAATAAGGCTGTAACATAACAAAATGTTGAAAGAGTAAAGCGCTGTGAATACTTTATGGATGCACTGTATTATACAGATGCTCTTGCATATAAATGCATGTAATGTCCTGGAGATGGAAAAGGCATAGAAAGGTTTGACAAAAAAATTATCTTAAAGACGATGAACGGAATACATGGATACATAAATAAATCATAGTGCTGTTTTTCTTCATTCTGGAATGCCAGAACCATTGGTCCAGTTAACCGTGAGCCGCTGAGTCCTTCTCTGGTGGCATTTGTGTAAATACATACACATTATACTGTGTGCGTATATATCTTCATCAGTAGTCGGAGAGAGGATATTAAGTCTTTTCCCTATATATATATATATATATATATATATATATATACACACACACATACAACTGTGTAATGATTGTAAGGAGCTCGTTGTCACTAATGCCTAGCATCACTGCAAGTCCATCAGGCCTCAGACAGATGCTCTAGACTGGGCCTTATTGTCTATAGTTTCTTGTTGTGCCAAATTACCTTGAGGAAGCCCAGACTATACTCATTATGATGCTGTTAGTATTTCGGCTTTTTCTTTTGGCTGTTCTAGCTGCACTTCTAACAGGACTACCAGTGCTAACACTTCTATTTAGTGATGATTAGTTTTCCACTATGACCTCTTTTTTGGTGTGATATTGTTAGCTGAAGAGCTAATGCTAGTACATATTTTATGTTGTCATACACATGTGTGTGGGGCTGTTAAGTGTTGTTGCAGCTTACTGGGAAGAGAGCAGACTTAGCTCAGCCAGAAGACTAGCTACTGAGCTAGCTAGCTTATCTTTCTCCTGAGCAGACAGGGAGTTAGGCCGAGGGACCGTTACATCGAGCGCTGCTGCTGGCCACAAGCTTGCCGTTGCGACCATCTTTCGTAACATTTAAGCAGAGTAGAATTAGTAAACTAGCGATTATCTGCTAGTATACTATATAGTTTGCTAATTTTACTCTGCTTAAATGCTTTACTAGTTACAGAAAATTAGCTATACAAAGTTGTTACTTATCAGGCTAGTGCTCAAAGTAGGCCCTTCTACATTTCACTCTTTCGTGTACCGTAATTTCTTTTCTGCGCCAGCAGTTCTCACAAGCTGCAGGTACCCTTTTCTGCCCCCTCTGTATCAGTTTCTCGTGATGGCAATTCATAACTGTGCTGCTCCAGTGTTTTTGCACCTTGCTTAAACAGCAGTAAAATGCTTCACTAATTACAGAAACTTATCCAAACAAAGTTGTTACTCATCAGGCTAGTGCTCAAAGTAGGCCCTTCTACATTTCACTTTTTCGTGTACCGTAATTTCTTTTCTGCGCCAGCAGATCACACAAGCTGCAGGTACCCTTTTCTGCCCCCTCTGTATCAGTTTCTCGTGATGGCAATTCATAACTGTGCTGCTCCAGTGTTTTTGCACCTTGCTTAAACAGCAGTAAAATGCTTCACTAATTACAGAAACTTAGCCAAACAAAGTTGTTACTCATCAGGCTAGTGCTCAAAGTAGGCCCTTCTACATTTCACTTTTTCGTGTACCGTAATTTCTTTTCTGCGCCAGCAGATCACATAAGCTGCAGGTACCCTTTTCTGCCCCCTCTGTATCAGTTTCTCGTGATGGCAATTCATAACTGTGCTGCTCCAGTGTTTTTGCACCTTGCTTAAACAGCAGTAAAATGCTTCACTAATTACAGAAACTTAGCCAAACAAAGTTGTTACTCATCAGGCTAGTGCTCAAAGTAGGCCCTTCTACATTTCACTCTTTCGTGTACCGTAATTTCTTTTCCGTGCCAGCAGTTCTCACAAGCTGCAGCTACCCTTTTCTACCTCCTCTATATTAGTTTTTTGTGAAGGCAATTTATAATAGTGCAGTTACAGTGGTTTTGCACCATGTTTAATCAGCAGTACAATTTTACAGGGCTATCATTTCCAGAAAAATATGTAAAACCCAAAATGTCCTAGTATCTTTTATTTAATGAAGAAATTCAGAGTTACTCTTTATCCTGCTGCGTAATATGTACAACCATCCTGACTGATATTTATTTAGATTTTAGGAGCAGGCTGCAGCATTCTGGATCAACTGTAGAGACCTGAGAGACCCAGCAGAGCAGCCCGATAATACAGAGTTACAGTGCAACAAAACAAGACCTTATTAATATCCGTATTAATTCATGTTACACCACTGACATGGCATAAGAAATCAAATATAGTTTTAGATCTATTA
Organism: Cottus gobio; assembly: GCA_023566465.1. Taxonomy (NCBI): domain Eukaryota; kingdom Metazoa; phylum Chordata; class Actinopteri; order Perciformes; family Cottidae; genus Cottus; species Cottus gobio. The sequence continues at coordinate 17,781,511 of CM042224.1, read as the reverse complement.
TTATTATTGCTGTTATTAATATCAATGATGAGATCATTAATAATAATTAAATATTATACAAAAGTTAAATATTAATAGCAACTATAGTAATATCAATATTCATATATATTTAGTATTTATTTATATATGTATTTGTGTATTTATATTTACAAATCAAGATAAAGTTTTAAATTAATTGCCAAACTTAAATACTACTTTTGACCAATAGGGGGCGAAAGAGAGTGAACAAACAGCGATGCACACTTCAAGAACAACCGACCTCGTGGGGACTGCAGTACCCTGTGTATACTCTAGGGGCGCCTTCATACACAGTCACACAGATTTTTGTCTTGAAAAGGGTTTCATGGGGACTTCCTAGAAAAAAGCATGGGGCGTATCTAGACACTGTTCTGAAGCCAATGGGAGGGGTTTGCCCGTGGGGACCTCGTTTTAGGTCCCCACGGTGACACGAGTCCCCATGGGTCTGTGTGCACTCAGGTCAAGGTCCCCACCGGAATAGAGGAACAAGAACACGCACGCACGCACGCACGCACGCACACACACACACACACACACACACACACACACACACACACACACACACACACACACACACACACACACACACACACACACACACACACACACACACACACACACACACACACACACACACACACACACACACACACACACACACACACACACACACACACACACACACACACACACACACACACACACACACACACACACACACACACACACACACACACACACACACACACACACACACACACACACACACACACACACACACACACACAAAGATAAGTAGGTGAAAAATAGCTGCGGACCAGAGCAAACACAAAAGGCAAGAGAGTGATTGCCTGATGGCAGAGAAAAAACAGCTGGAGTGAACAAAAATAAAGAGAGCAACTATGCAGTTTTTCTCTTTATCAGAACAAATTAACTTGTGACCTCTTGTCCCTCGCAAACAAACTCGTTTTTTTCCCACGGTAGAGCCAAGGCCATTGCACAGCAAATCCCAGACAGGTCCCTACCTGTGGCCCCTGACTGGGGGTGCAGGCAGTCAGGTGGCGTAGCTTTGGTTTGAGGGCGCTATTGATCAATATGTACTTATCTGACATGAGCTGATGTGAGGCCAGTTGTATTTATTAGAGATTTACATGTTACAAACTAGCAAATATGGTTACTTCCCAAAGCATAGCATGGTTTGAGTCAGCCAATCCTGGCAAAGAACGTGTGTGCACAAGTTTGACTTGTCAAATACAGGAGCGATTGATAACATTGACGGCTGTATTCCTTTAAGGTGTTCTAGTATCAGCGTCCTGCTACTGTGCAGATTCAATGTTGTGGGACATCCAAAAGGGAAAGGATCCATATTAATGTGTTACTTAAACCTGTGCGTTTCCTGTTTCCTGAAGTGGAATTGTCTTGTTGATAACTGAATTATTAATGGTCTAAACACTCAAAAGTCACAACAACATAACACACAGGATACAAATGTGTGTTGTATGACGAGTCTATAATTTAAAAAACATATAAATAATCCCAGACGCAGATCTAAATAGTCAAGAAGTAGAGAGAAATGTGGTACTAAGTAGGGATGCACCGATACCGATACCGGTATACTCGTATCGGTTTCAATTGCCGATACCAAGAACCGATACCACTCAACAGTATTTCGCTACAACAAACTGGTCGCGCTTTGTGGAGAAAAAGATTTGTTGTCCTACCTGACTTCAACGTCTAGGGCAGGGGTCGGCAACCCGTGATCCAGAGCCGCATACGGCTCTTTCGTCGCTCTCTTGCGGCTCTTGCAGCGAGGTGTGTAGAGTAATGTGCGTCGCGTTCACACAGTAAAAAATTACCGCCGTCCTGCCGGTTTGAATCAAACGGCTGCTGATCCACCTGAAGTAGCGCTGGCAGCGGCCTCATTCAGACGCTGTTGTGCGGCTACGGATGATATTATTGTAGCCGAGTGTCTGTTGTGTGTCTATATTTGTAATTCTAATAAAATGAAAACACGCTGCAGGGTAACTTGAACCACTTTTTTTTATCTCCTTCACACATGTATATCCCACAATTCCACTCCTCTTTTCCTTTCCGTTTCTCCCTCCACAATAAAAGCACCGGAAACATAACTTAGAACACAGCTTCCTATATAATTGCTCGATCCCTAATATTATCGCTTACATTATGAACCCGGACACGGGGCGTTTTATGGTCCGACATTAGAGGGACTTCCACAAGACGTTTAAAGCTTGGGATAGCCTTCTGTTAATTTTGTACTATAGGCTTGACATAATCTGCAGAGGATAAAATAAAATCTGCCTCCAAATTAATTGCACTTTCATGGAGACCAAATCTAAGAAGTATCGGTACTCGGTATCGGCAAGTACACAAATAAAAATACTCGTACTCGTATCGGTTTGTAAAAAGTGGTATCGTTGCATCCCTAGTACTAAGTATCCAAAATAAATGAAAATACGATCCAGACTCAAAGGCCGGTGTACCTGGTGAGAGGCCTACGAGGGAGCGGTTGGACAGGGTGTCGTTTCCGTTCATTTTGAAGTAAACAGGGATGGAGTTGAGGATGGCTTGCAGATACTTCTCTTGCTCAAGACTGCTGGATGAATCCGAGGACGAGGCAGGAGCTAAAGGCAGATTACAACACTTTTGACTTGGACTGAAAATAATAATAATTTCATAACAATCATAATATCAGTTTGAATCACGGTCAACTGTTTCATTGCCTGAACAAAACAAAAAAATGCGAGCTATTTAGCTTTAGTTAGCTGTTACTCCTGGAGGTGAATTAGCTGAAGTAACAAAATGCTGAAAATACATCTGTAAATGCTCACCTGCTGAGGAGGGGTTCTGCGACTTGAACAATCCCACCACACTCTTGCCGTGAAAGCCTCCTGAGCGGAGCAGCACGGCTTTAGTACGAGGATGTTTCCAACACACAACGGGCAGACGGTTGTGTCTGTAGCAGCGGGCTACTTTGTGTAAGCTGCTGTCCTGGACTGCCTGAGGAACCACCAACAGACCTGGGTAACTGACAGAGAGACAGAATGGAAATCTTAAAACTAAATACAAGTATTTAGAAAATGTCTAGCACCAATACACCATAGCAAAGCCATTCGTCATACACAGAGATGCAGCTGAATACAAGGTCTTTTACTGAATATATGGCCAACATCTGAGTGGGATTATGGCTGTATTAGTCACAACGTGTGTAACAGGCTGAATTTGAATTTGTCTTTGATATGTCAAACATCTGTGAGGTAAAGGAGAACTCCCCACTGGCCTTTTGGGTTATCAAGTTTTGCAAAGCGTCCGGCAGGGCTACAAATCCTGGAAACTAATGTGCTCAGCGCCGTGGTGTCAGCTGTGAAGCAACACGGATCAGCAGGTTTCTCAACTGTTCATTGGTGCACGTTTAACCGCAGCAAAAACAATATTTAGCCTCATCAGGATTTCAGCCTGTGACGTGGATACCTGCGGCAGAGGGAGTAGAGTCTGTTCACGGCTGTGATCCTGAACTGCTCGCCCGACTTAGAGCGAGATGAGCTGGCAGGGATGGTGCCCAGGCCCAGCCGCTGGTAGTCACGAAAACAGGACTGCTCCACCAGCTGCTCCATGGTGGACTTCTCTAATGCTCGCAAAGTGCTGCTGGGCGGCGGCTCACCGTCGTCTGATACTGAAACACACACAAACAAAGGAGAATTCAGTTTTGTTTTCCCATCGCCCTCCACACTTTCACATGTAAATGTGTCCTTCCTCTCACTCGAAACATCATCATCTTCATGCCAGGTCATCCTGCTGCCTCTGTCGTTCTTCTTCAGTGTGGTTTGGCTGCCACGGCCCATGGTGATCTTTCCGGCCCTCTTTGCTCCCTTGACAATAGTTTTGGACAGGATTCTGTGAGGAGTGCAGGGCAGACAGCGATATAATTTACAATGTAAAAAACAAAACATTCTCACACTTACAGAGAAGAAACAAATTACGGAGGTACATTCATATTTTAGATGTCCCTTGATATAGGTGATGTTTACAATAACCAGTCAGTCCAGCGATTGTTGTTGCCGAGAAGCCGCACCACAAACCTGAAGCCAGTGTTCCTCTCTTTTTGTTTTGGAAGAATTAGCTGAGGTGCTGTTTGTCCTGCAGCGAAAGCAAAGGCGCTGAAGATGGACTGTGGGTAGCGAATCCTCTGCAGGTGCTTTCTGAAAATCTCCACCATCTCTGAGCTCACCTCCTCATCAAAAGCCACCTTTAGCAGCTGTAAGAGATTTTAGTGAAACTGATTATTTACCAACAAATGAAACATTTCAAATTCACATTAGATTTTAATTATGTCCAACCCAAAAAACGTGTGTTGAGGCCATCTTTAAATGTAGGGAGTTGGTCCTTTAAATGAAGGGAGTTGGTCAAACAGCTACATGCGGTACATTTCCATCACACACACACAAACAATTGTCAACACTAAAGAAATGTCCACATGGGCATAGTGACCTACAATCCAAGAATATGGGCACTTTCATCATCCATGTTAGTAAAAAGATAGGAATGAACCATAAAAACTTTTACAGCAGTACATCTAAAAACTAAAAACACATGCTTGGCTGAAAATGGCTTTTCTTTTCGATTCTAAGAATCAAGCTATTGTTATAAAACACAAGACAGTGGGGTTTCTGCATGATGTGCCGCACAGATTGTTAATTATTATTTCAAGTGTTACGACTATTATATATTCGTTTGTGAATTCTCTGTGAGCCCAGTGAATTGTTTTTGTGAGTTTTTGAACGAAGCCGCGTTAACGAAAACACAGTGCTTTGTGCCCACCCATCTATTTAAGATCTTTGGTAACATGTGTTTGTACTAGACTGACGTAGGAGGGCAGTGTGTTTCAGCGTTTACCTGAAATGAAGCAGAGCGGAGCTGCAGGCCTTCCTGCATGTTCTGCTGCAGCTGGTTCTGGATGCTGATCTTCTTGTCTTTGGTCAGAGTGGACACTGGGAAAGCTCTGATCACTGCCTGCTCCCCCACTGGACGCAAAACAAATGGTAAAAGAAAAATGTTATTGAAAATAATTGTTATACAATGTGGTAGTAACCAAAAATACACTTCTGTCCAAGTAATAAACTTGCTTTTCATGAAAAAGGAAAATACATAATATATACACACACATTTACAAAGATATGCATTATATATACGTTGAAAAATTAGCTAAGAAATGCATTTTTTAAAATATTTTATATAATTGAGACCTAAAAGCTAGTGTTAAGTATTTACCCAGTTGATCATGGGGGGTGCCTTTGAAAATGATGCGGTATGTGGTGAGAAAGAGGGCTCCCTCTGCTGGCAGGATGTGAGGGCCCCCCAGGAGACCCCCAGTGGCCTCCTCCCTGCCGTCAGGGTCCAGAAGCACCCGCAATCCCTCTGACACCAACTCCTCTCCAGGAAGCAGTGCCGGACGCAAAATCTTAGGCTGAAGGGATTAAAACAAAACCCATTATATGTAAGGACAGACCAATACCCACAGATTATACCCGTCTATGAAGGGCGTCAAATATTACATTTTTACATTGATTGTAAAGTTCTCTAAACTAGGATTACTCAGACTATTCAGGAAAAGAGAATCCAAAAAAACAAGTCACAGCAGCACATGACCGTGTTGGCATCACATGCACGTCATCATCAAAAGCGCACACACAGACACTCACACACGGAGCATTAGATTGCAATCTAAAAAAACAAACCAATTCATGCTCTCTGCACAGACCTATTTGCCATTTCAACCCTCTGAGCAAAACCCATGATCTGTTAACTAAATAAAAATACTATTCTGTTTTTGAGATACAAACATGTGGACACGGACTGACATGATGCGTTTCTACTTATAGAATAAGGCTTATTGACATGACCAGATCCTCAATTCCTATCAGGGGTATTTCCCCCCCAGTGGGGCAGAAGATACAGCACAACTCTGTGCCTCACACAATGTGAAAGACAACATAAAACTGCTAGACAACTATAATGCACAAAAAATAAATTCAAAATGCAACATATAGTATATGCCATATCTTTATTCTACTTACTCATTTTAATCATTTTAAGATTAAAATGATTAAAATGTCAGCGATTAATTTAAGATGTTGAGTTTCAAAATCTAAAAAAGTAAATATATTGTATATTACTGTTATAGTACTTTTCATATTCGGTTAAGTTAATGATACTTCTTACGAAAGAAACATGTACATGTGCTTCATATGATATCACTACTTGTGTATTGACTACATTAATATAAGTGATTATTAACCACAGAGAAAACATCATAGGGACAACTTTATCTACTGTATGACCTGTAGCTAACAGTCTGCACCCTGTGTTGCTTCAGCTCCTTCTGGCCTCACAATCCAGGAGAGAAACACTCAGATGTTCCACTGTCACGAATATGACCGAGGGACATTAGATCATTCACAGCCTTTCTCATTAAGGCCACAGCCAACCTGGGGGAGTTGAGGTCTGGCCAGGAGATAATTAGAGCTTCTTGAATCCGTCTTTGAATTCCTCATTGCTGCTGCAAGCTCGGCTTCTTATTAGAGCTGCACCTTAAATGCCTTCATTTTTTTGCTTCTTTGTGTTAAACCTACCACGACTACCAGTATTCAGACTTGTCATAAATCCAGAGTCAGTGGTGTTTACACACTTTTTAGTATTTTCTGGCATGCTGCTTACAGCTAGCAGTCCAACTCATAAACGTGTGAGAGGTTAGCCGCACAGAGAACCACAGAGAATCTGCCCAGACTGCTCACCACGGTCTCCAGGTTGCTCCCAAAGCAGTACTGGCATGGTGTTTGTCTGTGTGTATGAGTGTGTGCGAGAGGAATGACCAAGAGCTGTCAGACATATAAAAGCAAAGTCCAAAAGACCGCCTGGTAAAGTGTGATGATGACTGGAAACCTCATCGGCATGAGATCGGCACTCTGCATATCCTGAAGCTGACATTTAACTTAGATCTCAAAGTCTAACCTGGCTATATACTTGTATATACTTGCATATAATTGTATATACTTGTTTATACTAGTATATATCCTGCAGTTCTGAAGCACCTGAAGATACCAGCATCAGAGATGCCTCTGATATAGCTTAAACTGCTTTATAGTTTTCACAGCAATATAAAATAGATATTATAAAGAGAATTGTGACCTGTTTCTGTTTTTGACGCGCTGGTATTGGATCAGTACTTATAAGTTCATGTACTGTAATCAGTATCAATAAGGAAAAAAATACATTTAGTATACACTGTACATACAACTGAAGTCCCAGCTGCCAAGAGCAACACTCACCTTCTGAATGGGCGGTAACCTCCTGCTCTCTCTGTGAACGGCCTCCAGAGCCTCCATCTGCATAGCGACGATGCCTGTGGGTCACAAGTTGGGGTCAGCTACCATATGTACGTACACAAGTGAACACATGCACAGAGAAACACATGAATGTCCACACGTTCTTACAACCAGAGAGTGTATTTACAGATTTTAAGGCCAAATGTCAGACGTTAATCAGCTCAGAGTTGCTGTTGGTCTGAGCTGAGAATACACACGTCTGCGTAAAGCTGCAGGAATTAGGAACACTGTGAGTGAACACTGTGAGTGACCACTGTGAGTGACCACTGTGAGTGAACACTGTGAGTGAACACTGTGAGTGAACACTGTGAGTGACCACTGTGAGTGAACACTGTGAGTGAACACTGTGAGTGACCACTGTGAGTGAACACTGTGAGTGACCACTGTGAGTGAACACTGTGAGTGAACACTGTGAGTGAACACTGTGAGTGAACACTGTGAGTGACCACTGAGTGAACACTGTGAGTGACCACTGTGAGTGACCACTGTGAGTGAACACTGTGAGTGACCACTGTGAGTGAACACTGTGAGTGACCACTGTGAGTGACCACTGTGAGTGAACACTGTGAGTGACCACTGTGAGTGAACACTGTGAGTGACCACTGTGAGTGACCACTGTGAGTGAACACTGTGAGTGACCACTGTGAGTGACCACTGTGAGTGAACACTGTGAGTGACCACTGTGAGTGAACACTGTGAGTGACCACTGTGAGTGACCACTGTGAGTGAACACTGTGTGTGACCACTGTGAGTGACCACTGTGAGTGAACACTGTGAGTGACCACTGTGAGTGAACACTGTGAGTGACCACTGTGAGTGAACACTGTGAGTGACCACTGTGAGTGAACACTGTGAGTGAACACTGTGAGTGACCACTGTGAGTGACCACTGTGAGTGACCACTGAGTGAACACTGTGAGTGACCACTGTGAGTGAACACTGTGAGTGACCACTGTGAGTGAACACTGTGAGTGAACACTGTGAGTGAACACTGTGAGTGAACACTGTGAGTGAACACTGTGAGTGACCACTGTGAGTGACCACTGAGTGAACACTGTGAGTGACCACTGTGAGTGAACACTGTGAGTGACCACTGAGTGAACACTGAGTGAACACTGTGAGTGAACACTGTGAGTGAACACTGTGAGTGAACACTGTGAGTGACCACTGTGAGTGAACACTGTGAGTGACCACTGTGAGTGAACACTGTGAGTGAACACTGTGAGTGACCACTGTGAGTGACCACTGTGAGTGAACACTGTGAGTGAACACTGTGAGTGACCACTGTGAGTGAACACTGTGAGTGACCACTGTGAGTGACCACTGTGAGTGACCACTGTGAGTGAACACTGTGAGTGAACACTGTGAGTGAACACTGTGAGTGACCACTGTGAGTGAACACTGTGAGTGACCACTGTGAGTGAACACTGAGTGAACACTGTGAGTGACCACTGTGAGTGAACACTGTGAGTGAACACTGTGAGTGAACACTGTGAGTGAACACTGTGAGTGACCACTGTGAGTGAACACTGTGAGTGACCACTGTGAGTGACCACTGTGAGTGAACACTGTGAGTGACCACTGTGAGTGACCACTGTGAGTGACCACTGTGAGTGACCACTGTGAGTGAACACTGTGAGTGACCACTGTGAGTGACCACTGTGAGTGACCACTGTGAGTGAACACTGTGAGTGAACACTGTGAGTGAACACTGTGAGTGACCACTGTGAGTGAACACTGTGAGTGACCACTGTGAGTGACCACTGTGAGTGAACACTGTGAGTGAACACTGTGAGTGACCACTGTGAGTGAACACTGTGAGTGACCACTGTGAGTGAACACTGTGAGTGACCACTGTGAGTGACCACTGTGAGTGACCACTGTGAGTGACCACTGAGTGACCACTGTGAGTGACCACTGAGTGAACACTGTGAGTGACCACTGTGAGTGACCACTGAGTGAACACTGTGAGTGACCACTGTGAGTGACCACTGAGTGACCACTGTGAGTGACCACTGTGAGTGACCACTGTGAGTGACCACTGTGAGTGACCACTGTGAGTGAACACTGTGAGTGACCACTGTGAGTGACCACTGTGAGTGAACACTGTGAGTGAACACTGTGAGTGACCACTGAGTGAACACTGTGAGTGACCACTGTGAGTGAACACTGTGAGTGACCACTGTGAGTGACCACTGAGTGAACACTGTGAGTGACCACTGAGTGAACACTGTGAGTGACCACTGTGAGTGAACACTGTGAGTGAACACTGTGAGTGAACACTGTGAGTGACCACTGTGAGTGACCACTGAGTGAACACTGTGAGTGACCACTGAGTGAACACTGAGTGACCACTGTGAGTGAACACTGTGAGTGAACACTGTGAGTGACCACTGTGAGTGACCACTGAGTGAACACTGTGAGTGACCACTGTGAGTGACCACTGAGTGAACACTGTGAGTGACCACTGAGTGAACACTGAGTGAACACTGTGAGTGACCACTGTGAGTGACCACTGAGTGAACACTGTGAGTGAACACTGTGAGTGACCACTGAGTGAACACTGAGTGAACACTGTGAGTGACCACTGTGAGTGACCACTGTGGGCGCTGTACCTGGGATCATGCTGTGCAGGCTCTTGATGTGTTCCTGGGTTACTCCGCTCTCTGTGCACACCTTGTCGATGAAGCGGGCGACGAACCTCACCACAGAGTTGACCACGTCGCTGTTCTCCGAGTCCTCAAACCCGCTTTCTGTGTCAAAGCTTTCTGCAACGCTCCCGGCAATGCTGTAAAAAAACACAGGATGATGCAATGACAATGTGCCAAGAAGAATGTTTCGCATGAGAAGCTGATGCAACCTTATTATTGATAAGATCCAAATGTCCTCTGTGAGAAATTAACTAGTCTGGGGCAAAAAAGGAGAGACAATTTCCACACAAACAATACTTGGCTTCAGCATTTCTGTTTTCTTATTATAAATAGAAACAAAACACAGAATAAAATAGGAACATTGTAATTCAGAACTAATTTTTAATAAAGCTCAAATGCCGTACATATTAAATAAAATGTAATAATAATAGGGCTGCAACAATGAATCGATAAAATTCGATTATTAAAAGCGTTGGCAACGAATTTCATTATCGATTCGTTGTGTCGCGCGATTATTACGCCACTCAATAAGTCACGGAGATGTTTGAGTATGAAAAGTTGAGTTGAGCGCGGAGCAGAGCGGAGGTCGAGGAGAGACCAGCTGAGACCGTAACGTTGACTGAAACACATCGCGGAGGAAGGCCGTTCAACAGGCAGCTAGTAGAGGCACTTCCGGTTGAGGCTCCGGTGCTGCGGCTAGTCGGCAGGTTGTGTTCCGTTTGAAGTGAAGACGTAACGTCCCTCCAGCAGCTTTCTGCCGTTTACTCGTTATTAGCTTGACAAGTTAGCGTTAGCTCGTAAGAACAATGTGTCTGAACAAAGGGAGTGAGAGAGAGAGAGAGTGTGTGTGTGTGCGCGCGCTTCTGTGAGTGTTTGAGTGAGTGAGTGAGTGAGTGAGTGTGTGTGTGCGTGTGCGCGTCTGTGAGTGTGCGCGTCTGTGAGTGTGTGTTTGTATGTGTGTGCGTCTGTGAGTGGCGTGCGTCTGTGCGTGTTTGAGTGTGCGTGTGTGTGAGTGTCTGTGGGTTTGTATGTGTGTGCGTCTGTGAGAGTTTGAGTGTGTGTATCTGTGTGTAGTGTAGAGAACCAGTTCTGACGTTCAAACAAATCCTGTTAAGTTTTCTGATTAGTATTTTTCTTTATTTTTTATAAGTTATTTATTGTTCTGACAGCTCAGGTCCCTTTAAACAAAATGTTGTGCAAAATTTTTGTGCACTTTATTTAATAAAAGCCTATATATTTGGCAGATATAAAGCATACATGTGTATGTTTGTGTTAGTCCATTATTTTTATTATTATTATTACTTTAACAGCTCAGGGATGTTCAAGGAGCAACCTGTTTGTGCACTTTCTGAAGATTTTTGCACCGTCAGTTCTGTTTTTGAATAAAGGGTTGGAAAGTAATGATTTTGTTTTTTATCCGATTCATCGATTAATCGAAAAAATAATCGACAGATTAATCGATTATTAAAATAATTGTTAGTTGCAGCCCTAAATAATAACATTGTTTTTTGGTAACAAAGCCTAACATTTTGGACAACAATGTTTTTGGGGTTCCTTCCAATTCTAAGCAAAGACATAAATGGGGGATGTTCACCAGAAATCCATCATTACTGCAGAGCACGGGAAGTCCCTTCCACTGCTATTTCGTTTGGTTCGGGTGAGTACAGTGAGGCCCCATTGAAGACGCCCCAAGGGTTTTAAATACCCAATAGAAGTAAATGAGCCTCACTCTGTTTTGTGCAGTAGCGATGTAAGCCCACAGGATGGATGTGGGCCGGAAACAGGAGAGGTACTGTTCCATATGGCTAAATAGGAAGGTATCATGTAGACCGTGGCTTACGCCACATCTGCCCACATACTAATCATCACCTTATTACAAGAGGAACACAAACTCCCAAATCATGAAACCGTACCTCAATGTTTCCTCCAGATCAGAATGATCGTTCTACCTGACAAATACAAATACAAGCCAAAAATATGTTCTAGTCCAGTCTGTGTTTGACCTTAGTGAACACTGAAGACAGGTGGAAGAAAATCACTCTTTCTCTCCTCAGACAGGGAGCCATCATGCTGACCTGTTTGTGACGATGCTGTTGCTGCCGCTCTCCCAGTCTGCGACGGGGGCGTGACGGAGCAGTCGGATCTTGCTGGTGTCCAAAGGAACAAGCAGGTAAACCATGAGGCTGGCGTAGTGGATGGCCTGGCTGAACACAGTGCTCTCCTCATTCTTCACCAACTCGTGCTGCTTCTCCTTGCTCAGGCCGGGCCATGAACGCAGCTGCACTGCTGCCAAGGCCATTGCTGTGTGCTCGTCATCGCTGCCCGCTGCCGGCTCGGGGCCCGCATCCTGGAGAGGTCAGAGCAAAGGGTTGGAGTTCGACAGATTTATTTTAGGTCCGACCCCTCATAACACAACAATGGCTGATGAGCGTTGACCTGAAGAGTTCAACCAGAGGATGATTTCTTTTATTGACACAAAATAAATATCCATCCATCCATTTAAGACCAGGTTTGTCTTTAAAAGTCATGTTTTGTTCAACCAGCAGTCCACCAAGATCCAAAGAGGTTTAGTTTATTATAACATAAGCAGCAATTAAAAAGATAGAAATAGGACATGTTCTGTAGTTCAATCTTTATATCTCTAATTAGGGTTAAAAATAGTGCATTTAAACAGACTTCATATATTTTCTCACACAATATCTACTCATATTGGTCACATTTCCTGCCTTACCTTAAGCCTGACAGTGATGCAGTCTTTGCCCTCTGGGGTGTTAAGATAAAGAGCTCGGATCTGACTCTGCACCTCGCTGTAGAAAGTGGCCTCCCAGAACTGCTGGTTGGCCCAGACGGGATGGTCCTGAATGCAGGTGTAGGCAAACTGGTTCACCCCGGCAGCCAATTTCTGCGAGACAAGAAGTATAGTATGCCTTTGAGTGGAGGTCTGTGTTGCAGGAAATCAAACCTCTGCATGCTCATTTGAATGTGCCAACCTGAGATAAAATCTAACATGCATAAATAACCTTGTCTACAACCCGAGTCAGAACAAACACATGCAACACTAACTACAGAAGCACAGAACTTTGTTTTAAATTCCAGGGGAAACCCCAATGTTTCCTGGAAAACCCAAATATGTCTCAATTTTGTGGAAATGTGTATAACATAACACACAAAACACAAGAGACTATTTCCATTTGACACAACTTGCCAAAAATAACATGAGAGGATAATATTTTATTCAGTGTAAACATCTTTCTCTTTGTTGGAGAGTTGATTGTGATAAACTTAAAGCTACTTAATAATAATAAAAAAACTATGTTAAGGGGTCAAGACTTTAACATCCTATCATAATAGTCTTTCTTATATTCAATGTATTTATACTAACAGCTGCTCCTGTCTAATGTAAATATATCCTCAGCCTGCAATATTTGGGTTCAGTCCAAGACTCCTATTGAGAAGCAGTTTGCCAAAATTATGTGGAAAAAAAACAAACCCACAAAAAAAGTCACCCGTGGGCTGTAAGTGAAATCAATCATTCCTAGTGAGTCGTAACTTTGTAACCGATAACAACCCTAACGGGGCAACGGACCGCCCCCATTTCCTTCTGTGTTTGGATGTATTTGGACGCAGTGCTGTTGTTGTATTAGTGCGGGCTGAAGAGCAAAGCACCTGCTGCTTGCAAAAACAGCTACTGGAGAGCACATACCATGCAGTGCTCAGCTAAAGGCAGTAATGCTGGCAACTACATGTGTGAAGTGAGGCGGGAGCAGCTTTGGGTTCAGCACAGTGTGCCACAAGCCAACTTTACCCAACTGTCCATCTCCCAGAACGCTCTGCAGGAAAGGAGTAAGCTCAAGCCTGTTATTCGATTAGCTTCTAATTTCTCTCCCCAGGGCCTGACACAATACAGGGATTTCCATTATCACTCCACAGTTTGCCTTTGAAGGATGAGAACTAGAGGGGTCGCTGTAATTACAACGGACAGAATCAAAACAGCTCTTTTCCCAGTGGGATGGGCCAGAGGCTAAGAGAGAGGAGAGCTGGGAGGACAGGAGGCACACCGAGAGCTCAAACCCAGACAGCAGACAACCTGCAGGGAGTGTGGGAGTCCATCTTTCTTCATTATGATTCTGACATATTTAGCTTTCACATGTCACAGATTTGATCATAAACATGTAAATAATTTAGAAAAAAAAATAGGGAAACATCTTAAAACGTCTTATTACACAAATACTGAAGCAGGCAGATTACAAAAATGAAATGTTACACGGGTGTAAAGAAAGATACAAGGATATCTAGCTGATAATGAAAGAGCCCAACAAGAAAAATAAAAGGAATGTGAGACAATACATTTGTGGGATTTTAAGATATAAACAAGGACACAAAGAAATTAACCCCCAGAATATATTTAATAACTCCCTCAAAAAAATGACAGTTCAGTCATATTTATCAGGCTAAAAGCTAACGCCTATTACATTAAAGCTTTGACAACCTACACCTGATCAATACTATTTTGAGGTCGACACCAAAATTATTGTTTGAGAATTATCACAAGACTACGACACTTTCAAACCTGTAGTTCAGTTCAGAGCCACTAGTGGTGTGCCAGAGCGCTAAATCATGTGGCACCTTAAGGATGGGAGTTTTCTTTTATATACGGTTATCTCCAGAAATAGAGATGATTACACTTTGCTAGCATCAGAGGAACCAAACATACCAACATACATTGAGTATGGGAATCAGGCACAGAGAGGCGCTGGATGACAAATCTGCTGTAGCTAGCTAGACATGTTTTGAAGAGAGGCTATAATGTGACCAACCCGGGGGACGGACTGTGGAACACATGGCCTATTGACCGACTGCAAAGAGCTCGGATTTTAAGAATGGACCTGAATGAAACACGGCTGTAAATAAATAGTGACAATTACAGTAATAAGTCCTTTTGGTAGTATGGTAATACCTATCTGTCCCTGGAGTGTGGTACGTGTCTTGCAGCAGATGTTGTGTGGGTGTGTGTGTGTGTTTGTGTAGGAGGAATTTGTGTGTGATTTGTCAATGCTGTCTATACTCAGCCTGGCTGTTCTTTTTTGACTTGTCAGATATGTGCAGGTCATTTTGACCGAGGTCATCTCTACCCAATATGATAATACGCAGAGCTTAAAGAGACATCCACAAGACAGATGGGCAAGGAGGAGGACAGGGAAGGAGAGGAGAAAGCACAGGAAAGGGAGGAGTAAAGGAAGGTGAGAAGTGAAGATGAAGGAGAGAGTACAGCGCTATCCGACCCATCTGGCTGTGTGACGAGCAGGAATGCAGGGCTGAGGGAGAAACAAGCAGGAAACCCCCCAAGGAGAGACAGAAAGGAGAAAATACTGTGTACAGGTCAAAGGAATGAGGCTATCAGGATTTGGGATCTTGTTTTTAACTCTGGGACATGATCCCGAGGTTCACACTATGATTGACTGCGGCCCCCAAACATCAGCTGGACAGCCATCCAGCATCACATGTCAACTGTGTCTTTCAGTGACAGAGACGGTGCATGTCACTGAAGGGAGTGCATACTTGTATTTAGACTCAGGGCAGCAACATTATTTACAATGCATTGGAAAAATGCATAGCATTCCTGAATTGTACATACAAAACAGTCATTATCTCTGAAGTCCTCTGTGGTAACGCACGCCTGACCTGTACACAATCCATCTCCTCAGGTATTGTGAGGAAAACTACTGGCATCCTGAAACCATGAACAACCCTCTATTCAAACGTTGTTTTTACAGTCTTCCATCATGTAAAACAAACATGTTGACACGTTGAATGTCAGACTAATAAACAAATCCCTCACGGCATCCATCGGCCATTACTGTGTAAAAAACACAATGTTCGAGTCACATAAATGTTCCAAAACAAAGTAAACACAGATACGGTAAGTCAAGAGCTGGACATTTCTGAGATATAAAAGTAAGTACGTCATTTTCCTCACGAGGACATGGTGGTAAGCAGTTTGAGAGAGCTAGATGGCAAATCCCTCCACGAATAAACTATGGCTGAAAGAATGCAAACAGTCAAGTGCTCTCAACATGGAAGTTATCCAGAAGGGTGTTTGGCTTTTTCACTTGCTGCTGTATCCAATCTGTGTTGTTCCCGAGAGGAGGCATTTACTCCGGTGAAATGTGGGACCGCAAAGGGCAGAATAACAAGAGAACCAGACGTCAATGTCACCGGTTCATCCCCTGATAAACCCACCACTCGCTAGATAATGAATGCCAGAGGAAAATGTAAAACCGCAACTCTAACAAAGGGCCACTGTACAAAGGTTGTGTGGCATTTAGATAAACTTTACCTACCCAGACCAAATGACAACATCCATGCACAATCTAGACCGAGAGCTATTTTGCATATCAGAAATATTATCAAACATCCATCAAATACTGTTCCATAAGTGTTTCAGTTTGGGCAAAACATCCAAGAAGCGCCAAGCAGAGGTAAAAACCCTAGAAATGGGAAAGTAAAACAAATAAATACAAAATGTGGGTCAATGTCATAAACTGTTCTTTGTCATGGGGCCACAAATAAACCTGAAACACTGCCCGCCTCCATTCAACAGATTCTGGGAGCAGATGGATCCAGTCCAAGGGGAGCTTCCCACGTCCCCCGACCTGGAGACTTTCGGGCCATGGGGACCAGACCCCTGGAAGTATGACCACAGAGTGAGCTTGCCAAAGTCTGGCCAAGAATACCAAACAGGGACTTGACCACTGTCTGACTCTTGAACTTGAACCAACAGTCTTTAATATGTGGTGCCTGGATGTTTGTCATGCTTCAACATAACAAAACAAACTAGAATTGCCTCTGAAAGCCAGTCATGGTAATTCAAGTAGTTTGAGAGAAAACTAGACTTATAAACCCTCTTGACTGTTTTTAGGCTTTAAAAATCTAATGACGGGTGACTTTGGCCAATCACAGCCCATTTCAGAGAGAAGGCGTTCCTACCGGCTGTTCAAATGCAGATGTGCACGTCTCTGTGGTGAAAAACGGATTCAAGAGCAGAATATTGTGCAGGAAAAGCTGCTATTCCATCATTGGCAAAACCTGCCTACTCTGCAAAGCAACAAAAAGAATAATGACGGACTCATCAAAAAGTGTCTGACAATAGGGAAGAAGCGTTTCAGAAATAGAGAGAAAATGTTGCAGATAATGTAGTCTTTTGCTCACGGCTGCAGTAAGAAAACTAAACTAATAGCAACATTTTCTCTCTGAAACATCCCTGAAACGATGTCGATATTGTAGCTCACTCGGAGGCCTAGAATCACATGATTCCATCTCAAAGGGATTTATGGGCTTTGCAACGAAAACAGGACGGTAGTTCTCAGAGAATTGCCGCAATTTAACGGCATCAGCATCCCGATCACAGTCGCATGATATTTGAAATGAATAACTAGTACTCGAACAGGAAACAGTTATGAGCGGGTCAATGATTTGATTCACAGCACAAACTTGCTGGTTTCGAAAAAATAGTTTCCTAATGGCATTTACAAGAAGCAGACCTTTCTCAAAACAATGGAAACATGGCACCGCCACCAGCCCACCTCTAACGCAGGGCTCTCGGGCAATATTAGGATATTTTATACCAACAAGTTTACATATAAGTCTAAGACACATACACAGTAAAGTGTGTACAGTGAGAGCCGTTCCTGGTTGTCAATAGGAAGCACGATCAACAATATCGATCTCTTCCGAGGTAAAAAAAACAAAACAGTTCTCAAAGTTACAATGCCATGCTCAATTACTCACATTTTTGTCAATGACTTCTGCGGTCAGATTAAAGGACAGGTTAATAAGTTGCTGCATAATGTATTCTCCACACATAGCTACTGTAATGTATAAGCAATGTTCAGAGGTTGTTATGTAAGTGTCATGTTAGTGAGGGGCCTCAGAAAGATGAGATGGTATGTATGCTGAAGTGTCATGGGACATATTGTTCTTGGCAAAATCAAGGCATCCCATTTATGTTTCCAAACTTGTAAGGCTGCATTCTGTAATACTCAAAAAGGATCCTGTATGCCTTCACACCCACAGACAGCTGCTCCAATACCAAACTTTATTTTCTCACATTTTCACTGCATGATCTTTGGGCGACTAAACTAGAGATTACAGAATATTTGGGCAGATTCCCTCATTTTACTTTCCCCCCTCTGGGTGAGGCAGAGCTCGAGCTCGTCACCAGTTCCAATCATCTGTGAATAACGAGGAAAATATATTCATTCCTCTAATTAGCCGGCAATGCCAGACAAGAAAATAATTTCTAATCTTCTTACTAAAATGGCTGGAGATCACAGATGTGCGACCAACAATGAATGGATAGTCTTGTAAAACAGAAATTGCTTGGCAGTGGTGCATTCTCCATTAAACAAGCATGCTCGGACACGGACATAAATGATGAACCTGAAATACTGAAGTTCCTAAAGAGGAACAAGAAAAACAACAAGTCTTATCTAAGAGAACTGCGTCAGCCTGTGGCATGTGAACCGGAGGAGTCATGTGGTGGGAGAGCGCGGGTCTGGTCCCAGTCCAGCCCATCAGGGTATGGCACTGGTACCCACCACAGAGCCGGACAGTTGTGTCGGTCCCCATAGCAACGAGCAAGCTGTGGGGACATAGCTGCGGTGAACAATGCAGCTTCCCCGTGTTGGTTGTGTGGTTTGGAAACCAAAGGCCATGGCCCGTACGCTACATTTGGCGATGGCGGTTTTCACATGCTGTTCACATGTCCACGCTCAGAGATCAGCAGAGGAAAAGCTCTTACCAACTCCTCTATAGTGCAGTGGTCGTACGTCCAGACTCGTACTGGACTTATTTTGGGTGACACGGATATTGATTTATGAGTTACAAAAATCAATATATGATTATCAACAATACTGTATATTAGCAGATATTATTTTTCAAAAACAGAAGTACAATTTAGGATTCCTTAATGTTTTTTTTAATTTTTTTAAGAATTGGGAAAAAGATAAACTATCTTGTGTTTACAAACAGCAGCCAATGATTTCTACTCGATCTTCCTTTAAATCTTTATGTTAGATTTTTTTTTATGTTAATCGGTCAAAAATGTCATTCAACTCCAATGTATTGGAGTGGTGACAGTAATTTCAGCAGCTCAAACAGTGTGCATGTGTGTAAATGAAAACATATTTATTAGTTGTGTGCAATTCCATTACACGACCGGGCCATGCATAATGATGACAATATGAGAAACAGAAGCATTGAATCAAACTCGCATACATCCTGGTTTATTTATTCCTTTCCTTACCCTGTAAAAGGCTGTTGACAGGGGCAGCAGTGCAGCAGCCACCGTGTATTCCTCCGAGCTGGAGCAGTCCTGTGGGTCAAACAACAACAAGGGAGCGGTGAGAGCAGAGCGGCGCCGGCAGGAGACATATGCTACTCACACTTTTTCACCGGAGCCCCAAAACAACAACAACAGAGAGGTCAGAGACCCCCGAGGCCTGAGGAGAAACAATTTTGATAACCTAAAAAATAACCACTTTGTTATTGCAACTGTTGTATCCGGAGATGACGGGGAGCAAACTTAATTTAATTTTGTTTCATAAAGACACTCCTGCCCTGTTCAATATCAGGGCAATGCTAAAATAAATAAATAAAAAGTCTGCCTCTAACTGTGCGCTGATCCAATATTAGGACATATGCTTTCAATAGCCTTATATAACCCTTGCCTTGACACAATTGTCAGAGCCTTCCAGCGTTCATTTTATTGGTAATTTTTATGTTTTTCATTCTTGAACTAGATTGCTTTACAAGTCTCATTGAGGAAAATTGCAAAGCGCTGCATAAAAAACAGTAATTTTTGCCATAACATGCGATGTCCATTCATCAAGAAGGCATGGTTAGCCAGAAAGCACATTTATACCCTTTTTTTGTAATTTATTTTTTTAAATCAGGGAATAGTTAAAAATATTCCCTCCTTGACATTTACACATCATGCAGAAGTGTCTAAGCATTAGGGATTGTTTCAGGTCAAAGAGGTGCTTAGAGGTGCTTTCTAGAGAACGGTATTAAGATGAATAGTAAATTAGGAGGCTTAGAGCGGGGACTTAGGGGCCCAAAGAACAAGAGAATAAGAGAAAAAGACATGAGTTGGATTTAAAAGTACTTCATTCACAAGAAATTGGTACTTATCTCTGGAAATTAGAATAACCAGAGGAAACTTGATTTGACCTGGTGCCGCACCTCATAGCCCTCAGTGAGACCTCACATATCCAGAAAAGGTTTAACTAACACACATTTCTATCTTTTTCATCCGAAACCGTCTAAAACTAAGCAACATACTGTACAAGTCTTATCCGAGTAGTAATTTTGGCTGGAGAGATAGGGAGAAGAATGCTACGTGTTCTGATAGTGGTCTTTGATGGGGGCCTGTTACCACCAGTCCTCCACACACACACACACACACACACACACACACACACACACACACACACACACACACACACACACACACACACACACACACACACACACAAGAATGTAAAGAGGGGAGAAAATGCAAAACACAAGTTCCGCGGCGACACATGAAAGCCTGGCCCCCCTGTCGACTAAGCAACATAGTTTCTGTTTTATTATTCTTGTCGCTTGTGTTTCTCTTTGCACTTATTTGGGCTGCGGTGAAATGTTCCAGCTTGGAGCGGCACCAAAGCATTGTTTACCAGCATCCCTAACAATGCTGCAGGTCACACGAGTTCATGGCCCCCAGTCAAAATAGAACAACAAGTGGAAACGCACTGGCAGAAAAGCGTGAATAATTAACAAACCAGTATAATTTATAAGTTCAGCGATGCATGTCATCGGTTCTTTGTAACAGAAACTTGCGAGAACAGACGTTTGCTTCAGATGAAGAAAACCTTTGTCCAGAGGCTGCATCTACACGTCAAATCTAATATAAAGTATTTACTATCAGGTGTACTTAAGCTACATTTATTATCACCTACAAACCTCCACCGTAATCTCCTGTTCGCAGACCGGGGCAAAGTGACAGCTCAAAAGAATTGGAGGTCAACAACTGTCACTGAGCCAACAGATAAACCAGCACAGGTCTGAGAAATATAACTGAATGAAAAGTGAAACCTGAGCGGAGCGGTTTCTAGGCCATCAGCATTACATCAGGAACTTGATAAAAAGGTAAAGGTATTGTATTTATACTTTTTGGGACTCAATCATTGTCAAAGCTGAATAGAGGGGATACAGGCTATTTGGTATTTCAAGAATGGAGGGAGAGGAGGGTGTTGTGTGTGTGTCACCCTGCCGACTTCCTTTCCTCCTATTATTTACTGCAAGTCTCACCATTTCTTCCTCATTCTTGAAGCTGCAGTAGCTATGACTACAATGATGACTCACATAGCTATGCTGTCTCAAGACACGTATACATCGAGAAAAAACAAGAAGAACGCGCATGGGACAGAAGTCCTGGAGGATGTGAATTAAACACAGCTTCCTGTGTTTCCGAGAAGTTAGCACTTTCCAGGAAAGCAGTGAAATTAACTGACATTTACTGCATTCTTTAATCACATTTTTATGGCTGTGGACAAACTAAAATGTCTCAGCTCAGAGGCTATCAAAGGGCTGCTTGAATCTCCAATAGGGAGAGAATGAAGCCACATAGCTGACCTCGGTATTGCAACGCACAGATTCAATCGCAAAAGCATGAACGCATATGTTTACCTATACTGGTGAACAGTTATCAGAACATGGGAATGATACAATGATACCCAGTACAGATTCCCAGTGACCATGTTACGTAAAGCAGTCCATCAAGGCCACTAAGGCAGACAGGGGGCATATTCTCACAGCAAGGGACATGTTTATGATCTAAGATAGAAATGTAATGAAGTCATCTGTTCACTCTTAATAAAGGAGATGTACAACGTGATTGAGCAGTGGACAGCCTTTAGACGAAGTTGGTCGGCGCTCCAGTTCATTAGCTCGCAGTTCTGCGATTCAGACACGTCAGTCAGATCAAGTGCCTCGTACTCTGTACAACATCTGTCTGTAACGTGCGCTCTTGCACATCAGACGGTCAAGCTCGTGCAGAAATCATGGACTCCATGCCGCTGAGGGCCGCTTCCCATGGACCTCCCGCCCTAATCCCTCTCACAGTTAACTGCCAGTCAGAGTGTGTTTTTGAGCATCATGAGGCCCTCGGCCATGAGACAGCAGAGCAGAGGGCTCATAATCCTATCTGACAGGAAATGGTTGGGATGCCAGGACACATCCACAGCAGGACTCATTCCCCCACATGGTTTGTGCAACGTTTACTTCTAGAAGCTGCAGCGCTGACACACGCACACACACAAAGGTGCAATTAACTCAAATACCCCAATGAGGGTTGTTACTGCGTGATTCATGACAGAAACAGCACAGATAAGGATTACAACAGATGTTTAAATGCTTCACTGTAAACAGTTTCTGAACATATCAACTCATTCCAGAGACGGTATTAACATTTATTTGTAACTACTACACAAAACATGAAGAATGAACAAGTACTAACAAGGAACAGTAGTAAGTCCTCACCTTCGACCTATTGCACATCTTTCTGATACAAACCACTTCCTGTTGCCTCATAATGATGATGTCATTCAAAATCAATGTGTCACATCAACATGGACGCCAGAATCCTTACGAGGCATCAGGTTGTCATTTTACAAAGAGCAAGCCACATTTTTTAGGTCACTTTGGCCTTTGTTACGCACCGAAGGATCACACACACACACACACACACACAAATAAATAAATAAATAAAATATAAAAAGCCACCAAAAAATGCCGACAATGAATTTTCCTATGTAAACATACGTGCACTCCACATCACATCTCCACTCTGTGTAAAATTATGATTTTTTTACCCATGTTTAGCATTTAGGACATTTATTGAATACGTTAGGTGGAACAGACCTCTCTCATTTTGTATTAAAATATTTGTGGTAAAGATGTTATTTTATTATGAACTATTACAGTAAAAACTAAATGGGCCACTTTGGAACAATTTTAGAAAACAATTATCATTATCAATCTATTCCCACAAAAGCTAACACAAAAAGCTAATTTTAACACATACAAATATGCACTGTTGCCTGGTTTACAAGAGACAATCAGCTTTGCAGCTTTGCATTAATTTAAAATATAACACAAGTCTTGACTGGTGGTTTTATCCTGACATCTTGTCAAAGGGTTGATGCAACAAGCTTTTCTTTTTACGTCTTCCTGCACGTGTGCAAAAATATAAATAATTCAATTTGCAAGTCAGTAGCACTGCCAGGTAGACAATATAGTAGTGAAACAAATGACACGTCAAATGACTTTGTATGTCCTTGGCCGAGGCAGATGCTGGGATAAATTGGCTTTCAATACATTTTTTTTGGGGGGGGGACTGGAATCTAAAGTCACTCCATAAAAGTTGCAGTCTGTGAGGATTGCTTAGCATGATTAAAATCCTTGGCAAGGACTGGTTCAAAGCAGTAAAACATGAGGAACTACCAATAAAGACCCGGCTGCTCTGGCTGAGTGAAGCCTGACTCTTTAAGAGCTGCACAAAAACACATTACTTACACACTTTGACAAGTAGCCGAGGCATGAGGGCACCAGAAAGAGACAAACAAGTTGCCTGAGAAACAACAAGCAGCACCGTTGGGGCTCATGCTGTCAGTTTGTTGTTAAAACGTTAAAATATATAAATAAAAAATAAGCAGAAGAGGATGGACATGCCTATTCTCTACATGTGCATGTGTACTACTGTCACGCTTCCACATTGCTCATGTTAAACTAGAACCAACGACAACTCATAAAATATGGCATCTGGTGTAAATGTGTGGTACAGCCAGCGCTAAAACATTCAACTAGATATATCCTACTGTAAATTATTTTATGTTATACTGTTATTATTGGTAAGAATGACACAATTAGCATATTGGACAAAACCAGTCATATTCCTGTTTGAAACAGAATTGAAAAAATAAAAAGTTTAAACTTATAAAGTTTCAGCTATTTTATCAGTGGATGCACATAAATAAAATCATATTATTCAACAGTAAAAACAGATATAATTTTGATGACAACTTATTGCACATCACAGTTACTGATGTATGATCAATTTTACTGAATGTTGCATTATGGGTGGGGTTTGTTTCTTTATTAAATCAACTGAATGTTCAGTCTATCAGATCAATGAACATCAGAACTTTCTAGAGCCCAAAGGCAAAATCTTCAAATTGATTGTTGACAGTCCAAAACCCAAAATCTTTAAATATACAATGAAAGAAAACATAGAACTGAAAATATGAACATTGAAGAATGTCTGGTAATGTGTTGCTTGATAAATTACTTAAAGTTTGATCAACAAAGTTATTAAAACCTACAGTAACAGCAATACTACTGGCTGCAAGGAGTATTGTACATGTTTCAGTATGTCTATACTGAATATGTATGTCTATACTATACCTTGAATAAAGGATGTAGCACTATAGTAGCACTGAAATGGCTCTTACTGATAGCACTTTGTAGTTGAACTTTATTGA
The DNA here is from genome assembly GCA_023566465.1 of Cottus gobio. Taxonomy (NCBI): domain Eukaryota; kingdom Metazoa; phylum Chordata; class Actinopteri; order Perciformes; family Cottidae; genus Cottus; species Cottus gobio. The sequence continues at coordinate 17,756,861 of CM042224.1, read as the reverse complement.
CGAAATTGTACCTTCTTGATTCTTGTTGTTCTGATTCTTGTTTGTACTCACGGTGGAATGCACTTATTGTAAGTCGCTTTGGATAAAAGCGTCAGCTAAATGAAATGTAATGTAAAGTATGGATGCAGTAGAAAGGGTCTATGACTTGTGTTGGCATGACTAACCTGGAGGGCACAGTTCATCATACGAATGATGTAATCAAACTGTTGGTGGTCCAGTATGGCGCGGTTCTGCTGAACATGAAGACTCAGTTCCTCAGTCAGGCACTGGCGTGCTGCTTTGCCCTTCAGTGCGCGTAGTGCAGCTGGCAGCGCCTGATCACAGAAGATGGACAAAGTGAGTTTAATAAAATAAACAATACCTAGAAATAAAGTGGCTGACCTGATAAGAGAGGTTGATTAGAGATATAAATAATTGATCATTGATGGTTCAACTTTTTTTTTTGTTGCTTCCAGCAATTTTCAGGCTTTTTGAGGAAGCAGGCCCTTGTTTTATGAAATAATTGATTAAGAAGAGAGATTTTAATTTTTTTTACTCCCAGCTACGAGGGCCAGCTGTATGGTTAATGACCATTTGGCAGCGAAGGATTTACAGGCTCATGGGGGGTTCAGAGAATATATGCTATGCATTCTTACATTTGCACAGAAATGCAGACCTAGATTTCATAACTCCGATATGAAGCCAATGGGATCCATAAAGTAACTGGCAAAAATCCCATTTTAAACACATTAGATGCATATTGGGATGAATCACAAACATGGGGCTACAATGAAGGACATCTTTGTGTAGTGTAGATGCTTTGAGAGGACAGGAACTGATTGTGTTAAAACAATAACTATTGCATCATGGATGGAGTGTTTGATTACAGGCCCCATTTCTGTGTGGCTGCTGGAAGATATGAGAATGATGAAGGTGAGGAGAGATCTACAGCTCCTTAACGGTCTGCTGATTCGGTGTAACGCATAGATGCCTTCAGTTAATGAGCTTGTTAAAAGGTTGAGGAGGTCCCCTGAGGAAGGACATTGTGCATCACCTTTTCAGTCTCCAGAGTCTTGTTGTCAAAGATGAAGGAAATGCAGCTCCGCACCACCTCCAGCCTGCGAGCGCTGTTAAACACGGAGCCACTCTTACCCATGATGGACACTAGAATACAGAACGACAGAATAGGAGAGAAATCACAGCCGGTTAAAACTATAGCTGCTGCAAACATCGGAGCTCAAAGAATTGTCACTGTGAAAGAGATTTAACACAAAGTTTGCATCTATGTAAAGCCTCATCACAACAGCCTGCATGTACAATACGGCAGTAGAAGGTTGATCTTACCGACGGGTGGTCCAGCAGGTACAACACACTTTTTCTCAGATCGTGTGGAAGGAGGTGCGCTGCTGTGCTTTGCTACACCCTCCTGCAGCATTTTCTCCACCTGTTCGTCATTCAGCAGAGGGAAGGGTACCTGGTGCACCCGTAGGTGGGATCCCTCCGAAGGCCGAGGCACTTTCTGGAATGCCATGTGGGGGTTTGGGTTCTCCTATAGTACACGAGCCAGTGAACCACTTTTATTAATAAGATACACAGCTGTATGTACAGTGGATATACAGCAACACATGTGCAGTATATATATATATATATATATATATATATATATATATATATATATATTATTCGCATGAAGTCTTACATTTCTGTATAGCTGCTCAGAGAATGTCCTGATGTGCTTCTGCAGATTGGCAGGGCTGACCTCTTCTTCCTTAAAGCTGTCAGTGTCTAAGGCCACCAGCTACAAAAACACAACAAAACAAAACAAACAAATTATTAGAGGGGCTAGATCATCTAGAAAATACATCCCAAAGTATCACAGTGCTCCTGCAGCATACCTAGGTCACCATCATAACTGATAGAGTATTGTCCATATGTCACAAGTCCACATTAAAAGCGCTTTCATAGTCGCTTCAGTGTAAACACTTTGTGTATGAAGTTCTCCACTTACAGCTAAAAAGTGAAGGGTTTTAAGTGGAGCATCATGGTACAGTACCTCATCAAACAGATCGCAGGCTCGGTAAGGCGGACCTCTCTCTGAGACAAAGCCGGCGAAGGCCATGCCATCCAAAACCTTGGTCAGAAAATCATTCTCAATGAGGCCTCGCTGGCCCAGGAAGGCAGTCTGGATAATGTCAGAAATAGATCAGTTACAATCCCACACAGATGGGAGCAATGTAATCTTGTTCATATGGATTTGCTGCAGACTGAAAAGCAAGCATTGTAATCACAGACTTTTTTAGAATAAGATTGCAAAATGTTTAAAAAAAAATATCTCAGCAAGGGGGCCTGAGACCAGCACCTTGTATTGTTAAAGTCATGGATAAGTTCTTCAGCATGCACAAAACGGGAAATAAACTAGTTATAAATTACTACATGCAAATATATTTCATTTACTTTACGCATCATTATTTGTGCTTGTGGGATGAAGAGATAAAACACAGTTCACTCAAGCCTTCCCCCACTCAGCAGTTCCAGGTAAATAAGTGGAGCATTTGTTTATAATGTGATCCATGTGGGGTACTTTGAGGATGATGTGCTGAGGAGTTACCACGGAGACATCACATACACGAACAAACAAAAAACCCCGGCACAAAACAAAAATGTAAACCTAATACGTTTCATATGGCTCATTGCCGGGCTTTGCCCAAGGTTACGGGACTCTGTCCGAAGCTTGCATAAACAAAAGGATCGCATCGTGAAAGAGTCATGAAGCCTCAGCAACACACTTAAAAACAACATGCACACACGCACACACACACACAGACAGACACACACACACACAGACTCAGACTAAAACATTCTTGGCAGATAAAAAAGAAAATGGGAGTATTTGCTTAATTAGTTTATTCTTAGGTCACATATTGGAAAATATGTTTTTTCCAAAACATTAATTTTAGCACAGTGAACTCCATTATGTTGTTATCTTACCTTGTGAAAGTGAATAACAGGCTCAGAATGGATGCGGATGAGCTGCAGGCAGGACCTGTAGCCCTGGAAAAGTTGTGCAAACAACCTGAGAAAGACGGCCCTCACCTCCTTATCCTGGAACACACGCACAGATACACACACGCCTCATCAAACAACTATGCCACGAATGCAGTCTGATAGGTTAATTATGCAACTGACGTGCTATTTGTTTTGAGAGTAATGGGTTACCGTCAGTTAGTGCTCCCACTCAAACGCTAACCTTTTTTCCCCGATAAGAGACTTTTTTTCCCCTGGAGGACCGCAAATGAAAGAAGACCATTTAAAAGTGATGCTGACTTACCAACAACTTGAGGTTGGATGGAGCAGTGCGAGGCGGAGGGAATGCATTGTCTGCTATCTCCAGATCAGGGTGCAAAACCTACACAGAATAAATGTTTCTCCACATTATTTACTTGTCTTCATGTCAACAACAATCAATTTAAGTGAACAATGGTGCACGATGAGTAAGCAGATATTACAGGATAACTTTGATTTGTATACCTGCTGTTGACAGTTCAATGCTTTCATGAATTAATTACTTTTTGCTTAATCAAATGTCCTCAAATTCTGATCACTTAAATAACAGGGCTGCACCTGTATGTGTATGTTGGTGCTTACCAGGGACAGGGACGTCTGTGTTTGGTGTAACAGAGGTTCAGGGAGCTGGGACAAGTGAATGCACTCAGGGATCTTTATTGTGCCTCCATCCAGGTCAGCAATGATAACATCCAACTGGTTATACACACATAAAGCACAGACGGGTCAGGTGGTTTGATTACAGCTGAAGGGAGTGCTGTGAGCAATGACACGTATGCCTGACGAGGATCAGCCAAAACCAGTTAAATAAACATCTTGCTGAAGTGCAGATTACTTAATCTTCTTGTGTAACATCCTGAAACCAAATTTTTTTTTAATTAAAAATCCCCATGTCAGTTGAAAGTCAATATCACAATTCCTCCTAACGTTTAGAATATAAAAACAAACTCCATTATTTGTTCATGATTCACAAGTTATTGACAGCATTGAACAATTTAGGATCTTCAAGTTCTGTAAATAAGTACAAGAGATTGCTGGAAGCCTGTGACACATCTTCACTCACCAGATCCTGGATTTCAGTCTGAAACATGGAGTGAACTCCAATGATGAAGGGAGTGGGTGAGCTCAACACCTCCAGCAGCCGTGAAGGCAGAATGGGGATGTATGGGTAACTGAACACAGGAAGGCACACAACAGTAAATACACAGTATGTCCAATGAGACGAGGAAGACAGATGGGGAGAAACTGAGAGCTTACAATGCACTTCCTGTGTTTGAGTTTGCATTATTCTGAAAGTGAAGATCAAGTGGCTACACTCACATTAAAAGATAAGACAGCAGTAAAGCCAAAACATGCCCGTGGCATTCACATGACATCCATACCTTTTTCAATGACATCATTAACAAGCGTTGGACATTTTACATAATCATAATCATCTACCAGAAACTAAGCCTGCACAACATGGACAATAATTACTTCAGAACTGATATACAGCACAATGATAGTGTGACTTTTGTTGCTTTCACAGGAGATGTACGCAGAACAAAATGCTGAAAAAGGCCATCAATAATGACGGATGATTGGTGAACAGGTATAGGGACCAGGTCAGATGATCACATAAATGTGCGTTACTTAAATAAAGCAGCCTGTGAGAACAAGAAAATGTGCTTCTGAAATGTGTTACAGTGGTTATTTTGTTTAATCAGCTTATTGGGCCCCTAATACAGAGCCATAATTAATGTTATTAGTAACGCCTGAGGCTTTACTACAATGTAAAAACAACATGTCTGCTCTAAAAACGGCCTATTGTCTTAATGCCTGATGCGTTTTGTCTGCCACTGTTTATTCACCTGTTTTGTTGCGTTTGTTATGTCTCACTTGATGAATGAATGGACACGGAATCAAAGCAGCGGAGAAGCATTACTTCTGCTAAACTTCCCTCTGACCTTAAATAATGTCTTTCACAAGATAAATATAGTATTTTGTGTATTTCTTCTCAAGAAGGACGGAAATGAATGATTGCACAAGTAAAAAGGCACTTCCAGTAAAAGTGAATTATGAAAAGTGAGTGGAAAGGTTCTTTTAAATTTAGTAGATACACAAGGTCATTTTTTTTAAAGCGCGACTTTATCTAAACATACTTATTTCTAGCAGTTAACACAATAATGAACAAAGTTAATCATCTGTTGAATCACAAGCCATGGAACTCATGACACCAGCCGAGATGCTAGTGGAAAGTCACACTGCGGTCGAACACATGCTTACCTGTATTTAAGGGGAAACATGAGGGCTTCCAGTGCACGACATGCCTCTTCCAGCCTCTGGTAACTGGTGGAGTGAAACAAAACCTTGTGTTCTGTCAGAACTGCACAAAACAGGCTTAGAACATTTTGGATTCCTGAAACAAAAAAGCAACAGAGAACAAAATTAATGACGTATTTGTTGGTGTGTGACTGCCACATTGGTGCGTATCATTCATCAAACATTTGTGGCTATTTGTGGAGGAATTCAAATTTCAAACTTTTAAAGATTAGATCACACAAGTTTCAAGACTAATGACTCTTTTTGTAATTTTGAGACCAACCACACATTCTTAATACTGTATAGAAGGTTTTAGAGCAGTGGTGTCAAACTCAAGGCCCACAGGCCGAATCCTGCCCGCCACGTCATTTTATGTGGCCTGCGACGGCTTGAAAGGGACCGGTTTTCAGTGGCTCGCGGACCCGTTTTCAGTGGGTCACGGGGCCTTTGCATGGGCAAAAAGATCCTGTGCTTTTATTTTGAAGGGATTTTTTAATGCAGCAGAGTTTACACACCGGACCATTCCCCACCTTTTTTATGTTTGTGCATGAAAGCACTGCTGAGTCTGTTAAAAAAGGCTGAAGTTATAAAATGATTAAGTGTCTTGTATTACCTTGTGTCCTTAAGATGCACTTTTTGGTTTTTAATTGAGTGTAAAAGGGAATATTTCGAACTAGTTTTTTTGTGTTGGCATGTGAGATTCTGTACCATCTCAGGTTCAAACTGCACCATCTTTTCATTAAATCCATTTGAGAAGTTGAAAATGTTCCTCGCTTTGGATCTCGTTGGGTCATTCAGGGGTGATGCCACCAGACCAGTTGAGAAGCACTGCCCCAGACCACATGCATGTTATTATTACCTCATAATTATTTGTTGGACCAGAGTTATGTCCTTCTCAACTGTGACAAAAAAGCATTGAACAAAGTTAATATAACTACGAGCGTTTGATCTTTGTTATTTTCTTCTGTTTTAAGTTTGATCTTTGATAGAGCAATGTGGTTTTCTTAATCCTAAATTAAATGGATGTATGTCATAATAACAGATACATTTGCTTACATATATTCTTACATTTATATAAATGCATGTACAATATGCATTAACAATAACACTGCTCTGCACGAGTACTGCTATATTAAAGAAACGCTCATGATGGCAAAAACAATACATTTTCAAGACCAAATGGGTCAGTTTATGTAAAACAATTAATATGAACCTAAAGGAAAACTCATCTCTGAAAACAAAAGAAATTACACAGTCTCATACAGTATAAATAATATTTCAAATACCGACGTGACAATCAGGAAGAATTCTAAGTTTACAGTTCCTGTTATTGTTTCCTATCAAGCAACACAGACTAATTAATCACACATTGATAAAGGGAGAGGAACACTGGCAGACGTATCAGTGCCACTTGGGGTGCTGGGTCTGAATGTTTGCCTGTCTGAGTGAAACACTTTAGTGATAAACAGGAAATGGAACAACCTCAACTAAACATGAGATTTAAAGGGGAACAGACCTTTCAAACCAAATCATTCGTTTCATCTTTTATAGACGCGGTACGTTCAAATGAAGTAAAACGCTCTGTCCCGCTCGTTCCACGATTGAGGCTCCGGTTTCATAATCACACCTCAGCTTCAGGTGTTTACTTATCTTATGGAAACAGCAACGCACTTCCGAGCCCTAAATAAAAAGTGACAGCAACATCCCCGGACAACAGGAGAGACAAAGGCAACAAACAACAAACAACAAGGCTGTTGATGGCCGGTTTTATCTCGCCCCGGGGGACTGCACTTCCTGTGCAGTGCGACACACATTCCTCTCTGGTGACTCGGCTGATCCGTGCACACAGAATGATGTGCCGACCAGACGACCTGCATGGCTACTCGCCGATCTTTAAATGGACATGGGGATCACCTAATGAGTGCAAACAATACACTCGCTGTAGTGTAGCTGATATTTTTGTAATGAGAGGAATTATTAACTGCCAACGTCTTGACAGCTTGACTCTCAAATTGTATACATAAATGTGTCCTCCTACAAAGTCCAAAACAAATATTGTATTTTATATGAATAGTTAATCAAAGTGGGGTTAAGGACAACGCCAACAACACATTCCAACAATTTGTTCCTTGTCACTAGAATACAACAGCCCTTTCATCCTGGTATGATCCGAAGAGTAGACTGAGCCATTTAGTGTCTATGTTCCTAGACTCTGCATATCTAAATAGGAGTTTGATGAAAAGAACCACCGTCATGTTTGCTGACAGTCAGCCAGGAGACGGTTAGCATAGCTCAACATACAAACAGGGGGAAACAGCTACCTGGCTAAAGATAAAGAAACCTGTCTACTATCTATTTAGAGGTTGTATCTTGTTTGTTTGATCTGTAAACGGTGTAAAAAGAATAAACTGTGTTTTTTAAGTTAGCGATTTTCAACGTCACATCTTAAGCAATGAGCACTTTTCCAACATATTAGTTATGTCCCTGTAGCCGCTTCGAGGGCAAACAGCGCTGCATAATGTACTGAACTGATTAAAGGAAACAGGCTTATGAGGACTGAGTCAAGATTGCTTTGTTTTTTTGTATCCAGATTGGCTACAAATGCATGACTTCCACCTAACCCTGATCACATGACGTGATCGTGCAAGTACCCCCCATGTGCATGTTCAGCACGTTGTCCAAACAAACAGAGGATGGTGTTAATACACTCAGGAAATCCAATCCACTCTGTTTTGAATCACATTCTTCTAATCAAATGAGGATAAATGAGGGCCAACTTTCCATTACAAATCAAATTTCAGGTGAATCATATTTAATTTCACTCTCAGCTCTAACAGATGTATGCCTAGAGTTGCAGAAAGCAAACTAAAACAAATGCCTCTTAAATAATCTAAAAATCGAAAGTACAATAGCTCGGTTCATGATTTATGCCAAACCATAATTTTCAATAGCTGAAAGAAAAGTGATGGATACACTCTTCAAACACCATGAGTCATGGCCAATTGGGCATGTTGCAGTATATCTTTGACAAAGCACGTATTGCTGGTGCAAATCATTTACAGTCTTAAAGGTATTGAGCAATCATGGCAATGTGAAACTAGCAAAGTGAATCAAATCTTCATCATGTTTGTTCTAGCCCAGACAGAATTACAGAAACGCTGATGGCACAAAGCGAAAACAACATAAGCTTGCTTCAGACACATTTGGTGTAGAATTAATCCCAGCTCATTGCTAAAGTCTCCTCATTGCAAAAGTCCCACAGTTAACCACCATGTGATTAGCAAAGTAGAATCTGAAAGGATCAAGACTGAATGAATGTGAAATATGTCACACACGTTAAAGCTGCTTAATTTAATCAACTAAGACAATGCCACTAATATGATTAAGACAAATGTTCTTTGAGTGTCCGAACTGTCCGATTATAACAACCAACAACACATAAATGAGATATTATGCAGACGTGACAGACTGCAGAAAGAAATGATTGTTCATTCATTAAATCCAACGGCAGGGTTCATGTTCAAAACAAATACATGCCGGGGCAGAGAAACAGTTATACAGTCATTCACAAGTCAGGATTACTAGTTAGCAGTGACTCAAAGTAGACCCACCCAGCTGCTGGAAGAGCAGACCAACACTTTTGCTGGTGACGGGCAACGTGTCGTTCAAAGGCGTCTGGATGAGCTGACGGTCTCCTGCTCCCAGGCTAAAGAGCTTCTGTGTCGGAAAACAAAAGCAGTAGGTCAGAAAACTGTCATGGAAATCGACGGTCATTCATTAAGATGTATAGCTGAGCGCACTGTGGTTGAATCAAATAAAGAAGACGCAGTCACGGTTGCTGTAGGACTGAATTAGCCATTTGAATGAGTTTGCTTGGCATTGAGCAAAGAAAACCTCAATTACATGTTTTCCAAAATATAACTGGTACTGCGCACAGCTGCAGCAATATCACAGAATCCCTTAAAAGGATTCTTGGATTATTGATGCTTAACTGTGCTCTGAATTTAAAGGTCTATGAAATGGTTTTATAATTCACATTATAGAGTACTGGGATGTGAAAAGTGGTTGGTAGAAAGCTTTATGATGTAGAACATAAATGGGAAGTTAATCAGTCAAGTGCAAATGAAAGGTATCTCAAGGTCTCCATTCCTACAATTCTTGAAATACCTAGATGTTTAACTAGTGGTGTTTTGACAAACTGCTGAGGTTCGGTCTCGAGGCAGACCCGACGATTTAGGATTTTAAATGCCATCTTTCTGGGGAATAGGCCAAATTCTTTAGGAGCTCTGCTGTTTGCTGTCCTACTCTAGACTGAGGTATTTTTCTGTCCGTAACATGATGGAAAAAATGACAAGTATGTAAAAAGAATAAAATAAATACTGCCTGTGGCTGGACGACCACAGGCACCATCCTAACATGGCATTCCTGATTGGCTGCACAGCGAACATTAATCATTTAATTAAGTAGCTGCACAAACAATCACTGCCTCAAAACCCAATGGGACAGACATTACAGTGACTGGTCTGGATCTGTGGCCCTCTGTGAGGAACAAGCCAGCAGCTGGGAGGTGCCTTACAGACTGTGGATGCTTCACCTGAGTGAAAACCTACCTGAGATCCACCAGCCACAGGAACCTGGAATGTGAAGAGGTTGGCCACCAGACCCTCCAAAGGGAAACTCAGGCTATCGATGTGCACTGTGTAGATCAGACCCAAGCAGCCCTGGAAGGACAACATGTGAAATACAACCAGGACATTACACACAACTACTCTATATAGTCATCAGTATTACAGCTCAGAATTAAACACCGTCTGTGACATAAGGATAATGTTTGATAGCAGTTTATTCTTACAGCATCTAACAAGGCCGACCGTGTGTCTGCAAAACCTGTGATCAACTTAGTCTGTGATGAAAGGATCAGAACTGCTTATATCTCCTTTACTTCACTGAACTGCATGCTTATGCTGACGCAAACTAGGGCCTATTTTGCAGACAGCACAAAGCAGATAAGCGTCATCTCAGAGCTGCGAGATGAAAGCCTTGATTTGACAAAAATTCAGAGTATTTCTGCTGAACAAGACAGAAAAATATTTTTTTATCAAAATTTAATCATATGGTGTTTTATTACACGGAATATTTCGGGATAATCCAGCCTGGACACAAGAATGAGACTTTTTGGTGCAAACACTTGAGCTGGCTGGATCAGGCCATCCTCCTCTGCCTCCTCATCTTCATCAGCCTCAATACTCTTTGATCCCTGAAACATAAAAAAAAAAGAAGCTGTTTCAGTTGAAGAGTTCAACAGTGTCATGGACTACAGACCATGAAATGTAGTGTAGAGCATGCCAGCACCGCTGAGCTCCTACTTGAGCTTGTGAATACATCATGTTCCCCAAACTCATCACATTGTCCAGCACACGTCTGGCATGTACTGTACGTCGCATGTGTTATTTGCCAAGTGATCCGTGGGATGAGATCAGTGATCCGTGGTAATTGTATGCTGTAAATTAGTAACAAGTCTCACAATCAATTCTCCCTTTTCACTTGAAGGTGAGTCACAAGATAAGCTTGAAATTAGAAGTAGTGGAAAATAAATTGTCTTCCTCCTACAACACAAAAATAGCCAAGATATGGCTCTTGCATCAGATAAAGTCATAGCAGCAACCGCCCAAACACCTTAAAAATACTGCTTTGTCTCCAGAGATGAAACACACATTCGAGAATGTTGAGACTATTAATTAGCATTTCCCAATCCGTCCTCATTCATTACAGCTGCTAGAACCGCTGGAGCCATCCATGAACATGACAGATTGTATAAAATCCCAATGAGGGTAGTAATAGTAAAATATATCGCCAACAAAGAGACAAAATCATGAGTAGATTTCCTCAGATAAGAGACAAAATTAGTTTAAGTGTTTAATGTTACTTCCCTTCAGAGTCACATACTGACAGCAAATGCAAAACAGAGACATAAGAGACAATAACGGAGATGCCAACACATGCAGAATGCTTAGTAATTATGTTGTTTAGCAAACTATATAATTTACAGTAACAATATTCTTTATTGTTGATCACAATGTTAATTATTCAACCACTTCCATCCTGAAATGAGTATAATATTGCACACACATTCTATGTTTTACTCTAACGGTTGGAATTACTGAACTACATTCAGATATGTAGGGACAAGTGGGATTATGATGACATTTTACAGAAAGTCAAACCAAAGGAACACTATAAAGTAGTTTTTGCTTCGATCAAACATCTAACTTTGCCTAAAGTCCTGTCAACCTTATCCTCCAAGCAACTGCCTCAGTCTGGTTTTAATTGTCTCTATCGTGTTTCCATGAGCCCTATCAGAGGACTAATACTCAGACTCTACGTGCTCATTCCTCACTAAAGCCCTTATCACATTCTAGTATATTTCTCCAGGCAGTGAAAACATGCCATAAGTGCTTCAGTATCTGTGGACCAAGGAGTACAGGATTAAAATATCCCATTCAGATGGGGGTCCCATTTCACCATTATTCTTAGGATTTGGTTCAATTATTAGACAAAATACATTCCTTTGCTGTCTGTCTGGAGTCTCCATGGGATCCAACACAGTAGATAAAGATGAGAGGAAAGATTGTTAAAACACTGTCACGTTTCAAGAGGATCCTCAGTGCCAGACACTGAATCCAGAAAGGTGTGTTTATTTTTCAGAAAGACGATATTGGCTGAGGCCAAATATATCCTAATAAAACAATTAACACAAGGCTGACAAAAAAGGTGGGCTATCAAATTCAAAAGTCTTCATAATATTGTATTATATTAGCACACACGTACATCTCAATTACCGTAAGCTGTAAATTGCTAAATGATTAAAAAGAAAAAACATGACGAATTCAGAAGTGTGTATTTTTAAAACAGAATTAATATTTTCCAGATGTATCCATGTTCACCCTGCCGACAGCTTCAGTATTGAGAAGCTTAGGACTCTGCAGCAACTTCTCACATTACACTTTTACGATATTTAGGACAGTATAGTCACATACACCTAAACATGCTTAAATACATTAAAAGGCCACAAATTACAAAATAAAAAATATCTTGCAGAGCCTTTTGCTTCCGGCCTGGTGTGCATGCTGACAGTAAAGTTTATGGCTCTCTTCTTTTAACCAGTGCAACTTTTACAACCAGTCTGGTAATCCTGTGAACTTCCTTTAAAAATAAGGGTAGAAGAGAGCAGAGATGGAAAAAAACAAATGAGTGATCTGAAATACAACATATGTAAATAAATCTGAGTATATTTAGTATTTCATATGGAAGGCCCTTCTTTTTCGTAATCAAAATCAATCGATCATTTTAGATGAACATCATGCTGTATTGAAGAAGCCTTCAAACTAGTGATTGAGCTCATAAGCTCATGTTTTCAATGTTTTACGGACATTTGCTCAAAGACTTCTATTCAATCAGATTCGCCCCCGATGGCCAGTGGAAAGAAAGAGGTGCTTGGCCACCTGATCTACAGTTTATTTTGTATGAAAAACAACTCATACTACTAGCCTTGCCACTCAGATAACAGTTAACAAAGACACAATTACAAAAACATGAGGCCCAACAAAACTCACATTCCCTCAAAGACAACAGACCAAGAAGCACTGAGTTTTCAATACAGCTGAGGGACCAACCAGCGTTGGGCAGTGAAAAGTCTGTTTGTAGGCTCTTAAAAAAAACCCATAACAACTGGGCTATTTCGGGCTATTTTCTCCCTTTGAAGTGACAAATCCTTCATCCTCTCATGCTTTTTTGAAAAATGTGTCCAGTTGTGCAAACATTGGAATGCTTGTAATTATGATCCAATTTACAAAACAATGATGAGTGATGAAGAAAGCATGAACAATTACAGTATTGATTCTCCAAAGTTACTCCCCACTATTTAAAAGCCGACTCCTATTTCGCGTACACTGCCACATTTCTAATAAAATCATAATTATAATAAAGTGTTTTTCTGATCAACTATACATGTGAAGTCACAGCGGGCAGAGCGACAGGAGTCATTTAAGGCCTCTAACAAAAGAAAGCACAGTGAAATAATTAGCCTGGTATTCTGTGGGTTTTTGGCAGGGTGCAACATTAATGAGATTATTCATAAGTATAAAAATTATCCCGTCAAAACAAATCTGTTGTAATTAGTAATTTATGTTTTATTTTTTTTTATTTTACATTTGTGCCACGTGGCCACTATTGTGCAATCAAAAACAATCTTGTATAGACGAGTACGTAAATCAAAGACAAGGCGCTGGAGGGGAGCTCTTTTATATCATCGTCCCTGATCACAATTTATGAGCAGCCTTTCGTTTTCTAATGCACATGACCGATATTCCTAAAGTTAAAAAAGTGTAAACGTCTGAATAAACAAACAACAAACCTAAATTGGAAAACAGAAAACGAGATACCATCGCAATGCCTAAGATATCTCGGTGGGTTGTAAGAGTCACGAGAGAGACACACGAAGATGAACCTCAAGCTCATCAGATGAGTCCGCGAAACTCATTGATCATCATTGAGATGATCTTATCAGGAGCCTCAAAAGGAGGATGAGAAGCTGCTGATGTGTTGCACAGCTGTTTAATGGAGTGACGAAGCGAAATATTTATGCTTACAGATTTCACTACATTGTTAATGAGCCTAGCGTGGTCAGTGGTTACCACCGTTCCCTCACAGCAAGACGTCATTAGTATGTTTTGTGGGTTTTCACATGGTGCTACTGTTTACTCCCAACAGTCCTTAAAACAGCTGTACAGTAGGGGAGCTGAAAACTATGACTGTGTCTTTGGCTGTCCTCGGATGGACTTAAAACATTTGCTTCACTCTGAGATACGCTACGGCTTCCTGAGACCCTGTAAACATAAAAATATTAGAGAGAATAAACACAGGAATGAGAACGGCTCAAAACTCCGACAAATGTTAAAATACAGTTTAATCCTCAAAAGTACTCAACCTTGAGTGTGCGTGAGTGTGTGTATGCGAGTGTGAGAGTGTGTGTGTGTGTGTGTGTGTGTCCTACCTGGAGATTGACCTCCGCCTCGTAGAAAGTGAGGCAGGAGCAGTAGTGCCGGTCTGAATCGATATCCGTCAGCACAACGGTGAAGAAGGTGGGAGCTTTCCTGTCCCTGGACAGCCTCCAACCTCCAGGCTGGCAAAACTGAAAAGATATTTAACAAAATGCCATTAAATGAGAATATCATAAAGGGCAATCCACTAAACATGCATCAGATAAACAGGACACTGTTACTGTGACTTAAGCTCTAAGCATTTCAGAGACATTTTCATTGGGATTGTCAAAGATTTGAAATTGTTAAAAAGCTCAGTGGTTGTTATGTCCCTTCAGACGTTCTGCCACCGGAACCACATTCAGATCAAATTCAATTAACATTAACTATTATGATTTTTTTCATGTAAGTATACACAATCTTCTTGGAATATTCTAATATTGATATTTCCAAAAATAATTTTGTGGCGAAGGTTCCTCCTACCCGGGGATCCATGGCTCCGGACATACAGGTCAGACACGGCTCTTGCGGGTTTAACAGGCTTTATTCTTACACACAATAGCTTCAGCTCTACACTCATCCCGTGCTCTCTCACGCTATGTGTGTCCCTGTCGCTCACCACCCCGGCTATCTAACCCTGCCGGGCTTAAATAGCCCCACGTCCCCGCACTCAATAGGTTTCAGCTGCAGCTCGATGACGAGCTGCAGCTGATCCCCGAGTGCCTTTCCCTCTCTCTCTGCGTCGCAGGTGCGCTGGCCCCGCCCCTACCCCACATACCCCCACCGCCCGACTTAGGCCGGGGAGCCACCGGTCTAACCAACTCCCCCCCCCCTCCCCCTGCGGGCGGGCGAGGGAGTCGGCCCCGACCTTCTGCATCCCCGACCTATGGACCACCCTGAGGTTGCCTTCGTCCAGGCCCGATGCCAACGGGTGGTCCGGGCGTTGACATCCCTCCCGGTGGGTCGGTGGAGCGGGACGTGGTCCGGGCGGCGGGTGATCAGGCGCCCCGGGAGGTCGGTTGCCCTCGCCTCCGTTCCGGGGCCCAAACGGCCCTCACCCTCCGTCCGACGCGGTCACCTGCAACACAAGAGAGAGAGAGTCAGGAAATGAGCCATCCGGACGGGGTAACGTGGTCATACCCCCTGCGCCCGCTGGCCCTCCACGTGGGCCCGCGCTGCCCGCTCGGCTTTTAGCAGCCGGCCCAGCCGGGTGATCGTCTGCTTGTCGCGGCGCCGGTCCTGGACGGCCCAGCGGAGTTCGCCCCGCAGTCGCTGGTTGTCCCCGCGGAGCCGCCCCAGCTCGGAGCGCCGGCCGTACTTTTGGCCGCCCCCGGAAGACCGCCGCGCGCCCCCGGTGACGTCCGGCTCCCGCCGGACCAGGGCGACCAGCCGGCCCCGCCGGCTCGCTCCGTCCCTCCAGCTATCCTTCGCTCGCTGCTGGCATCGCCTCTTCCTCCACCAACGCCGGGCCGGGGCCGGCGTGATGGCGACTCGCGTTCCCTGGTCTACCTCCATCACGGGGCAGTCCAGGTGGAGGTGCCCCGGCTGACCACACGTCCAGCACGCCGGCCCTGGGTCCCGCCGGACGTGTCCGTTGCTCCCGGGGTCCGTCGTCGGCCCCGGTGGGGTCGGTCCTGGGTCAGGCCAGATGTCCCTGCGCCCCCAGGCGTCCGGCGTCAGCCACGTCGGGCCCCAGTCCACGGGTCCCGGGGGTGGTGACCTCTGTCTCCCCCGCCGCGTTGGTCGTCGCCGCGGTCCCGTCTCGGTCGGCGGTGGGCACGCCGTCTCCCGGGCCGCAGGGACCCGCTCCCTCGGGTCCGGCCGGGTCGGCGCCTTCCGGCGCCGTGGGGCCGGCTCCCTCCGGTGCGTCGGCCCTGTTTGTACCTCCGCCCTGGACGCCGCGGCGGTCTGGACCGCCACCTCCCTCCGTGGTGCCTTGCGGGTCTGGGCCTCCGCCTCCCTCCGGAGTACTCGGGCCGTCTGCGTCGCTGATGCCCTCCGGGGGGTCGGGCCCGGCAGGGCCAGGTCTGGGGGTTCACCCGGCAGGTCCAGGGCCAGGTAGTCCTCGGCCAGGGTGACTGCGGCCAGCAGCGACGCCGGCTGGCGGCAGCGGACCCACGCAGCCATCCGGGTTGGCAGTCCCTCCATGAACTGCTCCGTGGCCACCAGCTCCAGCGCCGCCTCGATGGTTCCGAGGCCGTCTGGCCGCAGCCACCGTCCCGCCCGGTACCGCACTTCCTGTGCGAACAGGTAGGGCCGGTCACCGGGCCCCAGCCGCAGCGCGCGGAACTTCCTGCGGAAGTCCTCCGGTGTCCGCGTCCGCCGGTCCCCCACCTGCTCCTGCCGCATCTCCGTTACGCGGGTCTCCGTGTGACTCAGCGCCATCCCCGCTGGTGCCGTGCCCTCCATCCGCTGGACGAACCACTCCATCCCCCCGCGGCAGGCCACGTTGGGCTCCAGTGTGGCGAAGGTTCCTCCTACCCGGGGATCCATGGCTCCGGACATACAGGTCAGACACGGCTCTTGCGGGTTTAACAGGCTTTATTCTTACACACAATAGCTTCAGCTCTACACTCATCCCGTGCTCTCTCACGCTATGTGTGTCCCTGTCGCTCACCACCCCGGCTATCTAACCCTGCCGGGCTTAAATAGCCCCACGTCCCCGCACTCAATAGGTTTCAGCTGCAGCTCGATGACGAGCTGCAGCTGATCCCCGAGTGCCTTTCCCTCTCTCTCTGCGTCGCAGGTGCGCTGGCCCCGCCCCTACCCCACAAATTTATTGAGAATTTAAGAAGCAAACAAATCAACAATTTTCAATGCATAACAAAACAGAGCCATTTTTAGCAAATTGAGGACACTTTAATTCAAAAATACTTTTATCACAATAAAAAAACACATCAAACAGGTTACAGTCTCAGTTACAGTGAACAGTATGAGTCATAACAAATCCGGACAAAACATCTGCAAAATACAGGAGAAAAAAATTGTTTTTCCCATGATCTACAGCTTTTCAGTAAAATTATTTTATAGATCATTTCACAGATATCTTGTCAAACATCAATATAACTGACAAAATGATGCTTTCACATAAACACTTGACTGTATAACACAATTATAAAACCACCCACTGTAAGATGAGTTCATAGCAGAATTTTCACGATTTCAAAACCAGAAAAATTAGGTGCTAACTATGAGTGAGGAGAAATGTATGAATTATTATTCGAGAGCAGAGTGCCAAAATATGGAAGGCGAATATTTCTGCCATACCATGGCAATGCTGGAATCGATGGGGCAATGGACGGTCCAGTAGATGGAGGTAATGCAACTCTTATTGATGCCAACCACCATAAAACTCGACGGGCAAGAAGATGGGGGAAGGCCAGATGTGCGTGTCGCAGTGGAAGAAGATGTCTCTTAATATTTTCGCTGGGCGAGGAGCCGTTTTTGTCCAGTGCCAATATTTTGTACTGTATTATATAGTCAACAAGTTTGCGAGACAAGTCAAATCAAGCCAAGGGCGTAGGTTTGCATAGGGTCCATAGGGACTAGTCACGACCAAAGTTTGGGAAAAGAGACAATTGTCCCCACCAATACGAAAAGAAAAAAAAAACTTCGTCCAAAGTTTGCACAAACTCATCTGTAATAGTATAAAAACTTGGAAGTGGATTTTTCACTCTTCTAGTATAATACTATGTTCATCGCACAGAAGAGTAAAAAGAAAAGTCCATGTTTTCCAATGCGCCCTCGAGCCTGCGAGTCAGAAAGTGGGGAGTCAGAAACACCATGTTACGTGAATGTAAAATGCAGAATGAGAGCTGGCAGTCGGACTCATCTGACACGGTAAGCTACTAACATACGCCGGGAAATAATAAAGCCTCATATTAGTATTTCGTTTGGTCTCAGCATTGATGGTGTTGACCCTTTTGTGCTTTGTAGATAGGAAAATGCCACCCAAAAAGAAAAGGGATATACGGAGTGTTTTCACCCAGAGGGTAAGTAGCTATCAAAAAGCCCAGGTCGTTGTTAGTTAGCTAGTAGTAACTACCCCACACAGTGCAAACCTGCATTATTTAGTAGGCAGTGTCCCTACCAATGCTGAGACCAAACCTACGCCCTTGAATCAAGCGTAAAAGCGTTGCCGCTAACGCTAAACCTTTAACTGGTCGCGGATTAAAACACGTCATAACGGGAGTCTTGTGATTGGTTTGCTTGCTCCACGTGAAAGTGTCTTTCGTCAGCTGGACGTGACCCTTTGTGTGCTTGTCTGCATTGTGACTGCTTTAATTCACAAGACAGACGTTCAGCTGTTTTCTCAGTCTTGAAGTGGGAAATTGGCAGTACAGATTTCCCTGAATATTGATCCCTGTCCCCATACACACACACACACACGACCCCATGCAGGAATTGTTCCTGAACATTTCATGGATAGACGTGTGAAAGGGAGGAAGACAGGAAAAGGTGGGAGGGAGTGGGTGTATTTGGCTTGTTCCACCTGGAGGATGGACCAGGATGCTATCACCATCCAGCAGATACAATAGCTCGCAGGAAATCTGTTAAACTCACTGTGTGTGTGTGTGTGTGTGTGTGTGTGTGTGTGTGTGTGTGTGTGTGTGTGTGTGTGTGTGTGTGTGTGTGTGTGCACACTCAGGCCGGACAGGAATCAAGGACGAGTGCAGATAACTGTGATCCTGTCTGAAACTATTCCAACTATGCCATTCATTGTTACCGAAAAACGAGATAAACACCTTTGGAACTGCATAGATCCGGAGATCTCAGGTATGTGTAACTTGTATTTCGGTTTGTGTGTATGCATGTGTGAGAGAGTGACTTATTTCAATATTCAAGGAGCAAGAGGAGGTGCAATTAATGAATTTACCCTGATCTTAAGTCAGGGTTTCCTTGAAGCCGTTATCTCGCCTGTAGGTCTGCAGAAAAACACTTGTGGGCTGGAACAGACTCAAAGACACTTCAGGGAGTTCAGTGTTTAGTAAACTTCTCTTTATTCCGGGACCATTGCATCCAGACAGACTACTGACATCATTTGAAATACAACTAACGGCTGTCTAAATCAAAGTTGAATGATTGTCTTGCCTAAACATCGTAGCTGGGTGCAATAAGGACTTTGCAAAAGGGGCAGTTCAATGAAATGAATAAGGAAAACATACAACATTATCCTCTTATGACTCCGGACTGAATACGCCCAGCTTCTGCAAAAGCAGGGAAATTCAAATTCAACAAACTAAATTTAACTTTGCACAGCCGTGTGAAAACAGAAAATATCTTTGTGCTTTTTGTACAAACATCCAACTTGAATGATTATACCCTTTAAAATTCAGTCAACCACATAACTGGATATAAACTCATGGCCAGTCCTAGAAGGCAGAATGGATAAACATGTGATGTTTAAGCTCTAAAATAATTACAAACAGGGAAAGCAAAATTGGCCAAAATGTCGGTCTGAAAAACAGTAACAACTGCAGAAATATTTTACATATTTCTACTGTTTTGCAGAGTGTATTTATGTCCTGCCGCGCTACATTCTGCAACTAAAAACAGTGAAAGACACGTACAGTAAGAAACATTGCCTTTATACAGGTGCACACACAAGCACATGGCAGACAGAAAGGAGATCTCCTATTCCTGAATTAGATCGTAGTCAAGTGACAGAGGAACTCCGGGACACACTCGCTGTGTTAATGTCACAGACGAGCAAACTGCTGCCGTCCAGCTAGCTAAACCCTCTGCATCCCATCATGTGCTGCATGCAGCCTGGTATGATCCCTCCCGTTATTCACCTACTCAGCCAGTGACACTGGATCTTCAGTCTGACCTGCTAAGCATCGTCACAGCTGAGCAGAGTGCTTGAAGAGCAGCCCCAATAAAAAGAAAAGAAATCTGCACACAGAGACCTTGCCTGATCAGGACATGGCTGCATTCTTATACTGCGACAAGACCTCAATTCCTGGTCATGCCGGCACGGGCCAGAAATAACCACTACTAAAGATGACAGGCTGACGGTATCTCCCTTAAAGTCAGTGTTGTATGTCTCTGTTATGATAAAGCTGAAACTTGACTGGAAATGGGAAACTTGTGTTTTTATTATGACCTCAACAACTGAGAGTCCCATACTTAGGAAATAAAAGAGACATTGAAGGGTCATCAAACCTTCAAAGAGTTTCCGTAACCACAAATGAGCTCAACCCGCAAATCCTTTTGGAGAAGGACATCATTTGGGTTAAAAAAGAAAATAACATCAAGCACCAAAGTTACACAACACACAAAGCTACAGCAATAACACATTTGTAGACTGACCTGGGATCTGAGCATCAGTAAGGAATACCAAAGCTCGAGAGAAAAGAAAAACACTTTTCACATTCCCCTAACCACCATGTCCAACTTTTGACTTTTGGGTCATGAAATGAATGACATAAAAAACGTAAAAAATATATATAATAATAATATAAATATGGCTGCCAGACAACCAAATCTTAGCGCAGGTGCAGTTTGCCGCAGGAATGAGTCCTGAAACGAGTCAGCTTTTTGCCTCTTCTGTCTCCCTCGTCACAAATTCAATGCATTTATAAGATAAGATATTACTTAATAAGGTCTGTGGTTGACACAAGCGCAAGACATTTTTACGCTTTGTTTTAAAATATAAAAAAAGCATCAGTAAATACCCCTCTCGTGAATTTTGAAGCATCTTAAATAATGCGGTTGCTTACAAGTGGCTCTGGTAGTTTGTTTATAGTAGAATGTTTTTTACTTCTGCGGATAAGGTAAGTGGTGTTTGTATGTGAAGATTACCTTGCTGAACAAAACCTGCAAGTATCATAAACATTTGTTTGCCACAGAGCCTATTTTATGCAGTAATGCAAAATCCAATGACATTTTGTCAAGGGAACCAGTGCTAACCTCCGGGGGTTGGCCTAAAAAAATACATCATCCCTGTAGCACTTTATTACTGAAAGGAAAATCTAAAAAAATAATATATAAATCCACCTATAATCATCCAAACTTCTATAAAATACTGTTGAACTACAGACTGAGCCAAAACGTAAAGTTACAACCAATTCATTGTGTCAAGGAAAACATGTCAACAGTGCTATTCAATCATCCTCTTCCCCCTTCCTTTTCCTCCTTCTTTCCCCATTCATGTGGAAGAGACGCATGCCAGTGAGACAACACAATGACGGAAAGTGAAGCGCGTGGTGTCAGGGAAAAGAAAGGGACTGGCCAGGGGTGAGAAGGTCAACGCCAGACCTCCTGCTTTATCAGGTCGTCAGGATGAGCAGAGAACAAAACAAGCAGAGGCGTCTGCTCCAGCCGAGCGCTTTAACATTAGACTGTATGTAAGAAGTGGACGTAGTCATCAAGACGTCACCCATTGGTTTGTGGATGATTTTGCCGTCGCCATCTTGGATCACAGCCGTCTCTATGTTGTTTGTTTTTTGTGACCAATGTAAGGAGGTAACCATATTCGGTATGCAGAGGAGTGATGTAGTTATGATACGGCACTGGAAGCGACCTGTCAATCACAGAAAGCTTTATTTTCTATTTCACTTAAAAAAGGAACATCATTTACTAAATGAACATCATCTCCCTAGCTCAAGGTCAGCAAGATGATTACAAGAAACAAAACTGTCGACACAATGAGCATAATAGCACTGTTATCCAAATGATATCTAGTGGTTGCATTTAGTTAATTTACTGCACCAGAGAAGCCCCATCACAGAGCAAGCCAATGAGGTGGCATTTCCCCTCCACTTCCATTCCCCGTTGTCATAAACTCTTCTGGTTTCACTTTACTGACCTGTTCTGCAATATCTGGCACATATGGTTCATTTTAGAGATAGATATTTTTACATGACAATGATGGACCACAGTCATTCGAAAATAAATGTCTTGTTAAGCAGGACCGGAAGAGTTGTCGAGCAAAACATAGCAAACTATGCTGTACTATACTGTACACACATTTCAAGCTTCATAAATGCCACATGTGTAGGAAATGTAACACCTGAAAAATGATCTACTACAAGATGTATTTTTAGTACAAAGGTGAAGGTTTTTTGTTTTTTCTTCAGTCACGCTCAGTCCAGCAACAAGCTCAGAAGGACACTCTGCCGAACCCCCAACATCCCTTGGGAGGATTTGTTCACTTCAGGGCAAATACTGGGGTTTATTTCAAGACACAACATGAATTAAAAACAGACGGCCAGTTCATCACATGCAATTTGAAAACAGAAATGCATGAAGAGGCAAATAAAAAGGACCCTATAGAGAATTAGACATTCCTTTGCTAAAATCAATCCCCTGACGGAATAAATCTCTCAACCTTTTTCCTTAACCCAAACCTGAAGCGTCTGTGTGATGTTCTCAGCTGCTATGAAGAACCAAAACATTAAATATGCTTTAATGTGTCATAGTTTTGTGAAAAGTAGGCTAACAAACACCATACCTTCAAGGTATAAACAAGTTAAATTATAGTTCAGAGAGGAAAAACAATTCCCTCTTATATTCCAAGTAAAAGTCCATGGATTTTCCCCGCACTGTTTGATAACATGTTCTTGTGGTAAAACTGATGTTAGAACCACTAGAATAGTATACAAATATGCCTATTATAATACATTGTCTCATTGCTGTGACTGAATCTGTAAAAACTAAACCGAGTAGAGCGGAAAGGTCATCTGTGTATAACTCACGGCATTCTCCCAAAAACAACCAATGACTGTTTGAGAAGGACTGTCATGTACGAGCATGGCGTCAATCATAACCTGAGAGTTTGTCAGCACTTTTTTTTTTTACTGATGTCAAAGCCATGTTAGTAATATAGAGTTTCCTAACTCATGTGATGCGTCAGGTATTAAACAGAAATCTGGCAGTGCAGTTTCTTATGAACAGTCAGCCAACATGAATTTAGCTAAAGTAGACAACACGTTATGTTGCTCATGGATAACCAGACTTTGTAAGATCCAACACTCGGTACAAGTAAAATAAAAAATGTCAGTAGGCTGTAAAAGAATTACAGAGCGTGTAATGATCTGTCTCAAACGGACAACAGACCATAACAGCGCTTTCTGATTCTGGCATTTGTGACAGCCATGGTGAAAACCACAAACATCCTACTTGAGTTGTACCTGGCCTCAAACATTTAAAGGACGTGTAACTGAAGGACGGAGACTTTAAGCGGGACCAGCAATTACACTAAATATTTACAACAATTTATAACAGTATGCTTGACATACATATATACAAAACAAGATATTAGGCTTTATCAGAATTCAAAGTGGTGTTCTCAAGAAGTGCCAAGCCACATTTTATCAGAGAATCCACTGCAGTACTGTAGAAGTAACTGAGTTACACGATCTCATAAGCGACGGGTAGAGACCCAAGAGTCAAGAGAAGGGTTAATTCTTCCCACTGACAGTTTAAAACCAGTATGTCTCATGTTTATAGGGCGCGACCATTATCAAAAGCAGAAATGTGAAATGTTATTTTGAGACCAAGCAAAAATCTTTTGAGCAAACGTAACCACTCAAATCTAAAATCAGAACATAACATTTTTAACTGCATAACAATTATGTTAATGAAGATAGGAATAAAGCTGAAACACGTGGTTTCATAACCACAGAGAAAGTCCCTGCACACAATGTTCTTTTTAGAAGATATTGATATAATAACTTTGTTTTTTTGTCATCACACACCAGGATTAAATTGGATAAACTGCAGGGCAAAGACAATTTAGTCATATTTATTATTTCATTTTTTTTAAAGTTTTCTGAAATGTATTATATTTTTGTAATCTAGCTCATATATTTATTATTAGAGTATGTATTATTTATAATGACTACACATATTTTTAGATATTCAATTGAATTTAATTTCATTTGAAAGTCAGTTGTTATACGACATTAATACAACTCATGGCTACTTCAATAGATATGGCACTAAATCATTTATTATTGTGATGTTCGCTGAATGGACCTCGCTGGATGTTAACAGAATACCCCAACAGCAAGCAGATGAAGTGAATCAAATGGTACATTGACTATTTGACCATCAGTGCAACTTTGAAATCAAACAATAGACTTATCCTACCATAAGTTATCTTTGCCTGTGCCTCTCCTAATAACTAACTTTTTGACAAGGCGATGAGCTCCATCTGATTTAAGTTTGCCCTTTGACCTTGCAAAGTACCATGATGCCTCCCCAGGAACTGCTGTTGGGTCACATCTGGCCTCCAACCCCAGACTACCTGCAGCTGTGCATTTGGCCTTCTAACACGTCACCTGTCTGTGACTAGGCTGTGGCTCTGTATGTCTGTAGAGCCACAAACAATCAATCAATCAATCAATCAATCAATCAATTCTTGGGACTAAAAGTAATCTGTCCACCATAAGCGTTCTTTTTTGAACCATGATGCTTGTTTTTCTATTTTATCTGTAGAAAGTAAACATGAAAATCAAAACCCATTTCTGAGCACATGTAGTGATGAATGAAAGAGCAAGGTAAACAGTTCTGTCCCGAGGTTGTAGATCCGCACAATGGCTGTCCTGCGTCAGACTGCGGAGCCCCCGGCCTTCTAGTGGCTGATAACAACCTGCCTGTGGAACAGGTGCTTCCTCCAGCTCCTTGTGAGGGCCCTTGATCAGTAACAGTATTCACAATAGACCTCGGTCTCACTACTGTCATGGGTTAGTTCAAACCACAACAAGTTTTGTTCCTCTTAATATACAAGGGTGTATGAACACAGATGAATATGTTTCACACCAAACACCCTTTCTCTTAAAGCTTCACACACAAATCTCTCAAAGAATGCTCTGTGTCAGGACATTCATGGTGTCATTCAGTACTTTATATATATATCTAAATTTGCAACTTCATCATATAAACCATTTATTTGAAGTGTTTACAGTTCAATTCAGTTTATTTTGTATAGCCCAAAATCACAAATTTGCCTCAGAGGGCTTTACAATCTGTACACATACGACATCCCTATCCCGGTACCTCACATCGAATCAGGAAAAACTCCCCCCAAAAAACAGTTGACATCTGAAAACTATCAAAGTGAGTAATTTGTTCCCAAAATATCTGAAAACTGGACTGAAGTAGACAAGACTCGCTGTCCAGTCATCTCAGTGGCCACCTGCCACATGCAACTACATTTCTGGTTGAATGGTAACACTGATGTCAAAGAGACCGAAAGAGGACCCAGTTAATTAAAAAAGGAGAAGTGTTTACTCATACAGTAAATGGTTCCTACTTAACTGTTATTTCTAAAAAAATACAGACCCGTGCAAGACATCACATCACATCAGCATTGTCCAATCAGAGCTATGTAAATTCATGGTTTAGCACGAACACACTACAGATTGTGAGAGCATAGCCATACATGTGGTTTTATGGTAAACACTGTGTGCACTGTCGGTATGACCTCAAGAGGCCATGCTTTTCCACACACCCAAAGAGACGAACAGGGTTTGGTAAGCGAACAACACTGCCATCCTTACGGCCCCACACGCATACTATAATGGCAGGAAATGTCACTGATTAACAGAAATGTGATGTATTATTGCATCATCTTATTATGCTGGCAGTAGCTAAGACTTGGACTATTTATCACTTAGACTGTCAGACATCCAGCCCGTGTCAATAAGAGTATTTCATGTCAGATGGCACTCAGCAGGCTCAGCATACAGCTGTTTGGACATATGTTTTGTCTACAATGGCAACACAAAAGGGATGCATTACAATGTGTTGACAAGTCCTGTTGCTGAGGCTCAACACTAAGGACAACAACTGAAAGAGGACGTGCACATCTGCAGCATTGGAAGTTTTGAGGCAAGTGTGGATTCCTACTCGTATAAATAAGTATGTAGGTGTAAGAATCGTTGTTACGTCACAGTCACTGGCCTTGGTGTCAACAGCCACATTCACCAGTTACGGTAGAGCTCTTTAGATGGGAAGGAAGGAAATATTCACAATAGCCTGGGCATTCCAAAATCTTAGCTTGGACCTGTTAACCCGACTACTGGCACCAGTTCACAACTCTATGGCCACATAGTTAGTCCTGTCATCATTTCCTTCATGAAATTGTTTCTTTGGACTCTCAGACTTGGGTCTATCAGGAAATAACATTTCTAAAAGTCTATGACAGACTAAGACGGGAAGAAACCCTTAATTCCTTGAACAACTCCTATATAAACAAACCATTAAGACAGGGGTTTCTACTGTACTTCATCTAAAAATTTGAGCGTGTTCGCGCTCCAGCATGCTGTGGCTTTATTTCATCCTGTGTATTCCCACTTCCTGGTGAGCTCCCAGTACATTTCAGCATGGAAAGTCCTGCTTGCTTGACAGCTCCAGCTTTGTTTCCTGATGTGTTTAGCTTCACTGGCACACGAAGCATTGATTACTCATGTGTGGATCTTCCTGACAAACACATGATCCCATTCTCTCCCCCTGGCTGGGACGGCATCCTGCTATCTGGAATGCACTGTTTAGTTTTTCTCTCATAGTTTTACAAACATCATAAGAACGACGTGCAGCGCGACATGTCAAGTTATGGTCACTTGAGTCGAGTGATACAATTAGGTTACATTCTTTTATCTGTCCGTGGTTTGGAACAGAGCCTCAAACGGACTAACCAAGGCTGCTGATTATGAACAATACAGTTAAGCGTTGTCGTGATTTGATAACTCCACTCTGCTCGGAGAACAAAGCTAGATGAATTGATCTTTGCAGCAATAAAGGTGATTATTTTATCACATGCTACTGAAACGGTTCTTAGTCCAAGTTTTCTTTTTTTGACACAATATATAGTTATATATATATATATATAAAAAATTAAAAATGTTCTATTTCAATTTCCAGCAGACATATCAACTACGCACATGGCACCAGCAGTTTACACATTTCCAGAATAACTTGAGCATCCTTCCCGGAAGAGCCGTCCACCTTCCTCATTACAGCAGGGATTTGGGGGAAAACTAAGTTCAAGAGGTCAAAGTTCTAGACCGTTCTAGTGAAATGACAAAAATGTTTACAGTCTGGTCATGTCAGGTCAAATTCCTTCATCAGAGGAAGTTGGGCCCCAAGAGGTCAATCTTTACAATCTCATGTCAACAATTTCTTGTCAGATGAAAACAACTAGAGTGTGAGCTGGCATTACATATACGGTATCTGTGTTTGTTGTGATACAATAAACCTTTGCACTTTATTAAATGTTATGTATTTAGAGAATGTAGTTCCAACTACATACCGAATACAGAGTACTCTAAATAACCTTAGTTTCTCTGTGCTATCATCCAAACACATGTGATTTATTTCCAACCGTGTTTGGATCCTTCAAACGGACCATAAACACATAATGCTCAATCATCTGCGTACTAGCTTCAACAATGCCCATTAAAGAGCGACAGAATTAATCTGTTTGTTTATAACTCAGGTTCAGCCCACAACTAACCGACTGGCACAGCTGCAATTATATTCAAATAAAAGAAAAATAACAGGAAACACAACAAAATCCATGAAAAGTAGCCTTTTGGGGAGTTTTACACTATGAATAGATTTCTTTTTTTTTTTTTAACAGTAATAAGACTTATCCAGAGAACAACAATATTTTCCTCCTTAAAATCCTGGATTGCGCCTATGCTGTCACCCTCGATTTGGAAGATTGTTTTAAAGACTCAATTTGGGTTTACCACTGACCACCATCTTGGTAGTTATTGAGGTCAGACGATATCAATTTGGGGAAGGAGCTGTGGAGCGATGAGAGCAGAAGCCACTACATCTTAGCGTGATAGACGGACAAGCAAACATGCTCAAAAGCATCTCCCTCTACTTTTACAGACAGTCAAGACATACAATGACAATTTAATTAGCTATTAAGACCATAATGGATTTTGGAAAACATGTTTTCTTACAAAAGACATTTTGAATGTCTTTTGAACAAAAGGGAAGACTGAAGAACGCTGTGGCCATTAGCAAGGCTGCATCGTCAGGCACTTCCGTACTGGCTTTAGTTTTTGGCCGTTGTGGTGGCCACTTGTCTCAGTAACAATTATGGCTACCAGTATATATATCTGAGTAAGCAGTGGGACAGAAAAGCAAATGACCGGCATGGTATGTGGTCAGAGAAACAACTCTGTCTCCCTAGCTGACAGAGTGGAACAAAAACCCACATCGCATTCAGCGTGCTGGACTGGACCAGTACAGGATTACTATTGTTCAGTGCTGCAACAACCCGCCCACAACATGTGAGACTTCAGAGAGCAGAACATTAGGCTGAGTCCCACTGTTTTCACTATCAAACTCCTGATTATAAATATTACAAGCCTTTTAAAAAGGTGAGGTGAGGTCTCCGTCAAAATTTGAAAACAAAAAATAGGAAATACATCAACGAGAGACAACGTGCAACAAATGGAAAGGTGTGTTGAGAAGAGGGCAATCTCAAACTGCTGATCAAGATTTCTTTAAAAAATGTCTGATCCGCAGAACCTAATTAAGTAATTAATTGTTCATATGAATTTGCTAGCCAAATGGAAATTCAACAATTGCATGCAAAATCAAAACAATTATAGCTGTGAAAAATGCTTATATATATATATATATATATATATATATATATATATATAAAAAGAAATGGATATTTTCATGCTTCTCACCAACACTAAATTTTTTACGAGATTAGATGTGAACTCATTTTCACTGAACAGAGTCTGAATGCATCATAATGAAACCGAATGCAACCTTTGTTCGCTATCAGTTAGCAGTGCAGCTATCGCTACTCGCTCTTAAGTCAATTTAAACACAGATTGGTTGTTTACAAAGTAATATTATCAAACATCAACAACAAGAAAAGCATGAATGTCAATGTCTTGATCGCATATTTTACTGAATATCAGCAGATTACGATAGATTATGATAGTCTAACTTTAACTTTAAGATGTGTAATTAATCTGCGGTTCACGTGTGCCGACAACAATCGGCAATGAAAAGTTGTCAGAGCCCAGAAGGATGGTTTCAAATTGCTTGTTTTTTTTTGACCCAGTCAAAAAATAGTGTGACAATTTGCTCAGCTTAAAGTGATTTGTGGCATTAAAGCAGTTATTTAACGTCCTGCATTGACACCGGACCTCTTGCTGTACACTGTGATGCAGCTCCTCAAATTACATTTTCCAAAATGTAAAGACTGATTTGAGACTCCATAATGAGAGGAGACATTGTGTTTACATGCTGGGGAACATGACAGAGCGTAGACTGCAGGCTTCATGTAATGGACTGACCCTCATGTTCAACACTGAACTTTGTGGCGCTTTGGAATGCGTATCGTCTCTAGCGCATCCACGGCAAGACATCTGTCTTCATCCAACACACACATGCATAGACACAATATGCATGTTGTGTATGTATATATATACACATATATATATACACACAGACATATATATATATACACAGACATATATATATATATGACAGATTTAATTTTGATTCCAAATGTAGATATTGGATTCAAGGCAGAGCACATTAATGTAGAAATGTAACTTTGTTAACATTCACACATTTCTGACATTTGAACAGTTGAGCATAAAATAAGCTATAAAACAATTTGAAAGAACTGAAACAAATTTAGTATGGGTGTCACGATATACCAGTATTGACAATAACCATATTTAAATAAAGACATATTGATATAATGTGAGTAATACACATATGATAATATAATGCAAATTATTAATTATTATGGTTACTCTCTCTACCTCCCTTCACTTGTATTTTAAGTGCTATTCATTTGACTGAAACCCCAGTAAAAGAGTTAAAGAATTTGATTGATAGCATCATCATCTTTTTATTCTATCGATATCGTGAAAGAAATTGTAATATCGGTAAAAAAGCAGGCATGGACCAGAATTGCTGTTTGTTACTCCAAACGCTCTCGAATACTTGATTAGTTAGACAGATTTTAAAAGATTAATATTCATCTGGTTGTCCTAGAATTAGCACATTAAACATGAAAGAAAACATTACCTAAAAGAAACAAGAGCCCATGAGGGAAAAAGGAATACGAGAGGAAGAGTCTATAACTCACCAATAACTACATTTCATACAAATACACGTCGTCTATAAACAGCGGATGTTATGAACATTCATAAACTCCAAGCAATAAAGACATGACGCTTGTGATTAAACAAGCAAACACCAAACACCAAAGGAATTACAGGCATTCCTTGGCCATTTGCGTGCCACTTTTTCTATTTTGCTACAAACTAGATGCCGTTAAGTCTAAATAACAAAATATAGGCTGCTAAATGTTTTTCTTGAAACAGGCAGAAACATCTGTTCTTGAAATTTGAAAAGTAAGACTTTACTTGTCACAGAAAGGGAGCGAGATCACCATATTATATTAAATATAATCTAAAATGAATAATAAATTACAAACAGCCCCAGTTCATATCCTTATTATTCATTAGAGTAAAGCCACAGCTCAGATACTTGGGTCTGTGACGTCCGGCTGGTCATGGTAGCTACAAAGGAAAAAGAGAAATGAGAACAATACAAGTGATTGTTGAGTAAGTACTTCACTTCAACCAAAGTACTTCTGTTTATCCCCAAAGCTTAGCTTTTAAATTGCTTTTATCTCTCTTTTTTTCATATTATATTAAATTGTGCAACTAAATGTGGGAGTATTTGCTGTGTTTTTTTTATCTTGATTTAAACAATACAATTTAACATAAAAATGTGTATCTCTTGTGTCACTTGCCAGTAATTGGCACTTTTTAAATTGTAAAACTTTAACCATTGCTGTATTTTTAATACCATGTAAATTACATGCATTAGCCCTGATATATGAAATGTGTTATGCAAATTCAGTTGCCTTACCTTACTTAGTAAGTAATGACCAATACATTTTGAGGTGGGTATTATTATTTTCTGGAATTTGCCAATTAAAAGCCTCCTATGTGACTTCTACTTCAAGCCAAGACCGTTTACAGTATATCATGAGTGCTGCGTCTTCATACACGAGGGAGAGGTGATGGAAATGTACTACGCGCACAACTTACTGAACTCCATCTACAGACCTGGCTCATCCATAACAGATGAGGACTTGAGCTGGTTCTTATCATCATCACTTGCCTGAAAAGATTAGAAACACATTTTTCCAAGCTCAAGTTGTAAACGCTTTTTTCTTGGTGCATTCCTCATCTGTGGTTATTTAGTTTGCTGGGGGCCTGTTGAGACCACAAAATGCTTTTCGTGCTCAGCTTCATCCACTGTTTTCTACAGATGTGTTTCTTCGTGTTTGTAAATGAGTCATTTTCTTTTTCATGGTGGAAATCTGCAAATAATAATGGTTTACATACCAGCCCAAAACGGAGCCAAAATGCAAATTGCTTAGTGGGTCTGTTAAACACTATGGTGTATCTTCATTAAAGCTTCAAAGCTGGAATTTCAGTCATTTGGCTCTAGACCAAGTTGTCCAAGACCAAGTAGACCAAGAACAAGTTTGTCACACAACACATAGTAGGAAAGCAAATGTCTGGAACAACCCCTCTTTCCCGTCTTTAGTGCTTTGAGCATTTTGTATTATTCAGCATGTTATCAAATGTGATATATTATACGTATACATTTAGCTTTATCTCAGAAGAACAGTTTCAGCTAATTTGCGGGGTATTGCCAAAAAAGACTTTAAATGCATTGAATGACGTGTGCTTTCCCTGCACTCTGGGGATCACACTATGTCTCAATTTCAGTCCAGGCTGACACATAATGAAGAAGCATTGGGGGATCACTTCAGCGCGATGGAACACAATAAATGTACACACACCCACACAAGCACAAAAGCAAATGGTATGCAGGACCTCAATGACATCTGGTAACACTAAGATAATAGATTTAGCTAAACTCGTGGCAGTGTTTCTATTTTTAACTCTATGAAACCAGGATACTCGAGGGGTGACGCTGGGAGAGTAGAGCCATCCCGGCGCATCCCTCAGAGTCACTGAAAGGTTAAATAACAGTACTAGGGTTTCTGCCACATATTCACACAAAAATTCAGTCTCCAACATTCCTTGAGAAGCACTGTGCTTTGCCGTGTGACACACCACTGCTCATGTCTAAGCAATGACTCGCAACAAGAATATTGATGGCCACCAACAGACGCATTGAGAAATGATGACGAGATGCCAATCAAACCACCCACCCAGAATATTTTTATTTGTGCCTCACAGCACGTCCTCAATTGCACAATAAATACCATAAACAAGAGTCAAGATAATAGTATCTCTTTGCCAAATATTTCAGCTAATTACTCATTAAAAGGCAAACACAACTTTATTCCAGAATAATTCATTTACAACCCACGTTTAATGTTAAATTTCTAAATGTGAAAGACTAAAAATGTAGATTGGTACAGAAGGATCCGGTCATCATGAAAAAAAGTACCTCATCTACATTACATTACATTTCATTTAGCTGACGCTTTTATCCAAAGCGACTTACATGATATACAGTAGACCGTAGACACAGCAACGGTGAGCAATGATGGTTAAGTGTCTTGCTCAAGGACACAACGACATGGACTAGCGGAGTCGGGGATCGAACCACCAATCTTCTGATTGAAAGACAGACTTGCTAACCACTGAGCCACTATCTTCTATCTCAATAGAATATGTTGTTTAGATTAGCTCTGTCCATTTATCTTGGCTTAGATATCCGACTCATATTATGCAACTTGTTGGCCTCGACACCTGCATCACCTGGCTCCTAAATTTTCTACCTATTATGACCTCCAGCAAACCCAAAAGATACCTGCAACTGGAAAGTAGAAAACATGCAACATTTATTTTGGCACTGAAGTACAAATATATTGCTATGGATCCTGTAAATCTTCCCTGTAAACGTATGTTAGTGACATGTTAAAGAGAGCAGGGAAATAAGTATGTGCTGGCTAGTACTTTCAAATGGATCAAGTACTGTGTTGGGATTTAGAGTCATTTAGCTGTTTTCCTTCTTGTCGACTGCCAAAAACCATTCTGCTTAGTCATTAAAAGCTTATCTTCAGTAGCCAATATAAATGACCAAAAACAGATATAGCACAGGCGCTAATGTCTTGTGCAGTAGGAGACTGTTAACCGCTAGCCTGCCCTAGAGATTGACAGTTTTTTCCAGTCCTGATAAGAAAATATTTGTCCATATAAGGATAACAGACCCCCTGTCACAGACCCCCTGGGTCGGCCTCATAGCAGTAAGAGAAGCAGCTAGTCCCTTAAAATTTTTGATAGTAGGCTGGACACAATGTAAAAAAAAAAAAAGGATTCTGGTTCCCAATTAGGGAATGTGTTAAGTGTGTAAAATAAACATTTGAGTAAACAATCATTATGAATTTATCTGAAACAGGAAATGCCAATATCTGCAGCATAAGCTCCAAAGGGCAAATATGTTTTTAAACACATGAAAATTCCCTGGGGTGTAATCCGTCATATTGTGACACTGAAAATGCCAGAGCATTTTTATGGGACAAATATTTCCTATTTTTATTGTGACACTCACTAACTATAAAAACACTGTACAACCTGTGGACATCACACATTAACTTGTTCCAGAGATGCTCTCTTATCATCAACTATAAAACTGTGATATTGGTCTACACCGCAGACGACGAAGGGCACAGATACCATATTAATACAACCATTGAGACACTGGTCTGTCAGATATATTTAGAGTTTCAGAGCGGATTTCTACAAGTCATCAAATCGTGCAAAATTAACAGAAGAAGGTTCTTACGTTCATTTTTGGAATGACGGTGGTATCAGCCACTCTGAATATCATCAGCTCATAGATTTGGTTAGAAGGGGGCTGCTATAACTACTAATAGGTCCAGAAAGCCATTATCATTTATATGGTTTATAACCAATATGAATCAAGCCAACCTCTATTGGCCATATTAATTATGACGAGAGCGCAAAAGGAAGTCAGGTGACGTTGCACAGCGACAAAGCCTGTATGAGGAGGTGGTTGGGGATGATGGACGGGTGAAACAAACACCAACATGTCATCTGGGAGACTGGTCTTCATGTCCCATGTAAAACCAAAACAACGTTCACTTCTTTTACTGTACTTATCTTACATAACATAGGTACTTGTTTTACATCAAATCACTATCTTTTTCTAAACCTAACAAAGTAGCTTTGTTGCCTGAACCTTAAGTTGTCCTGTACAAAATGTGCAATGGTAAATTTCTCTTTCAGAGTGGGAGGTGCTGTCTGGTCCGTCTGAAGCATTAGAATGGGAACTAATGATAATGTCTATAAATCAGCTGGTAACATTATAAATGTGTTGTACTATATTTGTATGTAGAAGCAAAACAGACAAATCTTCTTCTAGGTGATTAATCACTCATTAGTTATCAGTTAAAAACTATTAAAACTGAAATTACGACATTTGTTCCGGGGTCGTGGACGTAGTGCTATAAGCAGGTTAAAAGTACAAGTTTAACTTTGTAAAAATGTTAATGTTCATATTTTTCTGAGGGAGCATGTCCCCAGACCCCCCTAGAGGGTCTGAGGTCCACCTACTAGTCTCACAAAATTTCTCAGGGAGTCACTTGGAATCGTAAACTATCAAAACATATCCAACATGACCTAACCGTAGTTTGATTTAAAAGCATTGTAGTGTTCGATCTAACCTTTGTGCATCATAGTGTTCCTGTATTTGACTTTGAATCGGGTACTTTAACAACCCAGGTCGTAACACAGCGTTCTTCCGTTTAGTTATTTTGAGTTTGTAGGACGCTGTTATAACTCACCATTTCCACTCCCTGAGGAAACGCCGTTCCCTCCCAGTCCTTCTTGGGGAATCGCTGAATGATCTTTCCACATCCCTCCCCTGAACCTGCGGATTAAAAGACATGAAGATCTGTCAATGCAGATAAAAGAGCATCATCATGGCTGGAGAAATTTCCATGTATTTTTTTTTAATGAGAGAAATATCAACAATTTTAAATTTGTCAATAAAAGTACATTAGTTAAACTTTATAAATATGTAGAGCAAAGGCTTGCGGATTCAAGTGAATGTTTCTGACTTATATATTTATAACTTTCTTTCAGATTAATACTGATTTACATCCGCACTCAAAATAAAGTAATGGCCAAAGACGTCAGGAAAAACAAAGCAAACTTTAGTCTGAACAATTTTTAACGATGTGACAGTTCATTTTAATTTATGAAAAGTCAAATATATCGAATAGGTTTGACTCGAGAGTCCTTTTTTTAATAAACAAGACAAAGAGAGGAATAAAAAAATAATAAAAATAAAACGGGTCAAAAATATAAACATATACAGGTCCTCAACAAGAGTATAAGTGTGTTTCTCATCTCTTTGAACACATAAGTAAGTAAGCCGGAATCATGTAGAAACAGCTGGCGGTTCCCAACATAGGTCTCCTATTTGCTTCTTACTTTGAAAAAGTATTGATTGCTGTAATAATGAAATTTGAAAACACTGGTACTTAAACATTTCTGCAAATTAACAAAAACTGAACAAACACAAAAAAAATGTAACTGCAATATTGCACCTAAGTCAGTGCACATTCAGTCAATTTGGGCATAATCACAAAACAACTTCCAGAAAGATCCTGGTGGGACTGATTTACTTAAGATGTGTCCAGAGGAATGCGGTCCAAAGTCTGAGATATGGGACTTTGAACCACGAACACAAAGAAAGGCGTCTTATTCTTTCAGTGATAATGCTATGATGAGCGATCACTGGGGTATAAGTTAAATCAAAAGAAACAAAGGGTGGTCATACAATACATACCGTACTGTATTTGCAGAGTATATAATGTAACACAAAGGCCTACACACCTACAGTATGTAGTAGTGTGTGTAGTGCTGCGAGACAGCTGGATACTGATCCATAGCAGGTGTAGTGAACACAGTTTAGCGAGGTTGACCATCGAAAGCTTTACCAGTGAAATAGCTCTCATAGATTTCCCTCAGGATGCCATATGGCTGAATCTTGCAAAACTCTGAAACCTAAATTAGATGTAATAATTCATGTTAACATGAGTGCAAGCATAACACAATATGTATTTCGGAGTTGATGTATGACCGCAAAATTATTGTTTAGCAATCTGGAAAGCTAATAGATGGAGATTGTATCTAATCCTAATTTTACATGCCAAAAAAAGCATTTTAAGTTCTGTTTCACAATATGTTCTTTGACATACTGCTTTATCTGACCCCATGACTTCATTTCAACGTTATTTTAAACTTTTAGTCACTCTTGGACAGCGAGGACAGACTTTCTTTCCATCAGCCAAAGGAAAGTTATCCTATCAAGAGAGTAAAAGACAGAAATTTAATAAATGTGGCCTGTTTCTTGGAATACATTTATGTAACGTGGATAATATTGAGATTTTGTTTATGCCAAAAATTCCCAATTCAAAGCATTTTGGCTAAATCCTAACTTTGTTAAAGAGTCACATATGCTGCAGATAGCTTCAGCTTGTTGGAATCTCGATCGCACTTAAAGAAATATTTGGAAGTCACATGGATTTTACCATCTGCAAAACAGCATTTGGGATTTACTCCCACTCAGAAAGTAAAAAAAATAGAATGACACGTTTGGACACAAGCTCTTGCTGGCACTAAAATTATGTCAAATTACTATGTTGGTCAGAGAAATCAAAACCAACATACCCATAACCTGCATGTGCCTTTTAAACAACAATTGTTGCCAAGAATTTTGGCTCTAAACTATAAAAACATCCAATAAAAATACAGAGACACTACTGCTAAAAAAAAGTCTGTATCGCATAAGAGTATGAGGATACAGGGGACCGCACAGTGTAGCATGAAAAGCAATGTGCACTCCCGCGGTGCTGCTGGCCAAAGCTAACATGAGCGACTGTTCAGTCGAGGCAGGGAGGCCAGCGGCCTTTTGACAGTCATCAGCACATTGTGGCTCTTTGAGAAAGTTTATGTGTGGGCGCCTGTGGCTAGCAGCTCTCCTATAGTATGAGAGGCTATCAAAGTGTGTGTGTGTGTGTGTGTGTGTGTGTGTGTGTGTGTGTGTGTGTGTGTGTGTGTGTGTGTGTGTGTGTGTGTGTGTGTGTGTGTGTGTGTCTTTGGAAAAAGACAGTACATAGCTACACTAATAATAATGTGCATCCCTGAATATCTAGAGGAATAAATCTCTTTTTCATGTCTGTTGTCTCTTGCTGGCGCTCATGAATGCCTGTTACCAGCCGCTATATCATCATTTGTGGAGGTCACGTCTGGCCATTTACAATTCAAATAATTTCCTTAAAGATTATGGCATTTCCTATGCAGACAAATGTCCTTATATTCTCTGTGGGAAGTCCACTCAACACAGACCAATGCCATGACTCAGCAAACTACTTAGCAGACTGCTCATGAAGCCCCTGTCACAGTTTGGCCAAAAGGTCAGATTCCATACTCATAGGAGGCAAGTTGCTAAAACAAACAACAAAACAGGACAGTGAAATGCTACACATCATCATAATGCAATGAGGTCCTTGGCCATCTGCTGCAGCCCTCCTGCACCAAGCCTGCTGTCAACAACTCCTTAAACTAAAGAGCTCTGTCAAAGGGAGGGGCAACTTCATCGTGATGAGGCTCTTAGGCTTAAGTGGTGATTGGTCTTGGTTTGGGGGAGTGCATGTTCATTTTAACAAAAGGTAGCGAGATGATGGTAATACTTTTTGCCGTTGTTCACCTGTAGAGCCGAGCAGAGCGCGTCCAGACAGACTGGTGCTAGTAGAACACCAGTCTGTCTGACCGTTACGTGTCTTCAGGTCTTTACAGCTCTTCTAATTGAAATCACATGCGCCGAGTGCTCCAAGTTCAAATTTTCAACCGCGGATGAAAATAAATGACAGAATTCCTCACATTCCACCAGGCTGCACTCTTTTATTAAAACAAGCCGTGTTTTCAAACACTACCCCCCTGATAATTATAAAGAGCCCCATCATGAGGATAATAGAACCCAGGCCTGAAAAGTACATGCTAATTTGAACATCCGCTTGCAAAATGGGAGGGAGATGTAGTCCAAAATCAAGTTTATGCTATTTAAACAACAAAATCCTGTCCCAGCCCACGGCACGCGTGTGCATGTTTAAGAGCTTGGCTCATTTCCATCATCATTGCCGCACGACCTGTGTGTGTGGTACAGCTGGACAAATTGTAATGTTTTTCATATATATATGAAAAACCTACATCTAAATATATTTATATCGATATTTTTTCCTGAAATGGCTTCAGGAGAATATTTTTGAGGAACAATTAAGGAAGGCTAACCAGCCTTCAACGAGTACCGTTAGAGATGTGCACAGTCCAGTACAAACACTTGACATCTCTTATGAAACATTTCTATGCACCGGCTTCCTCTTACTAAGTACGTACACAATTTTATGTAAGCTGTTGTGGGATTCATTAACATTTTCTTCTTACGAAAATAAAATGTACCAGTGGTTGGGACCACTCGTTAACGGATACCACGGTACCCACACATTCTTACTAAGTGTTGTGGCCAGTTCTGGGTCACGAGACAGCCAATAAAAACACAACTGCTGAGAAATATGAGTCAGATATAAAATATTTGAAAGTCGTTTTTAACACGTTTTATCAGGTTTCCTGGCGGTTTGTTTTAGAAAAAGGAACAATGATTTGCTTGATGATGAGATGTATGCATATGGCATACAAAAATGACATTATACAAATTCTGATTAGTTTGTTTTATTTGCTCAATATGTTTTACATTTAGAACAAAATGTATATAAAATAGGCATCAACCCGAGCCTTTTTATGGCTATCATGTTGGTTGATTACGCCTCCTGTTTTACATGCTTTGATACATTTATTTATTTTTTTCTTAATTGGAGTCCTCATTAGTTTAGTCGAGACTGTGCGTCCATCTGCAGGCTGCATTGTAGTCAATGTCCCGCTCCATTTTGCATGCACTTATACAATGCACATGCATACACAATATACACAGTAGAGCTACATCTCTCTGACAAAGGGAGAGCCGAGTGGTGGCACTATGAAAATTCAGGCAATCCCCTCACTCATATCATATATTGGTCATTTCAAGTCTAAATGCAAAATGAGCATAAACATACCCACCCATTTAGCCATAAATTGATGATAAAAACAATATTGGACTGATAGTAGATTTATTTCAAGCTGGCACCAGCTGACACTAATGCTAACTTGTCAGTGTATATGTATCAAATTCAATTTCACAAGTTAAAACGTATAATGTATTACATTTTTTGATATTTGAGGAAGGTTTTTTGGAAATATTTTGCAGAGACATTCTGACCTTAACATCTATTAACAGTCTGTCTTAGCAAACCTACTGGGACTTGAGGCTTTAGCAAGTTAAGTCATCTCAGACACAGACAGACAGACAGACAGACAGACAGACAGACAGCTCTGACAGCTCTGACAGCTCTGACAGCTCTGACAGCTCTGACAGCTCTGACAGCTCTGACAGCTCTGACTTCAGCTACTTGGAAAGGTTGAATAAACCTAATAAATTATCACTGAGCTTTAGTGATTTAGTCTCAGTAAAAAGTGAAAAAACAGAAAAAAGATAGCTAGTCTTTCTTGATTAGAGCAGATGTTTATCCTCTTGGTAAAAAAAGTTTCATTAATCTTCTTGATTTATCTTCCTGCTGTTTCTGTTGCTTAAATCATCCAAATGCTTATTTTACCATGTATGGACAGGCCATCAGTGGAGTTGACGCAACACTCACGTCAGCCTCTAACCTGATTTTGGCCCAGTTGTGCAAACAGGTGCACTGCTCTGGAAACAAGTTCACAGATAGAGCGTATTCACTTTCCTACACTCCAAAATCCAGACCTGAGTTTAAAGGGGACATCCACCCAAAACAAAGAACTTATATGAAGTTATTTCAGATATTAAGATCGAGGACGTCTTCACATGTACTGAAATAATGATTGTCTCTTCATGAGCATTTACATTTTTGACATATTATATCCCAATGAGCTGAATGAAGAGCTTCCAGCTGTGCATCAGACAATGTGGCTACATTGCAGGAAAATCAGCCTAGATACTGAAATACCGTCTTTTTCTTTATTCCAGTATGTGCATCGTATTCCGGTGTATGGAGCAGCTCCAAAGGTCTGATTGTCATCACTTCAGTCCCTCCTCTGTTTAGCTTGAGGACTATTTCAAATTCATTCATTTTCCCTTTAAGATCATTGGTGTGGCTTTCGTGGTTGTTTTTGTGGATGGTATGCAAAGTAAGGTTTGCATTGAAAAAGGATATCAGAGATTAGCTAAACTAACGATGTCATAAAAATCAAATTCAGAAAGCTTTCCAGCCTCCAAAGACAGTTGCAGGGCAGGAAATATGTAAAAGATGAATATGTAAAGCCTTAAGGTCATGGTCAAAATGTTGGCTGAGAAGAAAAACACATCAGCCAATAAAATAAAATAATTAAAATATCACACACAAAAGATATTTTGACATTCCACAGACTTGTGTTTCTCTTTAACTAGACTATTCAAATCATCTTTTCATCTCTTGCTCTTTCCTCAGCTCAAAATAATTCAGTTCAACTCTTTATGAGCTTTAAGATATTGCAGCTATTAAAGTCTCATCAGCTTAGCAAAACAGTTTGACAGAAAGGGAGGGATGGCTTCATGTATTACAGTATTTAATTTGTTTCCCCCAATAGTATCTATTCCATCTCTCACATTTTATTAAATGGTATGACTAAAACCTTTGCCGACATGAACGTTAGCATAATTTGAAAAGCCATAGAAATCATAAAGCAGTGAAAGCGCAACACCTTATCAACAGACAGAGTAGCGTAACAGTAGCCAGCCGACTTTCCCTATATGTCAGTTTTAAACACTGCAACGGAGAGGAAGGAACTCCTCCATTGTGGTCTGCATGCCTCTCACCACAAAGTCTGGATACAAACGAGAAGCTGCCAAATGTGGCGTTTGAAAGAAAACAATCAATGGAGGAAGAAAATTAAATCTGTATAGGAGTGAAACAGTTCCACTTACTCTCAGTAACAACATTAATGTGACACCTTTGCTAACAGCAAGCAACCTGTTGAACCGACGTTTGACAACAACTGTAGGCTTGAGATTATCATTCAATGCGATAAGTCCATGTCTCAAATGTCCATGATAACAGAACGGTATTCAATTATGCAATGTATGTTATTATCT
The DNA here is from genome assembly GCA_023566465.1 of Cottus gobio. NCBI lineage: Eukaryota > Metazoa > Chordata > Actinopteri > Perciformes > Cottidae > Cottus > Cottus gobio. The sequence goes on along the minus strand of CM042224.1, from coordinate 17,715,246 downwards.
CGCTTTCTCCTTTTCTCTGGCGTTCTCTATGCTTTACCGCTGTCTATACATATATATATTTATGCTTTTTACAAAAGAACGGTATACTATTATTCTGGTGTTATTGTGGTTATATAAATGTAATTCATGGTGCTGTTAGATTTTGTTGTCTTTGAAAGGCTAAACGCCAGCAAATATGGATTGAAGCAAAACTATTTGTTCGATAAAACCGAACAAATAGTCCCGCGCGTGCAACTCAAACAACTAGGCACGCAAATTATACAATGTAACAAACATACGATGATATGACATATTTTATAGAATATTATGCATTGCTGTAGAGATTAAACAACCAACAGTATATAAAGGAGTTAAAAACATGCAGCAATATATATCCCGAAACATCAGATATAACAGTAAAACACTGACAGGGAACCTTTTACTTTCGGTACTTAAAGTACATTTAGCTGATAATAACTTACTTGACTAAGGTTCTGAATGGAGAACTTTTACTCGTCGTGGATTATTTCAATAGTATGGTATTAGTAATTTTACTGCAGTGAAGGATCTGAATCATTTTTCATCCACTAATTACTTGTCAGGGATTTAAGATTGGGAACTCACTTGGCAAACAGTTGATATACAAACAGTGATTGCTAACCTTGGCTCCAGATCCTTGACCGGGTCAACATTCTTGCTCATAGTATATACAGTACAACTACATTGTATGTGTTAACTTCTGTAAACACAACAGTATGAATAAATATGATTACATCATGTTTTCATCCATTATGATCAAAGAGTTTCTTTGAGCAGTTTCTTACAAGACACCCATTGTATGTAATTGAGTGATGGAGTGAATGTAAATCAACTTGACGTTTATTTAGAAAATAAACACAATTGAATAATTGTATTTCAAAACCCTATTAAGATGCTTTTGTAGCAAATGTAGAATATGTACCTCTGAAATGTAGTGGAGTAAAAAAACACTCGCGAGCAAGCAGGTGAAAGTTTTGAAAGCATGCGCAGCTGTATGAGTTGCACAAGCCACACACACACACACACACACACACACACACACACACACACACACACACACACACACACACACACACACACACACACACACACACACACACACACACACACACACACACACACACACACACACACACACACCTCATTTGTACAAGCAGATTTTGATCTCGAGTGTGTGTGTTTGAGAGTGAGAAGGAAGAGGACTTTTTTAAACTTTATGACAGCCAGTAAACATGAATTGATTGATTTGTAAACTGCAATAAACAAGTGTGACTAAAGATGAAAATAACACAAATCTCCATTCACATTTTAAAACTGAGATGGACTAGAGCCGGGAATCGACCCTCCGACCCTTTGATTGAAGAACGACCCTGCTCCATCAGTGAGCCACAGTCAATCCACAGGTATGAGGTCAGCTACCAGTTGATTGATCTGATTTATGAGATATACAGCCTATTTCATAGGGCTGGGCGATATGGAGAAAATCAAATATGAAAATATTTTAGATCAAATATGTTGATCGATATTGTAGTGTTGACCATTGGTGCTTACAAAATATTTACAAAATTAGATCCTTGATAAACTCTCATAAAACTCACGGTTCGGATCGTATCACGGATCAAACTGATGATCCATATTGTTGTTTGATTATAGAAGCAGGTCTAGTCAGTAAACCATTACATTTCAAAATGTTATCCTGTTACTTTGTTATAGTTTTTATTTTCACAAGTACACAAAATAAAATTATTAGGGATGCACCGATACCGGTATCGGTATCGGTGGTCGATACTGCGTTAAATACTCGTACTCGCATCGGTTTCAATGGCCGATACCAAGAACCGATACTCACTCAACAGTATTTCACTACAACAAACTGGTCGCGCTTTGTGGAGAAGCACCCCGTGGCGGAGCCGGAGACACTCTTCTCTGTCTCAACTGTCTCAACAGTCTCAACTTCTGAGCAGCCAATCACGCTATCCAAGTTGTTTTGCCGTCCAATCAGATGGCCAGTTTGTCTCAACAGCAGAATCTGGAGCCGCCATCTTGGATCCTCGCTACGCAGCGCTCACTTCTTTCAATAGACAGGAGAAAAGTGAGACGCGAGTACAATACAAGACTTTATCGATATTGTGCTTATTAACCGGTGTTGCATACGTGTGTATGACATATTAGTGCTCTTGTTAGTGGCTGACAGCCCCGGAGTTACTTGTAATCAGTCCGTCCCAACGCGACGCAAATGTTTCGCGCTACCAGATTACATGTAAAGTCTATGCACAGACGCGTGTGGTTGCGACAGACGCAAATTTACGCCGGCGGCACGTTAGACGCGAGAGTTAAATTTTCCATATTTAATACATCTATAATTGAGAAGCTCTGCGCGTCATCACCGCCGTCCTGCCGGTTTGAATCAAACGGCTGCTGATCCACCTGAAGTAGCGCTGGCAGCGGCCTCATTCAGACGCTGTTGTGCGGCTACGGATGATATTATTGTAGCCGAGTGTCTGTTGTGTGTCTATATTTGTAATTATAATAAAATGAAAACACGCTGCAGGGTAACTTGAACCACTTTTTTATCTCCTTCACACACGTATATCCCACAATTCCACTCCTCTTTTCCTTTCCGTTTCTCCCTCCACAATAAAAGCACCGGAAACATAACTTGGAACACAGCTTCCTATATAATTGCTCGATACCTAATATTATCGCTTACATTATGAACCCGGACACGGGGGCGTTTTATGGTCCGACATTAGAGGGACTTCCACAAGAAGTTTAAAGCTTGGGATAGCCTTCTGTTAATTTTGTACTATAGGCTTGACATAATCTGCAGAGGATAAAATAAAATCTGCCTCCAAATTAATTGCACTTTCATGGAGACCAAATCTAAGAAGTATCGGTATCGGTACTCGGTATCGGCAAGTACACAAATAAAAATATCGGTATCGTATCGGTTTGTAAAAAATGGTATCGTTGCATCCCTAAAAATTATATTATGGAAATAAAAGATTACATTTTTATGGATTAAAACCAATCTTGTCAGTAGCAGTAGTTTTAATGATGTATTATCAGTCTCCTAAGTCAGTGTATGCAAACAATATTTACTTGATATTTTGCATTATTTAGCCCAATTTCATACTTACTTGACTAAGTTACAGACGGTGCCTGGACATCACCTGAGCATAAATGAAAAGTTGTCAAATAGTATCTTGGACTAATTATCAGGAGTTAATGAGTTGTTAAACTTTGTTTATACAACCCATTTTCAGACAGAGATTTGTAAACAAAAATGAAGCATTTTGATACAGGTCCTAGGGCACTTCCTAAACATTCTTATCTTGGGGAAAGTTTCTGGCTTATAAATCAAGTTTTAGTTATGCTAAATTTGTTGTTTTATTACAAATAAACCAATTAACAGGCCTATTCTGCAACTTGTGGTAAAAAGATAAATAAATAAATGCATTTTCATGTCGCAATATGAACATGGCAATGCTGTAAGAAAAAGCCCAATATTTCATGCAGTCAGTAACCTGCAGCTGTGCAGGCATTTTTCTGAAATGTGGAGACCATTGTTAAGTTCAGAAGCCAGCCCCAAGCCAACAAATGTGAGCTCTTGAGAAAAACAGCACATGAAGTTAACCAGAAGGATCCGGTAATGAAACTATGAACTTCAGCTGGTGTCGAGCACAACAAGCCTGACAAATGTTGTGTAATGGTCCTATTTTATTGAACCGCAGAGCGGAGTGATCAGGTGTTTGATGTCAGGCGGGGGGGGGGCGTGTATAGTCCATATATGGATATATATATATATATTTGGACTATAGATAGTCCAAATATTCTGACCGTTAAAAGCTGAAGTGCCTCCACCAGCTACGGACACCACAGCTCTGATTTTATGAGGTAAAAGTATTTTTTTGACAAAATGGAAGAGAGAAACTCTGGGAAGAATACCCACAACTTCAGAAAGCAAGTCCAAACGCACTACAAGGTGAAGCAGCCATTATCAGATGTTTTGGACATAGTGACCGAAATGAAAGCCTCGCCGAAGCAGAGAAGAAGAACAAATAGCTTTGATAGTTCTGACCCACATCTTAAAGACAGATTCACCTTCTGAGCACTGTGCATCTTAAAGGCCAATAATGATAAGTTAATGCAACCCATGTTAAGTCATTTATGTATTCTTGCTCTGTAATTTGACAATGTTTACATATTTTTTAACCGTGTAAGAAATTAATAAAAATGTTATCAAAAAAAAGGAGAGACAATTCATTAAGTTTGGAAAATAAAACCAAGAAGTCATTCTTGGTACAACTACAAAGATCCTTGAAAAGCATCTAATCTGATGAAAACAACGACTCCATACATACAGCTTGCATCTCTACAGATACACACAGCCAAAAGTAATCTGCAGATGGAACTATTTTGCGTTCATTAATTTGGAAGTATTGCTTCTGTCATCCTGCAGGATCGTGCTACGTTACGTAAGACGTTCACAAAGACCAGAACAGAAAATAAAGACCATAAAGACGCACAAAGTAGAGATAGGGCATCGTATCTGTGAAACGCATTCCAAAAGCAGTTTGATTCAATAAAAAGTGATGATATCCATCCAATAAACTGTTTGAGAAAAGCAGCTGGGCAAATTCCTCTTTTTCACTTGGCAAATTACAATTAATGGCAAACAGGAGACAGTATTTACCACTTGCCAATAAAGAGAGACAGCGTACCGCTGCAAAAGGAAAATACAGAATAAAGTGCAGATTGAACACAGACTGCATCCATATAAACCAGCAAGCGTTTTCACATTCCAACATTATTCATGAAAATAATTCCACGGTTTGCGGCTCATGACACTGGCCCCCAGGGAAGCAGACTGATCAGTTTCCTTGGAGGAGTCTGCCTCTCAGGTCATGTTCTCTTCCATCATACTGCTCACCGTGTATTCATTTGTTTAATGTCACCTAGGTCTTTCAATAATTTTTTCTAAATAGGTTACCAGTCTTGCAGAGAAAATATCCAATGTGTTCTTGCTGGAGACACACACTCTGGACTTATCATTCACAAGGGGAAATAAATCTTTGGAATGAAAAGACCAATATGAGCAAATCAATGAAACCAGATCGTGCAATTGTAAGGTAATACAAATAATTCTGAGAGGAACTTTACTAGACAGTCATTTAAAATGTTCCCTTGCTATACTTTTTAAATATCTTTACAATACAATATTGCAACTTCAAACCCACTGTACTGTAACCCTACCTCCACGCCACCCTGTGTCCCCATGAGAGAAGCTTCATCACCACAAGTATGTAACGCTGTTACTTCCACACACCAGGTTGGTCCTACTTGAAACCAATACTTTCTCTTTCTTGCAAATGTTATTGTTTCACCATCACTACTCTAATTCTTGTGTTTATTAAAAAAGGTATGGATTCTAATTCCGGGACTGGTTTATTTTTTACAGTGTAATTCTGATCCACTGCAAAATGTAACAGAGCCTATTACTCAACAGATTGCATGCTTAGTGTTATTTCCAACTGATCCATCCAATCTAACAAAGAGAAGTGGGTCAGGCCAGTGGAGCAAAAGACAACAAAGAGCAGGCGGCTTGATGATGACCCAGGTTTGTACAAACAAGTAAGGTGGACGACAACCTACTACTTATTATTACTTTTAGCAGGCTGTTTTATATAAACCAACTATACAGAGCGCAGGCTCTGAATAGATTGAGAAATAAGCAGTTGTCATATTTTCCTCTGTTTTTCAAAAAGTAAAAGTAATTTAGATGTTCCAGTCCTGAGTAAATCCCTTCCATATACAGACAAGGGCATCTCTGCAGGGCTCGAACCCAAACCAGCAATTGATATGCTACATTACATTCAGGAAAACATAATAAAAGCAGACAAATGTAATTCAGTTTGGAGTGTCCTACAGAGAGACTAACATGTGGATAAGACATAAGCGACTTAATCAACCACAATCTGGGATGGCAGACGTTTATTGCTAGCGCTCTCCACAATCAACTTCATCATTATAGTCAGTGGCGGCCAGTGGAGAGTAAACTAGACACGTGATCCCTGTGTCTTCTTGTGGCGAGACTGACTTAATGTGAATACTTTCAGACTCCTCTGGTGACGCCAGGAACATGTTGTCCTCGGAGCACAACAAATGAATTTGTCAGCTGGCTCTTGGACGCTCAGATCTGATGAAAGACACTGTTTACCTATTGTGCATCGCAAGCAATGGCGGCTAAGAGGATTCAGCTGTTCTGGCCCCTTTTTGACACACATGGCGCTGGATGGATGCCAGAGGCGAGGAACTGAAGCCTTGTTTTACTTTCTCCAGGCTGCTCACTGAGGAGCCATCACATTTGGATCCTCACAAGTGGATGAGTGGCAATAAATTACAGAGGGCCTTTAAGTATTTATAAAACCCCATGTATGATTTGGGAATGCGTGAGGACTCCAACATTAGTGCAATGCCAAAAGGTTTCCTGTCTACTTATATATTAATGCTTAGAAATGTGTGTGCAGAGCTGTTTCCTTGGCTGAAAAGAATGTGAGGCTGGACCTGAGGCACAACATGTGAGAGGAAGCATGGGGAGCTCCCAGCGCAGAGCAGCGGTGGAGAGGGAGAGGAGGAAGAGGAGGGAGGAGGGTCTGGCTGAGCACAAGGACCTGCCTCTGCTCGCAGCTGTGAAACGTTCCGCCCAACATGAAAAAAGTGGAGCACTCTCCCGACAAAAACAAAATATAACACAACAAATCATTGACATGTGTGGCTGCAGTGGGTACAAATAGGCCCCCAAAGCAGATCGTGCAGGGCGAGGCGCGAGGCAGCCAGAGCAAAGACACAAACACACTAAACATGGGTGCAAACAGCCGGCTCGCACGATACATGACCTCGCTTGTGTTTCGCACTACAAACACGACCGAGGAGCAACGTTTGGATTGCTGCGATTTTTCCTGAAAATGATTCTGCAGAGTGCGTCCCAACGGCTGGCAGTTACACCAGCCCCCGGACCTGATAGGCGCGCGATCAACAGGGACAGGATGTGACAGATTTTGAATCCATGAAAAGTTTCGATTGATCCAAGTCAACATATTGCAACCTGTCGTGTGTAAACACTCCCTGGTGAGTTGCCACCAGTCGTGTACTTGATCTTTAAACATAAGCCCGCCGGATGGTTTTCACTATCTGGCCGGTTTATGAGGAAATAAAAGAGAGAGAGAGAGAGAGAGAGAGAGAGAGTGTCCAGTGTCGCCTGATAGCTGTGTGGCTAACGTGAAGCTAAGCGCAAAGCTATCCAGCATCAACATCATCACACGCCGACTGACGGCCTGGACACGAACCTCAGCCCCGCGGTGAGCCGCCCCTCCGAAGAAACTTACCAGCTTTCTCCTGGTCGTATCCCACGACCATAAAATAGTCAGCAAATCTAGCCATGTCTGCTGCTTTCCCCGAGAAATACCAACACAATTCAGCATTTTTCCTGCTTCCAAAGCACAGCCATGTTTGACAGAAGGAGTGTCACTGCGCCTGCGTGCGGGAGAGGGAGACATCCATGGGCGTGGGCCCTTCGTTTACAAATACAGCACTGTATCCCAACAGAGGCTCTTTTAGGTCCAAACTGTGGGGTCCCCACCGTTTTGTGCCAGGGAAAGCCGCCACACTATAATGTACTGTAACTGAAAGAAATATATTGATAACAACAGTGGAAAAGTGATCAACAGGCGATTTACTGGAGACTCCAGCTTGAAAAAAGCTTTCCCAAAGTATTGTTGAGACTGATTGGAAAAAAAAAACACTTGCAGAAATGGGAGATTAAATATATTGATTAGCAACCAATGTAGAATATTTCCATCAGTATTATGTTCAGCAGGTTATATAATAATATACTACTTTTCAAGACTTGCTGCCATATTTTTCCAGTATAATAATTTAAAGGATTTAGTGCCAGGAAGACGTCTTTCATCTTTCACTGCAAATCCACTACTTGTCAAGTGTACCACCAGTACAAAAAATACTAGTTATATTAAAATAACTAGTATGACAAAGCTGCTCCAATTGCAACAATAAAATGATCAGGGGTTATTCCTTGAACTCACACATTTATGTGTGCTTTTTAACGCAACTTCATGGAAAGCTTCAATCTTCTGGTAAGTCACAAAAGGTTAAAAAACATAATCTTTATTGGTGCTGTCTAAGACAATAGTTTGTGTTTTAAAATAGCTCTTTCAAACTGAACATGGTTGTGTTTCACAGTGTGCAGGGCAGGATAAGCACATGTGATTTGTGTAATATATAGAAATTTATGAAAATAGGAAAAGCTGTCACAGGGAATAGCACATAGAAACATGTGTGTGAAGGAAAAGCAAACACTACAAGTGTTCTTTGTCTCACTTACTGTTTTTGTTAGCTCATAAACAGAGGATGAAGGCAGAGGTAGTCAAATAGTTGAACCAGAGCCAAAACATGAAGTAATGCAGACCAAGTGTTTGCATAATAAGTGTTTATGATTTCACAAGAATGACGGGAAAGCTTCAAACAATACACATTTCAAAGTGACAAACCTGGGACTTTATGGTAATAAAATAATTATGAATCACCTGTCAAAGTTGTGCCTTTGGGGTTGACACACTATTTCCTGGCATACCTGGCATTTGTTGCTGAGGTTTCCTGTCACACATACCTGCTAATACAAATACAAGGACAAATAAAAACTGTCATTCCACGACAGCAACTTCATGGAGGACAAACAAAATATTTCTATATAAGGAGCCAAAAAGCAACAGCAGAAATTTGTTGTCATGATTGCACAATCTCCTGTTGTAAACTAAACTAGGGGGATTTACTTATCTGCCGGAGGCAATTATCATTACAAAGTGCTTACAAAACATTTGCCGGTTTACAGCACATGTGTTTGACATTTATGTATTCTTGGAGTTGGGTCGCATGAGATATAAATACACTCAGGAAGTCTCTACATCGGGGACTAAAAACAATATGATATGAATTATAGAATGCTGATATGCTAGAGAGGAATGTCAAGTGTTACGAGTTTCTAAGATGATGTTGAAAGAGCCTGCAGGAGCGTTTTTTCCCTTCAATGAAACTGAAACAAATATCCAAACTTAAAGCATACTTACAGCGACTCTAAAACACTAATTGACACCATACCTCATGGAAGTTTCTGCAGTGGAATTTCTACAATGATAAAACTAAATGTTTTTTCCCTGGTATTTACAGAATTTCATACACTGACTGAAGGAGCGTACGATTTCATTCTTTTTGGCATCTCATACACAGTGTTTCTGAGCCATAGGTTATCTCTTCTGAACAATATGCTCACCTCAGACAGAGACTAATCTACACTAGCTGTGCTAAACAAAAACTTGTAAACTCCGTAATGCGTTATTTCTGATAGTACTTTCTGTGTATGTTTCTCCCCTTAGGGGCTTATTATTCAAATCTGTCTCATGAAGCCCACCGACGGGGTTGTTTCCAGCCTGACAGACCATCATGAATCAATCATGAATAAAAATCAAAGAAAGAAATATCCTTTTTTTCTGTGTTGCTTTGACATATTTAGCTTTAACTCTTCATGTAAAACATGCTGCATGCAGGTTTAGAGTGACTCACTGTCCCGATAATGTGAGCGGGTGAGACATAGAGGCATATTTGATGTCTTTCTCGTTCCTCTCCAATAGATTCTTGGATATGCATTCCTGAGGCAAAAATGTAAGTCATATTAGTTATCATTTATAACACCATAAAATCAGCAGGACTGCTTAAAAAAATACATCTATGCTAATATTGTTCATATGTCTTAGATTGTTTTTTCAAGTTCATTTTCTGACTAGACTTATTTTTAGATAAATTATAAAATTCCATTTTGCATTTATCCAAATACCAAAATAAATGTTAGGTCGGGGTCAAATATTTGCCTTGTAAAAGCAAATACATTGAATATATTGTGTTTACAGTTGGGCATACTTACTATATTTAATCAGTTACTCAATGCTTGTCTTTTTCCAAATCTCAAATTCATCATTCAGTGTACTGTCAAAGCTAACATGGAACTTCACTGTGCCAGGGAGTGGCCCGAAAAGCCGACTGTGGAAATATATGTTATCCAATTAGCCAGTTAAACTGAAAAGAACGTTGACAAAAACAATATCTAACTGACCTTACAGTTAAAATATCACAAGATGAATGTTCAAACTTTTTACTTTGTGATTATTTAGATTTCTAATACTCTCCTCTATAGAAAGCAGCCAGCTGAGATGAACACATCATACTTTTACTGGGACAATTTGTAGTGTATTATGGGACTTACAGAACTGAGGAACATTGATTTGTTGCTATTTTATCCATATTCTGACATAAAACACAACAACTGTTTTTAGTGATAACTGTAATTGCAATTGTTGATTGCATCATTTATACTTGGCCTTGAAAAGGTTAATGTTTTGACTCAGTGAAAGAGAGAGTGAAAACAGGATACACCGAATGTATTACTTATTCTAAAACTATTTTCTTTTATCATTTTAATTTCTATTTCCTTTCTTGATCTTTTTCTGTTGGGTTAGGGTTAGGGTTAGCACAGCAGCAGTGTCCTGGATGGGGTGGGGGAAAAGGATGAGAGACTGTGTGTGTCCGTTCTGAGCCCCTCCCACCTCCTGTATAAAGGCTCCCAGTCCGGTGTGTAGGAGCTATTAGCAGAGTGAGACACAGCAGAACCAGTGGCAATTTCAAGAAACCTGTGGAGTACTCTTTTACAGCTGACTGAGAATTCTCATCCATTTATATTTTATAAGTGAATTACAGGTATGTGCACTTTATTTTAACAGAGATATTGCTGTGATTTGCTCTGCTGCCAGCTGATGGCTCAAACTTGCTTTTTTGAGGTCAGGGCAAAAGTATAGGAACAAGGACAGGTTATCTGCCAGGTTATATAAGCACTTTAGCTCTCAATGTGTGCGTCTGTGAAGGAATTGCCTTTATGGTGTAGAGCATCTGACAGAGGCCAGTACATCATATATTGTTTATACGTTGCAATCGATTTTGCTATGTATTTCAGCTACCAGATAACTTTTTGTTTGACTTATGAGCTGAGTTTATTTTGGACCCAACATTGGTAGACTGTCCTTCACGTTATTGGCCAGGTGCCCAAAGCATGGTTGTAGGTTTACTTAGCTGAGCAAAATCTGACCTTAGCTTAACTTTTTAAATAAATGAATGATAAGTGCAAATAACTTGGCTTTTGGACTCTTGTGTAAGCAAGTACCAGTGTGGCACATATAGGAATGCCGTAAGACTTTAACATGCACTGAGGGACAAGAGGAAATTCATGAAGTTAAATATAATTTATAGGATAAATAAACAACTAACACATGTTTTATCTACTCTCCACAGGAGTCAAAATGGAATTGATCATCCAGTCCTTTCTCTTTTGCTGTCTGCTGGCGACAGTAGCGCACTGTGTGGAACTTGAAGTGAATCCGGAGTTGAAAAAAAGGTGAGTTAAATGAGAAGTAAATCATTCTATAATCAAAATGTTTTTATTTGATATAAGATGTGACAGTTGGTTAACTCTGTGACTGCTGTCGACTGAATGATATACCTAAGACTAACTTCGTTTTTTTCCTCTCCCAGGCGAAGCATATGGCTCGGAAGCAGATTGAGACGGGATCTTGACAGAGTATCAGTAGAGAAGACAGCAGAGTCTGAGTACTTTGTCAGACCAGATGATATCAAGGATACTTTGCTGCCACATTCCAGGTAAGACACTAACCATGTTATCCTGAAAGTCTGCAAACTGTCTCCATTTGTCCATCATATATATTTTTTGTCATAGAAAATGAATACTTAACTTAAGCAGAGAATACTCAACAACTGGGGACCGAACAGCATAGATTAATATTCTCTTCTTCTCCCTCTGTCCTCCAGCCCCGACATCAATGTCCGAACCAAGAGGTCTAAAAACTCAGGCAGTCAGTCAAGAAGACAAGGTTGTTCGCTGGGCACCTGTACAGTGCATGACCTCGCACACCGCCTGCACCAGCTCAATAACAAGTTGAAGTTCGGGAGTGCCCCTGTTGGAAAGATCAGCCCACAGGGATACGGCCGGAGGCGTCGATCTCTCCCAGCGCACAGAGTCACACTGAGGCTAGAGCAGGGCAGGCTGAGGCCCGCGTGGAGCATAAATGATTCACAAGTTCACAAGCTCGAGGCTCTCCTCAGACGGACATGAGCGGAACTTAGCAAGAGGAGTTGGGAACAAAAGCGAGGGAGTAAGTGTCCTCTCTGTTCTAAAATTCTCAAAATGCCTTAAACTTCTGCCAAGTATTTCCCGGCACATTTTTCAAGGCATGAGAACTCTGCGTCAGAGCAAGACTGGCTGCACTGAGTTTCTATAAAGGCAGAGCCTTGCAGCTCAGCGATGTAGAGCATGCAAAAACTGCAGCTGGCGTACAGACACTGGATGGCACAGCGTGAAGCGAACTACAGGTGCTGCTCTTTGCTTGGCAGAGGGAAAGGAAGAGTGCTAATACCTGTCAAAGTGGACACTTCCTCTGGCAGCGGGAACTCTCTTCTATCATTCTGGGACTTTACACATTTCTTCCTCAAGGCCAGGACTCTGATATGTGCTATCCTCTAAGGATTATACCACCATGTTCCAAACTGTCAGTACTTCTCTGCACTTTTCCATTTGGACTTCAATTCAAAAGAATCATCAGGAAAAGACATCTTCATCACAATGCCAAACAGGAAGATAGGCTAGAGAGCTCTGAAACTCTCAGTTTATATAAAGTTTTGGACACTGTATAAGGGAAATGTCTTAGATTCTGTGAGCTATGTGCCAGTCCACAATGGATTGAAATATACTTGAAATTGTTATTGTTTGTACAAAAACATGTGCAATCTATATTTGTTTTTTTATTGCAGGTATATGTATATATGAATTCCTTTATTTAAATATTATATAAAGGTTACATTAAAGTACTTATGCAGATATAATTATTTTGTACAGGAAGAAATATATATATATATATATATGGGCATTGTAGCTATATGTCATTATTATTTTGCAATCTGTGGTAATAGGATATGTGTTATACATATATATATATATGTAAATGTGTTCTATTTTATTTGTGTCAAAGCAATAACATTGTTATTCAATAAACATTTTGCATACAAAATCTAGATCTTGTCCAGACCTCCTTTGCTCACGACTCTTGTAAATTGGTGGTAAAAAAAGTGGCATTCTGTTGTCTGGAGTTCACTGCTACAACAAGCCTGGTCTCTGTTAAGTGATTACAGGGTCTCATTAGAGCCTTCCCTCCTCTCACTACATTCCCCTTGTTATGACACCCCCCTCAAAAAAGGGCAGACAGGGTGCCAGGCGCATTCCTGCTTGGTTCAGCTCATATTTGTCAGCTCACCCCACACCGCAGAGCAGCCCTAAAGCCAGCAGAAGAGACTGAAGCTTCCATCTGTTTTCAATGGTAGATGGTTGGGACACAAAAAGGCCGATGCAGGGGGTTCCGGTCTTGCATTCCTGCGAGGGCATCACAAAAACGGCTACAACAAAGCACTGAACGTGACCTTCAAATTCAAGCAGACCCCCGAGACTGAACAGAAACTTAAGGGTGCAGACATATTACTTTATCACCCCTCCTTTAACATTTTGTGGGAGTTAAGATTCACCACCAAAATAAAGTATAAAAAGTATATACATATACAGCAGATTTCTCTTTTGGCTTTATTCTTTTATTCAGACAAAGCCCACATGTCAACATGTGCAATAGCCACTTGTAGTGTACTAGAGAACATGTGGGGTGAATACATCAAAGATGGATGAGGATAGTCCAGACGTGGCATCTTATCCTTTTAACTTTGCTGGTTCCGTATTGAAGAAATTAGCAGTCCAATCAACACTTCATCAACACATTTACAGATTTACTACAATAGATAAAATCATGAATTCACTGAATGGTACAAAGTCAACTAACCGGGTCCTTAGTAAGATACACATTGCCACTTGTTTGGTGTCTGCTGTGTTCACACTAGCATGCTATTAGAGTTTTTTGTAAGCACTAACTGGATATTCCCCCTGTTTTTATATGCAATTTTGAGCAAAAATATGCAGAAAATTAAGCAGTATGATTGTGAGTAGGTTATATTGAAAGCGAGTGAGGGTCAAAACTTTAATTGCATGTTCTCTATTGCCATCTAGTGAGATTAGATGGGTAAAACTGCTCAATTTGGGATTTTGGTTGTTCTTGGTATTATGTATTCAATAATATCAGACATCTGGATTCATACAAAGGTTTTTTTCAATAACAAGCAAGAACAGCAGTGGATGAGAAATCCCTTTAATTATACTGTTAGGTTATTAATTTAAGTCCTGCATTCAAGCTCTGCAAATCACACAAAACGGTAAAATCTGGTACCTTTAAAAGAATTGCCCCATACTTTCCACAATGTTTCTCAATGAATATGTATTTCAAAGATTATTTTCATCTTTAAGCAAATACGGGTTGACTCTTATTATCAAGAACTTTTTCTTTGTCAGCGATTGCTTGGGGGGCTTTATGCAGTGGAGTACGAGCGTGCTTCTGCTCTTACTTCACTCTGCTGTGTTTGCTGAGAACCCGTTCTTTTGCAAGTAGGGATTTATACTTAGAAAAGGAGCTAGATTTTGGGGGGCTTTAGTTTAAATTGTATTTGACCTATTCCTGAAGTGTATGCCTTAATTATTAAAAGCACAATACACAGTAGCTACATTGTAACTAGAACAATATATAATAAAGCAAAGGTGCCATCTAGTGGCTCAATGATTTACATGTGTTTCTACATTTTTAATGGGAATTTAGTTTCTACACACAATCCTTTTGGTAAAAAAAATACTTTCAGTGTTTCTCACCACAAAATAAATAAGCTGGATGGATCTATATCTGGCCCAGTCAGTCTACTACTGTCAATCAAATGATTCTGGCCCAGGGCAGAGATGCAATCCTCAACAGCCAACTCTAAAAGTACCCTGATAACCTGAGCTGAGAGGATTAGCTTCGTAATCTCAAACACTGTTGGGCTAAATCAGGGACTGTTGGCCCCCCGCTGCTTATGGCCACAGCAGTAAATCTGGGCCTTGTTCTAAGGCTGTGTGAGGAGTTCACCATTACTGCAAGACTGCTTAATTTGCTTGGCAAAGGTATCAGAGAAAGTACTGTGATATGTGTGTAAGACTCTACCCAGAGTGATGTTACCAGTAGTGCAGACAACATGTAGTTGTGGTTTATTTGCATCATAGACAGAATACATGCTATAACAGAGACACTTACTTTTGCCATGACGTATGCTGGTGGGGTAAATCCGGGTGAATGTGTTGTAATCATCTTTTAGGGACTGTAATTAAAGAGACAGAAGCAAAAGCAGGGGTTTCACAGTTTGAAACAATTTAGTCTTCCAAGTGTTGTTTATCTCATCAAAAGAGCATCCTTACATTGCTGTTGCTTGTCTGCTCATTTCTCATCTCAGCTAAATATCCTGCAAATGAACAAGACATACACAAAAGGACATGATTAGTCCCTTAAGAAAGAAGAAGGAGAACAGGAAAACCCTGGAATTTTACATGTTGACCCATTTTGAGCATAATTCCAACATTTAATAATACTGCCAGAAAAAGTAGCGAAAAGATGCAAATGACCATGATGGCTGACATCTGCATTTATTCGGATGTCCTTGCACTCTGCTGCGGCACTGAAAGAGTTAAGGATGGAGTGATGAGCACTGCAGGGTGGTGGATGAGATTTCATATACTCTAGCCACAACACGAGCGCAGCATGACTTAGATGTTTATCCGCTTCTACAACTTCAGAGACAGCAGAGCCTGAGGAGGTGAGTGCACTTATTTGATATATTAGTAGTCTAGAAGCAGTGATGAGGCGGGATGGGGTGCAAACATCACTTACAGTCTTGTTCTATGTCTTCAAATCTCCATTGAATATTGGTTTATATGCAATTTTGTTATTCTGTATGTGGTAATAGATTTACGTATCTCCATCAAAACCCATTAATCGATGCAATACAAAAACCTTTGCATATAGACGCACTGGAAATATATATCCAGCTATTGGGAAATTGTTTTGGATTAGTGCACCTCCTTTATCTTTACTCTTCTCCAGACCCTGGCCACTGAGAAAGATGGGAAGAGAGGAAACGCCTCTTTTAAAGCAGTTGTCAAGTCCTTGCTTGGGAAAGAGTGAGCTTCTTTACTTTCCCTCGCTCATCACTGTCTCTCTGTAATGTAAATGCTTTTCTCTTGTGTTGTTGACCTCTCAGATATGATTTTGTCAAAGAGCCAACTTGACCATTAACAGCAGAGACATGTGTGAGAAAAGACAAAACCGACAAGATAAAGAGCAGAATATAGAAAGAAAGTCGGGTAACAGCCTATGGGATTATCACAGTTCCACAACTGTGGAGATGATTTAAAGTCAGCTCCACATTTCCACATTTCCACTGCATTTAAACAGACTCACAAACACAAGGACACACCCGCACATTAGCACAGAGTGAGCACCATTAAGATGTTTCCCATATTAGTGTCAAATAATGCTTTCTGCAAAGCGACACTATGTATAACTCGGTTACCCAGCCATCTTATCGGATGTTTCCTAAACCAGATACGTTGATCAATAAGACAAAGGCTAATGTGAATGCGGAATAAAAACGTGTATCTACTGTGTTACTGGGGTGCTGAGTTGGAGAGTCCTCAATATAGATTGATGAGTATTTGTTTTTTATCATTTAAGGATTTATGGATCACCTGCTGTTGTTAACAGTGAATCAGTTGTTTCTCTCTTTGGAAATCCAGCATGCCGCAATGGCAGCATCTGTTGACTCAAAGCCATATTGTTGTTATACTTCGGGGAACAGGGTATATCACAAGCAGATATGGAAAGAACAACAAAATGGTCCAGGGCATGGTGAGATTAGGCTAATTATTATTATTATTATTATGCTGATAAACAGCACCAGCACCATAGTGTATGAAGGTAATTTTACCACACTGATACTAGAGGAGTTGATCAATCTAGTCCCTCTGTTATAAATAGCTCGGCAGGAAGTCTAGCCATATAAATACAATGCACTAAGCAGATCTGCATCATGTACAGATAACAAATGAGAGATGGGGTCAGTTGTCTTTGCTATCACACAAATGTGAGTGATAATCTGAGTCTGTGTTAGCAAAATGCCTTCTGAGGGCAATTCTTTGTTTTCAGAGTCACTTTTAACAGGACACCACAGATGAATTATGTGTAATGTCATGCATAATACAAATGTCAGAGCTCGGATAAAAACAGTGCTAATAAGCGAAAGAACCACGATCAACAGGCAAGCACTTGTTTTCAGACTGCCTGCATGGGGGTACTTAAGAAAATGATCTAGCAGGTTGTGACTTACTGAATGAAAAAGACAACTGTGATGACGACCTCGTTGTGATGCCTCTTTGCCACAGAAGTAGTGAGGGATATCTTTTCCTCACTACCTCTCTATGTGTTTGTGCTCTATGTAACTGCAAGAGTGAGGGGCACATGTTTTGTGTGTCTGTGTCTGAGAGAGACAGTAAGAGAAAGAGATAAATAGAGCAGAAGGCACCAAGTCTACTCTGAGTGAAGCAGTCTTTGTTGACAGCCAGTTTTGACATATCTCAGGATTAGTAGCTCTGTCAACATCAGGCCACTGGCTCCTTAAAATAGAGAGATGGGCAGTCAGAAAAACAAAACTATAATCGTATGCCACCGTAGACTCATATATTGACTGAGTCTGACCCAGATAGACGCAGACAGAATACCTTAAGGTACCACTGAATCTGTACGTTGCTTCACTTGAATTGACAACACCTACAGCCATGGCTATGAGCAGCACCGAAGGTAAGCACAGAACTAATGAAATGCATATAAATGTAAAACAAGACAATAGGCAAAAGTTACAGTGCAGGCTACTCTCTGCATCACTGCATATTTTGCAAGGAACATGGCCAGACATGTGTTGGTCAGCAGAAACATCAGAGCATGTGTGGAGGAGATGAGCTCTGACTTGAGTAGCTACCTAACTTTGGTCCATTCAGTTTGACAAAAACCTGAATTAGCTCACAGCTAACTAATTAACTAGCTCACAGCTAGCTAGTTAACTAGCTCACAGCTAATTAACTAGCTCACAGCTAATTAACTAACTCACAGCTAATTATGAAGAAATTGTTATGTGATTTTTACTCGATGTAAGGAACTGAATAAAACAAAATGGCACACAAAATAACATATGTTTATTAATGTTAAGGAAAAAAAAACTCAAAAACGTTTTTCAGAATAATGACACGTCCCAGCCACGAGTTCATGACCCTGGTTATCGTGGCAACGCTAAATACGGTCTGTTCTCTTAATTATGGATGTCACATCCTTAATTAATTATTAATATTAATATTAACACTCACCAGCGGTCGCAGCTCAGCAGGGTTAACCCTAAAAACGTGTAACGTGCGTGATAAAGGTCAGCAACACTAGCAGCGACCCTACGTGTAACGTGTTAGCGTCACGTGAACGTTAAGTTACGTTAATGTGGCTAACAATAGTTAGCTAACGCTAGCTAGCCAAACCTACATTTATTAACAACTACATATTGCAGTTCACCGTTCCCCGTCACCGTTGTTTAACTCATAATTAACATAATAAACTACATAATTATATACACTATCATTATTTAATATATTAGACTAACGATAGCTAGTAACGATAGCCGCGGACTGATTTCAAGAAAGTGAAATGTGTATGTGTGAAAGTGAAATGTGTAACAGTGTATCGTTATACACACGATAGTGGTTATTTTTGTGTGAATTTCAGCCATCGCGGTACCTTTGATGGAAAAATGGAATATGTTAGTTTCCCAGGATGTGCAGTCTGTTACGATATGACTGTTTCAACTGTTGATGTGTGTGCGTGTTTGTGTGCGAGCGTGTGTGTGTGTGTGTGTGTGTGTGTGTGTGTGTGTGTGTGTGTGTGTGTGTGTGTGTGTGTGTGACTGTGAGAAAAAGAGAACTCTAAGTTGTTTCGTGGAAATGATTTTGGGGGTTTGAGTGGACAATTAATAATTGATTAGGCCATCATCTCCGGATCAATACAGCTTTATGAGAATATCCCTTTTCACAGTGTGCACGTGGTGGCATAAAGCTCCGGTGATGCTCACAGCTGTTGTCAGGATAGTGTTGTGTGTCCGGAATGATAAGCTTCCTGGAAGCACCCTGGCAGAGCGGAACATTGGCTTATATGGCACCATTATGCAGCACGGCCTTTCTCTATTGTTGCCTCTGCACTCCAATGAGTTTAACTGTGTCCTGTATCACAAGGATATCAGCAAGACACTGTCAGATCACTCAGCTTATCGGCTTGCAGAAATAGACAGTTCTTTGTTTGACATCCAATTTACTGTGTCGGTGGGCATTGGCTGTAAACAGATGAGTGTATCCAGCATTATATACTGCAGTAAAAATAAGTCTGTTATTATTTTTGTTAAGGGGTGAAAGTGACTGCCATTATAAAGTAACATGTCAAGAATAGCTCTGGAGGATTTGCATTCCTACAAAGGTCAGGAATCAGGAGTATTTAATGAAATCTGACACAAGTTATTTTCAAAATGTAATTTTACCACTGAACAATTCAAAATGCTTTCAACTTAAATATGATGTTCCACGGGACTAGCTAATGTTTTTTAATTTGCTGATAATAATACTTGTTATAGCACCACCTTTCAAAATGTAAGTGACTTGTTGCTTTTATAGAAAAGAAAAAGGCATTGGATAAAAAAGAACAACAAATAAAGACAACAACAAGGAACACAATATAACAGGGAAAGCAAATTATGGACAACAAAAGCAAAGATAGTAACGTAATATAATACATGTTAATAGTAACTGTAGAATGAACAGAGAGCCTATGAAAACTGTCTAAGATAGGTATTATAAGTCTATGTTATATTTACAACATATACATCGTGTGTGCTGGTTTATAGAGGTGATTCTTTTCTGGTTTTCACTTAGAGTTTTGAGAAAAACTTGATTAAAAGTGTTTAAAAGTAATTGGGAATGAACAATACACACAGAGCTCTCCAGGTGGTGATGCTGTGCAGCAGTTAGTTCATAAATGTCATGCAACCCTGACACAGGTAGATTTGCTTGTTTACAAAACAGAATAAACTATTCAGAGCAAGTAGAGATCTGATAAAGCGGACAGGTCCTCTTTGGAACCTATACATGTCACTGTCACCAGTCATTATATTGTAGCCTTTACTTTCTTGCAGACATGCCTCGTCACTTCCCAAAGGTAACTCTGAGTGAGGCAGAAGAGAAGACACAACTGTTAGCAGAAAAAGTGTATGCATCAGCGCTAAAGGAAGAAGACAGCAAGGATGCCTTATCCTTGTTCAACGTGCCTGAGGACTGCCCAATTGGCCTCCGGCAAGCCAAGGAGCATGAACTGCTGAAGGAGCTGGCAGAGCAACATTCAGAGGAGAGTACCAAAAGGTTGGCCCTGCTATTGGGTTGGCACCAAATCAACAAGGAGCCTGTCATCAGTCAGATCAATGTCATAAATTAAACTTTACCTTATTTTAATTGTATTGCTAATTTTGCAGGAAGAAAAGCTTGAAGATGATTCGTTCCCAGTCAATGTCCCTGCAGATCCCAGTGAATACAGATTGTACACGGTCCGTGGCAGTCACGCCATACCTGTCCCCCAGCTCCACCTGCTCATCAGTGCCAGAAAAGTCCCCTGAATACCAGAGAGTCACTATTAGTGGTGATTACTGTGCTGGAGTAAGTACCGTAAACATAAATGTGTGCATTTTGCAGCTCTACATTGTGTACATTTACTGCTCCAATCTTATGTTGTCATGTTAACAGAATGTTGAAAAATGTGGCATAATTGCACACAATGTGTCACGTCCATTCCCCATTTAGATCACAGTGGAGGACTATGACCAGGCAGCCAAAAGTCTGTTTAAGGCTCTGCTTATTCGCGAGAAATACTCAAAGCTAGCCTACCATAGATCCTGTAGAACCACATCCCAGTTTCTCCACAGCGCTAAGAACATGAGATGGAGCGAAGAAGATGAGGTTCTTCCAGGTTTGAAGTGTATACACATTATAGTAATTTATACACTCACTGATGTTTTATTCTGGTTTGTATGACAGTAACAGAACAATGTTGCGGTCTCCAGATATGTATCATTGTCCAACAGATGGTGAAGATCCCTACAGCATTCAGAACATCCCTGAGGATCTGAACTATGAACTGAAGATGAAGGATGGGATAGTGCATGTGTATGACAATGCAGAGGCTCTGAGAGGAAACCAGCCCCACGACCTTCCTTACCCAGACATAGAGACCTTTGCCATAGACTTCAGTCATGTGCTGGCAATGATTGCAGATGGACCAACGTAAGTTGCCAAAACAAAAAGAAACATCAGCTATGCCGGTTGAATGCATAGCCCTCGTTGTAAAACTGCTTGTTGTCGCCTATGCATGAACTTCCACTTACTAACCTGAGGTGCGCTCTAATATCTTATCCACCACTCTGATTTTCAGGAAGACATACTGTCACAGACGACTAAATTTCTTAAGTTCAAAGTTTTACCTCCATGAGATGCTCAATGAGATGGCTGAGCTAAAGGAACTGAAAAGTGTGCCTCACAGAGATTTCTACAATGTTAGGAAGGTTAGACTTCTGTGTATAATACACTATTGTATCCCACAGATTTCTTCTGTAAAAACACTTAAACATATGTTTTCATGTTCTCACTTCTACCTTAAGTTGAACTATTTGTAAAAAAAAAATAATAATAATAACTTTGTGTGTTGAACCCTCATGTTGTTAAGGAGACCTGAACATGGACATTGTTTCTTTCTCTCAGGTGGACACGCATATTCATGCAGCTGCCTGCATGTCTCAGAAACACCTGCTGACCTTCATTCAGGAAACATATAAGACTGATGCTGACCGTGTGGTGTTGGAAAAGGCTGGACAAAAGATGACCCTACAGGAGGTTTTCCACAATCTCAATAAGGACCCCTATGACCTTACCGTGGACTCTCTGGATGTACATGCTGTAAGAAAAGAAGAAAATTACACCATGTTTTAGCAAGTTGAAATGGGGAGCAACATTATAAACTTTCACAATATTGTCAGAATGTGGTGAAAACAACAGAACAAACCTTATTGCATTCCTGTCAAGGCAATTCTCAATTCCTTCACTCTCTCTTTCTCTAATTTGTGTCACTTTCACTTCTAGTACAGGTAAATACCAGTATTGATTAGTGCTTTTTAATTATTGATCATTCGAACTTCACAATTATGCTTTGTAATTTATAAACTTTACAGGGGAGACACACCTTCCACCGGTTTGATAAGTTCAATTCAAAGTATAATCCAGTGGGAGCGAGTGAACTTCGAGAAATCTTCCTGAAAACAGACAACTTCAGTAATGGAGAGTATTTTGCTCGTATCATAAAGGTATCATATCGAGTAATCACACACTGTAAGTCAGAACCTTTACAGACACAGCTTAGTGCACTCTACTTCTTTTCTTTATTAGGAAGTGGCCCATGACCTGGAGGAGAGTAAGTACCAGCATGCAGAGCCTCGTCTTTCCATCTATGGACGCTCTCCTGAGGAGTGGGACAGTCTGTCTAAGTGGTTTATTCAGCACAAAGTACACTCTCCAAACATGAGGTGGATCATTCAAGTGCCCAGAATATAGTGAGTGCTACAGGCTTAAGACATATGCATGCTTCTAATTCAACAGCATTTCTTAAAATGTGAAGTTTTTAATTTCCTAAAAGTATGGGACATTGTTTGTATGTGTTTCAGTGATATTTTCAAGGCGAAGAAACTGGTACCTAATTTTGCCAAGATGCTGGAGAACATATTCCTTCCTCTATTTGAGGCCACTGTTAACCCACAGAAGCACCAACAACTTCATGTTTTCCTCAAATATGTAAGATATTGTATAATTTAGAGTCCATCATACTAAAACCAACAGAGCACATCAGGTTGTATGTACATAGACCTTCTTTTCATGCCTTTAAATTAACTTGTGTTCACAAAAATGATTTGCTCATGTATATAGTTTATCTTTTATGTTATGTATCACGTTTATAATTTTATTTATATAACCTAATCACTGACATTTATTTTTGGGAGATGGTACTTTACTTTAACCCCCTTGTGCATTATATAACCACACATAAATAGTTTATAATACACTATAATATAGATGCAGAAATGTATTTGTCAACATATTTAACTCCTCCATGGGCACCCTTAAGTGGAGGCTGGTGTATAAACTGATAATGAATGACAATATAGTTGTGATTATTTGTCTTTATAGGATAAGTTATAATTGCTAACAAATACTCTTCATAAATAAACACATTAAAATGTCATATCTGCTCACATTTTAGTGTGTTAAAACCATTATTCAATGCTAAATGTTTAAGTAAAGAAATTAAGTAAGAAATTTAGAGAAAGATCCAGGGCATGAATTATTCATTTGGGGAAACAAATTAAGCAATCGATTAGCCTTATAAGCTGAATAAAACAAACTAATATGTGTGACATGATTATAAAAATGTTTTCCCTTGGTGCCTGCCAGGCTTCATAAAACCATCACAGTAAATTACTATTCTTTGTGCAGGTGTCAGGGTTTGACAGCGTAGACGATGAGTCCAAACACAGCGATCACATGTTCTCCTTCAGGAGCCCAAAGCCAGAGCAATGGACTACAGATGACAACCCTCCATACAGCTACTACATCTTCCACATGTATGCAAACATCATGGTCCTCAACAACCTCAGAAAGTAAGTGCCAATGCCTTCTTGCCTCTTCAAAACACTTCTTCATTAAAGGAAATTGCTTTGCTGTGAGATTGATGGAAGAACATACTGTATTTGCCTTTTTAATATCGAACCTGACCTGGTACTGTGGGTCAAGCACTTGGACAGTTTACAGTTTACTTTATAGAGCTGTCAGGGATGAAGTGATTAATTAATTAATGGAATTTAAGAACAGTACAAGTACTAAACTACTGGACACTCATAGCTGATGAGAGTAACTCGGACAACTCAATATGCAGTGCAGCTGATATCTATAAATATTCTTAGTATGATGCATACGAGGATGAACAGATTTAGACACTGTTCCATGATTTGCTCGTATATTTATTATCCTTTTGTGTCCTCTGTAGAGAGCGTGGACTGAGCACCTTCCAGTTACGTCCCCATTGTGGAGAAGCTGGATCAATCACTCACTTGGTCTCTGCCTTTCTCACATCAGACAACATCTCACATGGACTTAACTTGAAGAAGGTACTTCATGAATACAGATGCTGTTTGCAGAATGACAAATGATCTAAGAATAATCCTTCCCATAGCAGGGAGGGATAACATGGGCTTCTAGAATGTACTACAGTAGAAGAAAATAGCAACCAGTGTGAGAACCAGAGTAGTATTAGTTTTGATGTCAACAACTTAACTTCTATTCCTTGTGACTGTACAAGTATTTGTTGGTTTAAGACTTGAGTTTTTTCCAGTATTTTAGTCATCTGTCTAACAATGTCAAGGTTCGGCAAAAACATCAAACAGTAATCAAACAGTACTGTATGTGCTCCATAGTTATTAGTTATTGTTTGCTAACTGTGAGTGGTATTTTCTTAAACTTCCCTCAGAGCCCTGTGCTGCAGTACCTGTATTACCTGGCTCAGGTGCCAATTGCAATGTCTCCACTCAGCAACAACAGCCTCTTCCTGGAATACTCCAAGAATCCTCTCCCAGAGTTTCTGCACAAAGGCCTGTGTGTGTCCCTGTCCACAGATGACCCCATGCAGTTCCACTACACCAAGGTAAACAGAAACCCATACACAGGAAATGTAGTGTTTCCTGTTTACTATGCCAGAATATTATTGCAGTGTGATTTAAATGGGGTTAGTTCTGCACTGTAATGATCCATTGCTTGTGTCCTGCTTGTAGGAACCACTGATGGAAGAGTACGCTATCGCAGCTCAGCTGTGGAAGCTCAGCACCTGTGATGTGTGTGAAATAGCGAGAAACAGTGTGCTGCAAAGCGGACTGTCTCACGAGGTACGGACACCATTTTATCTGCAGAATCTTCCTCACATTTGATCAACATTAATTCCATCTGTTTCTCAATACCTAATTATGTTGTTTGTCTCCAGGATAAGAGGCACTTCTTAGGAGTGAACTATCTGAAAGACGGACCTGAAGGGAATGATATTCGCCGAACCAATGTCGCACAGATCCGCATGGCCTACAGACACGAGACACTGTGCAATGAACTCAGCTTCATAGTCGACGCAGTGATGTCTGAAGCTATCAATTCCTGGTCTGAATAAAACGGACCTTGTATTAGACAAGCATGCTGAGCCTTTATTTTGAAAAGTGCCAGTGAGTGACAGTGATGATTCAATAAAAAATACAATATCCTGTCAATGAAAAAGCAAAGCTTGCTGGTCACAAGTTGATAAGGAGTTTGGTAAAGTATAAAATGCATGCTTTGGATGACTAATGGCACTTTGTTTCTTTAAGGTTTAGAGAAAAGTTGTCAAGGGCCAGATGTGGGAAGCACATTTAATCACTCGTGATTACACAAACACACAATGTATAAACAACTGTACCTTACACTCCATTTTGTGAATGGGAGTATGTCATAGAAACAGTTACTGTATATACTGTACATCAGACACAAGAACACTTATGGTTGAGAGAGTAATACAATGTGAGAGACAACTCTGATAACAGACGATGTCTGGTACATTTCCTCTGTCTCTCCCTTAAATACTGTGGCATGTTTAAAGAGGTTTGTAAAGATATCATATATATTTAAGCTTAGGGAAACACAAAAGTTCATAACGACGAATTACTTTTTAAGAAATGTTTGAAAGGGTTGTAGAAATGTTGCATTTACATCAATGCTCATCATCTGAAGCAGTAAACAGTATGGCCAAAGAATAAAAGGTCTTCACAAGGATTATTACAAAGCCAACATTGCCATCTAATGGCTAAACATGTAATAACATCACATGAATGGAAATACTAACACACACTTTTAATATATGCAAACATAAAAGCTCTTCATGGCTCTTCATGTTACATGTCTTTCAAACAAAACAATATTTAAAAAGAACATTTTTCAGTGGTTGTCCATGGAGTGCCTCTAAAAAATATCACATCCGAACGTTGTTTAACTTGCATCGTCATCCACTTCCAGCCTCTCATCTTCCTGAGCAGTTTCATTGGTTTCCTTTATATTCGTCACACATGTCCACTCTTCTGTCTGGATGTATTCTGGCTGCTGCTTCACATCAGAGCTCAGAGCACGACTCCTCCTCCTTTTCACAGAGAGAGAGAAACAAATCATACGATGCTCTTCTCGGGGGAATAAGAACAAACATCATTTAATAAGCAGTACCTGGAATGTGTGTTATCAGCTTATCCACAGCTCTCCAGTGCTGTTATACAGTGAAGCTTTATTGAGTAGTGCTATACAGAGCCCACTAAGCACCAATTCACTCTTAACTGATTACTTTATGTACTTCGTCATAAGGCAACATTTAACCACAACAAATCTGTTAAATACAGAAAACCACTTACATTTTTATGTAAGCAATGATGATTATTGCGGTAAGGAGAAGGGCACAAGTTGAGGTGATGAGTACAGCGTTCACTGGAAAAACATAAAAGGGAAAACACATTAGTCATAAGAAATAAAACACATCAAGTATGTTGTAGTTTTTACTGTTTTAACCTTGTTATAATATATTTTCTGTGCAGTATGAATTGAATATGACAAAACATTTCTCCACAGAATTAATTCCCTCGTAAATGAAATTCTCATACCTCCAACAGAGCTTTGTGCGCTGCCAACAAAGCGGGCTGGTTGTGCCTCACTGTCTACGGTTTTAGAAGTTGAGGAGGAAGAAGGAAGAGAGGAGGAAGACGTAGAGTGTGTGGTCCGGGTGGGATTTGCTGTTGTAGAAGGAAACTGAGTTTTCCTTGAGTAATCCCTCCCGTTCAAAAGGCTATCAGTTCTTGCATCCTTCAATTGTGGCGCAGCATCTGTGCATGTGCATAAAGGCCATGAGAGATTAGAAACCTGTTATATAAAGCGCAAGCCATTAAATGGCCGTTCATCAAAAAATTGTTCACTTCTCCCATTTGCAACTATGTTATGAAAGTGAAGTCCTTGTCCAGCTTGATAACCCATGCACGTATCTATGAATGGGTTTCTGGCACTAATGGTACATATTAAGTTTATGTATTTAGTAAAATAAACACATCACAATTGCTGAGGTTTAGACAAACCTTTTATGATATCATCAATTTTAGTCTAAAATGTATTTCGCATGAATTTGGAGCAAAGTAGTGGAGCAAAAAACAAGTTCTGTAGAATATACAATAAATTGTTACCATTCACTTACACTAATCTGAGTTAATACCTTCTGATGTATATGTTTTGTTAACAGAACAAAAGCCTTTTGCAGTGTTAAGAATAGCTTGCACGATATCTTCTATAAAGTACGGCCTCTTTATGTGTTGATAAAAATGCATAGGTCATACCTGATTCATTGAAGCAAAACACATCAAATTTCCTTCTAACGGACGCTCGCCATAGCACCAAGCCTTTCTGGTTTTGGCCACAATTAGAAAGAGCCTTAATGCGGGGAATGACTGCAAAATGTTCATCAATCCATCCAAACCTGAATAACACAACATCAAAACACAACATCAGGGACTTTACATTAAAGTCCACTGAGAGGACCGAGAGGATCATCTCTTCTCTGGTCTTACCTGCATGTTTCTAAACCTCTAGTGAGAGCTTCCTGTACTTGTGCTTTTGAGGCAATGTTCACTCCGAGGGCTGAGCAGAGCCTCCGAGCATCAGAGGCATTGAAGGTGTACTGAGGCTGGTTGTGGTCATTTAAGTTACTAACCTGGAATACTCCAGCAATACTTTGGTTTGCTCCTGGGAAAACTGAAAAAAATGTAGGTACTTTTTTGAGGAAGAGTTGCTTACATTTATCAACAGACATTTTATTTGAACCAAAAAATTTAATTTTACAAATGAATAAATTTCAGAACTGCTGGAATCACTTACCTCTGATGCGGCTTGTGTCAATATTTTGATCAGAGGTGACTTGAGTAATTGACAACAGCGATGTGATGCAAAGCCAGATCATATTTAAGACTGGTCAGAGTGGAGTCGGATGAAAGCAGAGCGATGGCAACTGATGCACGGTTTATGTGCCTGTGAGCCAAATGACAGGGTTAAATAGGGTTGATCCTGTTCTCTGGGGCGTGTGGACTTGGTCATTACCAGAAAGTAACGGAAAAGGAAATGGGAAGGACAGCTCCCGGGACACATCAAGAGCCATCATATGTTCTCAGACCAGGGCCCAGGAGACAAAGAGATCAAATAAATATGCCAACAGGAGATACAGCTACAGAAATGCACTGCAAAACATAGTTCATTGAAAATACGAGTGGTATGTCCTTCTATAGGCGATATGCACTGCCACTGACATCAGATACTGGGCACCCTGTCCAAATGATTTCCTCCCATGGGGAATTACTCAATCATGAACATGCTCATGATCTGTAGTATCCTCTGATGAGTTTTTGGCACACCACTACATCCTACTTCCACAAAAACATCTCCGACCTGACGGCAGGAAATGACGCAGAGCTGACGAACACACAGCAGTGTTTTTGTCAGATGTGAGGTGTCAATGAGGGCATAATAAACGACAATCAGGGGTAACGGAAAAGGGCAGATATTTAACTTCTTTCAAGGTGTTTGAGTGTGAGGTCATTGAGCTCCTCCAATGAGAATGTTAATGTGTTGGAAAGTGAGAACAGTCATGTTGGTGAGCCAGAAAATAATGTGTTTAGCTTTAGAGTTAGATCGATGGCACTATGTTGCCTGCAGAATAAATGATAAATGTTCAGTTACAACCAGCAGCTACATCTATTTATTCTATTTACAACTCAGGAGCTGGTGGTGACCAAAACAGAGCTATAAGAGAGTGAATATTTGTGAAAATTTACCAGGATGCCAGAAACTGAACTCCAAATGAATAATAATGCTCCAAAACTGCTGAGTGTGTATTTAAGCAACAAGCTCACCATATAATTTGAAACGGTATGTCAATGTGTAACTTGTTTTCACTGACCCAAAAAGGTCCAAAAATAGTTAGATGTTAATATGTTAGAAGAGAGAATATGGCACACTTTGGTAGCATCTTATATTTCTACAACTGCGATATCTTTTCAGGCACCTTTATTTAAAGGTGAAGTGGCAGATCCTCAAATCCACAAAAAACTAACAACAAAGGTAGGCAAACATGTGCAAAGAAGATACAAATAAGCCTCATGCCATCTAATCAGTGCTCTCATACAAGAAGAAATCTCTCAGTGCTCTGAAGACAATATGGCACAAACAAGAAATATTGCACTCAAGTAACTACTTAGGAATGGGCTTCTATTGGAAAGTATTGAAATAAACTTAATAGAAATTAAACAAAACATTCCTTTATATTCTATATTTTTAAATATTAGTTGAAATCTAGTCGGGCTTTATTATCTATTGGACCTGAGAGATTATGCTTATAACATTAGAGTCTAGATAAATATATACTTTTTATACTGCAGCATTTAACAGAAAATGTCAAATATATTATCAAAAAGTACCTAAAATAAGCAATGTACATCTTATAGTGCAATATATACAGTATATATATATATATATACTTTTTTATATATTTCTATATATATACTATATATATATATATATATATATATATATATATATATTGCACTATATCGCACTATATGATTGGTCCCTAAACGAAAAAAATTCTCACTGCAGCAAACAATCTGTCAATTTTTCAATCCAAACAAAAATAAGAATAAACTGTTAACTATAACAAAGGCAACATTATCCATTAAGCCTCCCAAAACGTCTTTGGCCCTCAAGAGTCAGGGCCATGGATTGAAGTAAGTCCGAGTGTGGTGACATGGTAAACTGGCAGAGACGGAGGACGACTGCCACAGTGAGTCTGGACTGGGTTCTTTGGTTGTTCTGTCCAAAGATCTTCATCTGGCCTCGCACAAAAGTCCATCTCTGCTTACGTGTCCTCTCGTTTGTTGTAGTAGTCACTGAAGAATGTAAAAATGCTGATAACCAGACACATCACCACAAACAGCGTCAGGGCGATCCAGAGCACTCGTCGACTCAGGGGAATCTTGGGACAGAACCGACTAAGAAGAACCAGGACCTCCTCCATCCTCCTGCAGGGATAATGACCTCATACAGTTAACATCGGATTTGTTCATTGTTGTTAACAGTTTAAACATTTACTGCAGCAAATAAACCAAACCATCAAAGAGATATTGAATGATGAAATGATGAGATTGATTTATACATTCGAAGGAATTTTGATGATCTATTTGTTAGAATAATGGATAAGGCAGTTTACTGCTTCAAATTTAATTTCCCCCTCTTTTGTTGTATTTTTTTACAATCATGGATAATAATATGCAAACTATGTAGAGCTATATAAATACTTTGTGTCTGTAATTTACAATGTTAAGGGCATTGAAGTCTGTGGCAGCCAATAGTGTTGTTGTTGTAGATGGGAGTATGTTTAATCAAACCTTCGCCGCTTCTTTTTAAAGCAACAGGCTCAGTTTACCTGCTTGTTCTTCTCTTCTTTCCACTCTCTTCATCTTTATTTTTCGATTCCAGCAATTTCTCTGCAGCGTCTTCCTCTTCCTGCTTCTCCTCCTGGAGAACTTTGCATTGCTTCAGTCCTTCTTGTAAGCTGCATTTGAAATGTTCACATTAACCAGCAAGATCTAAGAATGTACAGTATTAATATTTACGTCCTATCACCAGGCAGTAACATACAATGTGGAACTTATTAAACGTCTCTGTATACTTAACGTTATCCTGCACAACAAGAACAACATAACTGAGGAGACCCATACATGTGGTGGTTTATGATGAGAAACAACAATGTCTTCACACAGAGTGTGTTTGTGTGTAGTTAAGGATGAGGAGAGACAGCCTCACCCTTTATTATACGACTCCTCCTCAATCTTTGCCTTGAGCTCGGCTCTGATCTCTGCTCTGATCTCTTCCAAGTTGACTGGAGGCTTGGCTGGCACACTTTCCTGTTCCGACATACTCTTTCCACTGCATTGTTTCAGATAAGAAAGAACAATCAGCCTTGGACACACCAGCATCACAGCAGCGGTTATACAACCGAGAGGAGTGCACATTGTGGCCTTGTTTTATAACGGACAACCTGCAGCACTGACGTGGTAGTGTGAATTACAGACACTATCGCAGGCGAAAACTAAAATAATAGAGCTGGCACTTTGCACATTTGTTTTTGCTATTCTTGTCTCCTCACAGAACATCTAGACACTTGAGAGCTCCACTCAGGCTCTCTATATAACCAGGATATGATTGGAGGCTTGTGCCTGGACTTTGTCAAACTCTTTGCACAAATGTTTAGATTATGACCCAGGACAGCATATCCATCAACTGCAGCAGGGTTTGATTATTTTATATGATGTCAGGGATATTTTCACCCCACTGGGGCTTTTCTCTACACAGTAAAACATATTCTGAAGGTCACATAAACAAGACCAAGGTCCCACTGCAGCACAACATGCTTTTGATAAGAATGATTACAAGGTGAGGCTTGTCTTGGCCCATTGTTTCAGGGCTGTGTGGGGACCTTGGGAATCAAGCAATAGTATGTGTTTTTCATGTGTTTATGTGTGTGCAAGAAAACACCATGAGACCATGAAACATACCATTCTGCTGCTGGTTGTGCGGCCTCTATGGGAGCGTTGGCTTTCACATAACTCGCTTCACACTGAAGAGGAGAGTGTTGAATATTGTGGAAGATAATTATTGCCTTCTTACAATAATACACAATACACAGAAACCATTAGAGAAGGCTAGAAGGGAAATGCCTCTTGAGGGGGACTGCTAACGACTCAAAGATATCTGAAATGTTACAAGAAACTCCAAAAAGACTGCTTTTTGGGAATTGTTATTCATAACCTTATCACATTACAATATTTCCCTTAATGTGTGTCCCTATTCATTTGGAAATACTAGCGTTAAGTACAATAATCTAAATTTTTTCCAAATTGAATTACTATCCACCACTGACTATTATTATAGATACAACTTGGACCAGAATGTATTACTAATAACCAATTACAGCAATATGAGACAAATGGTTTACATTCCAAAACACTATTCATCCATTTTGAAATAAAAAGGAACACAATGTCCTGAACAATGTAGTTCTACTAAAAAGTATTTCATAACTAAGTGATGCCCTTAAAGTGAACACATTGAACAACACTTTGACTCAGCAGCCAATCGGACAAAGAGGGTGTCACTGCATCAAATGCTTGATATGCAATTTCCCATCAGACAGGACACAACAGGACAGGACGACCTACCAGGACAGGAAGAGCAGCACCAGCCATGGGTCCGATGCTGGGGCCCGGGCCGGCTATGGCTGGGGTCTGACCTGGGATGTTCAGGAGGTTAAATTTAGGCACCACTGCTACGCTCACCCTACGTCTGGGCAGAGCCTAGTGAGGGTGACAGGAGACAGAACATGTGCCAGTGGTAAGGATGAAAAATGAGAATTTAGGGATGTAACATTGTTTTTCTTTTACATAAACTACAGCTAGAAAGGCATGATGATGTCACCAAAAGAAGAGTGACTGACTAATAGTCAAACATTCAATTTTAAACCATATGAACCAGAGAAAGCAACACATCTTTCAATTTAAGAAGTTGGAATCAAAGAATATTCATAATAGATGACCGTTAGATCATAATTAACCATTTATCAAAACGTTGTAATTTTCTGATGATTAATCAACTAATTATTTCAGCACTAAAAAATTGAGAAACTGAAGCACTTACCTTTCCCAGAGTAAGGGACAGCGATCTTGACGGCCGCGGAACTCCGTCATCTTTATTGAGACAAACAAAGACACACAGAATACAGCATTACACAACACAGAAACTATTCATTTGACGCTGGTATTGTTGCCAAAGCTGCAGTGAAGCTGCTTAGTAAGACCGTATTAAGATACTCCCGTTACAGTGGGAAGACCCTGGTGGGGCAAAGCAGCAACGACGCTAAAAAGAGGTGCATACTTTATCAAACCATGTCTGGATGAATAAAGTTTACAAATATTTTCCATTTACAAGCTTGAAACAATTTGAAGAGAAAGGTGTGAGGTCTGTGTTTACCTGTCTACCAGTCTTACCTCCAGTGTCTACCGACCCGCCGTAACAGCGATTTGAGTTCTGGTTGGCCAGCTTCTTAAACTCCATCAGCTCCGCGTGGTCCTTCTCATACGTCCTCTTCAGATTTTCCACATATTGCATCATGACCTCGGTGGCCTTGTTCATACGTTTCTCCTGTTGCACAAAGACAATCTGTCAATACTGCAAGACAATATACTGTATATACATGTGACTAAGACAATATACTGTATATACACGTGACAATATACTGTATATACACGTGACTAAGACAATATACTGTATATACACGTGACTAAGACAATATACTGTATATACACGTGACTAAGACAATATACTGTATATACACGTGACAATATACTGTATATACACGTGACTAAGACAATATACTGTATATACATGTGACTAAGACAATATACTGTATATACACGTGACTAAGACAATATACTGTATATACACATGACTAAGACAATATACTGTATATACACGTGACAATATACTGTATATACACGTGACTAAGACAATATACTGTATATACATGTGACTAAGACAATATACTGTATATACACGTGACTAAGACAATATACTGTATATACACATGACTAAGACAATATAATGTATATACACGTGACTAAGACAATATACTGTATATACACATGACTAAGACAATATAATGTATATACACGTGACAATATACTGTATATACACATGACTAAGACAATATACTTTATATACATGTGACTAAGACAATATATTGTATATACACGTGACAATATACTGTATATACACGTGACAATATACTGTATATACACGTGACTAAGACAATATACTGTATATACATGTGACTAAGACAATATACTGTATATACACGTGACTAAGACAATATACTGTATATACACATGACTAAGACAATATAATGTATATACACGTGACAATATACTGTATATACACATGACTAAGACAATATACTTTATATACATGTGACTAAGACAATATATTGTATATACACGTGACAATATGCTGTATATACACATGACTAAGACAATATACTGTATATACACGTGACAATATACTGTATATACACGAGACTAAGACAATATATTGTATATACACGTGACAAAGACAATATACTGTATATACACGAGACTAAGACAATATACTGTATATAAACGTGACAATATACTCTATATAAACGTGACTAAGACAATATACTGTATATACACATGACTAAGACAATATACTGTATATACACATGACGTAGAAAATATACTGTATATACACGTGACTAAGACAATATACTGTATACACATGTCACTAAGACAATATACTGTATATACACGTGACAATATACTGTATATACACATGACTAAGACAATATACTTTATATACATGTGACTAAGACAATATACTGTATATACACGTGACAATATACTGTATATACACGAGACTAAGACAATATATTGTATATACACGTGACTAAGACAATATACTGTATACACATGTGACTAAGACAATATACTGTATATACACGTGACTAAGACAATATACTGTATACACATGTGACTAAGACAATATACTGTATATACACGTGACTAAGACAATATACTGTATATACACGTGACTAAGACAATATACTGTATACACATGTGACTAAGACAATATACTGTATATACACGTGACTAAGACAATATACTCTATTTACACGTGACTAAGACAATATACTGTATATACATGTGACTAAGACAATATACTGTATATACATGTGACTAAGACAATATACTGTATATACATGTGACTAAGACAATATACTGTATATACACGTGACTAAGACAATATACTGTATATACATGTGACTAAGACAATATACTGTATATACATGTGACTAAGACAATATACTGTATATACACATGACTAAGACAAGATACTGTATATACACATGACTAAGATAATATACTGTATATACACGTGACAATATACTGTATATACACATGACTAAGACAATATACTGTATATACACGTGACAATATACTGTATATACACGTGACAAAGACAATACACTGTATATACACGAGACTAAGACAATATACTGTATATAAACGTGACAATATACTCTATATACACGTGACTAAGACAATATACTGTATATACACATGACTAAGACAATATACTGTATATACACATGACGTAGAAAATATACTGTATATACACATGACTAAGACAATATACTGTATATACACATGACTAAGACAATATACTGTATATACACATGACTAAGACAATATACTGTATATACACGTGACTAAGACAATATATTGTATATACACACGTAACTAAGACAATATACTGTATATACATGTGACTAAGACAATATACTGTATATACACGTGACAATATACTGTATATACACGTGACTAAGACAATATATTGTATATACACGTGACAATATACTGTATATACACATGACTAAGACAATATACTGTATATACACGTGACTAAGACAATATATTGTATATACATGTAACTAAGACAATATACTGTACATACACGTGACTAACCTAAAACCTTTTAGCAGACAGACTTTAAACAAATGTCTCTTCGTGAAAGAAGCTGTGAAGCAACCAACAGACTCAAAAAATGTAACTTCCCATGAACGTTGTGTTTTTAGCCACCGGATGAAGGTAAGTCTGATATCAACTGGTGTATTCATATGGCGTATATATTGTTTTATGGTTTGGTCTCCCCAACTTTCTACACCAACTTTCTACACCAGCAACTGGTGTCAGCTCTTTGGTGCTGGGCAGGTAGCACTTTTTTAATCAGAGGTTTTTGCTCAAAGCTGCAGACAGCTTTTGGGAACAAGGTTGAAAAGAGCAGTGAGACCAAACCATACAAGAACCGCTGTTAAAATATGCACATTGCTCATGAAGAGAAATACCTTGTGGAAAAGACCTTATAGTTACAACATATCCTGCGTCATATATTTATCTTTTCCTTCTACGGTATGGGATTATCACATAAGTTATTAATTGCAAAACCCAAAAAGAATATAATGTATAAATGTGGCTGTCGAGAAAACAAACTGCAAGTCAAAAGACTTCTCGTTATCTGATGTTATATGAGCCTTGTTTTCTGTGCAATTAATATAGCCTCATAAATAGATCGTTAGTTATAGATGGGTAGCAGTACAAGGTAAAGATCATAAAGGGCAGTAATTCATCAGAATGTTTTTGGATTATAAATAACTAAAAGACCTTTGTACTGCAAAAACAGTAAATTTGCATGGTTTGGCCGGCATGAGGTCAGGCATGACATCAGATAAAGATCTTTCCCATAATTATTTTACATGCTGCCAAACAGGCATCCCAGTGAGCCCTTTAAAAAAAATAAGATGTGTTGTATATTTACATAATGCAGTATTCTCTTTATCTGTATACTTAAATTTCCTCGGTTTGCTTTGCCATCTTATTGTGTTTGTATGACTGCACCTGTCGAACGGCTCCGACGATCTCTGATCTGCTGGAGAGCCGCGTGGCCAGCCGGTGCAGCACTGCTACCGTCTCTATGAGGCGCCGGTAGGCCTCACGCTGCTCCAAATTCTGCCACTGTGGCGAAGTCATCTACAAGGAACACAACACCACCTCGTTACAACTCATCAAAGTCCTTTTCTGTACCTGGGATTGGACTCAGACAAGATAAATATTTACTGTGGGACATTTCCAGGAAACATTAAACAGACGAACAAGCACTAAAGAGCCAGAGGGAATTTTTCTTTTCTCGGCAATCTAACATCAGCTGCTGTATTCAAGGGCTGACCTTCAGTGCTCCTTTGAACTCTTCCAGTTCTTTCTCGGTGTCTTCCTCAGTCAGGTTCCTCTCCCTCTCTGACTGTTTGAGCCGCATCTCCAGAGTGTAGTTGTCATTACGAAATGCCAGTGACAGCTGGACAAAAGCGTTCTGCGGGGAGGAAGTCACTGCAATATAACACTTGGAATGGGACATTAAAGACATTAAAGACCGATGAACTGCTGGTGATGGCAACACACCAACTCAGAGGAATCCATAGAAAACTCTCCCACAGTGCAGCACACACACACACACACACACACACACACACACACACACACACACACACACACACACACACACACACACACACACACACACACACACACACACACACACACACACACACACACACACACACACACACACACACACACAGGCAAATTGAAAGGTAGTGCGGTTGTTTGCGTAATACTAAGAAGCATTTTGATTGGTTAACGTGTGAGGGAAAACCGAGTAGCCATGAGGCGGGCATTGGGAACAGGCTGTGATTCTGACATTTGACCACTTGATGTTTTGAGTTGATCAAAGCAAGCCTGCACAGTTTTCCAACATACATGGGCCACAGCTGAGAGGAAATATATGACCTTGCTGATCCAGACAGATCCCAGTGGGAAAAGCGAGAGCGGCTTCAGCCGAGACCGATAGCATCACTAATGTTTGCATTTTTCCCCACAGGAAATAGCTCAAGTGTCTCCTAGGTCTGATCAGGAACAGAAAAACACTTTCCTGTTGACCAAACACCGTCAAAAAACTGATGAGTATGAACATTGGGCAACGCATGGCGAATGTTCAGCAGTGAGCTTAAGTAAAGATCTGAGTGCTCGGTGTGAAACAGTGTTTGAACACAATTTCCGGCTCAAAGTAAACAGATTACTGTTGGCAGTCAATTGAATGACTCACGCACACAGTTAATTACTGTGGAGCGTTTTGAAGGCAGGGATTTTAATGAGAGTATTAATTTGAAGATATTTTCTTTTGGGAAAATTCTAGTTTTATTAAATTTTTTGTATATATATGTTTAATCATAAAAAGGAATACTTCAACATTTTGGGAAATAACCTTTTTTGTTCTCTTGCCGAGTCTTAGACGAGAAGATTGGTACCACTCCAAAGACTGAAAATGGGGGAAAACAACTAACCTGGTTCTGTCAAAGCTAACAGAGAGAAAATAAGTGTATTTCCTCAATTCTTAAATGATTCATTTAAAACACAGACAAGCACAAGGCAACTACAGAAAAACTAAATCAAATGGAGCATGAATGACAATGTTCAATTCCTCATCATGAAACGTTAATATGATTTCTTTTGTATTATTCTTGAGCAGAAATACCAACCTCAACTTCTTTTTCAGTGAGAGGGGGTGCACTGGAATGAAATCGAAGAGGAGCTGTTAGTATGGTGAGTAATGCACATACAGTATTTGTCCACAGCAAAATTATGTAAGGTGCGATATTTGTTATCGATTAGATAGAAAAAAAACGATGAAAGTTAACTAAAGCAGCAGTTGTTGCACACCAGCCTGGTAGACCTCGGTGGAGTTTGAGTTTTCTCAGCATCACATCTGAAATGTTTGGCATGGCGTCTGACTTCTCCTTTGCCTCCTCACTACTGGCTGAGTTTGGAGAAGGTGGAGCTCCTGCAGACACATTGTTGCATAAATCAGTGGTAAAGCCAATTACTTGCTCTTTTTCTAATTAAGTTTTGATTCAATTCTCAAGTAATTTGAGTCTAAAAAATCACATAAAACCATCTCATTTCATCTTCCTCAGGTGGTCTTTGGCTCACATACTTTAACAATCATGCCATCTGCTGATGGAAAATGCAAACAGCATGTATTTCTCTGTTATGAGTGTGCCAGTAAATGGGTGGCACAGAGGGAAAAAAACAAGAACAGATCATCATCATTTGCTCACTATTTTCCCTGAGATTCAGGAAGTGCCCACCCTTGGCGACATTGTTAAACGCAGTGCTGAAAGTACTTTCTGTCTTACATGCACAAGAGGGAAAATATGCACTGTTACCTCTTTCCTGTTCAGCAGCTTCACTCAAGTCTGGTAACTTGGATCCCACTATGCTTTGGTTACGCATCAGCTTGTGCTCCTGTACACACAAGAACACACACACATGAACACAAGAGCAAATCAATTACACAACATTTTACCAAGGAGGCCTTGGACATCCAAAAAAGTATTAATGAGAGTAAAACGTAATCTGCTGAAGCGCTTCTTTACCTCTCTGAATTTAGACAGTTTCTGTACACCTCCCGGCTGAGCGGGGAGGTCCTTGTACCCTGGGGACCTGGGCTTGTCTGAGAGGGTCTCCTCTGCTGTTGGAGGGAAACCTGGGACGCCATTTCTTGAATTGAGGGTGCCGACAGTATCCCAGGAAACAGCCCTCATGAGAGGAGGGAAGGCCCCAATCGTCTTGATCTCTGCTGTACAGGGGGCCTGTTGAGTAGGGGGTCGAGGGACGGGCTTGGCCACCCCTGTGGCTAGGGCCTGGTTGGGGTTTCGACCTGGTCCCTCATCCCCTTTACCGACTGCTGGAGGACTTTTAGGTACAGCAGGATCACAGTTCTCCTTCTGAACAGCAAAACGCGGCGTTAGAGTCCCAGAGGACACTTTCCTCTTCTCAGAGGGCCTCCAGTCCACCAGCAGTCTGTTGCCCTGAGGTTAAGAAGATAATAACTATTATCCATCCATCCATCCATTTTCCACCGCTTATCCGGGGTCGGGTCGCGGAGGCAGCAGGTCAAGCAGGCTGACCCAGACTTCTCTCTCACCCGCAACATCTACCAGCTCATTCTGGGGGATCCCGAGGCGTTCCCAGGCCAGCTGGGAGATATAATCCCTCCAGCGTGTCCTGGGTCTTCCCCGGGGCCTCCTACCAGTTGGACGTGCCTGGAAAACCTCTAAAGGGAGGCGTCCTAGAGGCATCCTAATTAGATGCCGAACCACCTCAGCTGACTCCTTTCAACACGAAGGAGTAGCGGCTCGACTTCAAGCTCCCTCCTGATGTCCGAGCTCCTTACCCTATCTCTAAGGCTGAGCCCGGTTACATAACTATTATTAATACATGTATTATTCATATTGTGTTAATAACCCTCTTCTGCAACTTCACTGTGTAGATATTTAGACATTTCTTGGTATACGTAAAATGTTTGAAGGGATCAAAGTCATGAGGTGTTTATCTGGAAAGCAAAGGCACATTTCTGTCTGGACCAAAGTCGTAGACACGCGGGCGATGCCATCCCTAGAGAGCCACGCCCCTACTCGCATGATTAAAAACCTCTTTGACAAAGTCAGTAAACATTTTTGCAACCTTTGGCTCAAGTATTAGGATGTTTTTCAGGTTTACAGTTTGTAGGAAGAGACTCTTATGCTTTTGCATGACTTCACTCTTCATCAAACCTCTATCAGATGTGCATTAGACCATATACAGTATGTCATATATATTTGTGTAATAAAAATGTGTCTGTTAATCTGACCTCTTGATCCTGTGTTGACAAGTCAGACTGATCTCGCACTGAAGGACCTTGCCCAACTGACTGTAAGTTGACATATGTTGCCTCTGTGGATCCTCCAGCTGAAACAACAGAAAATAACCATCAAAATAATTCTTGCAAAGTCCAATGGACAAAAGGTAATAGAAAAATAAGGTAAGGTAAATACATTCTAATAGTTAATTACCAGCTTGAGGAGCAACAATCAGTGAGGTGCTTCTAGATGAACATGGCGAGGTTGACGGAGTTGGAGTCGGAGAAAGACCTGTGTGGGGAAAAGAAAAATTGTGAATTAAACACATGACTTATTGAGTTCAATGTGACTTTCAACCCCTTTTACTTATAGGTAAAGGTGTGTGTGTGTGTGTGTGTGTGTGTGTGTGTGTGTATTCGATACCTGCGGGTAAGTCAGTGAGGGAGTGGCGGCCGCGGCGTGTCAGGAAACGGTCGCTGACCTTCTTGGCCTGTTGGAGTAGCTCCAGGTTCATCTGTCGATCCTCCTCAGAGAGCTGCAGCTCCGGCAGCTGATCTTTCAGCAGGTCGATCACATTACCTGTGCTGT
Organism: Cottus gobio; assembly: GCA_023566465.1. Taxonomy (NCBI): domain Eukaryota; kingdom Metazoa; phylum Chordata; class Actinopteri; order Perciformes; family Cottidae; genus Cottus; species Cottus gobio. The sequence continues at coordinate 17,673,871 of CM042224.1, read as the reverse complement.
CTGAGGAAGAGAATACACACATGCACAAGTACACTTTGGTGTTGTGGTGGTTTGCTTTGTCAAGTTCAAGACAAACAATCAGCTAATAAGGTTTTTAAAATATACATTTTTGTACAATAACTCTTTGGGGAAAAGAAGATAACCAAGTCTCTGTGTGCTTTGGGATTTGAAGAGATATTTCTCAGTACAAAGTCTTATGCCAATGAATAATTCACAGATGGATGTTAGCCAATAAATCAGGTGATGATGATCTGCCGAGTCAGTGATGTTTTTATCTCCTCTCTTCAGAAAAGAGCAACACGCTAAACATCAAAAGTAATGAAAGCTGCAAAAGCATCTCAGGCATGTGGGAGACACAGATGACCAAACTTAGTCGAAGTGTGGTGAAGCTTCTTTGAAATATTTTGGTTTTATTCATCCTTGGGAAGACAGATCGTTCAACAACGTTACTAATGTCCACTTAAAAACAGTGACTTCGACTTGGTGTTGGACTAAAGCAAATGTCGCCAATGATAACATCAGAATAGATCTCTCTGAGTTGTGGCTATCTTTAGATAACTGCAGCTGCAGTGTGTGTGTGTGTGTGTGTGTGTGTGTGTGTATACAGGGTTTACCCACCGACAGTGGTGATGGGTCCACCAGTGGAGTTTCTGGCCAGGCGAGCTCTGGGACTGTGTGGCCTGAGAGAGGAAACAGTGATGATACAGATACAATTTCCCTGTTTACAGCTAAAAAAGGAGAAAACTGTTTGAGATGGACGATTACCTGGTCTGCTCTAGAGGAAGTCCATCTTGTTGGACAATCGTGGCCTGCTGTGGGTAGACGATGGTGGGGGCAGTCATGACGACAGCTTGAACTATGCCTGATGTAGACTGTGCAAAAGAAATTGTAAAAATAAAACAAAACAACAAAACAAATGTCAATGGTAAAACAAAGTGACAACAGAACTGGCATAGTTGTAATATATGTTTTTCCTTCATTTCACACACATTTGTGTTAGTTATACTATATAACAGTATTAGCACAACATTAACAGACATAATAAAGGTATTAAAACAACATTAAATCCTCACTTCAAGGAGAATCTCCTCAAAGTGATTTTTGATAAGAAGAAATGGGCTTGTCAAGTTCTTAAGGACCAGTAATTTGTTAGAATATGAGAAATATGAAAATTAAAAAGAACAATTCAACACTTCGATAAATTATGCTGAGTGTGAACATTGACATAAATCTGTTTATAGGAGCACTTCAGAGATTCAAACCGTTTAAAATAAAGTTACTGGACGCACAAAAGAGGGAAAACCAAAAGCAGCGGAGGCCGAGACAGCCGAGTCTTAGTCTCGTGAGAGAACGCTAGATCATCTGTCCAGAGCCACAGACCAACTTATAGAACTATTCCCACAGGCTAAATTTGACTCCTAGTGACACGATCAAACTGGACTTCATGAATGAAATTGATGGAGCACCCATTGAACAATTCCACAGTTTCCAACATTTTAAAAACTTCTGAAATTATAGGTCAATCCTTTCATGTTCATTCCCAAATCCATGTTCAACCATAAGAGGAAAACCGGCAAGTAAACACAGACTGAGATCAAACACTAATTCCCTAAGAGCTCTTTTCAGCTTATCTTTGCACTAGAATCCAAATAAAAAGGATTCCTTCTGGTGGTAATGCTGCATAAAGGCCACGGTCGTGCTGCAGTAAAGGTGGATACTTTTATAGTGTCGGCATATGCCCTGACGATTTGATTACACCGCTTCATTACATTCTGCAGAGATGTCTTATCTTGCCTGTGTGTTTATGAGCGACTACAGCGGAAGACAATGTTCTCAGACTGTTCAACACTTTGCTGTCTGCAGGATGTTTGCTGCTTTAACTTCTCAATCTGATCCCATCAAGATGATATCCTCCATGTAGTTGTGACATGCTGAAAAAGATATAAACCTCTAATATGGGGATGTTTGTTATTCAACGGGTCAGTTAACCCAAATGAGAAAAAGAACTGAGGTTAAAGAACAAGTCGTGAATCTGACGTAGGCTTTTCTGAAGAACAAATTTAGGAAGATATTGGTGAATGGGGTCCAATGCCCTCTCACTTAGGAGCGATTAATGAAATGTTTCTACTGCTAAACTATAAGAAGCATTTTGAGGTCGAAGAAGAAACCTTGAGGGCAGATGTTCAGTAGCAACATTGATAGAATTTCCTCACCGGAGCCAAGTGGATTATTCTGTGACAGATTTTATGGCCTCACATGCTTTTTCCAAAAACAGAATATGTGCTTCAAAAAGTGACACTCACTGTACTGGGAGAGCTGGACGAACTGTCCAGTTCCTCGGGGGAATCCTCCTCTTCCTCAGGCAGTGTGGGCATGGTGTGGAGCAGTGGGGGGCGTGAGCGAGTGTGGGGGAAAATAAAAGGTGTCTCAACGGAGCCGGAGTCAGCAAAGGATTCCTCAACGCTATGATCACTATGCTCAGGAGGAGATCCCAGCAGCAAGTGTTTCTCCTCTTCCTCCTCCTCCTCCTCCTCCTCGTCAAGGAGCTGCAAGATCATGCAAACATGAAGACACAAACAACGTTTGTTATGCATGAGTGGACACACATGTATCAGTGGAGAAAATACTTATATGCAGGTAGTACTTGAACATTAGCTGCTGATCTTTAAAAAAAGAATAACAAATTAATGGTGATATTCGGAAGGAAGTAATTGCTGGCTAAATCCAGCTTAATAAAAACATAGACACACTAAATGTCAACAACATTTTTGTTGGTTTACAAGAAAACGTCACAGGGAACCTTTAAGTTTGAGAATTTATTTAGTTCACTGGGGAAAACAAAAAGGCATTAAAGACAGAGAAACATTGATTAGATTCTTCCAGAATCATTACGTTTTTTTTCTTTTTCTGATTGTTTGTATAATTAGGCTTTATGTTATGTAGTATTCTTTTTTAGGGTAAGATTTAGCATGTAACCTGTATAAACTGAAAATAAAATTGAAAGAGAAGTCAGTTTCATGAGTGATCGTCTGTGGAGCGACAAAGAAAAACAGCAACATTCACGAATTCTCTGCTTCACAACACGAGTGATTGAAAATTCGAATAAATACCACTCATACCTGAGCCTCCTGACAAAGTTAAGTTGATGAAAGGGAAAATAACTGATAAATTATGACAACTGAGGAAACAGACAACTTGTTCCTAAGATAGAGGCTGGGAAGGATCCAGAGTGCTAATCTGAGCCAAAGGCAGGGTAAACACTGCATATATTTTTGATTTTAATGATCAATATTTCTGGACCGTCAGCTATGAACACTATAAACGTCTGTGCAATGATACGATGAAATTATATGATATGGTCCACTCATATTTATGTTAGTGGAATATTGTATTTGTGATATGGCCTGCTCATGTTTGTCTAACGTATGCACCACCCGCCAAGACAAATTCCTCGTATGTGTAACATACAAGGATCTGATTCTGATCTGATTCTGATGTTCATGTCTTTCCCAAATCAAAAGCAAAGCCTGTGCTATGCTGCATTTATAATAGAGGTGCAACTAACAATTATTTGTATTTTCTTGATTAAACATGTATTCAATGAATCATAATACAATTATAACTTCCTATAGTTCAAAGTGACGTCTTCAAATGTCCCAAAATAATATATTCTGCTTACTACCTACAAATGTACGATCGAGAAGCTGGAGCTAGTGAACTTTTGTTGTTTTTGCAAAGTTACAAAGTAACTTCAATGTTTTTAATTGACAATATGATTAATAAACTAATGGTTTCAGTCATTCCAACTGATGTTTGTCAACAATGCAGCAGCAGTTACAGAGAAACACAGCCTAATTTGTTAATAAAATTGTATGTGTGCAACTTGTCTGAACCATTTGAACTCCTAGCTCCTCCCTGTTTAGTAGCACATTATGCAAAGCTAAGCAGATTTAACCCTTTGACGGAGCACAGAGCACAAAGAGTCTGTAAGAACTATTGTCAGTGTTTTTGTGCTGGATGCTAATGCCCAGCCAATTGTTTGGTCGAACCAAAAATAGAAAGAAATACATATGCATGACCAGCACGGACGTGGCTGTGTTTCTTCTGTCAGTGCAGATGATGAATAAGGCCTGCAGGCGAGTGGAAGGTGATGAATTATTGGATATTTCAGAGGTATGCACTTTATGCAAGGACAAATGTTCTTTGAATTCAGGGCCAGAATATGCAGTGTACTGTTCTTTGTCATCACAAACATGACAAGTTCTTGGGAACATATAGGGACAGAAATGCTGTGAGTCATCGGGGAGGAAATGGGTTGTTTAACTGTCTCCCAGTGATCTGCAAGTGATTTCCTGACTACACGAGTACTGTCATACAGCATTCAATTCCCTACTATTTCTCAGTCTGCACTAGCATTATTAGACATTTGAACACTTTAAAAGTTTAATTTCATCTGATTCTTCTAAGTCTACTTCTTCTGTGGTAATTAATCAAATCACAGCAAAAGAGGTCAGCTTTGAGGTTCTGCATACATAAATATTGAGTGAGGCACCAAATATTTCTAAAGCGATTAACTAATTGCCTGGAGTTCAGGGCGGCTTTGATAACATTACATTACATTACATTTCATTTAGCTGACGCTTTTATCCAAAGCGACTTACATGATATACAGTAGACCGTAGACACAGCAACGGTGAGCAATTAGGGTTAAGTGTCTTGCTCAAGGACACAACGACATGGACTGGCTGAGGCAGGGTTTGAACCACCGACCCTCTGATTGAAAGACTGACTTGCTAACCACTGAGCCACAGTCGCCCAAAGCAACTTACATGCTATAAAGTAGACCGTAGACACAGCAACGGTGAGCAATTAGGGTTAAGTGTCTTGCTCAAGGACACAACGACGCAGACTGCCGGAGCCGGGGATCGAACCACCGACCTTCTGATTGAAAGACCAACTTGCTAACCACTGAGCCACAGTCGCCCCACAGTCAACCACCTGCATTTATTGTGACTGACTAAACATATAAATCTTAAACACAGGTTTTATTCTTATATAGCTTGTATTTGTTTACCTATTTCTAAGAAGAAGAAAACATTTCTTACTACACAACCAAAAAAGCTTGTAAATGCAACTGAACAAGAGGACAGAATCCACATTCCAAACAAAGACGTCAACCTGCACTGCATGAGGCTGAGGCCATGAGATTGAGATAAATATTGCAGAGTAATTGAATCACTCCGATTGTTTCCTGCAGTGGGAACAGGACACAACATACAAGCCTGAACACAGACCGACACTGGACCACAACTCCTTTAGGACAACTGTGTTCTTGAAGGATACACTCATCTCAAACATTAAAGAAATGTGTGTCCTTTAGAACCATCGGCATCAAAATGTACGTCTCATTGCTGCCAGGCCTAGCTGTCTCTTACTCAGACCGGCACCCTCCTCCCCTCTGTTACATAAGCCTACTCCCTCTTGCCAGATTTGTTTAAACTTTAGTTGTGTGAAGCCCAGAGCACAGGGCCAGCAGAGGAAGTGGTTGCAATAGAGCTCCAAAAGAGAGATAACAGGACAGCGGAAGTGTGAGAAAGACAGAAATAAATGTATGAATGTACAGAGAGATGAACAGTCAGCTTGAGTGAGCAGATAGTCATTGACTGTAATACGCATGATCAAACAGAAAGAAGAAATACAAATGACGTTGAGTTCCACTTCCAGACAAAGACTAGATTATGTAAACTCACCCCAGCAGCCACAAGTCAGAACGACATCTGTCCAAAAGGCCCGAAACACACCTTCTTGCACAAGTTTGACGCAGCTACTGAGACGCTAACAGATGTCTGATGCCGCTGAACCTGCAAGTCCTGTGTCGACCTAAAACCATCACCCACTAAGACACCACCCTCCACGCAGCCGATCATCTGAACCTGTCCATAGAGAGCATGCACGTTACCTGAGTCCACCACTAGCGTCGTGGAGAAACACACTCACTCCTGCTGATCTCTGCGACTCAGACCGACTCCCCACAGTCAAACTGTCACTCTCAGTCTTTTCCTCAGAAATATCCTCTTTCCTCGGGGCTTCTCCTTCCTTCTCCCGTCCCCTCTGTTCTCTGCCTTTTTTCAGCAGCAGCCTCTCTTTCACTCCTGGGAGCTTTGACCATTTAAGGAGAAGGGCTCTGTATGCCTCTTTGGGCTGCTGTGGAGTATGTGTGTGTGTGTGTGTGTGTGTGTGTGTGTGTGTGTGTGTGTTCTCAGGCTGCTGCTTCACTGATCATCCCTCAACTAAAACTAATGAAGAAAGTTTAAAAAATAATGTTATTTTTGTCTGCAGGGTTTGTTTCTCTAATAGAAGTGGGGGAGCAGTAGGAGAATATTTTCGGTGTTGTTGTGTGCGATGGCATGTTTGTGAGAGATAGATAGATTGTGTCCCTCCAATCTGTGTTTACTCTGCAGCCTAAGAGGAATACATGCATCCACTTCTGAGCTCTTGAAGTTCATTATTGTTTGTCAGACTGCATTGTCAAACGTCGCACCATTTGTGTTGCTTTTTATTGGCGAGAGATTTGGGTTTTAAGAGCAGGGATCAACTGAATTTTGGGAGGGAAAAAGATCACAGCACACAGAGTCACATTGTTTGGAGGAACGCAGCTGATATTCACAGCAAATTACAGCATCACAGTTTAAATGAATGTGAGCTGATCATCTTAGGAGATTCAATGTGAACAAAACCTTTTATCAAAAGGAGCAATTTCTGCAAAAAAGTCAGATGTTATTATTGTTTAGTTTAACTCGAGCAAATTATCTTTTTGAAGTTATTAAGGTTTTTTAGGTGAGATTGTGTTGTTTTACCCAAATCCAGTGGTGAAAGTAGTATTTAGATTAAAGTACATCAATATATATACATATATACCACTAAGTCAAATTAAACAATATCTTTACATTGGTATACTTGAAAGTGGTCATCAGTATCCTCTAAAAAATAAAATGTCCAACAAGCTAGTAAAAAAAAATGAAAGCCAAAAATCACACAATAGGCGTGCGGTCCTGCCTCTACATACAGAAATAATCAGTCTTACCTCGATGCAACTGCCTCTTCCTATGTCACCTGTTGGAGCCAGAGCACAGACAGACAGTGAAAACAGTTCATTTGCATTTAACAGGAACGCATGTGCAATGCAAATGTCATGAGAGGTCAGAGAAATATCTCTGTGTGCGTGAGAGAAACCTGATGAAAAAAACAAATGTGGAAGAAATCCATTTAGTTATCTGTGCTGTGAGATTAATTCGTTAGAAATATTGTAATTCTTGTTTCAGGAAGTACCTCACCCCCCTTGTCCACCTCTATAACTCGGGGCAACAATAACCTGGCAACCATTTCGAGTTCATGAGGTAGTCTGAGGAAAAGGTTGGTAGTATTGTGATATCAAGCAAAGGGCTAAACACCGGTAGCTTTTCGTAGAGCACCACGAGAGCTGTTTAGCAATAGGCACTTTAAGGGTAATTGCATGAGGTAAAGCTAAATAAATAAATTAGTTAGTACGATTCAAATATGACAGAATACAAATACAAAAACTTAACTGTGTGTCTTATTCGATGGTGCCAAGTGTTTTGACTGTTAGAAGACACACTTTTGAGTAAAAACTTGAGTAATGCTCTTTCCACAGCCCGATTTAACTTCATAAAAAAATAAAAAGCAAATCATTGAGAAGAAACCCTGACCAGATGAAGGTGATGAAGATGTGCAGTAGTCTCTTGGCAGTGTTTTGGCAGCCACGCAAACTTTCAAACCTTCAAACCTAATTTTACGTAATAATCAGACCGTCAGATGCTTTTGTCTTTTTTCCAACTGTACCACAAATTTGCATTGCAGCTATGGTAAATTAAGATATATGTCCATCTTTCTCTCATTTATAGATTCCCCATCAAAGAGCACACTGTTTACAGCCACCAGACACACACACACACACACACACACACACACACACACACACACACACACACACAGAGAGAGAAGAGACACAGACACTCTCTTTGTGTCACGTTTTAAACAGTAACATAAAACATAAAAACAAGTTTCACTTCACTGTACCTGAGATGGCACCAAAAACAGTATTGACAGACATTTAAAAGCCCACATTAGCTAAAATATTAGAAAACCAGATGCAACTGTTACCACGCTAACACGTTAAACTAAGTAAACAGGATGCCTTCCCAAACTCTGCATGTTAGTGATGTCATTGTTGCATGTTAGCATTTAGCTCAAAGCACCAGCAGTGCTCACAGAGCCGCTAGCATGACTCTCATTGGTTTGTGTGTATGTGACATGCAGTTTCACAGCAGCTTTTATTAGCTTTCTTTAATTAATGATGTGTCATAAATCAATAGATGGTGTTCCTGATGAATAAATTTAAAAAAGTGCAGTATTGATGAGATAATGTTAATACGTAGCTTGCAGTGTGGGGAGCGTTCCAAATATGATGAAACCTTCCTCACATTAACAATGACTAGATTGTATCGCACACCAACCACATCTTGAGGTGCAGTAACATCAAACTGACACATTTTATGACAGTTATGTCGTATAAACGTAAAATGTCCCACCACTGCAGCATTCTGTGATGTAAACTTTAGACAGAAGGCCATAAAATAAACAAACAAGCAGACACACAGACGGCTACTGTCTGTTCATTTAAAATATGATTTCCTCCTCTGAGGCCACCGCTTGTCAGCAACCTTAACATGCTCCAAACTCATCTCTCCATCACCAATTAACAAGTACACGCAGGACTGGTATTAGCATTAGTAGTATTGGAAAATATGTGATAAAATAGCAAAAATGATGAGGATGACATCCAACAGTTTGTCAGGAGCCTGACTATACTGAGGCATCAAACAAGATTTGTAAAATACTTTTTGTGGCTATAAAGAAACATTTAAATGTTTTTTAGGAAAGGTCACATTTGATCTTTGAGATTTTTGGTTGACATTTTGAGAAACACAAGATTGATAGCACTCTCATGTGTGTTCGCTTCAAATGAAGCTACGGCCACCCGGTCGCTTAGCATAAAGACTGGAATCAGAGGGAAACAGCCTGTCTGTCTGAAGGTAACAAAGTACAACACTTTGAAGGGTCACATAACATGTTATATCTCATTTTATTAAGTGGTACAAAACCTCTGTTTAAAAACAAGTTGTGGTTTTACAGGGAGTTGTATATTTTTTATGACTTTTGTATTGATTACACAAACAAGATGTAATATGTTCATTCATCAAGCTATAGTGAGCTTTAGAGCTGCTGGTTGGCTGATTTTTAAGTTGAGATGGAATGAAAACCAATAATTCAACCAATAATATCATGACATCAATCATTCCGTCTCCAATTTTTAGCGACCAATGAGATGTGTGGAGCCACAGTCCTCTGTAGATCCATATCACACTATATTCTAAGCCCGCCCACTTTGTATGTGGCCAAATGCAAAAGGGTTGATTAAAATACCTCTTGTAACGATATGCCGCTCATATATATATATATATATATATATATATATAGTTGCCCTGGATAGACTGGCGACTTATCCAGGGTGTACCCTGCCTTCGCCCAATGACAGCTGGGATCGGCTCCAGCGCCCCGCGACCCTAAAGAGGATAAGCGGTTCAGATAATGGATGGATGGATATATATAGTTCACAGTACAGAAGCTGAAGTTACTGACTTCCGTTTTACTTTGGACAGAGCGAGGCTAGCTGTTTACCCTTTTTCCAGTCTTTATGCTACGCTAAGCTAACTGTGTACTCACTGTAGGGTCCTATTTACTGCATAATGTTAGAAAATAATGCTTTTTAGTGCTCCTAGTGAGAGCTAGAGAGTTTACATTGGAGGGTCAAGACAAATAAATAACTCTGTATGGATTATCAAATATTGAATGGATGACACTGTATGTACTGCACAAATGTATTAATTAGAATTATGAAATGTATTGAGTGATTGTGGAAGGAATCCTGAAAACATCAGGAGCCCACAAACAGTTACGCAGCCTGAAGATTGGAGCAGATAGATAAGGAGGACGTGCTCAGGAATGTGAGAGGGGGTTGATTGAAGTCCTGAGCACTGTTGTTTAAGCGAGAGGGGGTTTGGTTTGACCAACACCAAAAGGACGAGGTCTTGTCCAATCAATGGACTGGAAGAGAGACTAGCCAGAGGAAGGGGGGCTGACCCCAAACCTGGCAAAGCTGAGACATTATGAGAACATCAGCAGATCTCTGGGTGCCTTCTGCCGGGCAGGTATGTATGGATCTGCTGCCCGGTGGGGGGGGGCACTGGATCTCTGTCTCATGGGATTTCTCTCTCCCATGGGATATATTTGTATATATTGTGTAGTTATTAGTGTGATTCATTTTGAAATGCTGTTCATCATCTTTTTATTAAATCAATTTTTATGATAACTTTCTGCATCTGGGACTTCTCTTCACACAACCGCCCAAAGATTTTTGAACTTAACAATTTGGTGACCCCGACGTGATCTTTGTGGTTAGTTGTGGTTGAAGAATAGTGATTTGAACAAAGGACCAGACTTTTCTCTGGGACCCCTTGGATGATCCCTCCTCTCTGCTCACATGAGGCCTCACTAAAAAGGTAATGGCAAGGACCTGTTGATAACCGAACCTTGTTTAGGTAGAACTAGGACAATTTAGTTGTGAGCAGGGAAGGCTGGTCTGACGAGGTAATAAATTATTAGAGTAAAAATTACATAAGGATAATGTTCAAATAATGAAAGTGGTGCAGCATATAGATGCATGTTGAATGAAAGATGGCGTCAGTGCATGAGTGGAAGCTTTATGTTGAGTGAGAGATTGTATGTGTTTGTGAAACTTACAGAGGTTTCTTCCACCTGAAGAGGTGTGAATGTGTTCGCAGCGATGAGTAACTACTTAGTTTCTTTATGATAAATACATAACTGACGGCTTTGAGTTTGGTCGCAATCGTTATATACGCGACAGATTTAAAAATAAATGGTAACTGTATTTTAACCAGTTTTGCACGGGTTACTAACAGAACTAAAGTCCCACTGTGGCCTGAGATATCGCCTTGTATCTCCAGTAAGGTTGGGGATTGGCATGCGCGAGGAGTTACGTTTAGTAAGTCGACGGACCCTTCATTGTCTCTGAGCTCCGAGAACCAATACTTAGGTTACTGTTAGAGCAGCAAATCAAATATTAATCTGGAAAGGACGAAGTGTGTTTCTCATAAAATTGGAGAGGGTGGGACTACTGAGGCCGAGTATTCGCATCATACCATTGGTGTGGCATGAATAGAGATCTCACGAAGAACTGCTATTAAAAAATTCTAGCGTTTTTGGTGCAAACAGAGTTAGTAAAGTTTCATTTGCTGCCCTTTGTGCCATTAATGTTGCAAAGGTCACAGAGCTTTTGGTGCAAACTGGGTTTGCATGAGAGGGCAAGAAGTGGAAGCCTCCAAAGAGATTCACAGTAGAAAACGAAATTTAATCTGAAAAGGCCGCATAGCATGAGTTCTGGCCAAGACGAGATGCTATCACAAAAATAACGAATTGGAAAAAACAAATCAGTGAGAAGCGAATCAGTTGAAAGTGTATTTGTTGTAAAAAATAAGAAAAGGGAGAGAAAGCGCTGTATCTGTTGTACAGGGTGATTGCCTGTTGTATGTTTTGAGTGTAAAAGATATTGAAAACTGCCAGTTATAGTTTAAATTGTGAAGTAAGAAACGTAGGCCTCAAGGAGAAGTAGAACAAAGAGTCATAAAAAGGAGACAAGGTGTTAAGGGGGAAGGGAACTTCAGAGAGACATGCTACAGGAAGTAAGAGTGTGAAATAAATAGGGAACCTTAAGACACTGAGAGAAATTAAGATAGAGGGAATTTGAGTAATTGGGACTCCGTTGGACGACAGAAGCGCAAATAATAGGTGATTCCTCCCAGAAGGTGAGAAGCTGTTCCTCAGACGGAGTTCAAGATTGCCAGTCCAAAGCTGGAACTAGAAAGAATTCCACCCGGTGAGAATTCTGTTCCATGAGAAAGTCCTTTGAGATGCAACAGATGTGTCCTAGTGAACTAATAATGATAAAGAACAATTAATTAGAAAAGATGTTGTAAAACAGTAATGGTGACGTTTTAGAAGGATAAATTGAAAGAATGGAAAGACAATAATGATTTTAGCGGAAGATTGACAGTCACATGATGTCAATATTTGGTTCATCAGATTGAACAAAGAATAAGAGGGAACCTTAAGAAGGGAGAATTAGAGAGAAGAGAAGGACATCACACACACACACACACACACACACACAGATAAGCTGAACAGACTGTTAATTCAGGATGTAAAGCTGTTTAGAACTTTAGAAGTAGAGGGATGTGAAGTGACTTTTTTGAGTGTTTCCGGAGCATGCAGATCTGTCATTCTAGCACCTGAAAGTAGAAAACTAAATTGATAGAGCAAAAAGATAGAACCATTTGGTGAGAACAGCATTTGTAATCCTAAATCCTTAAACATGACTATAAGCAAAACAGTTGAAGTTATCTAAGAAACTGTCCAGTAAATCTTAAGCAGAGAGCTTATTGGTGACAAAGTTTAGGATGTTTGTTGGCAGGATGAGTACAAGGGGAGAACAAAGCAGCATGATATCAGGAATGTAAGAAGAATTGAGATGACTTCTGTTATCCCCCGACCATTTGGACCACTTGGGTCGTAAAGAGAAAGACTTGGAATGCACCAAGGGGGGAAGGACCATTCAACTATCATTAGCACATCAACTGCTGTCCGCATATCAAAGAGAGAGCATCCTGGATTCATCACACCTACAGCAAGAAGGTGCACCGGTTGTCTGCAGAAAACTGCATTGCTGAGGACTCCTAAGCGGGCACCCATCTCCTCTGTGGTGAAGTCTGGTTACAAAGGGAGGTGAAACCAATATGGGCACTTGTCTCAACCCAGTGAAGAAATCATCAAACACCCAGAGGCTTAGGAAGTGTCTGTTTATCAAGGGGAGCTCAGTGTTGATTTTAGAAGAAGAAACTGGTTAACAACTATTGACAATAGCCAAAAGGAATTGTTAATTATACTCGTGATGCTGAGAAAGGCGGATTCTGTAAAATGTTTGGATTTGCCTGTTTTACTTTCATCCTAAGCAACACAGCTCCTGATGGATCAGTGACCGAAGCGCTGACTGGTCTTACGGCATTGAGTCAGAACCTTGCAGAGAATGCTGGGATTGATGATTCCATCACAAGCTGGTTGGACAGTATTGTTTGGAAGATGCATTTCTGTCCATAATAACCTCACTTTGTTTTGCCACCACAGTCGTGATCCCCTGAGGATGCTGCTGCATCCATGGACTTCTGCAGAGATTGATTGAAGCTGCATTTAGTAAAAAACATTCAAGGGAATCAATTAAGAGTTGAAGATGAAGAAATAAGCTTTTGATTGATGCATTTGTTTATCAAGGGGGGACATGATTTAGTCTGTAAGTGAATGATGATTATGGGAGTTGTAACAGCAAGTTAAGTTTATGATAATCAGAGAGTGTCTTGCATGATTTTTGTATACTCACTATAAATAGTGAGTAAGGGGGGATTGTTAGAAAATAATGCTTTTTAGTGCTCCTAGTGAGAGCTAGAGAGTTTACATTGGAGGGTCAAGACAAATAAATAACTCTGTATGGATTATCAAATATTGAATGGATGACACTGTATGTACTGCACAAATGTATTAATTAGAATTATGAAATGTATTGAGTGATTGTGGAAGGAATCCTGAAAACATCAGGAGCCCACAAACAGTTACGCAGCCTGAAGATTGGAGCAGATAGATAAGGAGGACGTGCTCAGGAATGTGAGAGGGGGTTGATTGAAGTCCTGAGCACTGTTGTTTAAGCGAGAGGGGGTTTGGTTTGACCAACACCAAAAGGACGAGGTCTTGTCCAATCAATGGACTGGAAGAGAGACTAGCCAGAGGAAGGGGGGCTGACCCCAAACCTGGCAAAGCTGAGACATTATGAGAACATCAGCAGATCTCTGGGTGCCTTCTGCCGGGCAGGTATGTATGGATCTGCTGCCCGGTGGGGGGGGCACTGGATCTCTGTCTCATGGGATTTCTCTCTCCCATGGGATATATTTGTATATATTGTGTAGTTATTAGTGTGATTCATTTTGAAATGCTGTTCATCATCTTTTTATTAAATCAATTTTTATGATAACTTTCTGCATCTGGGACTTCTCTTCACACAACCGCCCAAAGATTTTTGAACTTAACAATAAACATGAGTAGTGTCAAACCTTTCAACTATCTCTTATCAATAAAGCAAACAACAATTCTTTAAGATTATGAACTATATCTTCACTGGCAGTCATAATAAATGTGTTAGAAACTTTTCCAATTCTTTTGAATTAAACCAGATTCTACATCTTTTGTTTTGGTTTCCAACCTGCTTGTTGATGAAACGACTCCCTGCTCTTGCAAGTGCAGCGCTTATACTTTGCTCGTGACCAGAGAAATAAATCTACCAAAATGAGAGAAGTTTTACAAAATTGTACCTTGTCACAAGTAAAGTGAAAGCACATATTTCCCCGGGTTTTTTAGTAGGGAATGAGAATAAGTGTCCGCAAGGTTAGGGATTTAGGTAAAAGAATAAGGAGTTTAAATAGGACAAAGGGATGCTCTTTGGAGCTACCGGAGGTCGACTCTAGTCGGTAGAAATCCAAGTTGAATCCGTGTGGCACGTTGATACCTCTGGTAACTGAAGTCACGGAGCGATATAGCGATGAAGGTGGCGGTCAGTTTAGGGTTTAGATAATGCCGCTGTGGGAGCGATGCCGCTGAGGGAGCGATGCCAAGAGGTGCAAGGTTAAGGACACAGGGATAGATTTGTTGTTTTTCATGGAATGTGTGGGTGGTTTTTGTAAGTCTTGGTGAATTAACGAAATCTGAAAGCGTGTGTATCAGAACACAAAAGTGGACTGAGAATTCCTCGGGAGAAAGTGTTCGACTACATATCTGTGGGGATTAAAGGGGAATAAAAGGGAAAATCATAGTCTATGGTACTACGAAGCAAGGAGAAATAAAACAATATTTGTGAACTGGTGTTATAAACCTCAGCGATCGAGCGCTGTATCCCTCTGATACAGTAGAAGCTTCTCGTTCGAGTTCACTGTATTGGGTATTGCAGCCTTTCTCCTGGCCTCCAAGGATACGTGTAAATAAATAAAATAAACTGTACTGCTTTCTGCCTTTTAACTGTTTTTTTTATTGTTTTAATGACTGTTCTTAATTGTTTTTAAATCTTTTATTTTTGATTGTGTTTTTATGCTTTTAATTGTTTTTAAATCTTTTATTTTGCATTGTGTTTTTATGCTTTTAATGGTTTTATGTGAAGCACTTTGAATCACCTTGTGTTGAAATGTGCTATACAAATAAACTTGCCTTGCCCTTGCCTTGCCTTGAAGAAAGTCTATTCACATTTAAAAAGGTCTGCTTTTGTTAAATTCCGACTGTAATGAACCTAAAAGCCTGCATTGTGTACTTTGTGAGCTGCAGATCTTAGGTTTCTTTATACACGCTCAAAACACTTCAGATGTAAATGTTAAGTGAGTGTAACACAATCATTCACAAAAACAAAGTATAACAGTGTTGTCAATTAAAAATGTCCGGCAGCTAAAAATACTTACCCTCACTGTGTTTACATAAAAAAAACATTCTGACCTCTCCTAATTTTCCCCATGGCTCCCTTTGATGAATAACATACAGTCCCTCAGAGCTCATTCGCTCTTCCTCCTCTGTACCAGCTGTTCTGTGCAATGTAAATATCTGCTGTGTCTATTTTCAGACATCCTTAAGAGTTACTACTTGAGAAGGAAGTAGATTTAATTCCTCTGTGTCCAACAGTCTACCCCATAAACACAATACCACTACTATAATGAAGCCATCATACCATTCATAGGTAGCTGTGGAGGCTCACTGACTTCTGGGATGAGGGGAGATGGAGGAAGGCCGTCTCCATCTTCAGGCTCCACAACGGACTCAGCAGTAGAGCCTGTGACGTCTGATCCAGGATCAGCTGGCAGACTGGGACAAGGAGACTTCAAGAATGTAAAAGAGACAACACAACAATTACATTACATTTCACTGACGCTTTTATCCAAAGTGACTTACATGATATACCGTAGACACAGCAACGGTGAGCAATTAAGGTTAAGTGTCTTGGTCAAGGACACAACGACATGGACTAGCGGAGCCGGGGTTCAAACCACCGATCCTCTGATTGAAAGTTGGACCTGCTAACCACTGACTGGAGGAAATAAGAAAACCTAAATTCTGCTATGCCATATTATGTTCTAATATTTGCTATTTACTTTGAACTATTGCATAGTTTTACCTCCTCTGGTCATTACAAACTATACATATGAATGAATGGGATATAACTTAGCACATTTACTAAAGTGCTTAGGTTCAATTTCAAGGTACTTGTATTCTACTTGAGTTTTTCAGGTGTTACTATATACTTCTGTTCCACTACAATTCAGAGGCAATTATTGTATTTTTTACTCCACTACATATATTTGATAACTGTATTTACTAATTACTTCGCAGATTAGATTCATAATCCAAAATATTAACACAAATTATTATGTACGTTATTATACGTTAAGATATTGATCACAAGCTACCTAGCAGACTAAGTACATATAGTACCAAAAATTTGCTCCACTTTAACATTTTAAATTAAATGTTTTGCAGGTGCTTTTCGAATAATAAAGGGTATAATACATTTTCAAGCAACTTATTTTTTTTCAATGATCGGGACCTTTTTAATTCAAGATCATTAGAATAATTACAATTCACTTTAACTGTTACTCTGGTGAAAAGCAAACAGACGAACCTGAGTTTGATCTTTTTCTGTGATCCTGGCCTCCAGAACATCCAGCTGCTCGTCAGTGTCGGCTGCTCGTACCAGAGCCGCCTCCACCCTCTGGGTGATGCTCTCCATCCTCACTTTCACCTGGCTCACCCTCTGCTCGCTCTCTCTCACCAGCTCGGCGGTCTCCAGGGCGCCGTTGACCATCGCCTCCATCCTTCTGAGGGTCTCCAGAAGGCCGTCTGTGGTCACCCGAAGCTGGGTTTGCTCCTGCTCTGAGACTCCACTTGTAATATCCGTGGCCACTGCGGCATCCCTCTGATCCTTCTTCACAGCTCCGTCTGATTCTTTTCTCTCCGTGTTGGTTCCCTTGTCGATATGAAGACTGCTGTCCTTTTTCTCCGCGACACACTCCTGTGCAGATCTTAGAGAGGTTTGCAGGAGGCAAACCTGCTCCCTCATATCAATGATCGTCCGCTCTGCTTGCTGGAGCTTAACTTTTGTTTCAGGGGTCTCCTGGCCCGACTGGGTGTCTTCTGTCCGGGCCTTAGCCCCCTCTACACTGCGGGCTTTCCACCAGTTCACCACAGCCACCTTCTTGGCCTCCTGGATCTGAGTCTGGCTCTGTTTTTGCTCCTTCTCCCAGGCTCTCCACCGCTCCTCCACCTTCTCCCCTTTCTCCTCCCACACACACTTGTGCAGCTCCAGCTCCTGCAGCCTGAAACCACCACCGCAGCTTTATAAACATCTCTTTTACACACTGTTATGTCTGTAGTTACCAAGGGGTACTAAAACTGCACTTATCCTCGAGAGAGTCTAACACACAGGAGATAGTAACTCTTATAGGTTACGTAAAGAAGATGCCAATGAATATACTGTCAAAACCAGACACCCCTTTTTATTAGCTGGAGAAAGCTTCTCAGAACTGAGACTAACATCAACCAAATCCAGTCTGTGACCATAAGAGGAGAAAGGGAGGTAAAAAACTCACATACACATTGACAAGCTGCTGCTTGATGCTTGCCTGTTGCGGCTGGCGGTGAGGACAAGGCCTCTCCTGTGTTTCTACAGGAGCAAAGTCCTGGATGTGAGAGAAGACACGAGAAATAACAGATTAATACGCATACATGTTACTGCATGTATTAATGAGCACCATCTGTTGATTCTCTCCTCACCCTCTCGGGATACTTATTGAGCAGAAGATGAGCTATTTCTGCAGACTTAATCCTGTGGATGATGCTCTGAATATCATCGTTGTGTGAGTGCAGGGACGGAAGGCTTTTATCGTCCAGATCTCTGTGATGCTGCTGCAGACGAAGAAGGCAGAGGAATAACTGTCAACATGAGACAGAATACCAGCTCCATGAAAAGATCACGCGTTGACAGCATGCGCTTCCTACCTGCTGCATATCCTGCATCTCGCTCTGCAGAGAGCGGCGGTTTGGAGGGTCTCGACTGTAGAGAATCTGAGGACTGATACAGTGTCTGTCATACCTGTCAGGAACAAACAGAAGAAAAACACTCACTCACTTTGAATTAGATTCTAAAACATAAATTTAATTAAACTTATATTAGTTGTGCAATTCACACACACAATAAGCCTATTTAACAAAGAACATTTTGACAGGAAAAGGTGTAAATGATGAAATTAGTGATGGTTGAATTCTATTTAGCTCTTTCATGGTCTTGGTATTGTGCATATTGGCTCACTGTTTCGCTGTCATGAATCACAGAGTCACTTGTATTGATTTTATGAATAACAACTGTGCTTTTCCTCAATATGTCTGCTGTGAAAAAGGTATTTTGTGTTGAAATATGCTCTAATATATGGTGTTCCTGTTTGCTTTAATATAGAGAACTGTTTTACTTTTCTACAAAACTATGCAAGCTGGTAGTTCCTCTGTGTTTATAATAACATTTCAATAATAACCTTATTAATATAGCACTTTAAAACAGAGTTTACAATAAAAGAACAGAAGTGAGGCCCAACAAAGCAACACAAACTAAGGTAAAAGTTAAACCCTGATTACAGTGCAATAGATGAAACATAAAAGCAATTGATACAATAAGAACAAACTAATAAATAAAATAAATAAATACAAATAATAATATCATAAACAAAATAAAGCAGTAGAGTGACGACACCACATAAAAGCCCCATAAAGGTTGATTGACTTAATTCCGTCACTACTGTTCAACTTCCTGCTGCTTAGTCAAACAATGATGAACAGATTCATAGGAGAACATTTAGATTTAGACATAGAAGTACCTCAAAAGAACTTGGTGTGAATGTTCCTTTAACCTCACCAGCTCTGACTGCAGACCCTGCAACACCAGAACAGAGTCAACGTGGTAAATACCAGCCAAAATGTCCATATGAACTATTTAATAAATTATTATCAGTATTCCTGTTTGGTATTAGTGTGTTTGCATCACATCACATTTGAAATAGGTCTCTTTTTGTGATTTAACATGACCTAAAGTACCTACTCTACTGTATATCATAACATGTCAGAAAAGATTCACTTAACTTCATATTACCAAAACCTTTGCTTTGAGACAAAAACGTACCTCAATCATGCTGTGATTCTCCACATGAGAGTTCTTCATCTTATCCATAAGAATGTCTTTCTATACAAAAACATTTGAAAGTAAATTTAAAAGAAACAGATGCAGACTGAAATTTTTATGAATAATTTTGGAAAAAAAGACCAACCTTTGCGATGTCTCGGTCTCTCAGCGTCAACATAACCAGGGTTTCCTCAAGTTCGGCCTGTGAACATTTAGATGTTTAAGGCTCAACTCATAACGCAGAGACAAACACATGAGTCCTCCACTCATCGGTTCCTACCCTCAACTCAGCATTGACCTTCCGGAGTTTGTTGATACTATCTTCTGAACACGTCCTTTCAAAGCTGAGCTTTTCATTCTGTGTGGACACAAAGAAAATAACATCAACTTTGGAACTTCATCAGGCCGATGATGGATAACTTTGTAATCCATCATCGGCCAGATTACAAACAACAATGAAAAGGCATATGGGGAAAATCAACAGGCTTCCAGAGTGGTGCACAACAAACTACTGAAGAAGAAGAAGATGATTGTTGATTTTAGGAAGCAAAGACACACATCTCTGTGTACATTAATGGAGCCGAGGTGGAGCAAGCGGACAGTTTTAAGTTTCTGTGAATCAGCATCATTTGACATGGTCATCTCACTCTCCTCTGGTTTAAAAAGCTCAGAAACAGCTGCGTTCCTTGAGGAAACTTAAGATAGCAAAACTCCTGTGCCAAGTTCTTGTTAACCTTTACAGAGGAAAGAACCATCTTGACTGGAAACATAACAAACTGGCACGCACGGCTCAGGACAAAAGGGCTCTACAACGGGTAGGGGTGACCTCAAATCACAGTATTTCTTTGGGTTTGCAGTGCAGTATTATTTCATGGTTAAAGAAAATTAAAAGAGTCTATAAAACATGATTCTACCAATGTTCACTTTATTGGCAACGTAAGGCAAAATCTTTGCAGAAAGCAAAAAAATGAAAAGCAAGAAGTTCCGTGATGAAAGGGAACAGCGGTAGCCAGTATGTAACCATAGACAGCATACACTGTATGGGGGGGGACATATACTAATCTGGTGATGTATCTCTCTTGGCTTTGTGCGTGCAAAACATCTGTGTTTATCATGGGAAAGACGGCATTACAAAATACATGTCGTGGCCGAAACTGCCCACCCCTAGCAGCAGGTGAATACAACCTCCCTGAACATCATTGGTATCTACCGAGCATCAGTGATATCAGTAGGGTGAGATGCCTTCATAGAGCCCAAAGGATACTAAAAAACAATAAGCATCCCAGCAACGCCCTGTTTACCCTGCTGCCGTCTGGCAAGAGATACTGAGTATCAGCTGCTGCACAACCGGACATCCGAGGAGCTTCTTTCCTCAGAGTGTAAGGACCCTCAACTCACCATCTGTACTCCCGTGTAACATAAGGGGACTAGCATTTTGTTGTGCACCCCGTTGTAGAATGACAATAAAGGAGCCTTAAACATGCACACATTTAGACTTTAAAAAAGACAGTACCTTGTCTTCAAGCCTCCTAATTTGAACCTTTAGGCATTCAACCTCCTTGCTCTGATGGGGATAAAAGATTGACATGAATGAATCTCACATAGAAGGTAGCTTCACTGGGAGACTGTTAAGTCTGTGATGTACCAGTTGGTTGCAGCTGGTCTGAGTGCGGCTGGCTCGCTCCTGGGCCTCTTTGAACGCCCGGCGGGTCTCCTCCAGTTCCTCTGTCAGAGACCTGGCTCTCACTGCTGACCCCTGAGCACTACACACACACCAAAGACACATCAGAGCGTATTGTTTTATTTACCACTTCTCACAAAACAACCCCAATAATATGAGCAAGAACAGGGATTTTTTTGTTTTGACCGGGCACAATATCCAGATAAAATATATTCTATATTATGGATTACGGGCAGGTTTTTTTAAATAATTAAAAATAATAATAATAAGCCTTTTTTGTATTACTTTTTCTGCCAAAAAAAAGTTATATTTTTTTATTTATTTATTTAGTACTTTTTCGCCAGAAAAAAAAAAAAAAAAAGAAACTTTTTTTTTTCAGCGTTGAGAAGCTCTGCGCGTCATCACTGCCGTCCTGCCGGTGCTGAATCAAACTGCTGCTGGTCCGTCTGAAGTAGAGCTGGCAGGGCCGTCATTCAGACGCAGTTGTGCGCCTACGGATGATATTATGCGTGTTGTTTTCATGGTAAGACCGGCGAGTGGATCAAGGGACCTGTGAGGAATCGTCACTGAAGCGCATGCGCACCTCTAATTTCTATTTAAAAAGATTTTGTTTCTGGCGGAAAAAGTACTAAATAAATAAATAAAATAAAAACGTATACCCAAATAGGGACATGCATGTCAACGGGATCTGAAGCCCAAGAATCTGCAGCAAGATTCTTCAACTATTGTAAATGCAAGATGTGTTTTCAACAAGAACATAATTCCGGCCAACACGTTAAACAAGAAGTAGAAAAGATTTTATTGACATAGTTTGTGGTAGTTAATCTATCCTTTACAATTCCCTGATAAAAGCTTTGCTTTAAAAAAACTAAAATATCACTTTAGGTTGACAATCGCTACACAATTTATTCTGCTTCCATCTTGTACACAGAGATTCTCATTATCTCCCTAATTCAGGCAAGACTTCCCAGTGGCTTTCCCTACACTGTCCTTTAGCAACACTGACACCTACTGGTGATCCACTGGGACTACTGTCTAATAATGGCAATACATATAATTGTGCCTAGGGCTGGTAACTGGTACTGTAAAGTGGGACCTTTATTGGATAGCCAGTGGGGTACACACAATCATTTTGCATTGTTCTTGTCCATATAGATGATCTTTGCTCAGAATAACACAATATGTATTAATAAAATTGTTGCACAAATGAGCCATGAGGGTTCCAGGGCTTTCTCCCAGGGGGTCATGGTCAAAGCTACCGCTCGGCGTTACTACAACAACGATGCTAGTCCAGCACATCTAAATAACATCATCATCTTACCTGAAAAAAATGCTAAAATATCCCTAAATTTTACCTCCATATTGTACATAGAGATTGTTATTATCACACGTAGTCATGCAAGACTTTATGGTGATGCTCCCTGCGCATTCACTGCTCGTGTAGCTTAACTGGTGCTCCTGCTTAACCAACACATCACTTATTGTGCCTCACTCTCACTCTCCTTCCATTTGGCCTCATATCTACTGTCACACCACTTTTTAAGACCAGTCAATGGGGAGTGCTTCCTTAACATGTAAAGAAAGTAGCACTTTAGTAGCACTGGAATGGCTCTTATTGATAGCACTTTGTAGTCAAACCTTTTGACGAAATTGTACCTTCTTGATTCTTGTTGTTCTGATTCTTGTTTGTAACCGTGGAATGCACTTATTGTAAGTCGCTTTGGATAAAAGCGTCAGCTAAATGAAATGTAATGTAATAATGTTCACAATGTATGTATTTTGAGTTTATACTTCAAATGTGTGCCAAACAAGGGCAGGAATGTAGACATCTGGGTTACAAATATAAAGCAGAACATCATCAGCATACAACTGTATTTTGTATTGCCTGTTATTGACTACAATTCCCTGTATAGTCTTCTCTTACTGCTTGTGCCAAAGCGTCCGTGTAAAGTGCAAAAAGGTTTTGAGTCTCCAGCACAGATTAATGTGCCTTGTGATTCGTTAGCAATCAGTCCAAGAACCTTCTAACTTATTGATCACTTTGTTGAGGTAGATGCAAAGATTAAAGAATAAAGTAGTTAATCACTCACCTGTTCAGCTTTGCTCGCAGCTCAGTGATCTCAAGAGTGAGCTGCAGGTTTACGTCTTCGCACTGAGCCACCGTCCTCATCAGACCGCTGTTCTGCTCACTCAGTTTGCGGTGAGCGTGCTTCAGGTCGGCCACTGTGCCTAAAAGGTCTTTTCCATCACTAAAGCCAAACAAACCATTTGTGGTGAAGTACGACAACACATTACAAGAGATACACACATGCAGTGATTCAATTAGTCAAAAAACTAACCAGGGACACTGGTGGCTTTCTGAGGAGGCATCTTTGCTTTGAGGAGCAGAGCAATCCAATCCTGAAGGGAAATCAGGTTTAGTGAATCGCCGTCTGATGTGATTCAGACATTTCTCAGAACGCTGAACAAAACAGTGACAAATTACCGTTTACAGGCACTTTAGAAGAGTCAGTCCAAGATACATGACTGCTGTCCACATTAGAGCTGAAACAAACAGAGTAATTAAATGGAAATCTACAGCAACTATAATTGCATTAGGGAATTAAATAACTCAGAAGGCATCGTCCCCTCTTTCACTTTTAGGAATAATCTACCTTGTAGCTGCCTGAATAGTTGAAGAAGCATAGACATCTTTTACTTGAGTACAAGTAGCAATAACGCAGTATGAATATACTCCATTGCAAGTAAAAGTCCTTCATTCAGAATTGTACTTAAAAAGTACAGAAATATTGCTCACAAAATAGCATAAAAATGGCACTATTCGGATTGTTATGTGTATCTTATGTACGCTATTTGACTATTTTCAATTATATATTTACTTGAAAGAAATGTTTAATGCTTTCAAGGTGGAGCTGATTCTAAAACTTAACATACAGTTGAGTTGTTTAATCTATAACAGTCCATCATATTTCATAAGATCATGATATGTTTACATGGATACCTCCATTTGAAGACAAACCAGTAATTTAGGCTCATAAATAAATGGAGTGGAGTAAAAAGTACTAAGTTTCACAACCGAGTTGCAAGTTTAGTTGGAAATGGTCACTGTTAACTCTGCTTACAAATCAATGCATTTAAGAACATTCCCATCCACATTTAAAGAAAACAATTGTCAACCTTTTAAATATTTAATATGTTTCTGCTTCTGTTTTCACTCTTACCAATTTGTAATATATTTATAATCTGTTTGCTCCATATTTTCTTTTAAAGCAGTTTGTTGAGAAAAGTGCTAAAATAAATGTTTTGTTTTATCAGAATCTGAGGTGAGTCACAGTGAGCAGTGATTTATGAGAAAAGTGATATCAAATAGATTTATTTAGCTGAAAAGATTATGACCATGGCTGTTATATTGTATAGAATGATAAAATGTCTTGATGTTCTATCGGTTGATTGCATTTCACAAATATAATTGTTATAAAAAGGTGACACTGCAAATGCTTTGTAATCATCTGGGTTTCTAATACGGAAGAATGCATTTAGAGGACTACCTTGAAGTAATGTCAAGGTAGTACCTCTCATGAAAAAGGCGTTTGCTAAATCAAAGTTTGAAGCCTGAACATATTGCTCAAGTCCTTCTTTAAAGTAGGCCACACGCTACATGTCATACAGAATGATGCACAGTTGATGAGCAGTTTTGTCTCACCTGTCCTGGCTACACTGTGCGATCCACTCCCTCATGGTGGCGTGGAAATTCTCTCTGCTCACATGAGGGTCCTGGCCGTCGGGGTCAAGTAGCCGTCGCAGGGCAGCCAGTCCGTCCTGCTCCGGACTCTGAGCCGTCATGGTCTCCAGGTACTGCATGATGGTGGAGGCCAACACCTCTCCTGAAGGTGAGAGAGAGACGCAGGAACAATGATTCACAGAACACATGATTATTTCAGATCCGTTTTGGTAAAAACAATATGAGCCTGTGTACCTGTGTTGGCAGTGTTACATGTATTATACATGATGTCAAGGAGTTCATGTTCAGAGAATCCACTTGCGTCTTTATCCTTCGTCCCACTGCCGGCTGACTCCCACACTAAACATGTAGAGGGGCAAATGTTAGAGCACATTAATGTACAGGAAGGACAAATACAAAGAAAGACAATTAACTTCTGAATATGTGTTTGATACTTTGATAAAAGAAAAACGTAACTGCAACACTTACCATCATTGCCGTCAGACATTGTGTTTGTTTCCCCTGAATCCCTGGAGAGCAAATGTGCTGATGGACTGTCTTGTTCCTACATTACCTGATTTTTAAATTGATGTCAAATACTATAGAGATCTTTTCCTCCATTTATTATGTATAGAGGCCAAAACTCAAATAGAAATTGAGTCTCACATTGAAACAATTAATATCTAAGATCTGAAATGAAGTTTTCTCTGCTTGTAAAAACACCTCTTTAGATCAAACGTTTCAAACGTACATGTATGCAGTGAGATCTAAGTCAGTGATATTTTTTTACTGTCATCAGTACAAGGCAGAACAATGTGGCCTTAATTAGCTTGTCGACAATAGTGATGGCAATACTGTGTAAAAATTATGTTTTTAAGGAAGAGCACAAAATAGCTAAACCAAGTCAACTTCAATACAAAAAAAGAGTAGTAAATACAGAGTTGACAGGGGTCCATTAAATGACGTATACAATGAGATTATAAAACACTTGTTTGTATTATAGTTACATAACCATCAAATATTATTTTTAAAAGAAAAACATGTCATAAAGATAGATTCTTACTTCTCAGTGCAGGAAAATTCCTCTAAAAATAAAAACAAGATTGTATAATGTTAAATGAAGAGCTTCATTTGCATTATTATTTTTCTAGCCTTGACTCACTGTGATGTTTGCAGAAGAAGTCTTCAAGATGCCCTTATGCTTGTTCTTACTGCTTCACATCAAAACCAGCTGACATCCCCCAGTCAGTCCCCGCTCCACCCCCACCTCACCTCACTCCTGCTGACGTCTGCCACAATGATTTAAATTTAAATCCACTGGTTTTAACATTGCCACTCAAACAGATGCTTCTTTCAATATTGTCGAACTTTCAGCTAAGCCAAATGTTAAATTTAATTTGTGAGACAATTGTTTCCGCATCCCATCAGGCTTACTGTAAACCAACTAAAATGATTAGTTCATAAATATATATTTTTTTTCATGCAAATATTGTGCTTGTTAGTACTTTACTGTTTTTGCCGCGTTTCCATCCAAGAGCGTCGTGCGTTCCACTCCAGGAGGAACCCTTTCTGGAGATCCATGCACCTGCCCGGACCCCGTTTCCGTTGCACCGGCCGTGTGTTTGTTTCCTGCAGGAAACATGAAGTAGCGACCGAAAGACAACGGGCTGGAGTCCTCCTGTTTTTTTTGTATACATCTAAGTCAAAGTGGACTTCTCCTCAGCCAAGATGTCTCGGGGCTCCATCGAGATCCCTTTACGGGACACCGATGAGGTAACACGCGTCGGATACGAACATTTTATTGCGTTTGTTTGGCTTGAAATCAACGTTAAGTGAACCTCGCTGTGCTACTAGTTAGCCGTCTATGCTAACGACACCGAGCCTCGAGCGTAACGTCAGTAGCGTTTGGAGCAGCT
Organism: Cottus gobio; assembly: GCA_023566465.1. Taxonomy (NCBI): domain Eukaryota; kingdom Metazoa; phylum Chordata; class Actinopteri; order Perciformes; family Cottidae; genus Cottus; species Cottus gobio. The sequence goes on along the minus strand of CM042224.1, from coordinate 17,647,094 downwards.
CGTTCAGAAGTAACATGTAGTGAGCAAACAATGCTGTCGTTACTGTCTGCAGAAGTATGAGGTCCGGTTCTGTGATGCTTCCTGTCATTGCCCTTCATAATGAAGCAAAGCACTTTAAATCTAACGGTTACTGTATTTTAGATGTAAGAACTTTAAACGAGTTTCCATATGTTATCATGCGGCTATAATTCAATTAAATTCAGAAAGAGGAGATGAGATGAGAAGAGGAGAGAGGAGAAGTAGACAAAGACGAGATAAGGGAGGAAAGGAGACGAAGTGCAGAAGCTGAGATCACAAGCATGATGAAGAATTCAATTTAAGAAATGGACATTAAACAGACTGGAATGTCGGATTTGTCCAGTGAATTTAATATTGGATGAAATAAGGTACTTTACTGTGTTGATGCAAAAGTCATGTATCAATAATTCCATAAAGCATTGATCACCCACATCGGCCTAATATACCCAGAGATATTATATTGATAGCTACCACAGAATAATTATAAATATTTAGACTTCCTGATTGCATCTCACTGTTTGCATCATTATATTGACTAATAGTCATTCAGGTCTTAAATTATACACAGTTTAAGAGATTTACCAGACTCAATGACCTGATTAATAAATTGTGTCTTGCAGGTTATCGAGCTTGATTTTGACCAGCTGCCCGAAGGAGACGAGGTCATCAGTATCCTGAAGCAGGAACACACACAGCTGCACATCTGGATTGCTTTGGCGGTGAGTCAGTGGTTGTATTTGTTGCCGTTGGTTTGATGAATGACTTGAACATAATCCAGGTGTAAAGCTTCATCCCATCAGTGGTAACAGTGTGCTCTCTGTCATTTTCAGTTGGAGTACTTCAAGCAGGGCAAAACAGAAGATTTTGTCAAGCTTTTAGAGGCAGCTCGTATTGATGGAAACCTCGACTACAGAGACCACGAGAAGGACCAGATGACCTGTCTCGACACATTGGCAGCTTACTATGTTCAGCAGGCACGGAAAGAGAAAAACAAAGATGCCAAGAAAGAGCTTATCACGCAGGCCACGCTGCTTTATACAATGGCAGACAAGATCATCATGTATGATCAGGTAAGAAACAATTGATGATGAGTGAAAACCGCTATTTCTCCAGAGATTTTGCAAGTGAATTTAACATGCTCTGGGCTCCCTCAGAACCATTTGTTGGGACGAGCCTGTTTCTGCCTGCTGGAAGGAGACAAGATGGACCAGGCTGACGCTCAGTTCCACTTTGTCCTCAATCAGTCCACCAACAACATCCCTGCTTTGCTTGGCAAGATAATTATAATAAGACATCTATCTTGACCACTGTGATTGATTCACTGTAATAATCACATGGTTGTTGTTCAACAGGTAAGGCTTGTATCTCCTTCAACAAAAAAGATTACAGAGGGGCACTGGCATACTACAAAAAGGCTCTCCGTACAAACCCCGGCTGCCCAGGTAAACGCGCTACCTGTATCCTCCTCAAAACAGAGCCATGTAAGATATGTGTTGCAAATTATGCCTCATCTATATTGTGTCTTGTTCTTGTCTCTTTCCAGCTGAGGTGAGGCTGGGGATGGGCCACTGTTTTGTTAAGCTCAGCAAACTGGAGAAGGCTCGTTTGGCGTTTGGCCGCGCTCTGGAGCTTAATTCCAAATGTGTGGGAGCTCTTGTTGGTTTGGCGGTTTTAGAGCTCAACAACAAGGAGGCCGATTCCATCAAGAACGGAGTGCAGCTCCTGTCGCGGGCCTACACCATCGACCCCAGCAACCCCATGGTGCTCAACCACCTCGCCAACCACTTTTTCTTCAAAAAGGTAATTGCTGGTTTGCCATTGAAATACTTGCACAATTCTGACTCAGTGTCTATCATTTAACTGTTAACCACACCTTTTGTGTGATTTTTAAAAAAACATTTTTAATCAGGACTACAGTAAAGTGCAGCATCTGGCCCTCCACGCTTTCCACAACACAGAGGTCGAGGCCATGCAGGCTGAGAGCTGCTACCAGTTAGCTCGCTCATTTCACGTGCAGGTAAGATCCGAACTAATCCCGAGGCAGCTTACAAAATTAATTTTGTTTTCAATTCTCTGATATCTCTCTTTCTCCTCAGGAGGACTACGACCAAGCGTTTCAGTATTACTACCAGGCCACGCAGTTTGCCTCCTCCACCTTTGTGTTGCCCTTCTTCGGCCTGGGGCAGATGTATGTGTATCGAAGGGACAAAGAGAACGCGGCACAGTGCTTCGAAAAGGTCTTAAAGGCCTACCCCAACAACTACGAAACAATGAAAATTCTGGGGTCTCTCTATGCTACATCTGACGATCAGGAAAAGAGAGACATTGCAAAAGTACGTGTTGTGTATAGATTATTGTACTGATATGGCTTATTTAATCTGTCTACACTAGTATCTTCACAGTCAGCTTAAGTAATAAGCTGAAGGATAATTTTTGGAGATGCGTTACTGTCTTTCCCTAGGGTCATTTGAAGAAGGTAACAGAGCAGTACCCAGATGATGTGGAGGCGTGGATCGAGCTGGCTCAGATTCTGGAGCAGACTGACATCCAAGGAGCGCTGTCTGCATACGGCACAGCCACCCGCATCCTGCAGGAGAAGGTGCAGGCTGACGTCCCCCCCGAGATCCTCAACAACCTTGGGGCTCTTCACTTCCGACTGGGAAACCTTGGAGAGGCCAAGGTAGCTATCCATATGCAGTACAGCTTGTATAAACACAACACCCTAGATTAGCTACATTCACCTGGGAATTCATTGGATATACAGTAAATTGTCTCTTTCATTTTGGTATTTGAAGTCATTTTTATTCACCATCATGAAGTGGGCAGAACACTCTATCTTAAGAACGGGGCATGCGTTCTATCCTACAGAAATACTTTCTTGCGTCTCTCGACCGGGCCAAAGCTGAAGGAGAGCATGACGAGCATTACTACAACGCCATCTCTGTCACCACCTCCTACAATCTGGCCCGCCTGTACGAGGCGATGTGTGAATTCCATGAAGCTGAGAAACTCTACAAAAACATCCTGAGAGAGCATCCCAACTATGTGGACTGTAAGCATGCAATATTATATATTATGCGTTTTAGATATATATATTATTATATATTATGCATTTTAAAAAGTGAGAACAGGAAGAAAAATGTTGTACTCTGTGAAGACTTGATAGAGTTTTTGGTTTACAGGTTATCTGCGTCTTGGAGCGATGGCTCGCGACAAAGGAAATTTCTACGAAGCCTCTGATTGGTTCAAAGAGGCCCTGCAGATTAATCAGGTAATTTGTCACCTGTAGTGTGAATATAATAAAATCTAAATCTAATAAAATCAGATGTCAACATTGATGCGTATTCTTTCTGGTGCAGGATCACCCGGATGCCTGGTCCCTGATAGGGAACCTTCACTTGGCCAAACAGGAATGGGGACCGGGTCAAAAGAAGTTTGAGCGTATTCTGAAGCAGCCGTCCACACAAAACGACACCTACTCCATGCTGGCTCTGGGTAATGTGTGGCTGCAGACTCTGCACCAGCCCACAAGAGACCGGGAAAAGGTGCAGTTCAGTAATCGCCTCGGTTTTGGTCTGATGCAGCTCTTCTACTTGTTTTCTCTGAAGTTGAATAAGTGAAGGGGAATAATAGGTTCTCAAGTGGAGTAAGTGTGTGTGTGGTTTTTTTTTTTGTCTTGACAGGAAAAGAGACACCAGGACAGAGCCCTGGCGATATACAAACAAGTCCTGCGAAATGACTCCAAGAACCTCTACGCTGCCAATGGCATCGGTGCGTTGAGTTTGAGTTACTTTTCATTTGTTCTACTTTATATGTATGAAGTATTTAACATGAACGCCTTGTGTCCAGGTGCCGTCCTGGCCCATAAGGGCTTCTTCAGAGAGGCTCGTGATGTGTTTGCGCAGGTGAGGGAGGCCACAGCAGACATCAGTGACGTCTGGCTAAATTTGGCTCACATCTATGTCGAACAGAAGCAGTACATCAGTGCTGTGCAGATGGTAAAGGCCTCACTTGGGATTACTTATAAACATGATTGTCTCTGTTCATGTTGTTGTCCTGACAGTTGGGTATTGTTTTCTGCTCTACAGTATGAGAATTGCCTAAAGAAATTTTACAAATACCAGAACACTGAGGTGCTGCTGTACCTCGCAAGGGCGCTCTTCAAATGTGGCAAACTCAAAGAGTGCAAGCAGATGCTCCTGAAGGTAACATTACATTACAACATAACATAAAGAAAAAACAATAAAAGGCTGTTCTCTTCTGCTACAATATGAGGGGAGTACAGCTTTGTCTTTCTGATGTGTTTTGGACAAGGCTCGTCACGTAGCGCCCAGCGACACGGTGCTCATGTTCAATGTGGCCCTGGTGCTTCAGAGACTGGCCACGCTTGTACTGAAAGATGAGAAAAGCAACTTGAAGGCTGTGCTCAGCGCTGTCAAAGAGCTTGAACTGGCTCACAGGTATGAAGCTTAATTTATATTTCCTCCTCCCAGTCTGATCCTCCAGCTGCCCTGATCCTGCAATTTTCTCACCTCCTCCCACAGGTACTTCAGCTACCTCAGTAAGGCTGGAGACAAGATGAGGTTTGATCTGGCTCTTGCTGCCTCTGAGACCAGGTCCGTCCGAATTTATTTTCATCAAGGCTTTTTTTTGTGTTAAAGAAAAAGTATATTATAATTGGCCTCTAATATTTATTTATTTTTATACCACAAATGCAGTTTAAGCTTTAGAGACAATACATTTGTTTTAAACCTAATACTTTGTTGGGTGTGTTGTTGGATTGCAGGCAGTGCTCTGACCTGTTGAGTCAGGCTCAGTACCACGTGGCGAGAGCCAGAAAGCAGGATGAGGAGGACAAGGACCTTCGGGCCAAACAAGAACAGGAGAGGGACCTGCTGCGTCAGCAGATGAGGAAAGAGAAGGTACCAACAGAAGCTTATTGGTAGTAACTGCTCATGACTGGGTGTCTACATTACATTGTGAGCTACACGTCTTATTAATTGCTCGGCTTGTCATCCTCAAACCTTGCTAGGAGGACAAGCGGAACAAAGAGGCGGAGGGACAGAAGAAGCTCCTGGAGCAGAGAGCTTTGTATGTAGAGAAGACCAAGAGCCTGCTCACCTTCGCAGAGGGATCAAAGGAAATGGGCAAAGAAAAGAAGAAGGGTGGTGGACGCGTGAGTGTCTGACAACAAACTCATCAGCAGACTGACTTGCACAGAATGCCGTGTAGATGACGCACTTCTATTTGCATTTATCTCTAAGCGTAAGAAAGGAGGCGATATGGATGAGTTTGTCAACGACGACTCTGATGAGGACCTGCCACTGAAGAAGAAGAAGAGGAGAAAGGGCGGCAGTGGCAGCGAACAGGAGGAGGGTGCAGACGGAGATAAGTCACGCAAGAAGAGGAGGAAGTGAGTCTGTTGCCGACGTTTATTTGGACTGCTGAGGCACATGAGATACTCAGAGCCGATGTTTTTTTTTGCATTACAGACCTGCTAGAGGAGATGACAGTGATGACGAGGAAGGAGGATCACGACCCAAGAAGCAGCGTAAACCCAAAGAACGCAAGAGGATTGATAAGGTCCTTTTGAGTTTTCCTTGTCCTGTTCTTTATTAATGTTAATGAAATGTTTTTGGCCTGGTTTTCCATTAATGTTAACATCTTTTCATAATTTTTAGCAGCAGCCTGAGCGTCTTCCACCGTCTCTCAAAGGAAAGATCAAGTCTAAGGCTATCATCTCTTCTTCGGAGTCCTCGTCTGATGAGGATGGCCTGAAAATAGCTGAAGAGAAGTAAGAGCATTAAAGTTTAATGAGAATGTACTCTTAGTACATCAGAAAATTGACGAGTGCACTTTCTCCCATACAGACAACAAAGAGACAGTGGTTCAGGATCTGATGAGGGCGGCCACAGGAAGCAGATTGCGTCCGACAGTGAGTCCGATGCAGGAAGGAACCGCTCTGGCAGTGAGGCGGGCAGCCCTCGGCGCTCTGCAGGCTCGGAGGATGACTCTGGCAGCGACCGTCCAGTGAAGAAGAGGAGGGTGCAGCGGCAATCCGACTCAGAGCAGTCGGACAACGAGAGCAAGAGGAGTCGGTCAGGATCCGACGACGAGTCCCGGCCTGGCTCGGCCGCCGCAGCGTCCGACCGAGGATCAGATGCGGGATCAGACAACGAGGTCTCCCCGCGGCGCTCCGACAACGAAGGTTCGCCACGCCGCTCCGACGAGGGCTCCCCGCGGCGCTCCGACAACGAAGGCTCTGAACATGAAGTCTCCAACAATGACAGCGATTAAACCTTCCAAAGACTATTCCCATGTAATGCTGAGAAAACTAATTTTTATTTTGTATTAAAGCAGGGATTTCTGAAAGCAGGGGTTTTCTGCGATATCTGGGAATTAGTCCTAAAGTGTAGTTTTTGTTTTGTTGGCCCAGCATTCATGTGAATTACTCATCTTACCGGAAAGGTCTTTTCACAGATTCTTTTGTTAGATCAAATGGTTTGAAGTAAACTAAAGGTTTACACATCTATTTTCTATTAAAGATGGTCAGATGAGGCCAAATGGAAAGATGATTTAACAAAATGTAAAATAAAAAGTGGGTGTAAGATGTGGATTGTTTCATTGTCTATCAGACCAACAGATCCAATAGAGGAATAGTTGCGGTTGGGATTTTTGCAATAAAGTAATGACTTTAGTGGAATGTCAAGATGTACAATCATGACCCAAAAGTATAACTTAATCTTAAGTTAGGTGATAATGCATTTGTATTGCACTTTTAAAAATAACCTCAGTGCCAATATAGTAAAAGTTAAAACCAACTATAATGAATAGCTGGCAAAGTAAAAAAAAAAAAAAAAACCTTCCCAAATAAAAGGTTTAGGCCAGTCTTAAGAGTCCAGTGTCTGTGTCTTCCTTTAGTCAGATACTGGCGTGAGGTTAAGTCATCTGTAACCACTTACCGGTCCGGGGAGGGGCTTCGACAAGCCGACGGAAGGATAGACTGGAAAAGCCACCGGGCTGACAATCACACAAGTCAACTAGCCCAAGCATGTCTTTGGACTAAGAAATCCCACAGCTACAGGCGAATGCAACAGGCGGATTTTAACCAAGTTAACCGTAAAAAAAATATTACAAATTCAACCTCAAATTGGAGACTAGTGAAAATTAAATACAAATTGAGGGGGAACAAATCTTCAGGACAATGACATGAACTGTTAAACTTTATTCAAGGTTGATCTGTAGTTGTACACTGAACTTCTTGCACTTAACATTACAGTGACATCCCAAAAGAAGGAAAAGTGTACACATACAGTACATTCTTTGTAATTTCATGAAGATTAAAAAGACCATTTAAAAACTTGACAAATATGGCAAACTGATGAAAAATTTCCACACATGGTGGTGAACAACTGTTGCACAGGAAACTAAGCTTTGGCTGTCTCAATGATAAAACCGAGACATTCAAGTATAGTCCGAGATACATAAGAGGTATATCCATATGAATTGATAAATTAAAAAGGCCACACAGATTCATTCCCAACAGCACAAAGGATTTGTACATAAAAAAGCTCTTGATTTATTAATCTAAATGTGGGTAACTGAAATCACACTGTGCAAATCAAAACAGCCCATTATCCAAATATTTATGAATTTTCTGAAACAAATGGCCTGCTTTCAAGCACATAAAACCATTATAATTATGGCAGCCCAAAACCGCAACTCAGGATAAACAAATCAAGGAAATTGTATCTTACTATTGCAACGACTCATGATGTTGAGCAAAGGTCATCTAAAAACTGATTTAACAAATGCAGATGAGACAAATCTCATTCAGTATGTTAGAGACTTTTTGTAAACAGTTTTTAAGTAAATAGTTATGGCAGCACTTAGTGACTCCTACCAGATGTAAAAGGTGACACAATGGGTCAGGTTTTGGTGCTGGTACAGTTTCCTAGAAAATACTGCCTACTGTTAAAGAAAACACAACCCAAGATTGAAATGTATAAAACCTCTGCTGTAGGACATCAACTTAGATGAAAAGAAAGGAAAGCATAAATACAATATGAATATAATGGTGTGATGCTGGCTTGATCTGGCAAAACATTTCATAGAGGAATGAATTGTAACAGTGGTTGGAAAATATTCATTAACAAAGAGAGGGAAGGTGTTAGGGTCGAGACTGGGAAGGGCATATGGAGACAAGTAAAAAAAGTATTCATTGCATCCTGATAACACATGGCTTTGGCCTGTCCCTCAGTAATCGTCATCCTCAGATTCCTCTTCTTCAGCAGTCTCCAGCCAGGTCAGCCACTGGTTCACCTGCACCATAAACACAAGTCCATCAGAACAAACCATAATTTGAGTTGAAATTCTGGTGCAGATTTAGACTAGTACATTACCCTAGTTTTGAGTCTTATTCATACAATAGAAAAAATAAAAAAAATTACCTGAAATAATGCTTTTCCTTTCCCTGGATATTCTTGGGTGACATCTTCTTTCCATGAAAGGAAGGCTTCTTCTTCGATTATTTCCATGTCATAAAAGTTAACAAAGTAGCGCAGTAACATACCTGGAAAAGGAGAGCAATTATTAAGCCTGGCATCAAAGTTTAATACCTTCTGACTTGCTATACTTAATGTACATACCTTTGGGGAAACCCTTAGTATTACAGTGAACCTGCAGGGCATACAGCGCACCGACTTGCAGCTCAATGTGATCGTGTAGGAACTTCTGCATCACTGGCTTGAAAGCCAGCAGCTGTTGCTTCTCCTCATCCTGCTGCTCCTTACTGGGCGATGAAAGCTGCTCTTCATCATCGTCAGGGTTGATCTCATAAGCAATGTACTGCAAGAAGCTGGCAGACAAGACATATGGGGACAGTTTGGGGTTAGATTAACAATCAAATCCCTGGGTGATAAAACAGTTTTATCAGCAGAGTAAGTTGTCGTTTACTGCTGTACCTGGTCATGAGGATGTTGACAAAACCTTTGTCAGTGTGGAGTTTAGGAGAGATGTTATCTTTGATCCACTTGTAGATTGACTGCGGAGAGGGATCTACTTTGATCTGCTTCAGCAGCTCTTTCTCCAGTTTCATCAGTGGAAACAAAAAGCTGAGCCCTTTGCCATCCAGAATCTCCAGCATTCGGTCCTTGTTCTGGTCAATTTCTTTGGAACAAAAAATAAAATCATCAATAGTAGAAAAAGACACTTTAACATTCGTAACTAATGACAGTAGGCATCAACATGATCAGAGTGGATTTTGGCCATACCTGGTAGCATCTTCTGCATGTTGACCTTGCTCAGCTGGAACATTTCAGCCAGCCAGTCACGGTCCTTCAGTTTGACCATCTGCTGCAGGCAGAGCAAGAATAGAGGGAAATGTGCACCATTCTCCAGTGGATGGGCCAAATCGTCAATGCTGACCAAGTCGGTAATGATCGCGCGTGCCGCAAACTGTGCCAGGTAGGACTTCACCAGAGGCACTTCCTCCTCAATCTTGGGACACTGGTCCAGAACACTCAAAAAAGCCTATCAAATACATAAAATATAAGTAGTTAGAGCAGAGTAACCACTTGATAGTCCGATTTTTTTATAGCAGGTATTTCATGCAAAACTTAAATAAAAATACTGACCTGCATTAGATTTTCACCTGTGGCAAGACCCTCTGTGCAGAGAGCAAGGACCAGGGTGCTCGCATGCTCCTTATCCTCATCAGAACGATCAAGTGAATAGACCACAATCATGTTCAGCATCTCAGACAGAAAGTGCTTCGGAGCTTTCATCTCCCTCACAGCATTCACTGCCTCGTCGATGTTCTTGTTGTTCAGGTAATCTGCCACCAATGTTTCCTAAAAAAGGAAACGACAGTAGGTATGTGCAATATGACTATTAGATTGCGAAGGATTCAAATGACTCCCCGTCTGCCTTTACAGAGAGCACGTTCGAGTGTCGAGCTACAAGGGCACATGCCATCAGTTGCAGTTCTATGGTACCAGTGTTTCCTCTGCATACAGAGGCACAGCTGCTATTAAAATCTCCCCAAAACATATAAAAATTTGCCGCCACACATGGATCAGAGGAGACACTGGTGAAGTGAAGATAACGTTGTTGGTACTAGATACAAACCGGCTTGTATAGTATTTTAACAGTTTGATGTGGATTTCTAAAGGTTACTGATAAAAATGTAAAAGAAACATTAAACGTTTATGAGACAACATAATTTGGTGTGGCGTTTGGTTACTTTGCAGAACCATTTATTAGAAATTAGTCTTTAAAACAAACTGATAACTGTACCTGATCAAAAATATTGATAATATTTTTGCAACAACATTGACCCTCAAAGGAAGTTTGAATCTATTATGCTAGACATAGTATAATGTGCATGAAGAAAGCACACAGTGCTTAATTAACTTACGGTCATTTTATGCAACTCTTCCTTTGTAGGAGGAGCCTTTTTGGTAGACTTTGCAGGTTTTTCCTGAATTGGAGGGGGATTGATTTTCAGACCAAGCTGTGGAGACTAAACAAATAAATCAAAATTAATGTATGTTCTCTGGAACCTGCGATTACCAGATCAATACAAGTTTATAAACGTTACCTGTCCGAGTGTGGAACCTTGGGCACTTGAAGGAATCAAAGTCATCTGTGGCTGCAGCTTTGGGATTTGTTTTTTACTTAAGACGAAGGACTGGGCCGGCCTCAGACTGATCTAGAAGGGTGAAGAGAGAGAGAGAGAGAGAGAGAGATTAACACAAAATCACTGTAAATGTAATTAGCGGAAACAGGATCCATACAAATAAAATAAAAAATGTTTATCAAAGTACCTCATCAGCATTGACCTTCCCCTTCTTGACGAATCGTGGAGCCATATCCTTAGACTGCATCTGCACAGCGTGATTCTGTTTGTGGTTGAACACAGGTGAACTCTGCCCCTTTAAAAAAAAAAATTTGTTTCAGTGAGGAATGACATCTCCCTCCATACCAAATTCTCAATAACAAAGTACTGAAAGATTACAGTGTAGATATGTGTACCTGGTTTGGTTTTATATACGGTTTGCTTCCCACTTCAAATTGAGGCTGGTGTGAACCATTGCTGTTTCCAATGTGGCCATTGTAGAGCGGGTTTGTGCGGTGACGTCCCATGGTAGGGGAATAGTGGTCCTGAATGACTCCTGGACCAGTACCAATGCCACTTCCTATGCAAAACAAGACAGCAAACATTAAAACATGTCCTAAAAGGACCAATCCTTATTAATGAGGAAGTAACTGTTATCTCCAGAGATAATATGTGACATACCAGGCATTTGTCCAAACATATCTGCCAGCCCACCAAGAGTTTCTCTGTCAAACTTAATCCTTGTTGGCAGGAAGGAGGAGTTTTCCATGAAGAATTCATTTCTCATTCCATCGTTTGAAGGTGGAATGAAAACACCCAAATCCTGCAAAGCAAAGATGAAAATCAGTCGGAAACTATGAGTACTAGATCAGTAATGTTATCCTTACATTGTGAATAATGAGTAGATAGACAGTTGATACCAAATTGGAACAGGTAGCTAACCTTTACAGCATCCTGACGAACTTGGTTGATCGTCTTTGGTCCATTATCGCTATACGCTTTGCGAGCGGCCCAGTTGTTTGCCCGCTGCTCCACTGTGTTCTGCAGCAGGAAACGAATCCTAGCTGGCAGTTCCTTGCTGTTAGTTAAGCATTGCATGCGGCTAAAGTACTGATCCATCAAGGACTGAAAGGAGAAGGTATTTGTTACACAATGAAGTAGACATTTTAAGAGAAGACCATAAATGGGCTGTTTTCTAGATACTCACCCTAGCCTTTTCATGATCAAGTTTAGGTCCAACTGTTCTCATTATCTGACAGAGGCATTCCAAATCTTCTCCCACATCCTTAAGTTGGACTCTCTTCTTCTTCTCCAAAAGCTTAAAAAGGAAAGATGAAACACTGAATACAAAGTACTGTAATTTCCTTGCCATCTAGACAATACCCAAAGTCACAACAGTTAGTGTCATCTGGGTTTTTGGATTACGCGTGTCATTACTTGTAAGGTTTGCATTTACACACAACCAAGTAAATGTAATTCAACTTACTGTTTTGATGCACTTATGAAGGATAGATTCATGGATAAGGTTGAGTTTGCCAAGTTCCGAAATGAATTTAATGTTGCCCAGCATCTTGAGCTTTGCAATAGAACGCTGCTCCTCCTCTTCGGTGGTGAGTGGATTGTCATGTTTGTCAAAGACTACAGGGGAAAATGAGGCAAGACCGTTGAATATAAAGGAACACTTTATGCAAGACATGCATATTTAGTAACCAACCACATGTAGCAATTGTTAATCACTTACGTTCAACATTTCTGGTGCGGTTCTCAAATTCATCTTGAAGCTTGGAAATCAAAAGCCTTCTGAAGGTCTGTAAAACAGAAATTGTTCAAATTCCAGACAGAAAATACCATTGAGTAGTAAAGCAAATTATATTCCTGGGCAAAACTTACAGTGTTCTGCTTATTGGTTACTGGATTTTCTGTTGGGTCTTCAAAGTTGGGTGCATCCTCTGCCAAGCGTAGACATAGTTGAGCGTATAACTGACTATACTTTGGCTCTTCGAGGGCTTTGTCAACAATCTAAAATGCAAAAAGAAATTACACAACATTACTTTCTTTAAGAGGATGTAGAGAACCCAAGACTTAAGCAGAGTGAAGATACTGTTACTTTAAAATGCTCATTGGTACTGACCATGTCATCCTACTGCGGAGGAAAGGAGATTGAATGTTCCAAGGCTAGGCTACAATTTGGCAAAATCTACCCTTTACAGGTATGCAAAAAAATAAAATAAAATTCTTGCAGATATCTCCAAATGTCTTAAGTACCAAATCATGGTATGGATTTTCTATCGTGTCCCTCAAGGTCTTAGTGACTTAATGTGCTACTTGCTGTATTTAGGTGGCAATTTTTTTTTTTAATTCAATCCAAACATTGCTTCAACAACTTATGAGACTCAAGTGAGCATTGGCATGGCCATTGTATACTTCCATCACAATGTCTGAAGCCCCTTTTACAATTTTTTATTTCCAATGTATGACACTGTTATAAGTTATAGGAATAATACCCACCAACAAGATGGTTCCTTTTAAGACAAGTTTTGACTCCACACCCACATTGAGGAGCTCCAGGCATAGTTTGTCAAACTTCTCTGGGGTCAGCTTATTAAGTATGCTAAAAAGAGAAAGGACATTAGTGGAAAAGACGTTACAAGTTATTAAGGTCCAAGCTTACGATTGAAATACTCAAGGAATTAATAAATTTGTTGTACCTTTTTAAAAAGATAGAAAGAACAGATTTAAAAAGAAACATACCCTCTCACTTTCCTGAAGAGTGCATCATTTTGCCCTTTCTCGTTGGAGGAGTTGGCATCTCGTCTAGTGCTTCGAGAAGGTAACCATCTCTGAACGCTAGAACCTGGGGTTTTCCCCAGGAACTCGCTGTAATGGACACAAACCAAGTCAATACTACAATAAAGAAATCAGAAAAACAGCCTACAGATGCACAACTGCAAACACCTCAACATGTCAGTATATTTTTAAAGCTATATGTCGCCCATTTTAAACCGCATCTGCATTGTTGAAGCGTGTGTGGTACATGAACACGAATAATGTTAGGCTCCATTTTGTGACCCAAGCTCCCAACTCATTTGCGCTGGTGGACCCTACAAAGATCCACTGGATACCACAAAACGTTTAATTTTGCAGTAAACAGCAACTTCTATTGGTTGGTGGGTGGCTCCGGTAACAGAGGGATGTTGAAAATGTTTGTACTGCTCACACTGCAACAATACAAAGCCAGATAAAAATGTGCAATGCTTCCCTACAAGTCATATGAGAAAAACAATTACACCCCTGTAGCTTACATGCGTCCAGCTGGTGTCAAAATATTGACGACACAGAATCAATCTGAACCATTGCCAAAGTGGTAAAAGGCCAAATAAAAAAAAAACTGTACGTATTTTATCCATATAACTGGAAACCAACAGGCGTGGTTTAGAGCCACATATCAATCTATTCAATGTCTAAAGGCACTTAGAGACATCGCTATTCCCCAGACGTGTTGAAAACAATAAATATATAGGGGAGTGCAACTTAAGCCTATATAGGAGATTGATTTAATATGTAATAAAGATTAATAACTAGGTGTTCCATGAGAAAGGAAACTTTGGAAAATCACCTGTTGCCGACAGTCTTGGGATAGTGCTGAGGTGCACCCCCACCTCCTCCCCCTACACTGTGATAAAAAAGAAAAAGGTTTTAACTTAACATAAGGAGATAGGCTAATCCTTTATTTAAGCTTTTTGGGGGTTCAGCAGTATAATTAGGTCAAGTGTAATAGTCAGTACCTGAAACGAGAAGGACCCCCTGATGCAACGACACTCTCCACTTTGGCGGCTTGACAAAGTATATCTGAAAAGAATAATGTTCCGGGAAAGGGAAGGAACGAACGACCTGGAAGTAGAGACGGATACAAAGGAACACATTAGCTCATAGCCAGAGAGGGTACAAAGCAAACTGACACGTTTGCGGGTCATCAAGCACATTAGAGTCAAGCGATAATTATATCTGCCATGATACCAGTCGTTTTTATTACACTTTTTGTAAATTTCAGCCGTATCTTTGTCCGTACAAGTGACCGTGAAACTGGATCGTTATCATCTTAAATAAGCGATATTGTGCTTAAATTATGGCCCATACGTTGGCGTCGCTTTGTTCATCCGATTACTTTAAACAAACTATAAACCTCCCATCGGTCGTCTTCTGCGACTTGTAACCATAATCCAGCGCTGATCCCAGGTTTACCTTATATAACCTACCGTTAAACCGTAATCACGGATGGCAGCGCCACAGGAAGAGGGGAAACCAGGACAGCACGTGCCTCGTTGGAATTATTCATGGAAAATTATCAGGCTCTTTTTTCAATTGAGTCCATTTTTAATCATTGAATAAAATGGCAAAGCACTTCTCGATGAGTTACTCCGCGTAGTCAACTGCCAACATTACGTGGTTCATACTGGTATCCCGTAATTACAAAATTCACAAAAAAAGCCCAAACCGGACGTTAAAACTGATCTAATACGTACGTATGTTCTATTATACAACGAAATCGTCATGGATGTATACATAAAATGACTTAAATATTGAACAAAAACCAAATACCATCAGCTGATTTTATGAGGTCTTTGTTCAGACACCGGATGTCCACAGAGCGACATCTTGAGAGGTTTCGCTGAGCAGGCCGCCGGGTCGCTAGCGGCTAATACGCTGCTCGCAACGCTTCGAAAACAAGCCGGGGTTATACTGTACAAAACACCAGCTCGACATCTTAATGTCAACGAGGTTAACCCGATCCAAACGTGGAAATCGACATCGTACTTCCCCGCTTCGAATAAAATTGAACTGTATAACGAAAACGACGAACTTCCTCCCGGACCGGTCGGTTAGCTCGCTTAGCTGCGCGTTAGCCCGGTTAGCTGCGCATTAGCCGGGCTAGAACGCCATCAAGACCTCTTACCTTTACAAAAAGAACGTCAGTGTAGCAGTTGTCTTGATGACCAGGAGAGAAAAGAATAACACATAGGAAATTGAGCTCAAAAAGTGGTATTTACGCCAACACGGGTTGGTAGTAATTTTCTTTTTGAAACACGACGGTTCAGACGTAGCAACCGGCTACAGCAGAGAAAGAATGCTGACTGCTTAGCTACGTCATGCGGAAGCCGCGTTTTATATGGGGCCGTCTCCCACGTCATCATCACGCCCTGCCGACGTTTGTACGGAGAACCCATGGACATTTCGCAATTTTCTCTCATGGAAAAACACGTCTTGTTCTTGTTCTTTATCGAGGCATTTAGATATGTGCCGAGACAAATCAAGGATCGTCCTCACAGCTGGTAATAGAGAAACCAACGAAATAACCTGTTTCGCCAGGGAGAGGAAAATATCGATGAAAACTTAAGCACGAAGTCAAAATTGTGACTTAACAAATCGGCATTATGGGATGGAAATTACAATTTCAGACATGTCTTCTCATAATATTGACTTGTATATCTTTCATCGTAGTATAAATATGTATAATATAAAGAAATAGTGAGTCAACTTTGGACTATTTCATATTTTAAGTTCTGAGCTGTTAAATAGTGAGTCAAACTATTCAGGGTTTTAACTTTTCATCTACATTTATTGGATTTTCATCCATAATTTGTACTCAACACTATGAGTCAAAATTGTAGAATCTTGCTTGAACTTCTCTCATGGATTTAACTCCTCATTATTTTTATTCTAATTTGATGAAACTGTGATTCAAAAGTCTATTATTTCATAATATTGACTTTTTATCTGATAATATTGCCTCACCTTGGTGATTTTTATTTTGCCTTTTTATCAACCTTTTTTCTTTCTTTTGCTGGTGGAAACGGTCTTCAAGAAAAGTGACTTCCATCACAGCAGAATATGACCTCCTGGTTTGTAAAGTCACCACCACATTGATCCTCTGAGGGAGACTCCATTGTCTTGCCCTCCTCTACGGGGATGCCCCAGAGTTAACTACAGAACATGGACTCCGGAGCCATAAGGGATTCAGCCTTCTTTATTCAAGGACCAATGTCTGTTGACACAGCACTCAGACTAAATGTAGTCATCCTGATGACCAAATGGTTTATGAGCCAGCAAGGAGGATCATTCTTAATTAAGTGTGACATTAAACCCTTTATTGAGGACCTACATGTTGATTTTACACTCATTCTTCCTGTTTCCGACCATTGTTATGGGGATGCAAAGAGTGAAGATATCTCAACAAGTACTGGCCACATTTGCATGAAGTTGTCAGATATTAATCCTAAAGATTTTAATGACTACATGACCTTTTAAAAACTACTGTAATCAGAGCAGGTAAACTTTTCAGGCTCTGTTTCCAGAGACTTTCAGATCTGATGAGGTCTGCACTTTATTGCATGACCTCATTTTGTTTTTCTGGCACTGTTGCACAGTGGAGTAGAAGATGTGGGGTGTAACAGTTTCTGAAGAAGTTTGATTGGGTGTAATATTGAGAATATAACATCCGTGTTATTGTTCACATTGATTTAGCAACATGAGTCACTTCCTCCGTCTGCCAGTAAAGGACTACACCGCGAGACTAGACTGGTAACGCATTGTGCAAGATGAATGGTCGTGATAAACATAATTCAGATAATACAAACACTCTGTCAATGAACGTATTACCTTTTTTCGTGCTTATGAGCAATGTAGTGCCAAGACAATATGAAATCTGCATAGTTACTGATCACAAGTTGAAACTGTACTTCAACTGTCTCGTTGTGACATGGTTAAACCTGAATAGTCAGTGTGTTTGGAGCTCTTTATACTGACATTGTGTTTGGTGGTGTAACATCCATATGTTTAGTACAAACTAAACTCTCATGGGAAATACACAATGTAAAACATGTGTGAGGTCTTCTCAAAGGTTGCTTATGTCTATGAGTCTGATGTTTCCTTACTCAAATTGTTTCATTTAAAGATGTTTGTATCGACCTGAAGATAGTAAAACTTACCAGTAGTCTCTTTTTCAGGAAAAGAGAAAAAAGTAGAAAAATGTAACATTTACACACCTAACTCTAATGGAATTGAATTCAAAGGAATAGTTTAACATTTAGATGAGCAGATCGATACAGATAAATGTCAGGCAACAAGTCGTTGTGCTAAACTAAGCTACCTGGCTGCTTGCCATATAATTACCAGACAAAGTGGCATTGATCTTCTCGTGAAATTCTCTGCCAATAAGCATATTTCCCCAAATCTTTTACTATTCCTTTAAATTATCTTACTAATTTATTTTGCAAGCCTTTGTGACATCCTCACCTCAACGTTGGGACCCACTGTCTTTTTAGTCTTAATTTTGCTTCACACCATCAAATCCACGATGCCAAATTATGCTTGTGGTCTGATGAAAAAATGTGGCCGAAAGGAGTTTGAAAAAACACTGAATGTGTCATACTGTATGTAGATTATCTAATCACTTAATGTTAAAATACATCCTTGTAGGTATTCTTATTGACACACTATGATATACCGTATCCCATCACTTTCAAAGACTTTCTTTTCATGATGTTTATTTGATCACTTTCCCTTTTGGTCTGGGGAGCGTTAGACCTTTGCTCTTTGCCTGCACTCTTTGCTGCTTTACTCCTGAGAGACGTCAATATTTCATCAAAAGCAAAATTAAGCCAGTTGTCTGACAGTAAACTCCACTCCTAGTTAATTAAACCCAGTGTGCCAGTAAAGTCAGTGAAGGCTTGCGATGCACTTGAAGAAAAGTGTACAGTTCCAGTCGGGGATGTTGTTAAGTTGGTTATTATTTTATTTGGTTTGCGTCCATTCTCTTTTGATGTGTGTTTCACTGATCCAATAGTGTTTTTTTTAACCTTGCTTGGACCTTCAGTATTCAGTAGAGAGATAATTGCAATAATACAGCTTCTTGACATGAAGCGATAGAGAGAACTAATGGATCAAACTGATGATTGATTAATGTTTTTATTAGTTTTTATTTGTTCTCTAATCTGTGATCTTGTTCAAGACTCTCCTGAGTCACACTCACTCAATTCTGAGAATAGGGCAATTAGGAAAATGCTGCTTGATCAAGATAATATTTAAATATTGCATCTTGCTCCTCTAATTATCAATAAGTGTAACTGTGGATTATTACTCAAACTGCATCAAGGACCAATCAGATTGAATATTTAAAACTTGCCCAATAAACAAATCTTTACTGATAAAACATCAGTAGACAAATTGTGAAACTTGACAGCAAATGTCATGGCACTGAGTTATTTAAATGTATAAGTATCATCAAATCATGTGAAATCAAGCTCCAGAGATATTTTTGAATCCTGTTGTCAGTTCCAAATATGTTATATTTGAATACTGTGAGGTTATTGAAATTCACATCAGTTATTATACCTGTGGGTGTTTCAGGTATTTTTTTCATGGATGTAGTGTTCATTTTGATTTAAGTTGGAAAGGGTTTGACCACAGGGTGGCAGTAATGTGTTTAAAACTAATGAAATGAACATGTGGGACATAATGTAAATTCATGGCTGTTGCATCAGACACACTGTGACAAAGAAATCAACTCTTAGTCAAGTATTAGTATGACACTTTCAGATTTTGGGTGTGATGGGTCGAGGAGGAATCTTCCCTATTCCTAACTAAAGTAATGAATGTCTGTCAAAGAAAATGTTTTTTTTTATAATGGGACATATAGATTTGTATAACAACGGCACTGGATTTAGTATGTTTATGTATTATATGTCCCAATGGAAGCATGTCGGTATGTAAAGAACAACAAAGGGTTTGATGAATAAGATTTGAGTCGGTGTAGACCAGTTCCTAATGCCAACTATTCAAGGTGATCCAATAGAATAGAGTATCGAGAAGAATTAAAAATCACACAATCACAACAGCATCCGCTGTAAGTAAAAGGTTGCTTCCCCCAGAGATGCCGTGTGATAGCTGATTAAAACACTAACCATCATTAGAGGCATTTCCCTGCAGTATCAGATGGACTGCAACAGTCTCACTATGACCACATTTTAAATATGATGCTGGACACAGGCTCAGTAGTTTGCACTGTCTCTTGAATTTCTCCTACAATCCTGATCTGTGAGCAAGGTGAATTATGTATGCATCTAAAATGTCTGCCTTCTAATCACAGGAATGCTATATGGTTGCTGTATTACGGTCTAGAGAGTGATAAGACCTTATGAAAAGTTTATGAAAATCTTGACTTATCAAATAATAATAAACAAAAATGTTCTCAAAAGTAATTTAAGCACTAGGAAAATGTAACATGGACAGTGTATTTCCGACTGGAAAAACACCATCTACTGAGGTAGATGGTGCAGGAAAGCTGCAGGACAACAGAGTGGACCTTGTGGGAAGACAGATTTTGTCTAAAGTCAAGAGTGATCTTTCAATCTCACTTTACACTTCAACTCACTGCGGTGATACTTCAAAGTGACTGAACGTGCATCCAAAGTACCTTGCGTTAAACATCTTTTTTTTAAAACCCAAACTCTGTCCACTGAACTGATTTCAAAGATGGGACATGGGATTTATATACCTGGTGAGTAGCAAATGTTCAAAGGAGCATTTTGTATAAGGAGTACTTGTAGGCTGCATAACTAGAAAATAATGAATGATGGAACAACCCAAGGAGTAGACCAAGACCCAGAAATAAAGAATTACTACGTGGTCTTGTCAGAAGGACAACAGTAAGTCTGGAGTTTCCAAAAAGGAAAAAGACAATACAATAAAAATGATATCCTAAGCTGTAAGTCAAAGGGTTCTGTAAAATGGGCAGCATTCACGTATCATGATGAGAGTATTTTGCTGTGCAGGATTTCTATAATGAACACTTTATAGAGGGGCATGTAACAATGACAATGAGCATGCAATCAGATATCAAATTCCACCCAAAACCTTCTCTCCAGTACCATGAAATACAAGAAGTGAATTAAACAGTTTTAAATATGTAGTACATCCCATAATATTTCCCCCTGGGCTTTTGAATTGCTCAATGAAACTGATAAATTACCCCAATTTTCCACAAAGCAGAGCAAAGAGAACATATCCATCATATTCAGCTTCCGATGAGACAAATTATTATTAAGAATTAAAAAATAAATTGCAAAAAGTAAATTAGGAATTCTAGCCATCACAGGGAATAGAAATCATTGTGAAAGCCTTATTATATTTATTGTATAACTTATTTAAGTTAATTAAAGTTAGTCCCCAGAAAACAATCTTGACAATATGTTTCCATTTTTCAAGCCTAAGCAGAGGAAAAATCATTAATAAAAAGAATGAATGAGTGGAACAACATGACACATGATAATTTGAGTTTTATTTTTTAAGCCAGTAGATGGTACTACAGTGCTTCTTTACTTTTTGTAACCTTCAAATACAAGCAATATTTGCATCCATTGCACTGGGTTTGAACTGTTTTTACACAAACAAAGTCAAATTTAAGTATCAGCAAGACATAAAAAGCTAATTAATTGAAAACACAAATATTACAATTAAAAACCTTTACATTCACAAATACAGGGCCTTACGAATTCACAAACTGGCCCACCTGAGTTTTCATGTCTTTTGTAAAGAAATACAAAATGATGTGCAGAATGTATTCAGGTTGTAACTCATATTTGTATGGCAATTATTGTAGGTGCCAAGTTAAATCTTCATACAAAGGTGTTACAAATATAAAACAATCATGACCATAAATACGTTATCATAATGTAAACATCAACTATAATTCAGGTCAACCACAATGGTGGATTTCTTTAGGACCAGCTTAGCTTTGTTTCATGGTTTTTGGGACTATAATGCAGTGAAATTAACACACACACACACACACACACACACACACACACACACACACACACACACACACACACACACACACACACACACACACACACACACACACACACACACACACACACCACACACACACACAGAGTCCAACATAATGTGCACATATTAGTACTGGCACATTCCAGGGATCATGCAAACTTCTCAGATTTATCAGAGCTCTATACTTTCAGTGGTGACCAGGTCAACAAGTTTGGAAATCATCCATTAAGGAATAGGAAAAGTAGAAAAAAAATCCTTTTAGGAATGCAAATCGAATTGTCCGAACTCTCAGCAGACTGAACATGAATCACATTAAGAACAACCAGGGCTTGGCTGAATTATTCTCCCTGTTCTTCAGCAGAGAGCCTCATCCAGGAGATGCTTCTCATTTACTACACAAGGGTTCCCATGCTTGGTATCTAATTGGCTCTTATTTATTGTTGATGGAGTGCAGGTCATATGGAAGAGAGGGTGTGTGGCCTCAAATATCATTACAAATTAACATGCAGGACTCCCAAGCTTGTGCTGAAAGAGTGTTTCAATATTCAGAGCACACCCTGCATGAAAATGCTGAGGTATGGTGGCTGTCCTGTGCGCCAAATTGTGTTGGGCTTGAGGTACTGTCTGAGTCATCACTGACAAGCCCTGTGTCTGATTCCAGCTATGCTTATACACTCTGGCTGGGCTCTACCTGGCGGCCTGATGGTATTAGCATGAGATGTTTAGAGAGCGTATTTGGTCTGTCCTGGGCCCAGGCCACATACTGAACAACCAATCTTGTTAGTCATAAAACAGTTTTGTAACACAAAAGCTATCAGTGAATCAGATCTGGCTGTACACTGTGTAGATTTTGTATGATTTTATTGCTTTTTCAGCATTTTAACCTACATACCAAAATCACAAACAATATACATACAAAATACATGCACATTCCTCTTGACAGTGTATATCACAGACTGCCATACCACAATATTACGCCTGTGCTGAGCATGCAATAATTATACAATGCACAGAGAACAATCAGAAACATCAATGGTTTCAACTGTTAGATGGACACTAGAAAAGTCTGCACAGACATTCTTGGTCTCCAGAGGATGAATCATCGCGACTTTGGATTCTGGAAAGGATCCTAATTTCCTCTGGTGTCACCATGAGAATGACATTTTTGGTTTAAAGTGAAATACTTTGACAGCTATTGTTTGGATTGTCATGACAATGGTTGTGGATATTACAGTTTTTTTCAATCGCTAACAAGCGCTTACCCATACTTCAGATACTTTTTCTAAACTCTTAACACAGACTCACACCTACAAACCACACTTGGCCAAATGGTTAATTTTCTTCTCAAAAACACATTTTGTTAAATATATACTAACTCTTCATTTCAAAATAGAACACATCTTTCTCTGCACACACTAACTTTACCAAAACACTGGAAATCTGACTCAAAATGAAATTATTCTGTCAAAGAATAACTCTTGTTTTCACTTCACAAGGTCCTTCCAGTCAATCAAAGTACACCAGGTTTCAAAATACTGGCTATTGCTGACATTACAAAAACTGCATAGACTTTTATGTTTCAGTTTGACAGGTATTTGCATGCAAAACATGCAATCCACTGTTTTTACACTACAGTTTTTCTTGATTGCTTTGACCTGCTTAAAGAAACTGGGATCCACTCGGTTTTCATCGTCACTGTCTCAGCAGAGCACAAGACACCTCTTGCAAATGTGTTAACCCTTTCTCATTGGATTGACACATTTTCCCCACCCTTTTGCAGAACAGTTAACACGGATGTCATTCAAGCAGTCCAAACTCCATTGTTTTAGCTATGGTAACCAAAAAGAAACCATCTGTTCCTAACTATTAGAAACTACCCACATCAGTATGAAACCACTGAAGCACCTGTTTGACACTCCTTCACACAAATCTTCAATTAGCGATCAGTCTGCAGGCCTTAAAAGGTGCAGCGTCTGGGTTGCAAGAGAGGATATTGAATGTGACGTGGATGAGGCCATGTGGCCCCATTGTCATGACAGAAGAGACTGAGTATCAATAGTGGCTATTTCTTATACTTTACTGTAATAGATTTTATTTTGGTTTACATGTATTTTGTGTAATATTTAAAGTATTTCAGTTTTCAGCCACAGTTAGAAAAAAGAATCAATGGAATCAATAAAATTTGCATCAAAGCATTTCTGATTCTGGATCCAATTCTTTGCAAGAAGGCAAATTTGACAACAAATGGCACTGGCATGAAAGCTACGTACAGTAATTGGCTACAATGACAAGCAATGGTGCACTGATTCGCACTGAGTGCTGTATTTTGTATTTTGTTGTCCACTGTGTAATGGTTGATTGGAAGAGCTCATACACTTGTTTGCAAGTTGTGTTGTTTGAAGGCAACATTTGCTTTTGTTGCATATTTTAAATGTTTTGGCACGGTTAGAGCCTTTTGCAAACAAAATGTGTCATTTCGACCATGAGTGCCACTGTTTCGGCCTGTGTGTTAACTGTTTTGAAAATGTGGAGTTTGAGTTGACTGCTGCATCAAAGCAATCAAGAAAAACTGTAAATGTCTTGGTTGGGAACTGTATGTCCACATGTAACGTTCACATTCAAAAGCATTCCAGTAAAAACCAAATCAGTTTTTTTTCCCTTTACTGTTTACTACAGGAGATACAGTATAAATACTGCTTACAGTATGATAGAACAGAAAAAGTTTTACAGTATTGCTTACAGTGAACAAAATATCCATGAAACACACAAGAGCATTCTGAACAAAAAAACAATGGCAAAAAATATTTTTCTGTTTCTGTTTCCAAAAACATCACTCCTCAAAGTCCTCCTTTTACTGTATAAGTAATGCCACTGAGTCTAAGCCAGACTGGTTCAGTTTGCCCAATTTACCCAACATAAATCAGCTGTGTGTCAATTATTCAATTGTTTGTTTATTATCAGCTGAGATATATTGTTTTAGAACTGATATCATTGCAGAAGAGGTTTTTAGACTGTATCTAAGGTTTGGAATATTGTGTTTGCCATTGTGGGATGTTGTGTGTTAACATTCGTAAATAATACAAAAACAATCCATAATTTTGTTGGGAGGTATAGCTTGTCTGTTAAGAAAATGTAAGCATTGTGGAAATGTGTTCACTGACTGCATATTGTTTGAAAACGACATGAAATGTGTGAATGGTATGGCCACAAAAGGCCGATGCTGTGCTAATTGTGTTTAGAGTTTTGAAAATGTGACCATTGGTTGGACAAACGCTTGGTAGCGCCTGAAAAAAACTGTAACATCCATTCACACATTTCATGTCGTTTTCAAACAATATGCAGTCAGTGAACACATTTCCACAATGCTTACATTTTCTTAACAGACAAGCTATACCTCCCAACAAAATGATGGCCAATTGTGGTTTGTAGGTGTGAGTCTGTGTTAAGAGTTTAGAAAAAGTATCTGAAGTATGGGTAAGCACTTGTTAGCGATTGAAAAAAACTGTAAAGTCTTCCTTGAGAGAAGGTCAAAAGATTTCAAACTGACAGTGAACGTTTTTTGTTTTGAAATATGACTACAATCATTCCCGAACCCTAACCACGTACTTTAATCGTTACTATGATGACGAGGGTCTGCTCAGCTAACCCGCCTAAACGTAACCAAACCTTTTTTTGGTTACAAAGTGTTGTCACATACAACTGATTTCTTTCAACAGTGATTTATTGATATAAACGTCAGATCATAAAATTTATTTTTTCAGTTAATTTTGACTACTTGAGTAGGAAGTAAACAGGAAATGGGAATGAAATGCAACAAAGGTCCATGGCCAGACTCAAACTGATGGGACGACATGGACGGCATTGTAAACCCATTGTCCATCAGGACATCACTAAAGGCTTGTGTTATCTCAAATTATGACGATTTGTATGTTACATGAAGAAAGTATCCTTTATTAATCCCCTTGGGGAAATTATTCTCTGCATTTAACCCTTCCTTAATTAAGGAGCACTGTGAGAAACTGGGCGCCCGGGTGGGAGAAACTGGGGCTGGCGGTGTCTTGCCCAAGGACACTTCGACATGCAAACGATGGGGAGACCAGGAATCAAACCAACTACCTTGTGGTTACAAAACAACTCTGAGCTACGGCCACCCCCAAATGATCAAAGAGATGATGTATGTCTGATTTTAAGATGTCAGTATAAGAGATCTTGTGCAGGACATATTGAGGAGGATGGACACCAGGTGTTATATGCGCTCTACCTGTGACCGTGTTTGGGACAGTGTCCTTACCCATCAAACCTTCCTGCAGCCAGAAGGTGGCCATGGGCTCATTCCCAAAATAGCATAGCCCACTAATCCAGGTGACAATACACTATATAAACCCCTCAAGCACCATTGTGGGACAGACAATTTCCTTGGGTCTAGAGGAAAAGCTGAAGTGCTTCTTCTCCTGTGTGAAACCAGTCAGTATAATGTACTGTCTGCGAGCATCATTCTGTCAGGACAAAGGACTAATGTACTGGGCAGAACAAAAACATCTTCCCTCAACACCCAAACAAATTATATCACATTATATCACAAAGTAATTTATCAGAATCACACTGCTGTCGGACTGAAGCTCAACGATTTCTTGTCTGCATGCAAACTGAATGCAGCCAATAGAGGTTTAGTATATTTTCAATGAGTGTATTGCTACTTTCTACGCTTAAATATCTCAGAAAATACAGTATTTGTATCATTGCCATTACTTTCTATGTCTTACAAATGGAACGTGGCGAATCCCTTTTGGTATCAAGTAATTATGATGGACTACATTTTGTTCAATAAAAAGGCAATTGTAACCAGCCCTCAAGTCTTCATGAAAGGTATTTAAGAACTAGATGACTACGGCATGTGATGAGTGTTTTTATATGCAGATAATATCAGCCTCTTTGGAACATGTCTCATCTCAAAGTTTAACAATGCTATCACTGCTCTGCTGCTTTTTATATCCCCCTTTTTCATTCATAATGGCCTTTCATGATAGATCATGTCTTTTTGCTGTTCAAAACATTTTATTCATAAAGGAGAAACCTGTATTCTATAGATTGTGTACATGGCTGATACTATAGTTCAGGAAATGTCATGTCAGAACTTGAAACGATAAGTAAGCATGCATTTTACTGTTTCAATAACTGTTGTACAGCAAAGGTCATATGTATCATGGGAATATTTTATGAAAAAGAAAGAAAGAAAACACTAGCTCCAAGCAGTGTCATTTCCTCAGTTACATCCTTAACAACCCCATGCTTGACTCTACTGAAATAAATAAATGCATAAATAAATAGGACTTGAAGGATTTTACTTAAGACAGCGAAGGGGTTACCCTGAGGGGAGTCATCAGTCATGCATCCACTAATGAGTAAATATGAGGAACATGGAGAGGCTTATATCCTTATTTTTTGGGACTTAATGTGAGTTGACATTCTTACTTCTGCTCACCTCACTGTAAGGAGACGGTTTCTGTTTATCAGCAGAATTTAAAGTGAAAATAAACCGTGTATACTCTGTTGTTGTTGTCTCTATTGTTTGCATTCATCTTCTGAGCTAACGCACAACAGGTGTGTGTACTGCATGGTCGGATATACTGCATTAATCTTATAAATATTGATGAGATGTATTGGCATTTATTCCGCCTTGCTATAGAAGCCACTCAGAATGAACTAATATAATGAACCAGGCAGAAGTCTTGGAAAGAAAAAAAACGCTGAGATTTCAGGTTGTTGAAAGGGTCAGACCATCACTCAACCACTCACTGATTTAAGGTCTTTTCATCAAATTGTTGAATATTTATTATCCATATGGATCACATTGGAGTCATCAATATTTCTGATGCTGGTTTATGGCAGAATGGAAATAGCCTTGGATTTTAACATTACAGAATTTATGCTTAATTACACGCCATTTCCCTTTCAGACCACTTTTAGAAAATTAGTATAGAAATTCTACAGGCGAAATAGTGCTACATAATACTGATTATTGAACATGTGTGCAGATATATTTATGATATTCCATATACAATTATAGAAATTATGTACATCTTTCATAACATAATTAATACACATTTCAAAAGATTTTTATTTTGCAGTTTGTGGGGTCTTTTTGTCTGTATTAGCTCAAAGGAATGATTCAATTATCTAAAAGAAAAGTGAAAATTCAACATTCAATGTTTTTTATATTAATGCAGCTTTATTTATTTCTTCTTCTCATTCACCCTGTTTCCCTGTGCAGGTTGAAATATATTGACACTGATAGCTAAGTCCCACATGGTACAGACTTTAGTTTTGTTCCTGGGGTGCATTACACATGTTGACAGATGTCTCCCAGCATAGACTTAGACAGAAATAGATCCCAGTAGAGGGGAGTGACAGGGTGAGGACTCAGCGGAGCAGCTGGGAGACAAACTCCATTCAGGCTGAGGTAATGTGACCAGCCCTGAGACCGTCTGCTCAGCACAGGGAGAGCCACACTCCTGTCTGACTCTCTCAGTGTCTCTGTCTGTCTGTCCTGGTACTCAAGTCTGCTCTGGGAAGCACTGAAGTCCTGTCTGCAGTTTCTGTCTGTCAGCACAGATCAGAGTCATTATAGTCATGCCTATATAGCCGTACCTGCAGCCTCAATGGTTTATCTGCAGTCCACCCTGAGAGCTTCAAGAGTCCAAACATACTTTTAGCCACTGCCCAAAAGGTTCTTATGAATATAAAACTTGATATTACAACACTATTTTCTATACAATTGAACTGCCAATGCTTAATTTAGTTAAGTAATTGTTAAACAGTTCAACTGTTTATGCTGAGTGCGGCAGGACAATGAAGAGGAAGGTTCCATATTCCAGAATCCAGGTTCCATATTCCAGAATCCATATTCCAGGATCCAGGATCCAGGATCCAGGATCCAGATTCCAGAATCCAGATTCCAGAATCCAGATTCCAGAATCCAGATTCCAGAATCCAGATTCCAGAATCCAGATTCCAGAATCCAGATTCCAGAATCCAGATTCCAGAATCCAGATTCCAGAATCCAGATTCCAGTGTAATAAGTAAAAGAGGCTTGAAAGCAAAAACACGAGCAGCAAAGCAACATTAACAAACTGCTAAGTTACTGGGGATAAGGGACTGGCGTATGTGCTGCAGGGCTAATCAGGGTAAGTGGGAACAGGTGTGTAAATGGGATGGCACGTCAGGGCTGGTAAGAAATTATGACGGCCTGGATGGTTTGAGGAAGGCAGGTCTTGGAAGTAGAGTACATTTCATTTAGCTGACTCTCTTTAGGTTTAAAAAGTAAAACTAATAGCTGAGTCCAGAGTTATTTTCTTTCTTTGTTCCCGTGAATGAGCCCGACAAAGAAGCTGGACTAATGGCTAGGAAGTGGAGTTAAAGGAAACGCTAGTGCACTTGCTTCATACATCCCATGGATTGAGAAGCTCTGGGTAATTTTGTATATTCTTTTGCTTCATACACTTGAGCAGCTCTGGGCCTTGAACATTGAGTATATATATATATATATATATATATACATCCATGGAACACAGCTGTCAAGACTGCAAATGTAGGATTTATTATTGACTACATACCTTTTGATTTATGACATTTCTTAAAGTAAAACAAAGTGTATGCATTAAATGTATCTTTTTTGTTATACAATAGGCGGTAATAACAAATATGAAGGAAAAAGAAAGAAAGCAAAATGCTGGAAATGAAAAAGAAGATTTCTTATTATCTTCAAGTCTAAGATATCAGTGAATTGTATTTGGACTTTATTTAGAGATCATGGACTGGACTGGACTGAGATCTCTGCCACATACTAGAGCTAAGTACTTTAAAGTAAACTGGATAACATGAGAATATAAAAATATATTTTCAAGTGCAGTGCAGAGATAATGTACTGCCTTTAGGCATTTGTGCAAAAATTATTGTTTTGCCAATAAATTAAAATTATTATGTAAACCAGAAGCTGCTGAAACTCCTGCATGCCGTTATAATGAGTGACCAACACATCATGTGACGTTACCAACTAATACACAATGGATGAAGCTATGATGGTGTCCCACAACAAACAGCAACCTAAAGATCACTGTGTTTGCTTCACAATGGTACTATTGTGGAGGCAAGATTTGGTGTCACTTTCAATAGCTATCAAGTAAACGCTCTAGTCTGTCTTGCTCACCCTTCTGAGTTCAGTTAGCACAATTTCACTGTTTGACAGGATGTGAAGTTCTTCGCAGTCACTGTTATGCTCTTGATGTGGAATGCCACCGACTTGTCACACCATTTGATTTTATAGATGTTCTACACCTGCAGTCTAGCAAAAAGACCGCTGTCTGTGTGTATGTGTGTGTGTGTGTGTGTGTGTGTGTGTGTATATATATATATATATATATACATATACATTTTTTTTTTAATTTTTTTTTTACCAAACACCTCTGCTGTGAAAGTGTGTGTGTGTGTGTGTGTGTGAGAGAGGAAAAAACAGTTGGAGAGTCATCCTTATTCATAACATTTAAGAACAACAGCCAATCCTGAGCCATAAATGTTGCATGGTTGTGTGGTCCGTACAGACCATTGCCCGCAACACACACCCAAAATATTTAAGTGCCATAATCAAAACACTATGGGCCTAATGGACCATCGTGCTGCTGTTTAGAAAGAAAGATGATGTTCCGTTTTTTCCACCACACTGAAACTCAAAAGCCTATCGAGACAAAACGTACCTTCATTCTATTTAAACTTTTAAACGGTCTTGATCAACATTTCTGTCATCTACAGATCCCATGAAAATAACAAAACCAATGTCAGTTGATCTGACGACGGTTGTCCGTGTTGCAGAAGCCTGTTAAATCTTAATTATTCATCCATAAAACAGAGTAGTCATGCAACAAAACAATAATTATTTTGAGTTGACGACACATACACTATCCTGCTCACAAGCACAAAAACACGTAAACACATTAATGGTTTGAGATTTATTGATAATAACAAAAATATAAAAAATCGGCTTATCCTTTACAGAAGCTTAATTGTAAATCATATTTATCGAACGCCAGAAATGCATCTCTCACTCTTGATTTTCAACATGTTTTTAAATAAAATATAATAAAATGAACAAAGAAAGGATCGCTAGCACACAAAGGCAACACATCTCAATGAAGCTGAGAAACTAAGTGCATCTCGGAAATCTTGCACTTTGTGATATTAAAAATAAACTCATATCACACTAAACCCGTCTCCCTCTGTTGGAGCTGAAGCTTATTTATCAGGAGGGGTAAATCTACTGGGACGTTTTGGCTCGTGGATAATAAACCGGTTTTACAGCACTTTGAAACTAAAGTAACTGAAACCATAGAGCACAAATGTATTTGTTGCACTTGTGTGGGAAAAGGGCCTCATATTCAGACACTATGCCCAATATAATATAACATAGACATTACAACATAACTGCAAGGCTTGATGCTAGCACTCCTGTCAGTTTTATTTAACACCCTCTTGCTGCTCTGTGGTTTTATTTTCTTGGGCTTCTAGCAGGAGTTTCCCAAAAAAGGGTTCCAGATGTTGAACATTTTGGTAATGATACAATATGTCTGCCAAGCAGAAGGTTGAGTAGCATTTTATACCTGCATGTTTTTCTTAATAAGAGTATTTTAATTCAGGGTAAGACAACCAATGTCACCTTAACGTCCTTCTGTGTATACATATAGATGTTGTGGCTCCACTTGACCAGGCAGCTCTCCTCAAACATTTATTTGGAAAATGTCATGGCCACCCACTGAGATGTAACTAATTTGAATAGTATATTATAATATTTTTACATTTACTTTGTGGACAAAGTAAGGTTAGCATGGCTTGGGGACATTTTCCCTAATCCCTATCTTTTTTGTATTATTTCGCAATACATTTACAGGGTTTAGCTTTAAAAGTAAAGAACGTTTGCAATTTCTTTTTGGAATTTGGAATTCTTCAAATGAAAGTTGTCCTTTTAATGTAAAGAATTTAATATCAAGAATGCAATGTGATCAAAGAAGTAATTAAGCTGGTGACTTGCGCTAATTGCTAAAGTCCCCGTAACGTTTCACTTTCAGTTAAACTCAATGTTTACTGCATCCCGTTCCAGAAGAAATCCTAATTACTTGGTCAATTATTAATAGTCAGTGAACTGAAGATGCCAAAAATATTCAGTATTAATGGCCCAGAAATGTGTGCAAAATTAAGGAGCCTTTTAGATTTCTACCATATACCTAAAACACAATCACACAGCAAACCGTCATTGTTTTATCCTTCAGAAGATAATTATTGTTCATACAAACAATATTGCAACTTAACTAACAAAATATTTTGAGAAGAGTGCAGGCAACATTGGAAAAAATGAGGACAATTGCTTTTTTCATTGAAGTTTTACTGTATTCCCCACTGGCTGCCTAATGTCTGATTTGTGTAGAGTTTGGTCAAAAGCTGCAACCTAATGTGAAACTGGTTCAGCACCTCCCACTCATTTGGTTTCTGTGAGTGAATCAGCCTCCTTCGATTAGGAGCTCACCAGTCTCCTTGAGTCTGTTGTGCTCCATTAAATCTCTAATGATCCTCCCTAGTTTGAATTAAGAATCCAATATAACTGTCAAAAACAGATGTTTCTGCATGATACTGAAGAACAGAGTGTGAAAAAGAGCTGATCATTTCTCACCTAAAGCAACAAAAAACAGGAACATGGAGTCATTGCCCTGAGAATAAGATACAGCATATAACTCATATGGTTTTTATTGCCCCTGAATTATTACATGATCATGCTTTTATCAGTTCAGTTTTCAAGTTAGTGTTGGAAAAAAATGTTTTCCTTCTACACACACATATATATATGTATATGTATATATGTATATATATATATGTATGTATATATGTATGTATGTATGTGTGTGTATATATATATATATATATATGTATGTGTGTATGTATATATATACATATATAAAATGTTTTCCTTCTACACACACACATATATATGTATATATGTATGTGTGTATGTATATATATATATATATATATATATATATATATATATATATATATATATATATATATATATATATATATATATATTATATGGTATGCGGCTGACTAGAGACAACGCATCATTTTTTTGTCTATGGCGGGAGGAAGGTTACGAAGACATCATGAGGGCTCCTGTGATTGTGTGATATAAGAAAGGAGGTTTCGATCTGTTCTTGGAGCAGTCGTGGATATGCAATTAGTAAAGTAACACGTTGATATGACCACCAAGACCTGGTTTTGAGTGTGAATAATCTTTCTAACAGTTAGTTTATACATATACTCTTGTATATACTTACCAACCCTTTTGACTTGTAAGCTCTGTTTGTTCTAATTATAAATCTTTGCATGAGTTTGTTAGGTGTTTGTTAAACTCCTCACATGGTTTTATGTAGCAGTTAGAAGCCTGAAGACAGCAGAATATGATTGCAGCTGCGGCACCACTTTGATCGGCTCATAGGATTCAAGTTCGCTGCTTTTATTTCTTCTCAACTTTATCAATGCACAACTGGTTCTGTATCTAATGCTAGCCCCAATTGCTATTTTACCACACTTAACATGGATTAATGATATATTAATAACCTACAAATAGCATGCTTGATTGCTTTATATCCAGAGACATGAAAGGTAGAATCTCTCAGATTTAGTGAGGCGCCACTTTTCTTTGGGTAATTTCAGTTCAATGAAAAGTGTCTGAAAACCTCAAATATTCATTGTTGACTAAGCAACAAACAAATTAAAGTTAGGAAAACACTTTATTATATATCACTTAGTCCAGGTGAGGACTGCAGCGGAGGGAGGAGACCTGGCAGATTCAAAATGCCACATGGTACCCTACCACCAGGCTGTGTTCTTATTTGGACCTCAAACCGTTTCAGCTGGTTTATCCCTCAGTGTGGAACAGCAGTGACCGGATGTCAAGGTCCCCTGAAATTGAAAATTCCTCCACCTATCTCTGAGAGTATGACCAGCTCCCTTTCAGAGGCATTTCATTTCAGGTGCTTGTATAGGTGATGGTCGAAATGAGACATCGGTCAGTAAATCAAGAGCTTTGATTTGTGGTTAAGCTCTTTCCTCACTCTCAAGGTCTGGTACCAAGATACGAGGTGCTTGAGTTGCAAAACTGTCATACACTGCAACTATCAATCACGCGGTTCTTTTCGCACTCGTTCATGACCCTGCGGGACCCCCTCTAACTGTGCCAAATACATCTGAATGAGTAGGACTCAGCTGCAGTGTTTACTGCTGCATGAGAGAGTAGAAGTTGAAGCACAGCTCTGCTTTCTGCAGTCTCACAGTGGTGTGAACAACATTGACCATCCATCATGTAACAAATGCTGTTCCAGTGAACACTGCGCCTGTGGCTTTGCATGTGTGTGTGTGTGCACCTGTTTATGACTGTGTTTGCATACTGTACATATGCTCGTTGGGGTTCCGCTCATGTTTCCTTTCCTGACAGAGTTAATTAGCATTTCAAACAGTTTCAACATCTAAAACTCTGTCACATCAGAGATCAGAGTTGCTTGCCCCGGTGTCTGATGACGCTCAGGTCATTTGTTTTCATTGAGGGTGGCACAGTAAGAAGCATATTAAATGATTGTCAATGGATTGCGCGCTGCTTTTCTTTTGCTGTTTTGAATTTTACCAAATGACTCTCTGGCCCTGTTTATAAATGGGGCCAGAGAGTCATCCAAAATGTTCACATCTGCTTTCTGGGTAATGCTCAATCTGTGCTATCTGCATTGCAATTACAGACTAATAACGTCCATGGTTTTTAGCCAAATGAAAGAACTTAGCACTTTCTTGAAAGGCTCCAACTTCAATCAAGATCGGTTTCAGAAATACTTCTATTAATAGTTTAGTTGTGTAAACTTTGGAGATCATTTTTCATTATTTCAAATGACATTCAGTGGTGAAATAGATCTAAAAATCAAATCAATTTTCACTATGGTCAACAAAAACGACGTCTAAAGACCTGATGTACACAAAAGCCTACTGTTCAATTTCTGGCTGCTGTTTGTGATTACGTAGTGTCTGCTTCACAAAAGCAGCAGCTAATTACAAAATAAGTGCCAGGGACTATTTCCTCTGTGAAAGAAAAAGGAGAGCTCAAAGGCACATTTTAGTGGTGGATTTGTGTGAGATCAGCAACTTCAGAGAATATATTAAAATGTGGACAACTGATTATGCAATATTCAAAAACATTTACTAAGGCCACAATTAAAACAGTTATTTGAACATCTTTTACTCATGAAATTAAAACAATAACCCACAGATGTTATGGAGTGGGAGTCACTGACGAAAGTTCAAAGGGAATGATGAAAAGATCAATGACATGAAAAAGAGAGACTGCTTCACACAGAGCTTTTGGTGGCATTTGATCTAACCTGTCGAGAGCTGGTCTGTGTGTGAACCCTGTGGCTGTATATGATAAATCCTGTCTTCCCTTTTTGTTTCAGAAACCAGTCCCATCCCAGTTATGTGCTGAAAAATGTGTTCTCGTAATATCTTCATTCACTTTCCAATTAGCACAAACCTTAACTCAGCTGCATGGAAACAGACTAATCCGTCCTATAATCTCCTTTAACGCAGTGGAGTGTGACAAGTGTTACCCCCACTGAGACACTTGTCACACTCCACTGAGTTAAGATAATGGATCCTCACTTGTTACCGTCATTGACTTAATGAATCCATCAGCTGTCACCTGTAAGCCTCACCTGATCCCTCTTCTGGAGACGTTCACAAAATAGCTGCTTGCTGAGGAGCAAAGACAACTATGTTTTAAGGGAATAATTTGACATTTTAGGAAATGTATTCACTTTTTAGAGAAGTGTTAGATGAGAACATTATTACAAAATAGCCAACAGATGGTTATCTTTAGTTAGCATTTGGGTTATGTGCATGAGCAGTTGCCATGGAACCAATGTTGGTTACTGGTCACAGCCAAGAAATAGTCTGCCACAAAACCCATCATAAAATGATAAATTGTTGATTTACAGTGTGTGCAGTTTCCCTGCTGCTCGCTCCATCTTTAAAGTCAGCATACAAACATGAGAGCGGTATCAATTTAACTCTCATTAAGACAATGAATGAGGTTATTTCCCCAAAGTGTCAATCTTTGTAACTCTGTGCGGATAACACCACATCTCCAAAGATATGTCCACTACCCAGTGCCTAGATTGACTATATCTGCAATGTAAGAGCAATATTTTAGTAACCTCTGTCTGTTAGTGAATTTGTGAAAAATAATATTGTTTTTCTGAATAATCCAGATACAGCCAGTCAGGGGTTAGTGTTTTGTGATTACGTTGTGGAATGAAGTGAGAGGTTCAAAAAGTAAATATCACTAAATTATTAGATAGAAGCCTATTTCTGAGTTTCAATATGGCAAGCAATCTGTTTTCCAAGGCTCATCTAATTGAGTTCTGTAAGGACATTCAGAAGTATTGATGGATTTTCTCCTGCAGTATGTGCTGAGGATTATATTTTACAGTACTGTGTGTACCCTTGATAAGTTCAGAGCCAGGTGGCCATAGAAATGAGCCTCTCCCTTTCTAAAGAACTTGCCATTAGATCATTGCTCTCCATCTGCTTGACAGATGCTGTTTGCTAAAGATTATTAATTTTGCATCTAGGTCAGCATGAGCTTCGTACTTCAAACATCTCTTTAAAAAGAGATTCAAATGAAAAATACAGAGGGTTTCTTCTTCCTCAATTGAGCTGATGTTTCAAATGCATTAACACTCTTTTGTCTCATGAAGACACTTCTACAACAGATATCGATGTGTTACGATGAACCCATAATGTCACTCAACATGGTGAATTGGGGTCTTCAATCAAGTGTAGATGAGTAACCAGTTTAATTTGTCAGTTAATTCCATGGTCTGTTCTTGCCCCATTCAAAAGGTCACAAAAGGATTGATGGGGTAGGACATGAGAAAAATACACAAATGTGTATATAATGTAAACAACCAGGCTGTCAGAGCTGTTCACACTCACCTTCACTCCACTACTCAAAACAATAAATGATGACCTCATCCACAATACATGATGACCTCCTCTACAATACATGATGAACTCCTTTACAATGCATGGTGACCTCCTCCGCCTCATATCACTTATTAAAATGACAGTACTTCCTAAAATAAATTACTTTTTCACAAAGATCGCATCTCAACCCACTCCCTCCTGGTTCACCCATCTGGAACAATCCTAATTTTCTAAACCACAAGAAACCACTAAATCTTCACACATGGTCCGATAAAGGCATCGTTGAAACATTGTCAGTAATAATTTCCCCACTATAGGTCCAGAAGTACAGCAGAGAGAGCAAACACATTTTTTATATCTGCAACTTAAATCATCTGTTCAATCAAACGTCTGCCATCAATCTCAGAATTAATTAACATTGCCTCCTCAAAAAAGCTAATCTCAAAAATATGTAGAATAATATCACTCTCTGACAAAATGTAATCCATAATATTAAGAAAATGGGAATTAGACTTGTCCATCACTGCGGAATCACATGTGGATTCATGTCAGACATCTATTCACACTGCACACACAATAGCCTGGGTACTGTGTTCACACCACTTGGCACTGCACACAAGTTAAACACTTTTGGAAAGAAATCACTGAGTCACTATCCGTCTTCATCGGCTGCCGCATCCCATTATCCCCTTCACTATGCTTACTAGGAGACATTTCAACATTTAATCAGAACAAAACAAACAGATGATTACTCCCTGTATCCATAACTATTGCCAAGAAAACTATCCTCATGAACTGGAAATCAAGGAATACCACACATATCACATCAGTAAATTTCAGTTCTAACCTCCTCAATTATATACACTACAGAAGATCACTCCATCTGGTCATCCATCATTATGTTTTTACAAACATGACACCACCTATCATATATTATTATTAATTCATTAATTATTATTTGTATTTATTTATACTTTTTTTTTCTTTGTCCACCGATTGAAATTCACATACATCCATATAATATTGAATATATATATATATTTTTTTATTTATTTATATATTTTAATTTATATATTATTTATCTATATCATATCACACTATATTTATTGTAGTTCTCCATTTTTTTCACCTGTGCTCATATTATTACTGCTGACGATATTATGTTACTGAAATTATTGAATTGGATTTTGTCACTATTTCAGACAATGTGTTATTGTGATGATGATATCATTATTTTTGTTTGTTGATATATTTAAGTATTTTTTCTCCCCCTGCAACCCCAACCTCCCCTGCGGTGCTTCGTCCCGTCCCTGGCTGCTCAAGCTCAATTTGAGGCACTCTGATGGTTCCCTCTGGAGCGGGTGGCGTGGGGATGGAAGGCTGGGCCACCGGTGATATATGCAACTGACTAATCTGTTTATGTTATGTGACGACCCTCCACCTCCCAAACCCTAGGTGTCACTGTTTGTCTCTGTTGCAGGTGCTGGGGAGTGTCGTCAGGCTCAACGAGCTACACCTGAGCCAGAGTGGCCTGGTGATAAAGGACTTTTATCACCAGGTCGGTTTTTGCCAGCTGGGCGCTGGGGGAGGACATTAGGCTGGGTGGCTGCCGTGGGCTCGATTGCTGCATTCATCCTTTGTTGTTCATGCACACTTCCACACATGCACGTCATTATTGTTTACTGATACCGCCACTTGTTGTTTTGGGTTAACAATAAATATGTTCCCTCTAGCTGCTTGCCTCGGTCTCCCACTTCATGCTACAGTCTCTGAGCCGGGCTGTGACATGTGGGGGCTCGTCCATTCTTTGTGATCCGGTGAGACACTAGAGATCGGCTGTAGTAGCAGTTCAGGTCGTAGCGTGATCCATGTGTACCTGGTGTTGACTGGGTTTGGCAATCTGGTTGAGTGGGAGACATTTGAGGTGAAGTTAACTGTTTTGTGTGGTGATAACGTGCCCTGTATATACGGTGAGTTAACTGTTTTTCTGTCCCTGTTAGGCTTAAGAGCGGATTCCCTTGGAGTTCGTTGTTTTTTTTTTTTTGTTAGTGTGGTGCGAATAATGGCTGGAGCAGTTGTCTCGGGGGCACATCCGAGGTTGCAGGAGGGTTGCCAGTATATGGTGGCTTTACTGGGCCTGCGGGCTTAAGTGCATAAATACCCACCATATAGCACCTGAAGACTAGGGGCAGTTTAGCTAGTCTCTGGTTAGGCAGTTAGAGGGACAGGAGTTCAGTAATCTTTGGCTGTATATGGGACGTTTGTTCATGGTTGTTGGGTTAGTGTTTTTCTGTCTGTACTGTTTTTTGTGTTTTCAGGCAGCTAACAATATTCCTTGGGGGTTATGGCTAGGGTTAAGGACTTCTTGAGAGCTCCATCGGAGGAGTTCTTGGAACGTTGTTCGCGAGATCAGCTGGGGGAAATTGATGAGCATTTTCAGATGGACGTGGGGGATAAGCGTTTGAAGGAGAACATGAAAAGCATCTTAAAAGAGAATCTGGTTAAAATAGGTGTGCTCCAATCTAATCTGCATCCTGTTGATTCCGCTTCAGACAAGGTTGGTGCATCAGCCTCTAGTGGAGCTGGAGTGAGTGATGTTACAGAGTTAACTTTTGAGCAGCACAAAGAGTTGTTGTTGCAAGTGGAAATTAAAAGACTCTAACTAGAAGAGCGTAGGTTGAGTTTGGGTGATGGTCGTGGCGTTGGTCAAGGTTCTGTTGGCTTTGCGGGGCCTTCACAAATTTTGGATGTTGCCGTTAATCTAAGATTGGTTCCTCCGTTTTGTGAAAAAGACCCAGATACTTTTTTTTTGCTTTGAGCGTGTTGCAGAGAGTAGAGGCTGGGTGGATGCTGACCGTACGTTACTCTTACAATGCGTTCTGACAGGAAAGGCGCATCAAGCGTATTCCCCTCTCGGTGTTGCTGAAAGTAAAATGTATGTGGCGGTCAAGGCTGCGGTGTTAAGAGCCTATGAGTTGGTGCCTGATGCATACCGGCAGAGGTTTAGGTCTTGGGAGAAGTCTGGAAGGCAGACCCACATGGAGTTTGCCAGGGAGTTAACCACTCACTTCAGCCATTGGGGTACTTCACTGGGGGTTCATTCGTATGATGCTTTGTGTGAATTGATGGTTCTGGAGCAGTTTAAAGACTCTGTTCCTCCTCACATCGCTACATATCTAAGTGAACGTAAAGTCAAGACAGCAGTGGAGGCTGCCACTCTGGCGGATGAGTATGTGTTGACTCACCGTCATGACCGCAAGTGCAGACCTTTGGATGATTCTCTGTACAGCGGAAATTCCGGCAATTTTCGACCCGCAGGAAGACGGTGGGAGGAAGGAGCCGGTCCTCAGCGATGTAGACTTGAAAGGGCCGCACGTGGTCTGTGGCAGGGTGAGGCTAGTGACCGATGCCATTACTGTAAGGGCAGAGGCCATTGGAAGGCTGAATGCCCGGTTAAGAGAAGTTCCAACAGTGGGTTCGGTAGTGGGAATGTTAGACCGGCCGCACTGGCTGTTCCGGTCCGAACTGTCAGTCATGTTTCTCCCTGTAAGTTTCCTTCTTGTGAGGAGGTAGAACCTGGAGAGGAGTGCAGCTTGGAAGAGTCTGCTTTCTCCGCTTTTGTGACTACTGGCCATGTGTCCCTGCCTGGGAGTGATGTCAAGGTACCGGTAAAGATACTGAGAGATACAGGGGCTTTTAATTCTTTCATTGTGAGTTCTGTGCTGCCTTTTTGTCAGGAAACTAACACTGAAGAGTATATTCTAATGCGGGGAATGGGCTTAAATATACTTCCTGTCCCATTGCATAAGTTAGGGCTCGACTGTGGTTTGGTTCAGGGTGAGGTGGCCATGGGTGTACGTCCTGCGTTTCCAATCAGAGGTGTTGATATCATTCTGGGGAACGACCTGGCTGGTAACCGCGTATGGGCCGATGGGCCGCCACCTCCTACGGTAACCTCTTTTCCCTCGGTTGCAAAGATACCTGATGAGACTGCGCAGTCTGTCCCTGGGGTTACAGCTGGCACAGTTACGCAGGCTATGCGCTGTGGAGAGGCAGAACCTGAGGTTGCGCAAACCATCACACATGAGAGTCCGGTTTTCTCTAGATACACAACTGACTCTCTTTTGTCTGTTTCCCACTGCGACTTGGTGGCCGAAAAGCAGGCTGATCCTGCTCTTGGAGAGCGATTTGACAAACTGCTCTCGAGGGTCAATGGGAAGAAGGCTGGAAAGGGTTATCTGCTGCCAGCTGAGTTGTTTGTGCGAGGGTGGATCCCGCATGGAGAGAACTTTGTCAGTAATTCTGTTTTTCAGGCGGGCACAACATTTAGCACAACAAAGTTTGTGTTTGGGCATACAGTGCACGGGCCACTGGCTTTGCTGCATGGTCGGGTTGCCTGGCCTGGAGTCCCTCAAGATGTGTTAAAGGATGTTCTTGGATTCCGGCATGGGTTGTGCGTGGATGAGGAGAAGGCTAGGGACAGTTTAGCCTCTGCCCGGGAGAAGAGTAAGCATCGGAGAGCTGAGATCCACCAGTTCAGTCCTGGGAGTTGCCCAGGAATTGTGAGTTTTTCAGGCCGGGTCAGGATCCCTGATGGGAACCTTGTTTTTTATGGGCGGGGGTGTGACGACCCTCCACCTCCCAAACCCTAGGTGTCACTGTTTGTCTCTGTTGCAGGTGCTGGGGAGTGTCGTCAGCCTCAACGAGCTACACCTGAGCCAGAGTGGCTGACATTAGGCTGGGTGGCTGCCGTGGGCCTCGATTGCTGCATTCATCCTTTGTTGTTCATGCACACTTCCACACATGCACGTCATTATTGATTACTGATACCTCCACTTGTTGTTTTGGGTTAACAATAAATCTGTTCCCTCTAGCTGCTTACCTCGGTCTCCCACTCCATTCTACAGTCTCTGAGCCGGGCTGTGTGTCTCTTGTCTTACGATACAAAATACAACATATTTTTTTAGCCATTATTTGTGCGTTAGTGAAATAAAAAGTCCAATATTTCAATAAGTCTTCTGCAAATCTGTTAAGTCTGGATAGGTTAGGTATTACAACCCAAAAAGGTTTGAAATCCCTTTTTTGATCAACTTAAATAATATAAAAAAATGTAATTATGGCTGTCAAAGTACAAAATTTCCCTCTGAGGCGTCTAAAGTAGCATAGAATGTAAATACTATCCCTAATATCAATACAATTTCTACTGAAGGGAAGTTCTTGATGCATATGAGTAATTTTCTGACACTGACAGAGAAAGACAGACAGGTTGATTGACACATTGTGTGAGACAGGTGTAGAGAAGCAGTCATATCTTCAATCTTATCTGCATTCAGGAGAATTCAGAATAGCACTCACTTGAGGGTGACAGTCACATGTCTTTGGATTCATGTGAATCCAAAAAACAGGTGACAAAACAACTTTTGTCACCACGTCTTTAATACATACATATGCTGTGCAGAGCTCTTGGTGTTTACTTAGACAAACTGAAATATTTCAGAAAGTGAAATCCAGTGAAAGAACAGAAGCAGTATCATCTTTAGCTGCGGAAGCATGAAGCCTTCATGATCAATTCGTGTTCGGGAGGATCTTGTATCAAATGCAGCTCTGCGCAGGAGGACCGGTATAGAAATAGAGTTTTGCTTCAATGCTCACAAGATGTCTTTCTCAGCAGTCCTGCAGGAGTGGAGTGGTAGAGTCTAAATCCAGATTGCAGTGATTAGACATTGTTGGAGTGTGTCTACGATGTGAGTTCATGTACTGCCGCCTTTTCTGCTCATTTAGATGAAAGTCTATAATTCCTAAGGCCAGCGGTGTCAGCGAGCAGTCAGAAGGCTACTATTGTTATCGCAGCAAATTGGACCATAAATACGTTTCTGATCTAAGATAATGTAGCATGAGTGTGACAAGCACCAATTGAATTACCCTGTGTGAGCTTCAAAATAGGTTTCTTTTGGTTTTTACCTCAAAGCAAAAACTAATTGTGGTTTTATTCATTGATTTTAGTCCAAATACATTGATCAGATTTTACACATGTAGACAGAAGAAAAGCAAATAACATACAAATACAAACAGTCATATGTCAAATTCTAGGTTTTCATTCCATAAAAAGGGATTCAGCAGGTTTGACACAGTGAACTTGACGTAAACCAAGGCCACGATCAGTAATTGAGTAGCTGATACCTTCTTTAAAAGAGGAATAATAGTAACAAAGATTTTCT
Source organism: Cottus gobio (assembly GCA_023566465.1). Classification (NCBI taxonomy): domain Eukaryota; kingdom Metazoa; phylum Chordata; class Actinopteri; order Perciformes; family Cottidae; genus Cottus; species Cottus gobio. The sequence goes on along the minus strand of CM042224.1, from coordinate 17,604,326 downwards.
CCAGGTTTAACTTCAGAGAGAAGTTACTAAAAGCTAATAAAAAGCAAATAGAGTGCAGATAATACAGTCAATACCCATTTCACTGTTTAATCTGATTTATAGGCTTAGTCCTGGAGCCTCATCCATCACTGTCAAAAGCCAGTGCAATTGAAATGGAGAAAATGTCACAATGACCGCGATACATCATTGTCTATGTACATCCTCTCACTTGTTAACAGTTATTGAATATAAAGTAACACAAGTATATTGATATCCCAGCTGCTCAGCCAATGATGTATGGCTTCATAAAACGTGTTTTTGAATGGCATATAGCTGAACAATGTAATATTCAGGCTCATTGTTTTAACTGCTGAAAACAAAGTGACTATTAATGGCCTGTAGTATTCAACTGGGAAAAGGAAAAATAGCATTACCGATTCATGCAAGTAAAGGTTATAAACCTGCACTAATCTATATATCTATATATATCTATATATATATATATCTATATATATATATCTATATATATATATATATATATGAACAATTGATCAAATGATTATGAGTAGTGTGAAATGTGTCACTTGTAGTGCTGAAACCACATGCATCACCTGACTCTGCAGTTCCCATCAGTTCTACACCTCATTTCAGCTGATTGTTTGTTTACGGCGCCATACACAGGCAGCTATTTTCAGCAAAAAAAAGCTCTATAAATTCACTATTTACAACCTGCCCGGCACTGCAACAAACAGACACAGTTGGCAACTAGCTGCGGATCATTCAGCGGCTAATAATACGTTTGACAAGGAGGGAGTCCACGCAAGGTTATATACTTAAAACCAACACAGTTTATTAAATGTCACAAAACAAACAGTGGAGTATGTATATCAGCAAAGTCAGTAATGAAAGCGTGTCCTGTGGAAATGTTGATGCAAAACCCAGGAGCAATACAATGCTGGGAGAAGTCTGCAGACGAGACATGAGGCGCTTTTGTAGCCTGGAAAGTCCAGGTGAGCTTAATCGAGCTAACAGCGCTTGCATATCGGCCAACTGCTTGCTAGGTTGACAGAGCAGCCTCCAGGACAGTCACATGACCCAGATATTTCTCTCAGGAGATGGCGGAGACCAAACCAGAGCTAACAAAAGAGGACCGAGGCCTGAAACACAACTCCAGTGAAGGCTAATATTGTTCCATAACTACTGAGTTTGTTGACATAAATAATAATGCCATATCAACTTCATAAAGTGCAAACGTGTCTATGATTTAGATACAACTTGTTCTGCCCCAGCATACATCTTAAAAGTTGAAAGAGTACCTCATTTATTAATTATTCATCTTACTGATAAATTAGGCAACTTTAAGCAGACAGTATGGGCACACAATAAGACTGCATTATTTCAGTGTAATCTAATGTACTAAAACGTTTGCCTGTGTGATTAGACATGATTTACCCTTTATTTTCAGTCTTTTGATTACTTCGGGCCTTCCCATGAGATTATTTTCCACTGTATCTATTATCAACCATCACATACATCACATACATCTCTTACATCACATACATCTCTTACATCAAATACATCGCATGCATCAATTACATTACACACATCACACACATCACATATATCACATATATCACAATCATCACATATATCACAAACATCACATACATCTCTTAAATCGCATGCATCACTTACATCACAAACATCACATATATCACATACATTACTTACATCACATACATCTCTTACATCACTTACATCACATACATCACACACATCACACGCATCACACATACATCACACACATCACACACATCACACACATCACACACACCACACACACCACACACATCACATACAGCAGGGACAGATGTGCACAAAAACAAATAGATTTGTCATCCTGTCATTTGCATAGTTCAAAGCATTCAAGTGTGAAATAAAAAGAGGAAAAGATTAAAGTTACATCTGCATCTGCGGGCAATTACATCCTGTCAGCTCATGCGCTCACCTATGGTCCGTCGCCTGGGGGCATCAGAGAATATGCAGTTTGGGACTTGTAGTCATGGCAACCCAGTTACAAGTCAGATTCACTCTCCTCTCACAACAAACAATTATCAGTGACATTTATCCACCTGTGAAGCATTTCGGCTGCAAGGTAAACACATAATTCTCGCCCACATGCATTGTTCTGGTGAAGACACTGTTGTCTTCCTGTTTATTGTAAATGAAGATTATTGTCATATTTGGCAGGCTCTAATTTCAACTGAGAAGTATACCTGCTTGGACTATTCCCAGTTTCTGTTCCTGTGTGTTGTCCCGAGAGGCCCTGCAGTCACTGACAGCTTCCCTTCAGCTACCTGTGGCTCACCTGCAGGAGCAAGAACAGAGTAAACCCCCTCTCTGGATCCTGAGGGGTGTTATTCTCACTTCTGACAAGCTGCTTCCTTTTGCCATGAGGTATTAAAAACTCAGCTGATTCCCCTGATCACACCAAGACTTCTGCCAGGAATATATTCCTCCATGTTTTATGTCTCCCTGCCGAGCACAGAAAATAATGACAAGACATGATAGGTTGCCTCTCAGAGCCTCCTCCCACAAGAGACAAAAAAAGATGAGAGAGAGAGAGAGAGAGAGAGAGAGAGAGAGAGAGAGAGAGAGAGAGAGAGAGAGAGAGAGAGAGAGAGAGAGAGAGAGAGAGAGAGAGAGAGAGAGAGAGAGAGAGAGAGAGAGAGAGAGAATGCTTTTTTGCTTTATTGGTTATATATTTAGATGAAAATAGCTATACCACTCTCATATCTGTAAGCTAAATTCAAAGTTAGCGCTGATGACTAGTTCCAGTATGTTAGCACATAAAGACTAGAAACGGGGGACACTGCTCTGCCCAGCGATTAAGTTTTGGTCCCAAAATTACATTTAACATTTAAAATGAAAGCACTGCATACGTTATTTCATTGTAACTTTAAGCATTGTTTCTCTGTTTTACTAATTTTCAATTATTTTACACAGTAACAATTCTAATTATTAAGTATCTGCGTATCTCCTAATTCCCTAATCTCTATCGCTTGTCTTGGGCCGATATATTTACATATTTTTCATGGTAGGTGCCTAGTAAGTATTGTCATGCACTAATCTAAAGTTTCACCTGAGCTATACAGCTAGAGTTTATACCCAAATATTAAGTCGCAAAGAATATCTTTGCACTTAGTGTAGCAAAGCTAAAAGAACAGGAAAATGGCATTGCACTACATTGCTGGCTTTAAATATTAAATAATACCAATAATGTATGAAAGATGTGGAATATTTTCAGGTTGGTTGAAAAGCAGACAATAAACACTGTATTGCTGGCTTTAATCTCTATGTTGAAGCAGCTGAAGGACTGTGAATGAGTAGGGAAAGTGGGACCTGGGAAATTGGTGGCTCAAATTAGGATTCAGCTATTTTCAAGACGTTTTAATTTGAATTAAAGTTATATAAAACTCGTAATGAAAGGAGGAGCTCTCTATTTTGAAAAACTCGGTCCCCAACTAGTTTCTTAAAGGGTCTTTTAAACAGTGAGAGTTGGGGACCTTCGTTTTAAAAAAAGAAAGAAATTCGCCTCATCCTGTTAAGACACAGTTACTTTTATTTATCCCTTTTGGTCTAAATAGGCAAAATCTGATATTTCCGTAAGTTTAAATGAAGAAGCACTCTTCACATAAACCTGTCTCTTGTGACAAATTGCTATGATGATCAAACTGTTAATGACAGTTTCTCCAGAAAGGAGAGATGCACCTCAGTGTTTAATTCTCATATCAAGGTAAATGACTGCAATTTTGCAGATGTCAGATCTCAAAGGGGAGACAGGCATATTATCACCCCTGGCCTCTCCAAAATCAGGCCAGCTCTTCTTAGAGATGTTGCGTGTGACTCATGCTCACACACAGACAGCTCCATCACTGTGGGATACAGTTGCATGTATCTTTTACTGCACATTTTCAGGGAATATAATCTCGGCAGTGTACTTTGTGGCAACCTAAAAAAAAAAAAGATGAAGAAAAAATCCTATTTCAAGTCATTTTATGGCACAAGATGATGTGCTAAATCAGCAAGGGTGATACATGTATTTATGATCATAGAATATTAAGCAAATATACACACAGAGTCCCTATCTACAGGCATTTTAAAGTTGAAAGTAATGTTTGGAATGAGATCCACTGGAGAATTAGTACGGGGGGTCAACTAAAAGCGGATGTAAGTGATGTGCATGGGAATACTGTTTTGTTGAATTGCTTTCATTCAAAAGTTTGAGCATGCAGAGGCGCTCTTATTGCATATATTAAGACGTGTTCGTGAGGGAGGTCCTTTTGATGAAAGTGGGTTTCCATGTATATTTAATGCCATGGTTTGCCGAGCTCTGCTTGAATGTGGATGGTAATGAGGACTGACACGCTGAAAACAGGCTGTGCCACTCGTCTCCTCCCCAGGTGCACACAACAGTCAGAGCAGAAAGCCGCCCGTTTCTCTGCTTCTGCCCTTGCATTTGTTATTACAAACTGACAACATCACTTCCATGACTCTGTATTTTCTAAATGCTGTGTGTGTATGTGTGTGTGTGCATGCACATTAGTCTATGTTGCTCATAAAAAGGTAATATTAACAGCCATACCTATGGTGGCCCTGAAATTTCAACTAAAATAGAAATAGAAAAATTAATACAAATTAAGAAAACATAGTCATCAGCTTGACAAGCTATCAGGCCATTTTGTTGCCTGGCCTATTAGGACGAAATACTACCAATGCAGAAACACTCAAGATGAACACCTGTCAACCATGTTGGACAATGATCTAATCTATTAAGTGTATTTCTGTTTTAACATTCTGAATGATTGATCTATAGTGTGTATAGTGCACAGTAAAATACCTTTCACATTATTGCATGTCTACATGCACACATGCAATAACATGCTCACGCTAAGCCTCCTGTGGTAGACGCGGTGAAAATCCAGAGTACTACATCATCCACAAACCATAGCAAAGACTTGCGTCTGTTCATCAGTTTTGATTGTCAGGTGGAAATCTGTTTTATAAGTCAGTTCTCTGCAACTTGCAGCATTTCTATATTTGGTTGTGTTGTCGGACTTTGCAGTGCATTCTGTTACGCTGTAGACTGGTGGAGAGGTTTTCTACATTTTCTTGAGTTTTGTGTATTTGTAAATGTTTTCTTAAGTTGCAGTGCATTGAACTCCCAGGGCCACCGTACACATTCAAAATGTTTGACCATCCAAAATCTATTTGGGATTTATAGCAAATTCAAATACTTTTCATTTCAATGGTGGAGAAAAACTTGTTTATACGATTTCAACAGAAAAAAACACGTGCACTCAGTAGTTTACATCAGATATTTTACTGTTACAAATGATCAAAATATTTACATGTAGAAAATAATCTATTATTTTCAGATCTATTCCAACATTTTCCCACAACTGTTCAGCTGAATCGTGTATTAAACCTACAAACCTGAGACACTAAATAAAAATAATTACAGCATGGACAGGTTCAGAAAACGTGCTACACAGTAGCAATTATCAACAAAGTACAAAAACATATTGGACCCATTACATCTTTGAAGTCAACGAAAATCTGACTGTACTGTATTTACCACAAAATATACCTAATATACTACCTTGTCAAATCTGCAAAATATCCGCCAACTATGGCTGATCCTGTAAGCAAAATAAAATGTTTAACATTTACGATGGGATGTCGACTCGACTCATCGGAGGACATCGTGGCGCTCAAAAGGATCGTGTTCGACAATGCACCGCTCTTCTGTCAGACTCCTGCTTCTTATCCTTTCAGAAACATGTGCACACGTAAGAAACCACTTCAGTCCAGCGTTCCATTCAGCAGGCGTTCACAAGGAGCTGCTAAACAGCACGTTTGTGATGAACCATTTCTGTCCAGTGCATTTCTGCAGAGCCAGTTGGTAGCCAAACTCATTGTCGCTGCTCACTACAAGCTCTAGGCATCTCTTTGATTTCCTGTTCTGAATGGATCCTCCCTGAAAAGATAAAAGCAGGCTGGTGAAAACTGTGCCGGCCTCCAGAGAACAATTTTTGTGCACAATATAACTTTCGTCCTTTAAACACACATTGCTGTGAATGGATGTGTGCTGCTGAAGCGCCCTGAGCACTGAGCGTTTTGGCTGAATCACACTACCATCCTCATTGGGCTCACCAGATAGCATCAACAAGGTTTCAAGGCAAAAACAACATTGCAATTGCCAGTGTAGTCATTAGCGTTCTTCCTGGCAAGGGCCAAGATTTTGAGAGACTACACCAAAGAAAAAAGGAAAACCAGACAAAAACAAAACAGGCTAAATCATCTGGTATTCGGGTGTAAGAGAAGGCATGAAGGACATGAAAACCTCAAAGCTGTTACAATACCGTTGAAATCTTTCACAAACTGCAATGGTTGCCAGAGTCTGAACAGAGCGAGCACATTAGCTCTGCAAAAATATTTCAGCATGTCTCGATGAACGAGGCAGAATTTTTCTCATTACGGTGTCGGGGCACTCCAAGGGCAAGTGACTGAAGAGGAGACTTTTTAAACAGTCAATACAGTGTGGAGAGAGCTGCGAGGAGAGTGCTCCTTCTATGAGAGCAATTCTGAGGGATGTGGGAGGAAAAAGGCCTTAAGATTGGACAGGTTGTGCAGACAGAACCAAATTACTATTTGGCCTGAGTTTGGCCTGTCTGTGAGGTCCAAGAGACATTTTATTTTATAGATAACAGATGGTAAAAACTGCTGAAAGTGGGCATTTATGGACCAATATGTAGTGGTGTCTTGAGCCAGCCCATAAAAGCAGTGAACGCGGCATTTTTTTACTTAATGGTATCAGCTACAAAAGCCAGATTTGATTGAGACCCCCGCTCTAGGTTATGCCAGCTTCAGCCGTGAACAGATTATTAAATTGTTCTATTCTATGATGTGTCAACATTATAACCATCTCTCTGAAAACTGAGCTGAACTGAACTCCATTTGATGAAAAAGGCCACATGTTGAGGTTGAAAGCCTGGGAAACTCATTCATATTTCATATTATTCTGTTTAACTGCTTTTTACAGGATCAACAATGTATCTTTTAGCTCAATCATTATGTAAAAAAACATGTAGAAAGAACGCAATATATTTATTTATATTTCTGAATTTTAGGTTTTAAGTAGAGAGCAGAAATTCAAAAATAGTTTTACACAATTCTAAAACATTATTAATAATTTGACGCAGACACAAGCTCCACGGTCAAGTTTTCCACGGCTGGATCAGATCTTGGCAGTGGGCTCTTAAAAAAAAGAGTGCCTGAGTCTGCCAAAGAAACACTTTAAATCACCTGTTTAAACCCTATTCAGAAATGGCCTCAACTAGTTATTACGTCCTTGGTTAAGAGTGCTTTCGGGCTTTTGCTTGGTATTTAATAACTATTTGTTTTGATATTCAGGTCAGAAACCAACAATAGTAATAATACTACAGACAAAACCAGGTAACATCTTATAGTCTTATGCAACAATTTATTTCAAATACAGAATGACTGTACATGCTAGTTGTTGGCTGCACCAAATGGTCTATTTAGAGGAGAGTTTGTGTGATAATCTATAGCTTCTGCACCTCAGTTAAATCCTATATCAGGTTTTCTTCTGTATTCTTCTAACTTGAATTCGGTCCAACATTTTAATCAGTGAGCTGATTTCTTTGTCGGATAGGACAAGTCACATACAGACTTCATTTTTTAGACAATGAAGCATCGGTAGAAGTTGCTAAGAGCAGTTTATTTCTATCCATGGATGTAGCAATTGTTCTGGCTATTTCAGTGAGAGATGCCGTTCCTAATCCTGTCTACAAAGCTACAAAGCTCTGATTGGCCAATTGTTTGTTTCTCAAACCTGCTGAAACAGCAGCCCATTAACACAACAACAGACCTATTGAATGTCTGAACAAATCAAAGATGTGGGTGGTGATTCAGAGGCCTGGACCGAGGCCCAACTAAAACCCAGAATCCCTGCAAATATAGAACAGTAACTTATAGAGGAAGCTGTTGGGTTTCACTCAGCCAAGCTGACAGGAGGGGGCTCATTAATGTATATGTGAGCATACAGCATGTAGGGAGCTTGTTATTTGATTTAGGGTTCTATGGTTTGATAGGAATTTAATTATATACAATGTACAGAACAATCTGTATTTGTTACCAAAAAATAAAAATGTATCACCCACACATACCCTCAGAACACACATCCCAGGAAAACCATACAGTCCCGCCCACTGAACATGTGCTTGCTTTTCTAATCAGCACCTACCAATGTGACAAATCTTTACATGCAAGCACATATTTAATTTCTTTCCCTTATCAAGGCTTATCAACATCTCTTCTTCTTGGATAATGAGATGTTTTCACAGTGGATGGAGGGAGTGAAGTAATTTAGCAAATTTCACTTCTAACATTTTAAAACATTAAGAATATCTTCACTTAATTCGGCTTTATGCAACATTTGAATCAAGATAAAACAAAACAAATCGTATCTTATTTGAGCAGTGCCCTATTCCCCAAAGTTGCTATGGCTGCATCAGGAAATCAATTTTAGCTTGAGCTCTACACTTTGCACAAAACTGTCAATAATTGATGCCATATTTCAGAAACTTGATACTCTCCAGCTTTGCTGATATGTCCCCATCCTTCGTACTAAATTATGCAAAGTTAACTAAAATATCCACTTACAGTTCAGTGTGAGGATATGTGATGAGTTCAAGCATATTAAACCTTTTCACATGTTCACACCATCGTGCTGTAAAACCAAACGGATGCACTTGTAGCAGCAGTCCAGCAGCGACAAAGTCAAACAAATATTTTACTGATTATAACAAGCATCTAATATGAAGGACATTTGGGATTTTATGCATATTTTACTGAAAGAGGAATACAATGTATAATTAAAACTGCACTGACAGCATGGAAGAGAACAATAAGAGGTCTTTTGAAATCCCAAATCAAAGCATGCAGTAAATCCAATTCATCCGCTGTCATGGGGCATTTTGTGAGGTGGCTGCTTGTTCAGTTAAAACACATTTTACAAGCACAGCTAATGAAGGAAGACAATTATAAAGTTTCAATGACTCTTCGCGTGAAAATGAGTTAGAGAACTGAGGGGTCAAACAGTAAATTAAAACACTTGCATGATTAAAAGCTACCTCCACAGTTGTTTTACCCTGTCACGTCCATGACATTACCTTAACTGTTGGATATAAACAGAAAACTGCACGTTAACCTTGTGTGTTCTGCCCATGTGTGAAGGCTGTGTTCAGGGGTGTCACCTGAGTGAAGAGCCAGTGGAGCTTCATGCGTTTGGCGGCGGCATAGCTGCACTCGATGAGGCGTGGCCTGCTGTTCACGTCCACCAGGCACTTGTTGTCGTCGTCATCAATTGTTGGACTGAGGAGCCCGATGTGGAGCTGCTGAGCACTGGTGTAGTACACATTCTGCAAGAAACACCACATCCTGCTTCAAACGTACTGTAAGTGCTGTACTTTAGGCAGAGACTGCTGTGGTTGACATTTCTATGATGGTCCCTGCAGAGCTGTATATGACCATAGAGGTAATACACTATGCAGCAAATGAGGATTGCTCTTGGGTTGTCTTTGGGTATGAAAGAGACATTTACATAGACTAAATATGCATATTTATACAGTTATCCTGAATGAATGGAGGACAGGGAAAAAAACGAAGCAAAGCACACAAAAGAAGCTCATTGTTATTTCAGTAATGGTGAGAAAACCTGAATAATTGTGCCCCACTCTTGCTCATATTTAGCTGGAAAAATAATGAAAATAATTTTCAGGAATTTGGCAGAAGAAGAATTTTCTGTATTCAAAAATGGAAAAAAAGGCTTTGTAGTAGAGCATGAGAGGGGAAGAGAGCTAATCTGTGGATTGTATTTACAGACAGACAGTGTGGGGCTCCGAGTCTGTTGGAGTAACGCTGGCTTTAGTTTGTTGTAGTGCACACACAGTGACAAACTAGAGGTCGTGAAAAAACAAGAATGGGCTGCATGAGATGATTTCATTTTGATCACATGAAATTGATAATTTGTGTATTTTATAGAGATAGGAAGTAAACAGAATTTGCTCAAGTGCTGCAATAAACTACTTCTACTGAGTAAACTACATCTTAACAGCTATTAATACTATTTTACATACAAATAAAACTAATTAATACATATTGATCAAAATTGTATTAAAGGAAGGCCACATAAATTGGTATTGGAGAATTAAAACGATAAAGAGGCATAACAAGAGTATGAAGGAGTTAGATTCATATCGGAGAAGTCAATTAAACAGCGACTTCAGTAGAAGTCTATACGCTATAAGCTTGTCTCTGACCCAGCACCTTGATTAGCTGTCAAAGCACCCTAAAAAATGTTATTTTATTAAAACAGAATATGAAAACAGTTTTCGTATTCTGCTGCTTGTCTGACTTTCACTCTTATCCTTCTCTTGGTCTTATCTCATATCGCCCAAACAGCCTCCCGCCTCCTTCCCACCAGACGTTAAACAGTCTGATGAGTGTGAATTCTTTATTTGTGCTGCTCATTTTGGGAGCAGCGCAGCCTGCCAGGCCGTGAGTGGCTGTGCTTTCTATTGTTGCTGTGCTTAGGTCGGTATATTTTATTACTGCTTGAGCTGAAGTGCTGTACTGTATGTTTGCTGACAACATGCTCTTGTAAAGGCAGTCACGTGTTGGATTGTAAGCTTTGGAATACGCTTTCCTTTCATGTGTCGCTGTGCAATTTTCTTTCAGCGCGTTGATGTACTGCATTTACAGCAACACCTCGGATACGATGGTACAACTCCCCCAAAAGCAACTAGGTAACATTATGAATGACTACAGCAAATAACTGCTTAGAATATGTGTCATTTTAGAAGCAATCCAGGGTCTAATTCCTCTCCATGATGTAACACTGAAACATAAAAATAGAGCAGACTAGATTTGTCTTGCAGAGGAGATCCCTAATCTCATTATGAACGCTGGTGCTACTCTAATCCATTGTTTGAAATACCTGGATTTATGAGAGATTTATAGCATACAACAGATTTATAATTAGCCATTTTTAAAGTTATCTAGGTCTCCAAAAGGACTGTAGAAGTGTAGTTTTTAAAGTAAAAAGTGTTACTGAGATTCTACAAGATTCTACAGATTTCTCCTTAATCAGTATTAATTAGCACTGTGTTGAAAATATGAATACCAGACATAATGAGTGTGACAATTCTGATCATTTGAATTAAGAGGGATGATGTAAGATCAAGCCTCACTCTATAAGACAAGTTTACAAATGTTACGGCAAGGTTAAACAATCTCTGAAAACAATCTGCTCAGACATAATGGGATGGAGGAATCGATTGGAGCTGGAAGCCGCTGGAGAAAGTAAATTCTAATCAAGCTGTGCTAACATTTGTAGACACTTACTGCCTATTATTTGGGCTGGATTATGTCCTGAAAGAGTAGTCCAGAGATACGCTTTTCTAGACATTGATTGATGAAAAGCAGAAGCAAGCGGTTGAAATGATCCGGAAGATCCTATGAGACTGCATGACAAATGTTCAGGTACAATCTAACTTAGTAAAAAAACAAAAACAGGATTTTACATTGTGGATAACGTGGCATTTTACTGAGCTAGACTCAGTTAGGACATGTCCGCCCTAAATGGAGGTGTATGAAAAATTTAGTTTAATATGTATTTAAAAACAGGGCAAAATAGAAAACCTGATCCTGTTTTTAAAGCTACTGAGTTTGATCCAATCTGAAAGCAAAGCAAAGTTATTTTTCTTCGAAATGGAACAGGTTTTAGTGAGTAAGAAAATCCCGAGATGAAAATAAAATATAGAGGTGGTATATCAAATCTTTATGCTGCACGCTGCATAAAACAGTGGTGTGGAGATAGAGGGCTCTAACCTGAGGTGTCATCCCATGACAGAGATACAGGATGGGGACATTGTCATTGTCGGGCCCCTGGTCCAGACACAGATCATTCTTCAGAGAGTTTTTCAGCTGGCAGACAAAGACAATCACATTCAGTCACAAGTACAGATAAATAACAAAGAAACTAAATCTATGACTTGTCTTGGGGTATAATCAATGATGTGACAGTGTTTGCAAGGACAAACTAACCCAGACATTCATAATCAATAATGAATAACGGTTTCTAACTTTGAGAATGCACCAGTGAAGCTTCCATTTAAGTCCATCACCATTCAAACATATTGCACGATTTTTGTCCTGCAGACTTTATTTAAACATAAAGCCGCTTTCAAAGGACTCTGTTCCTGTTGATTGGAACTGGTCTCCAAACAGGATTCCTTGAGAACAAATAAAACATTTTTGATGTGTTATGGCCCTGAACATTTTTTTTTCAATCAGCTTTTTACTATAAATGATGAACACACTGTTTTCAGCCAAAGTTGTGACATTTTGGGATATTTCACAGGATAGACACACCCAAACAATCCCGACAAAGAAGATTAGCTGAGTTTTTGATTCTTGAACACTTACTAAATAATACTGTAAGATTTTTTTCTTTTCTTTTCTTGCTACTTTCTTGCTATTTATACATGAATATATCATGTATTAAGATTTGAGAAGAAATAGTTATCCATCAATTTGAAGAGATGAAAAAGATTTGGGTATATACTGAATACTGTGTTTTGAAAGGTTAGTGAGGTTTAAATAATACAGAATTAGTTGCTTTGAATATAACAATGGATGTCTAAGCCTTTTACCCATTGATGGGTTACGATCCATTGTTAAGAATACTAAGATTATCTTAAAAAGATGTCAATATATTTTTTTTTGTATTCATGGTCCTCTATATTTGTCTTTTTTGTCACAAATTAGTGCAGTATTTTGTGTTAAGAAATATTATACTATGACATGTTTTGTGAGGTGAATAAAACATACTAGAGTCTAGTATGTTTTATTCACCTCACAAAACATAGTCTAGTAACTAGACTATGAATAATGGTAACAGATACTTCCTATGTGGTGTCCAGTTCACAGATAAAATCATACTGCCAATGTAAGGATCCTGAGTGCACCTCCGCCAGGGGGTGCCAGAGTAACGCTGGCTGGGACCAGAGATTGTGTTTGGGTCTGTAATCAGGTTGATGCGGGACAGCTGGGAGGAAGATGGCCACCGCTCGCAGCTGCAGAGCATCAGGACAATCACGGCAGCAGTTTAAGAGTGGCCTCTGCCCGGACACAAGGGTCGGGAGATTGCACTTGTGATGGTTGTTATGCTCAGCTCCAGACACAACACTCGAGACGCCGCTGAAGCAGCTGCAGATTCCCGTTCACGAGTTGGACACGAGACACCGCCATGTTGGAGTATTGCCGAAGGCCTGAGTATTTAAGTTTTGTTTGAGAGACAATAAATTCCTTTTTGTTTATACTTTACCGTGTTCCGAGGTTTTGCTTTTGGGTCCAGAAACCACATCCTCACAGCCAAAGCACAGTGAGAGTGAGGAAGCAGCATCTAGCACCTGCTCTCTTCAACTCTGCAGTACATTATTTTCTCTACAGGGGAAACTATTATCCAAACATTAAGCGCTGCTTGCCGCAGTGCTCACTGTTGATATGAAAATCTATCCACATGGTTGAGTGAGTTTGGACAGGTGTTTTAAAGCGAAAGAAAACATTATCATTGAACCAGCATCAGCCTGGTATATTCCCTGAGATTCACAAAACGATAATATAAATATTAAAGGCTATTAAGAGAAAATATGAAAGAAGCCTGAGAGGTTGAAACATATACAACATGAATCATATACAGAATCCTCTTAAATTCCTTTCAGCTTTATGGAAATGTAAATCGGAAACATTACGCTTGATGAACATGACTCAGGCTTTGAGGCCCAGAGGGTTATTCATGCGCATCATGACAAAGGTCTGCCTGATTGTGAGATGCAAAATGCTCTGCAGGGAGCTCCATGGATAGTGGTTTTGCGTGGGGAGTGAATTAGGTAAAGATGTGAGATCAGAAGAACACAGCTATGGGAAGATTCAGCTCCCCATTGGCTCAGGAGATGTCTACTTCTATCTGAGAATCAGTAAATCCACAGGCAACTCAGATCTAACAGCGGAAATATAGTAAATATGCAACAGTGACACCTGTGGGGACGACATCAGCTTAAAGTAGAATTAGACATTTAGAGCGTCTTTAGCTTCTGTAATGTGTTGTGTGTCTGAATGAGGCGTAATGTCCTTAAGATTTGATTGTACTGCTCTACGGCGCTGTAGAGGAAAGTTGGCCTCCACCTGCAGCTCCCTTCACCCACATTGTTTAGATCAGGAGGAGGAAGAGAAAGTTATGAATACATTAGACATCTAAACATTCTTCGGAAATGTCAAAGTTTTTGCAAAATAATAAATACATGTATTCATGCACGAGGCTTGGCATGTAACAACTCTTCAAACCACCACGACTGACAAACCCATCAAATGCACGTCGCAAATGTATTATAATGAGGTCAACTTACTTGAGGAAATGAATGTAATGAGGCCGGCCTATTTCCTCGCTGTCCCCATGCACCATTTGTCAGTTTGTGATAATAATAATAAAAAAAATCCTCCATACAACAGAGAAAGTGGTGCCATAATACTCTGTGTGTCACTGTGTATTAGGGTTCACCACAGTGATGCGAGGTGGGAGGACAGTGGAAATAAAGCTGTTTGAGATCAACTAGGAATGGGCAAATAGAAACACTGCCAGCCCCATTGGCTGTCACTTTTTCTGGCATCTCTGACTAATACAATTCAGCTGCAAAGCCCTCAAGTGGGGAATACTACATCTATATTTAAATTAATCCATATCTTTCTGTTTTCATTGCAGTAATCTAACATTAAATTATTCCTCCGTAACTTCTGAATGGAGAAGGTTAAAGTTAAAGTTGCTGCATCAAACCTCCTTTTTGTGTGAACTGTTTGTGCTCCTAACATCAGCCATCCGGATCCCAACACAAGGGATTAAAACTATTTGCTCAGGCACGGTTTAGACTTGTTTTTGCTTTTGCAGACGCTGAATTGCATTTGGGATGAAGAGGCAGGCGGCTTACTACTCCATATGCGATGGTGTCACTGTACATCCTCATCTCAGGGTAGATGTTGACCAGGTACCACCGGAAGGTTTTACACTGCAGCCTCTTCCTCAGAGCCTTCCTCTCAGAGATATCACCAATATCTATGCCCGGGTCCTGGGTTCAAGTAAACACACACACACACACACACACACACACACACACACACACACACACACACACACACACACACACACACACACACACACACACACACACACACACACACAGAGAGAGAGAAGCACATAAAGCATACAATTGATTAACTGTAGCCAGTGGAGAAACTAATCAGTAAATGGGCCATAAAGGATCATTGTGTTGCTATTTGTTGTGGATTTGAATAGCGTCTTCAGCGTCTTGATTTTTTTCCTGTTCTGACTCAAAAAACAGCTGCTAAACTATTTCAGCTGCCGAATGTTGCACTTTTCACTCCATTAAATGTACCTGAGGACTATTGTTACTGGTTATATTTCAGATTAAGATTGTACATAGAATAACATGCATATAATCTTATAGAATACAATACTTTGTTAAGATTAAAACAATGTGTTTCCCCTCTAAACTTTTCACATGATTTCACATGCACAACTGTTTGAGGCCAAAGAGGTACAATACAACACAGAGAATAATTTCAGATTTGTGTACCAGAACTTGTTTCACCATCTCACAAGCCTCAGATGTATCACGTGACCCTTTGGAGAGGCCTAATCCTTGGCTCAGAAACTAAACATATAAATAGAATGAGAGTAGTGCGACCATTCCCATCAGCATTGCAGGATTGCGGCAGCCATTATTATGTTTACCGTTGCCATTGCAGTGGGCTGACTTCTCTAAAAGCCTAACTTGCTGCAAGTCACGAACTCCCCGAGGACCATGAATGCAGGGGGGTAGTATGAAGCATGGGGAGGCGTTTTGCTTACTACCCTGCTAGAGAGGAATTTGTAACACACCAGCACACACAGATGTTGACAACAACTGACAACAATCACCATTTTGTTTTGAACTAGTCAAATGACCAGGGCAAGCCGTCCCTTGTACTCTCATTCTTTTTCTATATAACTGTATGTAAAGCGATAACAGCAAAATATTTCTTAGACATTGATGCACCGAAGTACTCTACTAACATCATACATAATAGAGGGGCACATTTTATGCAGAATGAGTAATAGCTCTGTAAAAGTACATTTAGCTTTTAATGTATTTCTACTTGAGTATGAAATACATTGCATAATTTTTAAAGTGGGTACTTTGACCTAAGTTAAGCATCTGAGTACTTCTTTCACCAACGCATGTTACCATCTGCCCCATGTTGCCATCTGCCCCATGTTACCATCTGCCCCATGTTGCCCTCTCCAGCGCTGTCATCATTAACATCACTGATGCCTCTTTAGTAACTCAAAAGCTAAAGTGGGGGCAAATGTTGCTGATTTGGCTTTCTGGTACTCCAAAACAAAACCGTGTACTCAGATGGACTTCATAGGAGCACCGTGTTGATTTCTACACTCTCAGTAAATGAGGTAAATTAAGACCGACAATTCAGCAGTGTTGTTAATTCAAAGGGCTAAAGCTGGGGCTAAATTTCATGCTTCTTGAGTACAGACTTTGTTAAATGTCTCATTATTGACTGAATGAATTGCCTGCAGATGTTCATCTATTCATAACGTGGATTTACATATTCAAACAGATTATGCAGGAGAAGAAAAAAAGCTTCAGTGAGCAAACATTTGACTTTGCCTTTGAGGGATGCTTCTTTAACATAAGATGACATAGTACGGTTATTTACTTTAATTTACTGAATCCAGTTCAAGATCAAATGAAAATCAGTCTCACAAAACACAAATATATAACACTAATGCAACCGTAAAGACACAAGCCATCGTGCAGTATATATGTTTTGTATCAGTTAGACTCATGCAAACTGAGATATTTTATCCTTTATTTTTTGACACTGCAGATGTCTTTATTGACTTTATGTCTTTATTCAACATCTCAAATAGCACAAAGCCTCAAATAAAGAGATTTTAAAGAATTAAGTGGTTGGTGAAAAATGCATAATTTAATAAAATTAATTATGCACATCTTTATTCTCTGTATCATTTATAATTGTGCTACCAAGTTGCAGCTGTAATCCTGATCTTTTAATTCATCTTTTAAAATGTTATTGTCGTCCTTTGTATCACATTTCCTAACTGCTAATGTCCCCATTTAGATCATTTTATTGAATCACATTATGTATTTATTTATTCTGTGGCACGTATTTAATTCAGGCCATTTTGTAAGTAACATGAAATAATTTCATTTGAGCCTTCTGGAGGTGTCAGGGGCCTGATTCAACTAAACATCTGTGATGGCAGGAGAGCAGCTGATAACAGACGACACTCAACCCCCTGACATTTAGATTAGGTGGCTGCAGAATGGAGCTGACTGCTGGTGCCATATATTTATCATCTGTATTCATATTTATGGGTTTGTGCATCATTTTTTAACATCTGATTTGGACTTCTGTGAGACTGTTACCTTTTGGATAATGATGCAAAAGGCAGCAACACCAAATCATGTGTCTAGGTGACACAGGATAACAACCTATTCTGCCTTCTGTCAATTAAGCCTGCAGCCAGTTTATGGCGGACGTCTGACATTTGAAAAATAGGACATTTGTACGTACTGAGGATTGTGTGAAAGAGTTCATGCATATAGGATTTCACCTCAGCTGACAATACAACTGCAAAGGAACATTATGATGAAGGCAGCTAAAGATGGATTTCTGTTTTACAAAAAACGTTCAGCAATTAGATTTTCCTCTTCAGTTAAATTTGTGTGGTTTCGTTTTGAACATTTGTCAACAAAACAAATCACACTTTTTTAGCAACCACAGCTCAGAATTCATTAATACAGTTAAGATACACTGAGGGAATCTGTTTCTAAAAAATAAAAACTATGATAATGCCACCTTTTTATTGTAGATAACTACACACAGATGATTGCCTGAATTGTGACCACAATGTGGAACTCACCAAATGTAATACATATGACCAGTGAGAGAAAAACAACATGATTAACTCACCTCCATGGGAATATTCCAGGCCATGTAGACATGACTTTTGAACTCATCCATCCACACTTCTGCAACTCTGAGGGCGTTTCGCCGCACGTGAGACGTCAGATCGTCTGTGTAGGGTTTATGAGCGCGCTCTATGTGGGCGATGCGAGCACAAGGCAGGACCTCAACACTGCCGCCACACTGCCAGACCTGGTTTTAGACATTACAAATACAAATATAAGAGAATATTGTCATTCATCTACTCTCAATGACACTGCTTTCAGAAATCCAAAGGTCACATTAAACACACACACACACACACACACACGCAGCCTTGACACCAAAGGCTGCATGAATGTTGCTGCGACATACTGCTATACCTGATGTTCATGCTTGCTAGAGGTTAGGAGCACTGAAATAATCTCTGAAGAAGTTTACTTTCGTAAGAAAAAAGTTTCAGCAAAGCCAATTTATTTTGCTGCTACTGAACTTGAATAAAAAACACAATTGTACTGCTGACTCAACTTAGATTTTCTATGTGGAGCTATGAACCCTCATTCTTTTCCATTGCTCAAAGTAGTTATTTTTGTTATTTTTAATACATCTATCTAGTTCTGATTCTACTGTCAGAATTAAAAACAGGTTTGAGAGCATTTCAGAGGATCTCAGTGCAGTGGGGTTCGATGGCATCACTTATAGGGTGCTTAAAGCACGTTTTGGCCCTCCATCATCACCTTTGCAGCCTACTGTATAAGGATAGAGTCCCTGTGAGGAGGGAGTCCCTGTGGTGGGAACCACTAATGTCCCAGTGCCCATCAAGAGCAGCCCGAGTCCTTGATGACTAAAAGCCAGTGGCACTAACACCTCCTATAATGAAGACCTCTGGGAGGCTTTAAACCCTGGTGCAGGGATCTCTGCGAGCTTTTCCAAAATGTGATACATCTATCCAACAATCCAATAGTGGCAATAGAAGACTCTCTCATGATGACTCAATGGAAATTTAGTAAATATATTTTGTGTGCATGTGATGAACTTTCAATTTTTTTGCAGCATAACATTCTTTAACAGCCCTAATTGCCCATATCAGTTATTCACATTTCAAATTATTTTCATCTTTTGATTAACATTTCTGCATCAAAAAGGATGTGAATTTCCGAGTTACAAAAACTTTGCAGAGAACTATTTGAGAATCAAAGCATGAAGGGAAATGAATTAGGAAATAAATTAGGAAATGAACTAAGCCTCACAATGCTGCTGATTAGTATCTGAAGAATTTGAATGGTATCGCAAAGCAATTCAAGGACTCGGCGGAAGCAATGAAGATGGGCTACTCTGTTTACATGCTCTCATTTGTATGGGGTCATCAAAAGAGATGTCACTACCAGAGTCTGTGGAGGATCCTTGAATGTGCTGAGCTGAACATTAGTCCAGGACACCCAGAGTGTCAGTGTGAATAAGGGTGAAATCATCCGGCTGTGCTGCTCTGTGAGGATCAACTTGTGCAGCTGACATCCTTCGTGCTTAAGTATAACGTCTCATTCAAAGAACCTACTGCCAAAGAACATATACAGTGTTTGGATCAGATGAGCTTCATTGAGGATGATGTGACATCTGGTACACAAACACTTTCTCTGGCCACTGAACTGGCAGTCATGCAGATGTGGATATAAAATACGTCGGTGTTTTGTCACTGATAGTCATTCAAGAGTTTCTATTAAATATTATATAGATTTAAACAATGAATTCATAAAGTGTTTTTCATTTTCTTTTGCAACAGTAAACCCTGACCCTGCTGGAGGTCCCACATTTAGAATACACAGCTGATAATTAGCTAAGCCTTATGTACATAACGATCCACCACACTGCTTACACACGTTCACCTTGTTAGCAGGCAGCAGGACAAGACTGAACATGTGCAGTATTTCTACAGTGATATTTCTCTGGGAGGCCATTGATTAAAATCCATCAATATAAAAACCCAGACTGTGAAGCTATAGGAGGAATGTCATGTAAAATGAATTTCCACAATTTTTAGATAGATAAAGAATTGAGTTTGTCATCTCAGTCTGGGGCGATATTATGTAAGTAAAATTGAATTAAAGGCTCATGTGGTATTTCAATTTAGTATAAACTGGTTAGTTGTGGCAGCTGCAGCAGTGGTGTCCTGGCGTCACACTGAAATTCAAGATTACTGACTGATCGTGGCTGTCTGGAGCCGGTCCTGCCTCCTGCCATGCCCCTCCTCTCTACCTCCTTCTGCCGACATGGGTCATGGTTTTCTGGATCGTGGTCCACGCCTACTACTCATTACATGAATAATTTCTGTCATATACATTGAATGTGCTGTCACTCTGTTACGTTGTTCATTCTGTACACATGACATCTATTGCTTCTGTCCATCCGGGGAGAGGGATCCTCCTCTGTTGCTCTTCTGAAGGTTTCTTCCCTTTTTTACCCTGTGAAAGGGTTTTTACTATTTCTTGGGTGAGTTGTTCCTGATCCGATGCGAGGTCCTGGGACAGGGTTGTCGTATGTGTACAGATTGTAAAGCCCTCCGAGGCAAATTGTTTTGCGATTTTGGGCTATACAAAATAAACTGAATTGAATTGATAATATTCTTGTTTGTGTGCCGTTTCCAACAGCAGATCAATAACATTATTTTAACACAATACAAATATATTGTTAAAGCAATTACAACAAAGACACCTGAAGTCTTGGGGTGACTGTGCTCAGTGGTTAGCAAGTGGTTAGCAAGTACGACTTTCAATCAACTTTCAATCAGAGGATCGGTGGTTCGATCCCCAGCTCAGCTAGTCCATGTAGTTGTGTCCTTGAGCAAGACACTTAACCCTCATTGCTCACCGTTGCTGTGTCTACGGTCTACTGTATATCATGTAAATCGCTTTGGATAAAAGCGTCAGCTAAATGTAATAATAATGTAAAGTCCAGCCATGCTAACATACTGATCAGTACCCTCATCCGACCAAATAGTTCCTGTTAACAAACCTTGGTTGCAACAGTCTTTATTTAACTTATTAGTCAATTAACAGAATACTAACTGCCAAAATATGGTTGGTTTAAGCTTCTGTGGATTTGCTCCATGAGATATTGAAGTCTTGACCAAAGAGACCAGCCCACATTGCCTTTCCTGGAGCCGCACTGCCAGCTTGGAAAAAAAGATCTGTTCTAGGCTTTATCCCTCCGAACCCGACTAAACACATGACTTTGAAGATTTGTTCAAGCTGAAACAGTGCAGTGAAACATTGGAACAATTGTGCCATCACTTTCTAAAAGCCACAGTCAATTACAGCTTGTACGCAACATTGGCCCCCTAAAATAAGTATGCCCCCATTCTTTAGTGTCAACTCTCCTTTCAGACAATGAAACAAACGCCTCAGAGTTTTTGCCTGTGACGCCCCCTGCAGTTAACCACTAATCGTCTGCGGCCTATTTCCCAAAGTAATCACAAGCAATGGGTCATTACTGTCAACATACAGCAGAAGTCTTCCATTACAACGCAGGGCTGCACTCTTATTCCATTCAAAATGTTACAATTTTATACAGTGGGATATTCCTAATATTGCCCTCCACCATCTAATTTGCATGCATGACTCACACGATTTCTTAGTGTGCTGCTGAAGCGGAAAGCACTGCAACAAAGAAATACACAACACTTTACACCTTCAAGCTTTCAAAAAGTTGTCAAATAAATAGCAAATAACAAAAATTCCGACACCTGGTCCTCGTCATTTAGGAGTCGTATTATACTGCACCCACTTCGATACAAACAAATCCAATCACCACTCCACTTTAGGTATACTTTGTGTTATTAAAAGTCAGGTCCTCACTCCACCCGGTCTCCCTGACTCCACAGCAGTGGAACAATCTCAGTCAGGACGGCACAACCACTCCCTTCCCTTGTAAACTTAAAAAGCTCATCTCCTCAAGAAATGCCTCACGTCCCCTGCTCACACTTGGATCACACCCTTTTGTGCCACATCCTCCTGCAAATATGCTTCTGTCTAAACCTGATCCTGCTGTTCTGCCTCTAATTTATTTCTCTGGCAGAGAAGGTCTCGCATTACAGGAGTGTTTGCTCAGATCTATTATCAGGGCACCATCAGCCTGAGCCTAAGCTATTTATTTTTTTTACTGCTGTACTCATCATAATTTGCTTTGGATAAGAGCAAGAGCTAAATACCTTTAATGTTAAAGTAATGCAAGTGGAAGTGCTTTACTAATTTTTCTGTCTACAATGGTGCCAGTTACCAAGCAGGGCGTCTACAGGCTTAAAGTGGATTTTGATGGGAGCTCGCAAAATCTTTGAGGACATGAAGCATAGTAATGATGCTGTTTTATGGTGCAGCAATACGTCAATTTGAATTACAAAAAATACATTCTCCAGCTTAATGGTTAGATTTTCAATCTACTTACTCATTTTTTATGAACTTTTTGCAACCTCGTTGTGTATGGTTTGCTGCTTTAAAGTAGTCGCCGCTAAATCTATCTTTAGACTGTCAAACGCTCACCCCCTGCAGGCTTGAAAGGCGGCTGTAACGTGTATTCTTTTCTTCACTAAGAACAGCAGCAGCTTTAAGTCGTGTCAGTTGCAATGGATTCCAACATTTTTATGGCCAAAAAAAGGATCAAGGCATACACAAAATGTTTGAAACCACATTTCTCTGGTGCTCATGCATGTCCCCAGTATTGTTAGACTGACTAAACACAAAGCTCCTCTGGCTATTTCCAACATGAGCAGTACATTTGCACATTTTTACACTAATGAGGCCTATGCTCGACTATTATGGAGAGACTATTGTCCTATCATAACTTAGCAACTGTTACTAGGTACAGCAAGTGTGTGAAGCTTTGGGATTTCTCCACATGCTGAAGCTGGCTGGGGAGTGGAGCCTATTTAATGGATAAAATACCCCATTATTACTCTGGTATATTTTTGACCATTATTACCTTTTTACAGAAATAAACACAATTTTGAACTACTGTGTGCTACTTTCACAAATGCAAGTATTTTATATTCCCAATATACAGTACAATCAATAATAAGAGAGGTACAGTATATCTTATATGTATATATATATATATATATATATATATATATATATATATATATATATATATATATATATATAAACTCAACACCAGCTGATAAAAAAAGAGGATATGGCCTCAAGCTGGATGTGGGGATATGATGAGGTCGAGGGCTTTTTCATTATAAACATTGTCCCCCCTTTATAAAAGCTGACTGACATTTGAATACCACTGGATGTAAGGATATGATAGAAGCACAGCATCTTTCTTTATTTTTTATTATTTTTATTTTAGCAGAATACCACAATGAAACATGTGAAGCTAAGATGTTACAAGCATCCTTGTGTGGAAATGTGGCCCTCTCTTGTTGATGATCATTTTCAAACTTGAAAAGAAACGCAACATAAAAAGAAAGAAACATTTCTGCAGCCTCCTGACAGGATGAGCAGAACCTCAGGAGCCTTTTGCACCATATATTCCTTTGACTGTTGCTGCTTTAGGAATTTTCATCTCATACCTGTCTATGTATCTCAAGTGTATCTATTGGCTTTCACCTGCCTGCACCACCAGAAACCCTAACTGGCTTTAAAATAACTCTAATATTTCCAACTGCATTCATTTCACATTTCCTCAGTATTTTTTTATGACAAAACCCTTCACATCAAAGCATAGACTTGCATTTAAGTTAAAGCTGAGCTTCCTCTTTTGCTGCTCAGAGCTCATTGAAGCAGTGCAGACAATTGCAGAGTTTCCACTATATGTGAATCAATCCGCTCTGTCTGCTGTCTGGAAAGGAGGGGTACATTTCCCATCCTCTCCACAGAACCAGTTACAGGCAATCCTAAAACAACCTGTTGAGGAAGAAAGACACAACATGTCTGCTGTCCTTCAACCTCCGTAAACACACGTTAGGATTGAACAGAGTTACACAGGTGATGTAACTTGACAACATCTTTTCGAGTCAACTTCCTACACTGTTATTATCCTGCAAGACCACTAAACCAGCAGACATATTAACTGTTTCTGTCCACATTACTCTTACTAACAGTTACATTTGACATGTTTTGTTTGAAAACAATACCATCAATAACAAAAATGCTAAAGAAGAAAAACAAAACTGGTTCTAGCTTCTCAAATAGGAAGATTTGCTGCTTACATGATAGCAGACTGAATAATGCGGGTTTTGCACTGTTGATTGGACAAAACAAAAACAATGAAGATGTCTTTGGGCTTTGCCATCTTGGAAAAGGCATTTTTCACTATTTTCTGACAATTTTTATAGTCCTCTATTAAATAAAAACATAATCAGATAAAAGGATTGTGAAAGTAAGTCTTCAGTCCCCCACTTTAGAAAATATCTGGACAATCAGTTTGCTAAACAATGTTGTGTAGACACAACATGCCTTTATGTGACAGTTTTTAAAATACATGTTGTATTTGAGTGGAGATAGACTGTCCAACACCTATAACTCAAAACCAGTAACATTTAAATAAAAACTATTAACATGTCTCAATACTTCGAGGAGTAAGTGAGAAGACATGTTCTTTGTATCTGCAAATTGGCTAACTAATCATCTAAATCCCTCCAAAATCCCAATGCTGATTGGTAATTTGACATGGGAAATGAAGCCAGACTGCCCATTTTGAGGGTAAATGTTCTACATGGCCATCCACCATTCCTTTTATTTTTGCTGACCCTCACTTGACTCTGAACATTGTCCTTGAACATAAATCACTAATGAAGAATAAATGCATATAAATGTAATTTGTAGGAGACAGGGCAGCAGTAATGCATGCAGACAGCCATGTGAAGAGTCATAGCCTTGAATTATTAATGTACCACTTACCATCCCATTCCATCTAACCAGAAACATGGAGTTTTCTAGAAGGGAAAATATTCCAATGAGTTTCTTGATTGGATGTTTGTGTAATAAAATTATCCAGGGACTGTTATGTTAGACTAACTAGCTTAATTCTTGTTGTCTTCTTGTTTTTACATCATATCTTTAGTAGTTTGTTTATTCACCATGTATTCAAATAACAATAATCTCTTTGAGATTTAAATGTCAAAATCAGATATTTTATATTTATGTAAACTAGTCCAAATCCATTCTGAAACTGGTGTGTTGTTTTCTTACAAGCGGAGAGCGAAGGCAGTAGTGCGATACATATTCAATACAAGGTATCCAACCAATTAAATAATGAATGCACAAATCAATACACTAACAGCATAAAAAAGTAGGTTTGCACAAACAGCTCTACTTATCAGTCTGGCTTTGGAACCACATGTTCTCCTAAGTACTTCACAAATTCCCATGCAATGCACGGACAACTAAAATAAACAAGATGAGTATTCAGAACCTACAGTTCTGCCACTCAAACGATTCACTAGTTATATTTAAGACCATCTGCTAGTCAGCCAGCAGGTAACCCATTCCACATAACTGTTACTGAACAGTTCCCTTATGCTTTTGAATCTGCATTGGCAGTCAGGGGATACAGTCCTTGACAAATAGCTGAGAGAAAAGGGGACCATGAATGCTCATCTCTGGGACCTCATGTTTAAGTGTTTGTGGTATGGACATGGTTCTATTTACAGCCACAACTCTCCGCCCAGATAGGCCGAACTCGATGTAGAGATAGATGAATTGATGACCAGAGCCCTTAGCTTGATCAGAAGAATATCGTGATGTATACTGTGGATCGCCCTTTTAAGATCCAAGATAACCCATGCCGCAACACTTTCCTACTTTTACTTTATTCTGCATGTGATCTGTTAGTTAGAGACAGGTATCAGTCGAATGCAATTTTCTGAAAGAATTAGAATCCATAAAAAAGATTTTGCGATGATAAATAACTGAGTATTTGTTCATGGGTTGTTCTTATTCTCTGCTATCTTCTCATTGGATAATTATGTCTTGGCTCATCCTTAAATTTCCTAAATAGTAATTTCTTGACTTCATGGTCTTTAAAATATCAGTGTTAATCCAAGGTTGTATTCTATTTTTACTTCTGACTGATTTAACTGGGGCAAGTTCATCAAATGGTTTTTGGCTGCCATAATTATTAAAACGTCCCAAAGCTTTTCTCACCTTTTGAGATGACTAATCCATATCCCTTAAATATCTTGTACCTCACTGCTGTTGTACTTAAGCGGTATGACTTTGATTGAGTTGTGAGAATTAAATACAGACTTCTGAATCTTCTGTGTCCAGAGAATAAAAGAAGGAACACTTAGGTCAGTCAATAAACCAGCTTTTTGAAATCTTGGATTGGTCTGATAGAAGAACTACATTAATTATGTTTAGTGAACTGTGTAATCTGCCGATGTAAATCAAATACATGGCAAACATTCCTTAGAGCTTTGCAAATACATGAGTCATTTTTTGGGACATTGCTGTTAAAGTCTCCAACCATAATCACCTCAGACTTAAAGGTGCAAGATCTGGGATTGGAAGCATTTCCATCTCAACAGCTCTCAACATGTCACTGGCGCTAATAGCTAACGGTGCTAACAGCGCTAACATAGAGGTTGCTTTGATCATCTGGGAGTCTATAACAAGCTGGGCCTGGATAGGATTTAGGTAATACAATGTTGAGCCAAACTGTCTCTGTTTTACCGTGATTTAACTCAGATCTGACACAAAGCTATGTCTTTAAACACAAACACTGTCTCCTTTGTGATTCCTGTCTTTCCTTAATGACTGTATTGTTTTCTAATTCTATCTCAGCATCATTAACGGAGCTGTTGAGCCATGTTTCAAAAAACGTAACACCCCAACATTGCTTGTGCTGAAAAGTAGTCAAATCTCGTCTATATCTTTAAAAAAAGACTTCAAGTGTTGAGGAAAAGGATATGCAGTCGACTGATCATATCAGCAAAAGTAACACTATAAAGAATGTAATACTGCAGTGACATGTATCTCTTTGCATGCCTGCACTGAGGAAACCCCCCCAGTTGCAACCACTTGAGAGCTGGTTATTACCAAATATTAAAGTCTGCGGTCTGCCCACCGACAAGCAGTTGTGTTGTCTTGACGTGTAACTGAACCAACAGAATATCTTTTTGACAAAGGACTTGATTTATTTTTCAATCCAAGCAGCTTCCTTCCTCCTCACAAGTGTCATCAGCACAAAGTGTGAATGTGAGACACACATTCAAACAGGTTATACACAACTTCCTGCACACAGAATAACACCTTCGGGGGTGAAACATTTCACACATTCATCAAGCAAGTGCTCTGCACACAATAACCTTTATAAGCTCCTTTCTGTCTTCATGAGCATTTTTTCAATAAGGCACTAATGAAAACACTAGATTTTGCTCATGATAATAAAGAATCCAATTTGACGCTACATTTTTATACTTGAACTTAAATATTGCAGTTACCTGGAGTGGTGCACGTTTTTCAGAGTATGCCAACTTCTGCAAGATATTTATTTGAGGGCATAAATATGTAAATCGAGGCATATCCACTTTCATATCACAAAGCAATAAATATAACTGTATGCTGGGTAGAATGAGTCCATGAATAATAAGTTATCAGATGGAGATGGCTAAAGAAAGATTGTCCATTGAGAAATTCAGAGATTCTCGACAAAAAACACAGAGAGAAAAGTGGAAAAAGAAATAGGGGTTAACATTGCTCAAAGTCAATACTGCGTACACAAACTGATCCAGCAGGTTTGCCATAAACCAGATCTGTCAAATCTGATCCACCCTGCCCATGGGGATCCTGTTCAAGCTTCAGTATTTACTCTGTGCTACTGAATCAGCCATCTATAGGGTTTCTTTAAAAAATGCACTGTGCCACACAGTGTTCACCCTCACCTGCTCCTCCGATCAGATATCACTCAGATATCACTCAGATATCACTCAGATATCACTCAGATATCACTCAGATATCACTCAGATATCACTCCCCTCCTGCTCATGGCAATACGTCCGTAAAATAAACCACAACATCAGCTCCATTCTTCTATGACATTAGGGTGTAATAGTGCCTGGTTTGAAATGTAGCTAAAGAAGGATAAATTAAATTAGCTGGTATAGCGAAATATAAAAACAGTATTAGAGACTGTATAAAATGTATAAGTATTTAAATATATACAAATCTATAATATATAATACCTAGAAGTATCTTTATTCACACTTCAAAAATGTTCCTTTGATAATGTTTATGCTTATGCTTATCATATAACAATAGTTTGTCTGCAGTAATGTGGAGTGACACTGTGGTTAACCATGAGCATAATGTTGCTGTAATACAGTTATAATGTCAAGCTTTATTTGTAATTATTTGTAAAGCCTTGTAGGCGATTAAAATCATTTTAAAATCAATGTGAAAACAAATGAGCCAGAGTAATGAAGCTCATCAGAGTTAAGTAAGTGGACTGTTGTTTGTTAGAAGTCTGGCAGCTCATAGCTGTTAATATGTCTCTAATATAAATACATATTCTTTACAGTACATTATAAGAAATATTACAAGGATCCTTCTGGTCACCATGAATCATCATCATTGTTCAAATTGAATTATCCTTCTAATAGCATTACTATATTTAACTATGCTAATTTTATATTGCATGAAGTGGTGAGATTTCTTATAGTTATACTAGAGGGCTCCAATATCATTCGCATTATCTCTGACGGACAAAAGACTTTCCCATTGATTGTCCCGTTAGTATGAGATTACGCAGCAGGGTTAAATTTTCAGCTGCAAACTGGTCATTAAACTCTCTGCTCTGCTACAATTACAGCCTCAGCGTCATTATAGTACAACTTCTGGAACGTGTACTGTGTGACGACGGAGAGCTCAAAATCTGTTGTACCTTTCAAATTATGGAAAAAGTCAAAACAGCACACTTTAATACAACTTTAGGATCTTTGTGTTTATGTATACATGTGCAAGAGACGGGTCATTCATTCATGATTACTGTTAATGCTGAGAGAACATAGTCATGTCTTCTGTTTTAGTTTTTTAAACTTGAAATGTGAATAATTCAAAAGTATGCTTATTTAAACAATTTAGACAAATAAGTCAAGAGGCTAAATTTAGTAGAGCCTGTTTTAAGAAGCTAACAGATATATTTAGCATATTTAGATAGACACCCGCGACCCTAAAGAGGATAAGCGGTTCAGATAATGGATGGATGGATGGATAGATAGACAAATATTCATCATGTTTTATCACTGCTGTGAGATTTTGTATATGTTGAATCTAAGCTATAAATATGTACAGTATATTTTTATGTATGCCCTCAATCGAACTATATGCTGACCTCATACACATTTTTATCAAGTTTCAAAAGTGCAGCAGTTACAATGTACTTGTTCAGTGTAAAAGATCATCAACTTGAAAGTGTGGATGAGTTGATTATATGATGATAATGACTTTTAACTGGTAGTTGTTCTCATCTTTCAAGCTGCCAAAGTCTGATTAATGACAATACAGTAATCTTAAGTACTGTAGCAGAATAATGTGTCACTGCAAATACCTGGTCTTTTATGTATTCTATGTGTTAACTGTGCTTTTCATATTACTACTTTAAAATGCTCACACAGATAATAATACATGTTACTTATATTGAATATGAATTGAATATATTAAATCTAAAGTGTAAATCATTATAATGACAGTAATTGTGTTTTAATGCCACTTCCATAAAGACTGTGCACAACGCCCATCTCATAATTGTTTTTCATAGCCCTCAATGATCCTCATCTTTCAACTCAACCTCCGTGGTGCTGGTTGAGAGTAATGATGTCTGCTGTAGTGTTTTTGTGATGCATTGTTCCATGCTGTGCTTCACTGGCACAACACCCGGTATTCACAGGTGTTTTGGGAGATCATTTGTATTATATGTTTGTGTCAAGGTCCTGTCCAATTTGCTCTCTGTTCCACCATACAATCTGACTTGAGTGATTGCCTCACAAAACTATACTTTCAGCTTTCTGCACATCCATCTCAAAAAACAAAAGAACAAATCAACACTCTGTGACTTGAAGCTCAAACAGAGAGTCGGTGCTCTAACTGCGTTGTGCTTTACAGTGGACAAGCATTATCTTTCATCAATGTATTGCCACGGATGGTACCATCATAAATTCCCTGCATTCACAAGGATTATCTTGAATAAATACTCAGGACTAAAACCAGAAAAGCAATTGAAAGGGCAACACACACTCTGTTCAGCAGATGAATCCGCCAGCTGATTCATGCTTTTTCACACTGCAGCCATTAATGCAGTGGTAGAATCAAACCAATGCATTGACTGACAGTGAAACCTCAAATATTTGGGTTGATCAAGGTTCATAGCTGCCCCCTTTCCTTCAGATGTAAAGGTGATAGTTTTTCAGTCTCAAATCAGGTGGTTATGACAGCTTTGGGGATACAAATGAGTAGCTGTTCTGTCCACAATAGACTGGACCCAAATTAATCTAATTTTACATTCAATCACATTTACTCGCATAAGAAGCACTGGAACAATGTGTTGATGTGTCCCCTTCAAAATAAAAGTCTGCTTTATTCAGATTTTACAGGGGGTTTTAAAACCCTGTTTCGCACAACAACACCTGGACCTACTGTCTGTGTTGGGCTTGTTCAGTTGTCGGTTAGTTATTTGAGTGACTGTCAGGGCACTGACGGGGTAACAGACTCAGTGCTTAAGCTTACATTAACTCCGTCGGGTTTGGGTCTCTTTTACTCCTCTCTTGTTGGTTGGAAACGCAAATATAAGTCTTGAGTCGCACATTAATGCATACAAGGATGTAAAGAACACAAGGACACGTTAAATACATGTATAATTTGTGACATCATCATTTGTGCCTCATCAGAATGGTCATTCTTATACATCATAACAGAAATATTCAGCTTCCACTTTGTGACCAAATGTGAACAGAGAGCAGCGGTTCATTTCCCTCTCACACTACCCAGGACTTCCCTTTCAAGCCTCTGCCAAAGCCTGTAGCTGTTGGCCTGGTTTGAGTGTCTCTGAGGATCCGTCAGCAGCCAGTGTGTCTGCTGGCAGGTGGTCTTAAGGCATGACCAGTAGGCTGCAGACAGACACACCATGCTGGGGTACTATGGGACTGCTAATCTGGGGCCAAGCCAAGGTCCACCAGCCTTGTGCTGTAGCTCTCAGCTCACTGTGTCACCCTCTGTTTCAAAAGCTTTACTGAACTACATTAACCTCCAGGCAAGGGCGAGTTCTTTCAGTCAAACACAACCAAGCAAGTAAACAACACAGAGTGTTACAATGAACTCAAACTACATTGCAATGAAACACAATGAGTATTCAAACTGTTCATACACAGGGATAGGACCCTGGTTTATAATATACGCAATAAAATCATCAATGTGTCCAGTTATAAAGCAGTCATTATTATCAGGGCCAGGAATTCTAAATGCATGTCATTTCTGAAGGAAAATGACTTATGGGACTATAATCGGCTCTTTTTTCTTTTTTTTACTGATGATTGCATCTCTGTCATTAGAGGATGGATCTTTTCACATTCAGCGCCCCCTCGTAAGCTTGTCTCCATTTCCTTCTCACAGTGCAATCTAGTCAGTGTGGAGCAGAGGAGGAGCTGTCCCTTGCTTCTTGCGGTTATTGAACAGGCTGATAGCTGCATTAATGTATGCTATCATTAGGTTTCCCTGTGGAGGGTTGTTCTTTCTCTGGCCCATCTGCTTGTGGTACCGCTCAACTTAACACTGCATCACTCCAACTGATTTTCATCCAAGTCTGCGCTGGTGTTGGTGTAGAAATGAAGTATAGCACTGTGAGAGGACGTACATACACAGTGCGTCTATCGGCTCTGAACAATGTCGGTGCTCTCTTCACACATCACTGCTAACGGTAACGATGGCTTTGAGTCCTACAACTCTCACATGTGCTTCAGTGGGACCACCAGGGATCAAGGTGATCAGTCAGACTTCAGAATGAATTAGTAGTGATTTGTTAAAGGCTAATTATTTCCACTGTGTTGTTCATGCAAGTATTGTTTTTATTTGGATACCCTGTTTAATAATAATCAATATTTGTCTTATTGTCAACAAATCCCACGAAGAGACCAAAACCAATAATGAATTGATCCTAGTCACAAATATTGTCTATGTAGCCGAAGCTTGATATAACAACAGCGCCACTGTGGCCTCCATTCATGTCAATAAACAATGCTGTTATTAAAAATGACACATGAAAGGTATTTCATGCAGATTCTCTAGATATCTCTAGATTCACTGTATTAGAAATATGTTCAGGTCAACGGAGACAATTTAAAAACATATATATTAAGGAATTTTACTCCTGGCAGTGTGGATAGGGATTGATGAGTTTCATGTTGGGAAATAAATGTAAAGACAATGTCATTAAACGGTTTACTAAATTAATAAAATCCATCCATCATCTGTGGCTGCATATGCTTTACAAAGTAGCGAAAGCTGGAGCTGGGAGGGACTGTGTACATTTGAGACAGGATGCCAGTCAATCATACTTAAAGACAAACAACCTTAAACTCACATTCACAACAATCAACATGTGTTCTCCGGCTAGCAGCTTGAGTACTGTAGCTTACAGTACTTTGACTCAAACGCAACACCACTGTCCTGCTGCTGCAAATACTCACTAGAGTGTATTCATCCGCAACTAAAAATAGTGCCAAACAATTGCACTATTTACAGCTTTTTGAGTAATGTCTGCTAAAGACTGCAGTGATCAGCTGTTTAAGAATTCAATTATATACTTGTGAGGTTGATGGTACTGCTGATGAAGATCATGTGATGTGATCAAAAGCTTCAGATCAGCTGCTGAATGGACCTTGAAGTTACATTGATTTGTCAATGACATAAACATTCTTTACTGTTTTATTTTATTATGTTTATTACTGTTTATTACTGTTTTTTATATTACTTGTTTTTTATCTTTACGTACTGAGCAATGCTGCTGTAATCCTGTAATTTCCCCACTGCAGGACTAATAAAGGATTATCTTATTTTATCTTATCTTATATCCTAAACTCTTTAAAGCTCTACTTTCCATCTGTTAAATAACTGTCTACACCTGCACACCATTTTATTTAAATGCACAGACCACTTCGCTTGTAGCCAAATGACACTTTTTCAATGGGGCTCTCAGTGACCTTGCTCTGAACAGCCATTAAGTGTCATTATCATAGTTAATTTCCCACACTTTACCTGGATGAACAATGGCCCATGGCCTGGGGTGACATTATTACTCACCCTGATGCCCAGCTCCACATTTTCTCCCCCGTACACCTCCATCCCCTCATCCAGCAAACCAATCTCCTCAAAGTACAGCCTATCCACCACGAAGCAGCCAATCAGCGCCGGACTCCTGGGGGGATAAAAGATCATGAAGATCAGTTTTGTTTGTCTTTTGCAGTTTATGTTTGCTTGGCACAGTTGTCACAGTAACAGCGAGGAAAAGAAGAAAAATGTGACCGTGACAACATAAAGCTTGTTCATCAATGCAACACAGATTATTATTGATTGAAGCAGAGTATATAGCTCGACCATGTACGGTCAGTGTGCTATATTGTGGACAAATTATTACAGTGAGTGGTCATGTCTATAATGTGAATCCCTGTACATTCAATGCTCTCGTCCAACTTCCTGTGGTGGTCCCTGGACCAATTGTTCTGAAAGTGTACTGAAGTAGCATATCACATGACATGGTGAAGCTATGTTTTAGTCAAATAATTGAGTATTGCTCTGAAGTGCTTTTTTTTTTCTCAGTCATTCTGGAAAATGATAATTTGAACACGCAAACCCCTTCAGATTTATTCTATTATTTTGATCATACTGTTCTGGATTACTCATCCACAGTGTTATTGTCCTATTATTGTCCTGTTTAATCTTTTAAAATTAATATTATCTTATGTTATTAGGTTTATTTTGTAACATCTGCCACTTGGGACTACAGATGAAAAATAGCCTTTTTGGCTAACTCTGGCATATTTACAGCAATGTTTTTATTTTTATGTGCACTGTCCCTTATCAAATAAACCAATAAATAACACATTTAAGACACTTGCACATGCACGGTGGACCGGCAGTGGTTTGCATTACTTTGTTGAACAGATCAGGCCGAGGTTGCATCCCATGACAATAATGAACATGCCCACAGTCTCAAATGTTGGTCTTACAGAACACATAGCAAGATAACTTTCCTGCTTCAGCTTCCAGGCGGTGGTTGGGAAGCACAGGGGAGACTTTGTTTTGCCTCCAGGGCTGAAGTCGATGCTCACTTTACTTAGCAGTCGAGAAGCAAGACACACAAACTTGGGTCTAGTGGTGGAAAGTAACTAAGTACATTTACAGAAGTACTGTACTTTAAGTATAATTTTGAGGTACTTGTGCCGAAAATGAGTATTTCCATCACATTAAACGTATACTCCAGTACATCTCCAGGGTAATATTGTAATCATTGAGTGAAATCTTGAATGCAAGACTTACTTGTAGCAGAGTATTTTCATAGTGTGGTATAGTCATATATATATATATATATATATATATATATATACCTTTACTTAAGTAGATGATCTGAATACTTTGTCCACCACTGCTTTGTCTTGTGGAGCTGCATCATTCATTCATAGAGAAACTGAAACCTACATTTACTACCACTTGACAACTTAACTGCTAGTTTTCTCTTTGCTTTGATCGCCACCCCTGTCTGTTCTGAGAGCATCAAGCATCTCTTTCTGGATTCGCTCAACCAGACACAAAATTCTCAATACTTAATATAACCTTCAAGGATGAAAAAGAACATAAATTGAAACAAAAAAGAAACAGAGCAACAAACACTCTGGGCAGCAACAAACACCACGTATGTATTGAGGAAGTGGATCACATGGTTGATCGCTGTAGCAAAGTCGTCACTAGCAGAAACACTGGTGCATAGCGCCTAATCATTTATGCTGGTTTATCATTTGATCAGGCTATTAATGTGGTGTTTACTTACTGGATTGGTGCAGTCTTGTTGCCATTGTGCCACCAGGACTTGGGTGGATTGAGGTAGCGACACCACAGCTCCCAGTCAAAGCCCTGGGCTGAAAGCGGATATTCTTCAATCTCAAACGTGTCGTACTTGATGTTGTCAAACGATGGGGAGATTATGCGGGTTCTGTCTTCTTGAATTCTCTGCAGAACGGGTTCAGCCCTTCAAATATGGAAAGACAAAGTCATTTGACTCAGTATTTGTTTTGACAGGTTTTCTCCATTACCTTTGTAATCATGCCTGCCATTTTTAAAAAACAATTTCACTACACACAAGATTAATTCAATCCAATTTATTAGTCGGATGAACCATTGTTCCCCATCTGATAAGATATAAAATATGAAACCATAAAACATGCACAAAACACTCCACATTACATTTAGTTAATTTGTGGCATTTGCTTTCTTGTTGAGGGTAAGATGTGAAACTTAGTATCGCTCTTCTGTCTGTAAGATAAACATGAAGCTACAGCAAGGAGAGTATTAGCTTAGCTTAGTATAAAGACATGAAACAGGAAACAGCTGCCTGGCTCTGTCCAATCTCTGTATCTAAAGGTTTTGAACATTATTTTGTATGTTTTTTGTTTCAATGTTGTTACCTAAAGCTAAACGGCAATAAAACTGAGGCCCTGCTCATTGGCTCCAAATCCGTCATCACCAAATCCCAACACACCCCAGCCCCACCCATCATTGTCGACGGATTCCCTGTACCCTTCTCCCCCCAAGTTAAGAGCCTTGGCGTCATTCTGGACAGCACCCTTTCATTTGCACCCCATATTCAAAACATCACCCGGACTGCATTCTTCCACCTCCGCAACATCTCCAGACTCCGCCCATCATTGACCCAGTCCAGCACCGAAATCCTGGTCCACTCATTTGTCACATCCCGCATCGACTACTGCAATGCCCTCCTCACCGGTCTCCCCACCAAACTCATCAACAGACTGCAAATCATTCAGAACTCGGCCGCCCGGATCATCACCGGTACCAAATCATCGGACCACATCACTCCTGTACTCATCCAACTTCACTGGCTCCCTGTACAATACCGCATCGACTACAAAAACCTTCTCCTCACCTATAAAGCTCTCCACAATCTAGCCCCCACTTACCTCCATGACCTCCTTCAGGAATACACTCCCTCCCGCACCCTCCGCTCATCCTCTTCTGGACTGCTAACCATCCCCACGTCACGCCTCAGTACCATGGGTGCCCGAGCCTTCAGCTGCTCAGCACCCAGGCTCTGGAACTCCCTCCCCCCACACATAAGACAGTCAGACTCCATCACATCATTCAAGTCTCAACTCAAAACTCACCTGTTCAAACTGGCATACTCTTTGTAACTGGATCCTGTGCACTTCACCTGTTTTTATGTTGATGTTCTGTTTTAATGTTGTTTCTATCTTTCATGCTTTTATCTTTTATCCTGTATTTTTATTGTAAGGTGACCTTGGGTGACTTGAAAGGCGCCTCCAAAGAAAATGTATTATTATTATTATTATTATTAGACAGAGCCATGATACCTGTCCCACCCCCTGTTTCTAGTCTTTAAAGTTAAGATAACTGGTTGCATAATGTA
This sequence comes from Cottus gobio, assembly GCA_023566465.1. Classification (NCBI taxonomy): domain Eukaryota; kingdom Metazoa; phylum Chordata; class Actinopteri; order Perciformes; family Cottidae; genus Cottus; species Cottus gobio. Next base: position 17,567,510 of record CM042224.1, on the reverse strand, counting down.
CCCATATTTGTTACAAGAAAACAAATTCCTGGAATGAATTATTGTTTAAAATGTATGTATGGATCAAAAAAGCAGATACAGTTTACACATTTAAAATTTGACATTTGTAAAATGAGGAAATAAAACTCAAAAATAGAAAAGGTTTTTCTTGTCAGATTTGGGAGAGAGTGCACAGTTATCCGGTCGAGCATGAAAAAGAGCCGAGCTACAGTCGTTGTTTTTAAATGAAATAATTCTCCGTAAACCCACACAGAGTGATGTGACTCAAGAACCAGCGCTCTTATGTTGAGCTGAGCTAACCTCGTGCCACTCTCATTGCCGGTGACTCACCAGCCTACGTTGAATTCGACGTGGGCATCAAACAGGGCAACAACTGGGGCAGTAGCAGCCCTCCACCCGCTCACTCTGGACCGGATCAGACCCTCCTGCTTGGTATGACGCACCATCTTGATGAATCCTGGATGCTGTCTGTTAGTCTCAGACACAAAATCCTGCAGCTTCTCTTTTAGCTCATCTACAAAACACACACAAACACATTTTACATCAATATCTGAAGAGTTTTTGAAGTCCCCGTTTGAGATGAGTGATTGTGAGTTGTGAGAAAACTACCACCCACAAGACGCCGTCACGTCCTTCTCACGTCCAGTGGGCAGTATTTCATTGGTGGGAGGCCAAACGTACTCAGTGCTTCACTGCTTTGATCACTGGACCAAAGAGGCAGCATACTGAGACGGCACCGCAGACCGTCATAGAGCTTCAGTCATAACGGGATTTTGCAATATTGGGGACTTAGCCTGCAATGCTTTTCAAAACATGAGGGTGATGGAGGAAGACCGTCAAGTCTAATGTTTGGCTTCAAGGTTTACCTGTTATTACTCAGCTGTATATTTTATGATGAGTCATATCCTGCAGGATGAGAGTCATTGCTTTTTATATGACAAATAATCACAGTGGCACCCACATGTTATGAGTGGAAGTAATATTTCTGCAACCTTTCTCAAAAATACAGTAAATTACAGCAATGTTTCCTTTGTGGTTCAACAGGAAAAAAATGCAAGACTGATCACTGTTTTTTTTTAAAGTGTGTTCTCACTATTTCACTTTTAAAGGGAATGGGGAGCAGTAGCAAACAGACAGAAAGCATCCGCCGTGAAATCATGCTGTGTCTGGCTTGTTCAGAGGCAGGGTGAGTCGATTTATAAAGACGAGAATGGTTTGATATTCCAAACCCCTCAAAAAAAGGACAAACTTTCTGTTAGAGAAGTAGTTCATCTGAGCATTTACAGAGACATTGGATGTATTGTTTAAGTTTACATCTGTGTGTTTCAACTGCACAAAATATGATTAAAGAAGCACTTTTTTCCCAAACACTTTCTGGACAGTCCCACCGCACACTATATGCACAGCAACATCCTGCTTCATCACTGATTTATTTAAATGCAAATCTCTATATATTTTTCAGCCGCCTTATTTTCTTTGCCAACACATGTCACCTGTTTGCTGTAAATAAGCCTGACAGTAGAAATCAATCAGTGCATTTACAACAATGAATTGCAATATGAAATGCAAAAATACAGAATAGAAATGATTGAATCTCATATCTTTTCATCTGCAATCCCTCCACAGGTTGGGAAAGAAGTATGTGGAACGTTATTGTTCTGTCTATATTTGTGTCTTATTTTTTACAGATATGCAACATTAAACTGTAGTGTATGTCACATTAATATATAAAATTATGTACTGTTGACAATAAACTGCTTATGGTATCTTGATTCAATACAAAGTCAACGAAAAGTGAAGTCACTAATTCTTCTGGAATATGAGAAGCGACAATGCAACACAAAGCAGGAATTACAAATCAAATTAGTATATGTCCATTATGATTGCGTCATAAATCAAGAGCGGTAGATTGCATTCTGATTTTTCTCTGGACGATATTAAAGCTGTGGAGTGTGGAGTATGAAGGAACAGAATAATACCACATGCAACTGTCACAAGTTGGAAAGCAGGCAACAAGGGATGGACCCAAATGCAGACCAGGAAGCAGCAAAAGCAATGCAATCAATGATTTAATTCAACAAATCCTACAAGCTGGAGCCCACCATAACAGGCAGGAAGCAGCAGGTACGGACACAAACATAAATAACGACAAACTACTAAGAAAACTGACTAAGAACAACATTGGACAGGCATAAATAGACACTAAGTAGCCATAGTTAATAAAAAACGTCATAGAGCATGAACATCACTGTGAAAGCAAGATACAGTTTTACCGTACATTTATGTTAAGTATGATTCTATCCCGATCAGAAGAGCCAGCAGCGGTCAGTTTCTTGTTCTCTGTAATTAATTGCAATCAGCAGACATCCCCAGTGTACATCTGCCCTTGATTAGATATCCAGAACTTGAAGCAGAAGGACTCAGGACCATCAAATCAGGCGGATCCCTTGTGCTAATTCAAGCTCTAGCAAATGTAATAGAAACATTTCTCTCCTTTGGACTCTTTTTTTCTGCATAAAGGAAAGCTACTGTAGTTACTCATGCATACTGTATCTGTAATCAATTGTATCCATCAATAATTAAGACATTCTGATGTGTGTGTGTGAATTGAAAATAAGAATGATGATGTGTTACGTCTCATAACAAATCATAATAAGGCACAGTTCATTACACCAGAAATGGCTGATGGCCAACAGTCATCAATCTTTCAGGATGCTGAAGCTCTGCTGGAAAGCAGTGAGCTTTCGGAAGCCGTCACACTAAAATAACAAGCAAACAGGTTTCTAACTTCACTGTGCAGTCTGGCAGTAAACCAAAGGACTTCTTCAAAATGTTAAAATGTTGCTCTTAGAAGATAAACAAAAACAAAGCTAATGGTGACCAGCAAAAATATTAATACACCACATGGCTCACCTCTATTCTATCCTCAGCATGATATAAAAAAAAGATTTCATGATACTGTGTATAACTACCTAAATATGGATATTGTTTTTCTGAATCCATAAACACATGAGGAAAACTTTCTAAATTCAAAACATCATGTGTTGATAATATTTAGAATGAATTCAAACAGATCCAGTGAAATAAAAACGTACAATATTAGCCTTTCAACTATAGTGGAGTAGAAGTATAAAGTAGCAGAAAATTTAAATAAATAATAAAGTAAAGTACCTCAAAGTACAGTACTTGAGTAAATCTACTTAGATACTTTCCACCACTGGTGTAAACTGAGCTTGTCTGTCTCAGCAACAAGAACTGTATGTTCTCTTCATGAATGTTAAATTAAACACCATTTATCAACACACAGGCGTTACTTCTCGCACAGCAGATGGCAAACTGGCTTTGATACAAGTATAACAGTTGCTCTGTAGTTTGCACTTCACCACATGGCAATTTCTGACTTCACAACTCAGCGGTTGTTGAAATCTGTGTTTAAAAATCCAAATGATAACTCACTCTTTCTCCAAGATTTTACCATTATTGTATCTAATCCATCATCACATATATACAAACGTCCTTCGTATTATTATTATAAGTATGGAATCATAAGTTCTCTGACAGCCTGTTTAATAAGTGAATCTTTCTCAAAACCCCACTCTTACAAAGATGAGCCCTTCTCAGGGCACAGCTTGGGACATTATCCAATTAGGGAGGAATCAGCTAGGTCAATTTGCCCTTCTCTCCCGTGATGGCAACACGTCCTCCTGCATGCTAATGCCTCTTGGAGGTGAGCTGTGAGACAGTGGTGGATGACTAATGTAAAGCTGTGGATGCCCAGGAGGTTAGCTGTGGTCGATGACCCCATCGACAATCTCAGCAGCATCACGGGTCAACTAGGCTAACGACATTGAGCACAGATAAGATTCACAGTCGTGGTGATAATGATAACACCAGGCATATCAGACGCAGTGTGACAGAGTGCTCAGGCAAACAGGGGGAAATGCCATCAGCAAAATGTCAACGCGTGACTTGGGTCCCTGAAGGAGCTAAAGGCAACTGCTCCAGGGCTCTCAATTACGTGATGAAATATAAATGTTTTTGGGATTGATGTGCTAATTCAATAATGTGCAAATGGGAGTAAACTTTAGGGGTTTCAGCTATACATTTTTTAACAGATATTTTGAATATATTAAAAATGTTGTTCAATAACAACCAGAGGGAGAGTCAGCCCTCTTATCCCATCACATTGAGATAAGTTACCAAGACAAACTACAGGGATCCCATCATGCTACAGGCAATGCTACATGTTTTGCATTATTGACTTTGGAAAACATTCTTCCCAATATCAGTATTTCCCATGGTGATTACCTGTAATGGCTGTCTTAGTCCTTGTTACGAGCAGCACAACCCATTTAAAAGTGTATTGCCTATAAATGACCTTGGTAGAGTATCATTCCCGTTTTATAGCCCACTTTCTACCTTTATAATGTGGTTAAGTCTTGCACTGTAAATCACCATGTCTACCTTTCACAGGTGACTTCAAGTCTATTGCTTGTGCCTTGCATGGCAGACTTAATAATTAAATTATAAAACCGGTAAATAATGTGAATATTCAAAATATTCATAAACCCATCAGTGATGAAGGTCACATGTTTCTTATTGTCGAATATCATTGTTTATTACAGAACCAGCTCCTGTCGTTAACCTAAAATACTTATTTTATAACATTGATCAGTTCATTGAAATTACAACTTAAACAGCTCCCAGTACTTATTCTTTCCCCATTATGTCATACATTTGTATTAATACTCTATATATTTAATCAGAGAGGCGGGAACATAGATTTGACTTTGATTTTTTTTTAATCAATTCATTTTGGGGTAAACCTGATCACCAGGAGGACACCCAACATGAATACGACTAATTTAACCATAAGAGTCTCTAATTAGAGGATATTTTTTGATTATGTGGGAGGAAACCTGAGTACCAGGAGGAAGTAGAGGAGATCTGTCCGAATAAAAAAAGAGTCAAAACCATAGGGAGCTTGTCCTGGAAGGTTCTTCAAAAAAAGATAAAAGTTTGAAACATTGAAAGTTTCATTTGGACACAAGATGAACACCTTTGGACACCTCTCTGCTGTGCGTTCTCATATGGCGGTTCATATGAGATTGCACGAAAAAGTTACTCACTAAAAGTTACATTTCCATGAGATGGTTTTACTACGAAAGTCCAGCAACACGACTGAAAACAAAATACTCTACTTCTCTCTTGATTTATTCCCTCACATTGTAAACATGAGTTTATGTCTCAATCTCTAGTGTCAAGTCTTCTTTAATACAGCTTGATATTCACTTAGTAAATTATGGTCCATTTAGAGTCAAACAGACCATAAAGCAGAGTAGCATTTGGGGGCGGGGGTTACTGTGAATGACATGTCTCTATAATAATAATAATAATAATAACAACAATAACTTTATTTATGTAGCACAGACTTTACAAAGTGCTTTGACAGACAAAGCCACCAAAGCGAAGCAATAAAACAACAAAAAGTCCAGAAGTCTCTGCTGGTCCAGTTTCAAGTTTCCTGTGGTTCACATTCACAAAGAAAACACGTTCAATTAGTTTACAACTCTGTAAATAATTCAATTATAAAACCTGTAAATAATGTGAATATTACAAATATTCATAAACTCAAAGGTAACATGTTTCTTATTGTCGAATATCATTGTTTATTACAGAACCAGCTCCTGTCGTTAACTTAAAATACTTATTTTATAACATTGATCAAAAAACTTAAATAGCTCCCAATACTTATTATTTAAAGTCACCATTATGTCATACAATTGTATTAATACTCTATATATTTAATCAGAGAGGCTGGAACACAGAACATTGATTTGATTTCTTTTTTTTTTAATCAATTAATTTGGGGGTAAACCTGATCAGCAGAAGTACACCCAACATGAATAATTGGACCAAATAAGTGTCTAATTAGTGAACATTTTTGGATTATGTGGGAGGAAACCTGAGTACCAGGAGTAAACCCACGCGGACACATGGAGAATATTCAAACTCCACACAGAGAGAAGGGTGGTGGTGTCTCTGTGAGGCTGCAGAGTTAAATCACTTAACACTGCAGCCACTGTGTCGCTCTCTGTCTTTGGGGAAAGGGAAGACCCAAACTTCACACACAGAGAAGGGTGGAGGTGTCTCTGCTGCAGAGTTAAATCTGGGTTCGTGGAATCACGGGTGTTTGATATTGAATGGAAGTTATTATAAAAAGGTGCATTTGTCTGTTGGTGGATTTTAAATTAAAATGTCAAAAACTAAATTAAAACGTATCATTTCAGCTCCAATACTGTGCTCTTACTAACCCACATTCCAGAGAAATACAGCATATTTTCATATTAAAAATGAGGGCTTTAACACTTCCGACCGCATTTTGACGATGTTTACGTGATGTTTCTATTAATAGCTTCGCGAAACAACGGCACAGAAATATGAATCAGTTGTCACTCTTGAGTTCCCGCCCCCTTGCTCTGTGAACCCCTACGTGACTCTCACAGGAGCTCACAACCTGTGGAGTGTGTCGAGCTCCGCCTTTCACCGTGATTTGTCGATTCGGGTCCATCGACATTTTGTGTGAAACTAACCAATGAACACTCAGGAAATCCCTAAGGACCTACCCACCTACACTGCAAAAATACACTGGCTTTCAGTGAGAGACAAGACAGCCCTACCAACCCACCTTACACTGCAAAAAAAAAAAAAAATACTAAAACATAGTAAATAGTTCATTTTTCTTTTTAGTACATATTTTGACTAAAATATATAGTCAATATTTGAAAACAAACACTGTTAGAATGTTCGTTTTTTATTTGCACACACCCATGAAGCTTGATCTGTAGTATGAAGTCATTCCTCAGTCTCATTTTATCTCAGTCTCTTTGTCATTTTGGTGAAAGTAGTTACAGACAACATTTCTACTCAAAAAACGATAATAAAAAATGGGGTATTAGACATTTATTTACATGTATCTACCATTTTATTCATATATTCAACTGCTTTTGTGAACCTAAGACCTTTGGTAAACCAATTTCAAGCACCAAAACCATTCGACCACAAGCGATATGAAAAATTTCCAAAATCGAGATTACATTTTTCAGCTTTAGAGTCATATTTTCTCTTTACACTTTTTCCTTATGACAATGGTGCCTCAGTATATAGAGAGCTGAGATTGTTATGCAATTTGTTATGTAAAACATGGGTATGTATCTTATATGCAAGTGCCTTTAAAAGGTGAATTTAAGAAATTATGTAAAATCGAGAAAATTACCTCAGGTTCCAGAGGGTTAAGCCACCCATCAGTGATCACATGTCAATCATCTCAGCAATAACAAGTGAACAGAGCTCAGCAGTTAAACATTGACATTGAAACATCTTTTCAAGCTGACACGGTCTGCACTGCATCCAATGCATATAGATGTGAGAATTAGGGTTTAAAATGCAGACCAGACATATACAAACACTTCATCAACTTGCTGGATTGTTATCTGCCTTGGGGCATATTTCCTGACTTTGCAGCTAATTAGTGTTATTCATCTATTGGTAAAATGCAATGAACACAGCCCCTAATTAAAAACACTAAAGAGGTTTGGAGGCCAGAGGAGCAGTTAATATCATAGATAAATATTTCTCCACACTTGAGGCAATGATATGTAGACATTAGGCCCCTTAACAGAATGATGCACAAAGATAACAAATCTACTGTTGAAATGTTAATATTTTTTAAACAATGGGTCCTTCATTTCAGACAGAAGTGGACAAAACTCACACATCTCATTTATTTTTTTCTGGTTGAAATGAAATCTGTTGGAGGCAGATTTTAGCAGCTGTAGCTAGCTGGATAATTAAGCTAACGTTAGCTTCTTGAGTTTGTTGAAAAATGGTTCCAGCTGACTCGTTGTAAAACAGGAATCCTGAATAAGGTGTCTTAAATATGTTGAATATGAACTTGAAGGATACATCCATGTGAGCATGCTAAAAGACTGAGGCTAAAGCTGGCATGTCCCAGACGAATATCCTCGTTACCAGTTGTTCTGTGTTGTTCTTGTATTGCAGTGTACAGCTAACGCTAGTCATTATTATTAGTATGAAAAATAAATTGTAAGATTGTTGTTTTAATTCTAACATCATTCAGAAGAGCAGATAAACCCACCGTGTAATCTCTTCATTCAGTTTTTGAAAGGTAAAAAAAAGAAACTCAAACCCCCACATTCTTTAAGTGTACATTATCTCTACTACAGCCCCATGCACAAAACTTTATCATGTTAGGAAATCCAAAACCTGATAGGCCTGATGTGCCTAGTTGTAGTTGCTAAGCTACCCTAACTCAGTTTTTGAGGGAAGGGTTTAACAAGAGGTCCATTGCTCTTTTAGAAAATAGGGCTGCTTACTGTTATTGCTGTTGTCGTCCACCAGGATGATCTCTTTGAGAAGGTGGGAGGGTGTCCGGTTGATGGCAGAGTGAATGGACCGCAAGATGACGGAAAAGGCTTCATTCACAAAAATGAACACAATGCTCACTTGAGGGAGGTTTATAGGATAAGAGAGGTTTCTGCACCTGTGGAGGACAAATACAATACCATGTTGATGCAATGTTTAGACCTTGTCTAGAGGATTACCGGATACATTTGACATTGATTTCTAAAGAGCAGGGTAATGGCAGACCAAAAAAAAACTGTGGCAAGCTCCTCCTTGATGTGACCTTTTAATTTAACTGTAAAGAGTGAATCTTGTCGGCAATTGAAACATCTTATTTGTTTCCAGTCCTGCCTGTCAAATTTAATTGATCTTACGATGATGTTACAACATCATGCTGCTGAACGCCTGTTGTATTTACAGAAAAGCCTGGCTCATTGACAATACTTTTAGGAAATGTGTGGAAAATATGTGTGATTAATGCATCTCTGAGTGTACATGAATGTACAGAGCCAGTATGAGTGGGAAAGGATGGTCTCAAAGGAGTTTGCTGATGTGCGGTGGAGAAAATGCCCTGAAGATCTTTAAGCGGTGTAAACTCTACCACCAGGATGTCAGTCTGTGCGCTCATGTTACACGTGAACAAAAAAGCTGTGCTGAAAACCACGTCACAGCCAACCGATGTGGTGTGACTATTTTCCTGTAAAGTTGTTAGTGTATTGACTTTGCAGGATTGCTTTTTGTGATGATTAAATCAAAGTCACCCCTTTGCACATGTAACTGCAAAGAGCTTTGAAAATGCATGTGATCCTTAATTTACAGGCTGCAAGTGGGAACATGTACTTTGTCCTGCAACCTTCAGCTGGCCGTAGGGTGTTGAGGTATTGGAACAGTAAGAGTCTCCTTAATCAAGCCAACGAACAACAAGAGTTTTCTTAGCAGCAGCAATGCACTGAATGCTGAAAGCAGATTGGTTTTCAATTAGAAGCACTTAGTGTATGTTTTTCAGCATTGCAAGTGCCTCATGCATCTCTTTGTTTATTACCGAAAAGTCCTCAGAGCTAAAAAAAAAGAAAAAGAAAAAAAGAGCACAGAACACCAAGTTAGATATGGTTGATATGAGGTTAGATACACACCATCCGAAATGATAGTCAAGTAAAACAATCCAATTGAACACAACACCTGAGCTTTGGGAAATTCTAATTTTACATTTTAGAGACACATTGATTAAAAGAGAAAATAACTGACATATTAAGAGATCGTTAAAAGTGGCAATTAGTTATCCGTCAGAGGTTTTTCCATACTGGTTTTAATGTGGTGGCTTTAATATCTTTCGGTGTGTTGGGCCTGTGTGGGATGTTGATCATAATCAAACTGACACTTTGACAGCAGAAACATTTTGACACATAATTCAGTCTCAATCTGTAATCCAGATGCATCAGAAAATCTTACCCATCAGGCCTGAGGTCTGGTATTGGTCTGTCTAGAGAGAGACGATCACTGAGGTAGCCATTATATCCGTAGTACTGGAACATCTTCAATGCCACTCGACGGTTGTCTGGGCTGAGCTCCTGACCCCAGTGAGCAAACAGCGACGAGTCGGAGAAGGATGTGTCCGCCTGACCGCCCTCTCCTCTCCCTGGAGTCTCTAGGAATCACAGGAAGACAAATAGCATGAATGTTTGTCTAAGCCCCAGTTTCTCAAGCCACCAGTGACGTAGTTCATACGGTGACATTTAAGGGATGTGGAAAAATGATAGCGCTAATATAATCACTGTGATAAATGCTGCTTTCCCTTGTGCTGTAATGTATGTTCGCGGGTGAAGGGTGGAATGTTATTTCCAGAGACTGATTGGATGTCCTTCAACAGAAACACTGGGAGTTCATATATGATACATGATGAGAAGCGGTGTCCTTGAAACAAAGGCTTCAATCCCGACCAGCCGCTGGAGTTATGTCCTGTAGATGACCTTGCTCTTTAAACTACGTAGAGGAATAAGTGAAACTAATTTCCCTAAAGGTATTGCGAAAGCAACACGCACAAGCTTCCTTTAATAATTAATCAAGCGCTAATGTGTGATCATCTTTGGAGTAGGTGAACTTTTTCTCTGTGAGTGTTTTGCACGTCAGAAGTCTATCGAATGACTTTGTGCTTAAAGGACTGAAGCCTGAGGGGTTCAAAATGACTGACTCGTTTTATAGCTGAGCAGCACTGACAGCACTGAGAGCAGAGACGCATCCCGCAAACACACATTTAGTGTGACAACAAGTATATTGCTGTCCAGACTCCATAAAACAGCGGTGGCATCTGTTAAGGATTCTGTTCACTTCCAAGAGGTTTTAATGCACTTCAGAAGCAAATTTCTCAGCTTTAAGCAAGTGATTTAAATGCCCAAATAAAAAATACAAGATTCAAATTAAGGGATTTCATCTCCAAAACATATACAAATGTTTCCTAGCTGCACTTTAATGATGGCAGTCTGTACCTCTGACATCTCAGTGATTGTTGCTTCTTTTTAATCGTAGATTAAAAAACCATGTTAACAGTGCAAGGTGTTTTTAATTTATTACAGCCATTCCATTGAGTTCTAGTACCTGTTGGAACATTATGCAGGGATTCAGCCACAGTCGGGTCTGAATATCGCAGAGCTTTAGTTTTATTGAACAGCACTGTGAAAATATGGGAGTGTGGGTGAGAGGTTGGTTGTGGCAACCCAGTGAAGTCGAGAAAAATCTGGAATATGAATTGCACCAAGATTAGTGACAAGGGCTGTTAGATATATGATGGGTTGCCTCAGTGCAGTACAAAGAAACAAGCTTAAATTCATACAACCAATACTACTGCAAACAGTCGGTTTCTAAGAATTAAAGAAACCAGTGTAATAATTAAATTATTTTAGTTTACTTAATTGAAAAGGACTGAATACAACTGAATTACAAAAAAGCCAGATAATAATTGCATAATGTTAATTAAAATGTTCTCTTCAGCAAAATATTGAAGGTGGTATTAAGAGAAGGTATCAGTCCTTGCAGCATATTGAGGCTTTACAACAATAAATAAGAGACACATTCCATTATGTAGTTTCAGTATTTCAGGTTACTGAATACTGCCACCCTGAAAGTTTTCTTTTCTTTTTCAGATTAAAATCAAATGCAAGCTCGGAAAAGAGAAGGGAATGCTTTCTTCTTTTAATAATACTATTTGTGATAGCTGTGATTTCTGCTGTTTTTGTTGAAGCTATTATAAATGAATATGTCTCTCAAATTTCAGAACAAAATCAAATGAAAACTGAGATCCTTTTTAAAAATCTCAGACGTGAACTGAAATAGTGAGGAATAAACAAACCACAAAGCTTCAAAGACCCAAAGAGGAAAGAAAAGGCTTTAAGTCCTCAGTGACTCTGCAAGGAAAAAACAAGGTTGTGTGTGTGTGTGTGCACAATATGCATGTGTTTTGTGCAGAGTGGTGAAGGTTAATATTCATGAGCAGATTGTTTTAACATATAAGTGACAGACAGTCAGCCACGAAAGAACTAAGACAACAATGTGGCGGTGCAGGTGTGAAGGGATTAAATTATGAACCAAAACAAAAAAAAATGCTTCTTGAAAGGCTCAGGCTTATAGTAAATGTCTTTGGGAGGTGAAGTAGTTTGGGAGTGTGTTTCCTGTTAAATTAAATCATGCAGTACCTGTCTTACACATGGGGTTATTAAGAGGACATATTGAGATAAAAAAGAGTGAATATTGGACTTCCCAGAAACATGACTCCAAATGAATGATGATGTTGCTTCGTAACTGTTGGTTGTGTTAATAACAACTGTTGCTGGTAGCTACTGTGTAAAATGCTACTACTAACGTATTTAATTAAATACAGTTATCCATCTTTAACACAGCACAATGCCATATCTGTATGTTTTTACTCAGTGAAACATTAACAAATCATCAAAAGTCAACCAACAACCAAGTTGAAAGAACGGTGCACAGCGAACGGTACTAGCCTGAGGCAGAATAACTTTAACTCCTGAAATTCAACACACAGTTGTTAAAGTTTCACTGCTGTGAAGTACAGGAAGCTTCTCAGCTCTTGATAAGAAAACACTGTGATTAGACGAAGGGCATCATAAAAGTTATAAAAGCCTTTCAATCCTGGCAGGTACGCCTGAAGGCCCGTCCATTTCACTGCTTGTGTTGGTGATTAATTAGCCTACAGAGACCGGTTCCTCTGAGCTGAGTCCCTCAAGCAGCGCTGAGGGCACGTTGGTGTTGTTTGGAGGGGGTAACGTTGGCAACGTAGTCTGTTTGGAGTGTTGTTTCCGTGGCGCACACAGAGTAAATGATTGACAAACATGCTCGCACAACCTCACTGAAATGGGTTTTAAATCATCACAATGGGTCACATGATTTTTTGTTATTGATCAAGCAGGTCATGTGACGTACTGTAGCATTACTGTTTGGAGAGGCTTTCCTCTTGAGTACACACTCAGTAGACTCACCTTGGTGCGAGCCCAAGTAAAGCACAGCCAAATGTCTAGTGTATGTGTTTGTTTGTGTGTGTTTAGACAGACAAGCTTCCCAGCAGCACTGAGTGAGCGACAGAGTGTAGCTGTCTGCTCGCACCGCCACAGCAGAGGCAGGAGAAACGATATGCACAGGCACAGTGTACGTCCTGAAAAAACAAAATCACTGGAGACCAAACTAAGAGATACTTAACAAAGAAGCCTCTGAAAGAGAATAATAGACCTCCAGGTTATACATGAACTTTCTTTTTAGAGGCATGGTAGCACATGCTAAATTATTCAATTTGATCTCATATGAAGATAGTTCACCGTGAAGAAAGTTTCCCCATAAAGTACAAAGATTTTATCAAATTGTATTTATTCACTCCCTCCTGTCTGTGGTGAGGAATCTCAAATCCTTAGCATTTTTACCACCTCAGAGATAACCCTCCTCCATGCAACGCTAACGGCAGATTTGGATTTTTGATAAAACTGCTGTAGACCTGAGTTGTTTTTTTCTGAATGTACCTGCCTCTCCATATTCTACACTGTATTGCACGCTGAGGGGAAAGAAGGAAACATTTGTCTGTTAGAACAACTTTAGTGAAAATCAATAAGTGGGTAAAATCTCGGTTGAGAGATCTTTGCTGTGTAACAAATGCAGACTGCCAAAGGACAACCAGAGTCAGTTTTCTAGGAGTCGATTCTAAAACGCATACTCAGAGTCTTCAGGTCAAATATTCTATAAAGGCCTCAATCCCTCCAATCTTTTTAACAATTATCTGAGGTCTTTGTTTTGTGTTGTCCATATACATTTTGTAATGTTTCTTGAGAGACCGGAGGTACGTAAAACTGTTGGTGATGTTGCCTAACCCAATGTGTACATAATATGTATATAATCATAGAACAATAAGTTAATGGCAATATGGTTTTGGCTGACTATCATTGTTCTTAGTAATACTAGTAACGCTGAGTCTAAAAACATTGTGTATTTCATGTACACGCACCATTCATTTAAGGGTTAATGTAAAAAGTCACTAGTTCTAAGCTTGTATGTTGCCACACGAAATGAAGTCCATTTCTGTGTTTTGCCTCAATAATTTAGAGCCTTGCATCCTGACTGATCACTCAGAGATACAGAGCAACGCGCTCCTCACTATTACACAAATACGAGATACGTAAGGCAGCTACAGGAGCAGTCACAGGCATTTAATTACAAACTAAAACTGACAAGCGAGCATTGTTTTAATCAGCTGATGATCCCTGTTTGACCTCGACACCAGACAACCATTTAAAAACAACTCTGTAGTTCTTTGTTCCAAAGATTGCACTCTCTGTAAATACCCCTCCAATTACAGAAGACATTATGCAATTTATCCTCAGTCATTGTGTCATTTTGCATCCAAAATAATGAGAGCTGAGCATGAAGCCACGACATCAAACGCTGTGTGCAGTCAAAAAATTCATTGTATATTCAGTCTGACACCGACTGGGAGGGAGAAGACCTTGACGTAGACTTCAGTCCGTAAAAAAAAAAAAGAACAGGTCTCATCATCCACATAAACATTTCAAGATATACCGGTGTTTCTACAACTTGGTATCAAAGAAGCTGTCAGCTAAGAGAGATCAAGTGTTTAAAAATTGTTACACGTTCAAGGAGGTTTTGACAATAGTGCAGAACATACCCTGCATTCTGCCATATTCACCATTTTCCAAATGCTTTTCCTGCAGAGCAGCTCAAGACAACAGCTTCAGATGTTGATATCTGAACGTCTTTTCTCATTTCACATAAAGGTATATTAAATCACGCGCTATCTTACTTGAATAAACCTGCAATTTGATAATCATTTTAAGTATTTAAATACAATTACATCCTCATACAATGCAGATTTTGCTGAGGTGTATTATCTGCCATTGGAGTGCCCACTTTGTCGGCAAAGATCGTAATGATCGATAATATTGCTTATCTATTTCCAGTGTAATCAAGCTGTGATGACATGAACATATTGTGTCACAATTTTCTGATTTATTTGCCAAATCATACAATATAGGACAACAAGCAAATAATTTAATTCAAATCTTTACATATCGAGTGCAAAATTAATATTTAGTTTTCAGATTTAAGAGGCACAGCCTGTGAATACTATCTGGTGCATGTGGAGATCAGGAGATGATCACGTGTCATTTAATCACTTAATACTGGTTAATGTTCACTTCTTTAACCTTTTATCAAAAAAAATAATCTTTCAGTAAATACTTTTGTTCACTTATTCAAGTAGTTATTTTGATGACTAGTTTCACTTCTACTTCTAAAAAAGTATATATATATATATATATATATATCAAATGTTGCAAAAGCCTTCTTTACAAAGTCTTTTTTTTTGTTGTTTTTGACACTCACAGTGACATGACTCCACTTCACCATGCTGCGTTCTCTTCAGAGTACTCTCATGAAAATACACCAGTTTGCATTTTGTAACAGGTTAACACAGATGGCTGCCCTTCCACTCTCAACTATACTTATGTAAATGTGTAGCTTGTTTTGCTTTTGTTGTGAAGAGAACTACTGTTGTGATAAAAGCGCTCTTATCCTCCAGCCGCATAGAGAAGGTGAGTCATGCCTTGATTTCGTTCTGTTCCTGCCGTCAGCATTTTAGCTGCAGGTGGCAAGAAATATTGCTGCTAGGCTCCTAACTGAAGCTAAATGACTCAACCATATTACTCCTGTTTGATCATCTATGCATTTGGCTGTCTTTGAGGTTTGGAATGAATTTTAAAGATTCAATTGATCCAGAGATCGACGGGTTTCAAATTACACGTCAGATCCCCCAAGAGCCAGTCTGAGGGTCTTAGATCTCAGAAGAAACAACCTCCTGGCTCGTGCACGGTCTAGACTAAAGACTGAGGGAAATGGTCAGTGAGCCGTACATATACTGCCTTTCATCTGAGAATGCAGCAACTACTCTGCAGGCAGGCTACCTGTCAGTCAATCTCCCAGGAACGTGATCAACATCACATTCAGGTGTTAGTATTTATTGGATCTATTGGCCCGCTGTTCTTGAGTTTAAATGCCAGATTGTGAATACATCAGTATACATTACAAATAACATAACTGGTTTTATGTGAAAAAATATATTTGTAAAGGTGTTTTGTTCACTTGTTGTTGTTGAGTGGATACATTCTATAAACCATGCATGTTATTCCATGTTGTGCCAAGACGAGCAACCTGTAAAGCATTTGGCAAAGAAAACCACCTCAAATATAATAATGCAAAGGTTTTCCTTACATTTTGGTTAAATAAAATGACACTAGTCCTTGTGATTTTGAATCAATTCCTCTGATGTCTAAGGCATGTTTTACTGCCTTTCGGCTCATTGTTTTGGTGTTCCCACCAGCAAATATACTGTTTTGTTTCACTTGTACTGCTCTCATCAATCTGTTTTCCAGCAGCAGCAGGCAGTGGAGAAAGCTCTGATAAACACACTGTATTCCTGTCGGAACAAAAAGCAGACAAAGTTGGCGACTAGCTGGTGAACATTGTGGAGCATTAAACAGCTAAATAGATACATGTTTGTAGAGTTGGTGGAGAACAAAATGGAGCAGAAAACACAACTCCAAATGAATACTAATGTTAATCAGATCAGAATCAGAACCATTTATTGCCATTAATGTTTGTTTTCGCAATCAAGGACAAACAGGAGCAGAAAACACAACTCCAAATGAATACTAATGTTAATGTTAATGTCAACTGTTTTTTAACAACTTGTCACGCTGACCCTGAGTGACAAAAAATGGATTCATGAAGGTTAAATAAATCAAAATGCAATGCTACTGAGGTGTGTTGTAGAGGTATGTGTGGGTTACTTACAAAATGACTCAACACTTTAACCAATTTAGTTCAAAGCTCAAAGTAGCGTCACTGTGTTCAGGGTGCACAGCACTCTTGACATCTGGAGCTCCACTAGTCTACCTACACACGTCAAAGTGAATCATGAAGAAGATTCTTGTGTTTGCAGAACATGACAGCTTTTTACACACTGACTTTGATCTGCTGTGCATACTTATGCAGCACCGTTATAATCATCTCTCACGGTATTCTCAACGTTGTGACAGTAAATACAGCTAATAACCAATTAGTGTGTTTACTGGGTGGGAGTCCACCACTGTATAGGTGTTGTATGGGCCCCTGTGACTGGCTTTTTTGGAGGGGAAATACTCTCATTAGGACGCATCAGTGGTTGGCACGTCACACTAGCATTTCCTCTTAAAAGGAAAGAGCAATGTGTGGCTTTTTCTTTGTTTTACCATGAGGGGATATTCAGTGGCAGAATTTAGGAGGGGGGTCATGTTTACGTGCAGTGGCTTTTGTCATCTCTACCCCTTTTGTTCGTTTCTCCTCATTAAAGTGTTGAGATCACTCGTGCCCTTCAGAAGGATACAAAGGCTTTCTTTGTGCTTTTTCCTCTTTTAGGAGAAGAATTTTCCTCTAGAAATGCAATGTCATTATCGCGGAAAGATTCTGAGCAACTTACTGCAATATTTTCCTTCTTTGGAACGACATATGTTATGAGACAGCACCAACGTTATTTGATATCAAGCTCCGGACATTTTGCTCCTGCGCCACATTTCTCATTCCCACTGTTGAACTTGAAAAGCTGGATTTGTTATTCCGTTAAATTCAGTCATATGAGATGCCTTTCCTGTAACGTCCTACCAGATCTGACTTCCTCAGCACTGAGTCTTCACTGTATCTTTTCAATTTGTATCTTGCAAGCTTTATCTATGCCCCACACTTAACATCAGTTGTCCTTTACTGGGAGTTGTTTTCTTTATTAAGTTGAGTCTGAGGTGTTGCCTCTTAAAAAAAAAAAAAAACACACGTCTGCCTAGGATATAAATAAAAATATTTCAGAGAGTTCACCGGAGAGGAGAAAAATAAACTGATGTAGCCCAGAGCATGGAAAAGTACCAGGTGAAGAAGGCCATTAATCTATCACTTAGGGCATCCATTTTTCTGGGCCCATACCAATTATTTACTAGAGATTACTTTTCAACCAAGACCTATTTATTTGTGTATATTTTCTATCAAACTGATTTGCTACTTTTGGGACTATGTTTCAGAGCGTTCAGTAACACAAAAATGATACACACACCCTGGCAAGTAAGAGCTACATTAAGAACGTATTAATAAAATCAAGTTCTACTATTTTTTATCACTTTTAAATTGTGTTCACTGTGACATTTTTAAATAGTTAAAGGCACAATGAGATGGATTTTCCAAAAAGACAATGCCTAGACTCATACAAAAATTCTCCCCGTCAATCATCACGTATGAGCCACTAGATATGTATGGTTGTGTCTGTGTCGGCAGAGATCCTGCATTTTCTCTTTTCTTGTCATTTAACTGTGTTCAGGACGTTTCAAGGCGTTTCTTTGCCCCTCGCTCTGCCTCCTCCTCCAGCTCTCACTCATCAGTCTCTTCTCCCCTGGGGCTCTGTTCTCGGACACTGTAATCAGAATCGTCTGAGTCAGAAGCTCGGGAAGCTCCTCTAAATTCTCCCGTCTGGACACAAGCACTAGGCCCATTAGCTAGCTGGACTGAAGATCGCAAAACACAATCACAAATATTTCAGCCTCCCTTATGATCTGAATGGAAATGGCAAGTCATGTTCAAAAGGACTTCAGAGTGCAGCTAATCACAAACAATGGACCACAGTTTTTGTAAAACCAGACATCAAAACAATGGGTTTGAAATAATGTGTCGTTAAATAATGTGTGATGTTTTGATGTTTGTCTCAGGTCCACTGATTTAACTGTATTCCGAACTTTCTATCAAACTAAATTGGAGTACATAACTCACACATCAACAAATGTGTACTTACGTAAATGATTCTCTTAACAAGCCGGACAACAACTGGAGTTTATCGCCCACGAGGCCACAGAACAGCTGCGGCTAATGGGAATGTCAATGACTTTGCAAGGGTTAGGTTATAAACCAAAGTTTTAGCATTTAATTAAATGTTTAACCTGATGGAGACACTAGAAGCAACACCAACAGGTCACTGACATTACATTCATCCTCAGGGGGATATAAATGTGTGAACCAAAATGTAATTCCATTGGTTATTGAGATATTTCACTCACAACAACACATGTCAAACTTATAATCACCAAAAACATTTGGATACATTGTCCAGGAACAATGGATGTCTGCATAATAATTTCTGCCAACCCACTTAGTGGATGTTGAAGAAGGATTAATCCTCTGGCCACAGTGAATGTTTCTCCCTCCATCCAACAGTTATTGATATTTCTGACCAATCAACTAACATTGCAATCCCCAGAGCCAAGCATGCCAATGTGGCTGAAAACCCAAAGGTTTATGTTTTCATGTGTTTTGAGTCACAGTACATAATTGGGATCAGGTTAGAATTCAGATGGAAACAGGCCCCTCTCCTGACCCATCAGATTAAACGTTTTAACAAATAAACACATTTTACCGAAGAACAGTTTATGAATTAAAATCAAGAAAGGCTTGGCCGCCAATTCATCTGATAAAATGTAATATTTTGTTCAAGGATCGTGATGAAAACAGCAACGTTAAAGAGCAATAAGTCAAAGTATGTCAGTGATCGTTACATTATTATACAATATTTGGTCTTTGATGAAAGCAATAGACCCATTCAACCGAAGGCCAACTCGGTTCTCAGAGAAATTCTTTTCCTCCATATTTAACAATTCTTTCATAGCAATGCAAATAATCCCAGTCAAGTTGGACAAAAATGTTCATCTACAATGGGTAAGGGATTTTTTTAATGAATAGGGAAAAATCTTAAGAAGGGAAAGTTTCTGACATAGTGTGTTTAATATTTCACTGAAAAGTAGTAACAGAATCTTAAAACCCTGTCTAGCTGTTCTTGTTCTTACCCGCTGCATGTAGAAGTAGAAGACTCTGCTCTATATTAATGAAGTCTACATGGATTTGGATGGCAGACATAGATATCCAGTATTTTACTTTATGTTTTGTTTTTGATCATGGCCTCTGTGGACAGCTGGTATGGGGCGTATATCAATTATTAAGGTGGAGAGCTCCTTGATTTGTCACTTGAGTTTTGAGGGAAGTAAAGCACAGGTCACTTCAACCAGAGCTATTGTGAGAGTCTCTTTTCAAGAAGCCGCTCGTCTCTGGAGGTTTGAGCTGATAGAAGCGCTGACAAACTGTACGCCGCATTCAAAAATGTGCCTTTCACACTCTTCACACCATCCTGAATAGGAAGTGAACAGGAGAACATTTAATGTTACTGAGCGGCTCTGACTTGGTGTGTTTACATGCACTGTAACCAGATTACACTTTTCTGCAGTTACCTGATGTCTGAAACGTTGTGTATACGAGAAACACGGCTGTAATCCGGTTAAGGGATCAGACAAATCTGATTTCACTGGAACAGTTGACTATTTGTATAATTCAGACACAGTTGGACTGAGTAAAAGCACACTATAGATCCTGTTCTCTCACGCCCCAAGACACACACACACACACACACACACACACATACACACACTCCCAAAGGTGACATTCATTTACAACTATTTCAACAGTAAATACATCTGTAAGGAAACATAAGGCCACCAAGTTGTAAAAAAGTGGCTACAGAACGTATTTGCAAACTGTTCCCCTGCAATGTATTATTTTTCTTTTTTAAGAATATCTCTTTACGTTACAATATCTGCTCGTAGCAACTGAAGCATTCTTACATAATTTGAAGTTATGTTCAGGAACTTACTCCATGCCACAAACGTTTAATACTGTCAAGGTTTCGATTGGACATTTCATCAGGTCAGGCTGCTGGAACTCACAACACATGCCTTCAAGCAGAATATGATGCGTTTACTTCGTCAAGAATTTAACATCCCCCCCAATAAAATTCAGGCAGCAATTGTGTTTCCTATTAAAACTTAATTGGGAAAACAAACCAATGGTACGTAATCATGTAAAACAACAATCGCGATCAGATTTAAATTCAGAAGAAAAACGTCTCCTCGCCTGACTATTCAATCCTTCTGATTTTCTTGTAACAGCAGTACTTGCGCTCTAGAAAAATCACATGTTTACTTAAGTCTATTTAACAGTACATAATTTCACTCCTGTTGGAGTTCTGCTTTTATGAGAGACTTTGTTTGTATTTACACATGGCACAATCCCAGCCCTTATATAGTGTTTAGGGGGCGTATATTATAATGATAAACAATTGGCCGTGCCCCTTCAAAATATGTGCAATTCATTGTTCAGCACACTGCGATAAGAGCAGATTTGGATGGTTTGGTGCATCTGGAGTTGACTTTTTATTTTATTTTATTAGCGGAAAATGAAGTGACCATATATAAATAATTTAAGAGTATGGTGCCGCAGGTTGAGCTAAAGAACAGCTAATAGTAACTAATTAATGTGTTTGGGGACGCTGACAAGAAAGTCAAGTGAGAGAAAGTGAGACAAACGCTGCAGAGTAGAAAATGTGCTCATGGGGTAGATAGACTCAGACAAATGGTTGTAGCTTTTAAGGTTTGATAACCGACATCCATTCCCAACATCTGCAAGTTAGCCGAAGGCCTGGACAACGATATCAATCAAGATTTCCCCGTTTCTGTTCAGAGGAGGACAAATGATCTGTGGGTCAAACTGGAGACAGAGCTGCCTGTGGAAGACAGATAAAAGCAGCCTGAAATGTGATAAAGTTGTTGTCAAACCCAGGAACTGAAAAACAACAACAACAACAACAAATATACACATTCACACGTTTAACTGGTCCTACATTTTCCTAAGATTGTGTTTCTGCCATCACACAGTTGATAAATTACTGAAATTAGAAGTGTCATCTCATTAAGGAGAAACGGGTCATTTAATCACTTCAACCAAACATCAACCAGTGCTGTCTTGCATACTCACGGCCCTTCATGACAAATGGTGATCCTTGATATTTTAAACAGGCACAACATGAATACGCTTATAAAAGGTCCTTTATTCTGTGTCGACCACTTCTCACTACACTGATCTGAAACAAGATACAAATTACGTGACATGAAGCATTTATATTAGCTCTGTTTTTGTTTTTTTGCATCTGTTATTTTACAGGTTATTTCCTGTGGTTGATATCTGCCACACTTGCCTCTCAGCTCAGTTACTGTCCTTATTTGTTGTATGCCCTTGCTTTTAATGGAGATATTTTTTTAATGAGACCTTTGAGGTCTTTTATCTCATCTGTGTTTTTGTTTTGTTTTTTTATTTCCTGCCTTACGTTCTATCTCTTTCATGTAGAAACAAACATGTTATCCTGAAAAATAAGGGATGTGGAAATCAAAGACAGAATGATGCACTGAAGGTACAGAAACAGAATCAAATGATTCTGTGGAAATTAAACATGAAATAAATGTTTTTCACAATAGGTAGTGTATTTTAAATGTGTTAGTATATTGTTCCTGTGCAATAGATAGATTCGTAACTCAGTCAAGGCACAGCAAAAGACGTCTTCTAATTTCCACCAGTGACTATACACTTCTGTATTTGTTCTGTTTTTGGTACTGAAAGTGCACACATCAACAGTTCAGTGATTTGCTGGGAATAAAAACTATAACACTTGATTAAGAACAACCCTGTTGCTGGATATGACAATATCTGTATAACCACGAACTGTGATTTGTTGCTGGAGAAAGGCAACATGTTACAGACTGAAAAATACAACATCATCTAGAGGATGTTAAAACCTGAGATGCTCTGCACTCAATATATGAAGCAAAACGGACAATGTGACAGTGATTAACTTTGTGTTGTCATTGCATTGACTGTAAAAAAAAAATACAAATAGAGATGATTGTAATCCAAAATACTGAAGAATACAAAAGTAGGGATTTAACACAGTAAACAACCAACAAATAAGAAATAACAAAATGGGAAAATAAAATATATAAAATTTGACACAAAATATAATGCATTTTATTATTATTTGTGTAAGTCATTTAAAATCTCACAGGCCAGATGCAATTGTGAACTGGCATGCTCATTCATGAGGAAATGGAGAAAAATACCCTCAGGCTGTCTCCATTTGCAAAAGCAGCTGGCTAAATGTGTTGCACCTCTCACATAACCCGTTAAAGGTGAAAAAAACAAGCTAAAGACCAGTAATGAGGCTTATCAAGCCCCCAGTGAAAAGAGGCTGCCAGTGAAACCATAGCAACTTCACAGCGGTTGTAAGTCTGTTACAAAAGAGTTGAATGCACTAACCATGTTAAAGTACTTTTATAGCAAATATAAACACGAGACTCTGCACGTTGCTCAGTGATTCAAGTCTCATATTGTTCAAATCGCAGATGGAACTAAGCAACAGGTAACAGAGCCGGTCCACAGCCTGTTGTAATTCCAGTTTTATATTAAATACTATTTGTATTCCCCACTACATTACATTTCATTTAGCTGGCGCTTTTATCCAAAGCGACTTACACGCTATACAGTAGACCGTAGACACAGCAATGGTGAGCAATTAGGGTTAAGTATCTTGCTCAAGGACACAACGACTACACAATGGACTACCGGAGCCTGGGATCAAACCACCGACCCTCTGATTGAAAGACAGACTTGCTAACCACTTGCTAACCACGGAGCCACAGTCGCCCCACTAACTTGATTACCACTATTGCCAGGCAGTACCGAGAAAAACTATTGCTGCAGAAAGATAAACAAACTGTATTACAAAAGTCAGAACAAACAGCAATAGTTTGGATGTGTGCAGCTGCAGGCAACACACAATGAGCTGTTTCTGCACAGCACCCAAAGGGAACCTACCGACAGGCGCTAAATGCTCTTCTCAGGACTCGCTGGACTTCTCAGCGACTGTGTCGAACCTCAGGCTGCTGAATCAGAGGCATGATTCGCTGGCAAAGTGAGCTCTCCATACAGAAATATGAAACTTAAGGTGCGCTGTGTTTCAGTTCTGTAATCAGAGCGGAGCAGATGTGCTCTTGGTTTTGTTTTTCATCACTTTGAAAAGAAGCCTTGTTTTACATCCTGCTCCGCACTCACACTAACATCAGTCTGACGTATAGGTTGAGGGAGAATTTTATCTCACATTACTTCCTACAAGAATACAATGAGATATATAATTAGCTCAAAAACTCTGTGCTGTGTTGCAAAAATAAAGTGAAACAGCTCGGTCCTTATCACTGCACAGCAGATGCCCCACAAATGCACAAGAACAAGTTTTGGGTTTCCACCTCAGAACAGGCAGACTGAACGGCTGCTGGCTGATGGCTGATGGCCGCCACAGTACCAGACAGACAAAGCACTGCCTGACGGCTGGATCACCCCATCATGTTTTGTCAGAAGATCCAGAAGCTTTTCAAACTTTTGAGAGTGCTGTCTCATGAAAATAAGAGCATAGTTTTAGTTTTAAAATCAAAATGAATTTGCTATAAAACACCATCTGAGCTCACTATTCAAGATCAAGTTTCGTTATGATTATGGATTTGTAAATTAGAAAATAAAAACATTGATCATCTTACTACAAGAAATATGAGTAATAAACATGAAGCAAATCAACCTGTGACCACAAATGATGCATAGTGTGGACACATTACACATTTCTGATGGTTGCAAATGAGGTGACTGCTGAGGGGGGACTGAAAGAAACGATTCTGGAGCTGTGGTACACCGCTTGTTGTTCTCATCAGTGTGCAATGTATCCAGGACATCCCAATGCAAATACAAACCAAGCTGCTCACAATGGATTGTATCTACTTGCATGCAAAGCATTTGCATTCTAGAGGCATTTGTGAATATTTGATGGCATGCATCTGCACCGGGAAAAGACGCAGACAGGAAATGGGGATGCTGGTGCAGTACGTCTGGCGTCAACTGCTCAACAATAAGACCAAAATCAGTTGAGTGCTCACAGTATTGTTCATTTAAAGCGACGAGGGATTCAGAAACAATACAAATAGTAGCAGGTAAGGTTTTCTTATTTACATGTAAAGTATTCTGTTCATCTTCTCTCGAGTTTCCAGGTGAGGTCTTTGTATACGTTTGTATACTAGCTTTTATTTTCTTTAAATTAATGTATATGTTGGTTAACATGTGTTTGTATATGTGAAGGTTTATGAGTACATTTTACATCTTTTTATAAGCATTCTATTTTTTTTTTAGTGCAAACAAATAAATCCGATTTTGGATGGCAGAACAAAACAATATACTGTATTTATCATATGGATGTTGTGTATTTATAGGACAAACATTGAAAAATCTGAAAGGTGCTACTGCAGGATAACTAGAAAGGTACCTGGTTGTAACAATTACACTAATGGACAATTATTTTCATCATTGATTAATCTGATGAATAACAATACTGTTGAACAATCAATGTTTTTATCTATAAAATCGCAAAAACTAGTTTAAATTGACAGACACAGGTTCCAGAGCCAAGAGTGCCCGCTTAAAAAATAAATTCACTTTACTATCATACAGGAAAAAAACAGAAATCTTCACGTTTGAGAGATAGGAACTAGTTAAATATATATTTTTTCCCATAAATAATTACTTTCATCATTAGTTTTTTCTCAAAACTCTTGAAGATTGATTTCCTGTCTATGAACTAATCGATTAATAGAGCAACTTTTTCAGCTATAAATCACTGTGATGTAACAAGTCATAGATGTTCCGTGATCCGGATCCCCTACTGCGGTTCGCCACACGTGAAACAAATTGTAAATTAGAGTTTCACTGTTCATAGTTATCAATATTCAGTAAAAATATGCAATCAGGAGATCAGCATCAATGCTTTGCAGTCGCCAATCCCTGATATTGTGATGTTTGTGAGGTAAATTATGACGCTTTCTGGCTCAGTTAAGTAAAAAAAAGGATTGGTTAAGGTAAATTATAATGTTTGCATGATGTGTTCAAAGGTAATCTTGTAGTTTCCAAGGATCTTAGAGGATGAATCATTACACTTACTAACACTAGCTTTAAGCAGCTTATAATACATACAAAAAAACTAATAATACCAATATTTATTTATCAATACAAATAACAATTTTACAATGTTTTTACAATGTTCTATTTATTTGAATGTTGGCCTATTTTAAAGTAATATTTGCTCCATTTAATTATGCTGACCTAATTTGTGATTAAAATCTGTGATATAATCTGAACTGTGAGTTTTATGATCTGTCTCGTCCTCAAAAATCACACTTCTACGCACCAAAGCAGTTCAAAACTGTTAGAAAGACTCCGGATCCTCATACAGTAGCTTCACTCAGTTTGTCATGACCAGTCTAAACAAAGTAAAATCTACTCTTGCCTCAGAGTTAATAATTCAGAGTATGTGTTACTCTATTTAGTGTTCATATATGATTAACTCTATATGATAATATATTTACTAGAATTGGATTCAATTATACATTACATTACATTTCATTTAGCTGAAATGTTTTAAAAAAAATAATTATATAAAAATAGATTCAATTTAATATTGAATTGAATCTAATTCTCTTTAGAGTTGAATCCAAGACTCTAAATATAATAATTGGATTTGACTCCTTCAGCTCTCTTTCGTCCCATAAACCGTCAGCTTGTTCCAGCGGAAACGAAACTTACATGGTCACGCTGTTTTACTCCAAAAGATTTTATTCTGAATATTTGCTCCTACTCTAATGGCTAAGGCTAGTAATTATGCTCCAAAATGATGAAATATTACTTCTTTAGAGGAAAATGATAGTAACTCTGGAAAAATTACTCCCCAATTTTTCCTGTGTAGGAACTTATAACGGAAAGATGCTCTTTGACAGTGACGGTAGAGTCTTAAACTGTACCCTGAGGAAAAGGTTGAGTGGTTTGAGAACTCTGTGAATAAAACACTTTTACAACCTCTTTATTTCACGAACAGGATCTAACGTTTTTCTGAGTGATTTAAACCCTGAAAGAGTGATAAAAACTTCAGTACAGGAGGTGGATCTCACTTTGGGTGCTTAACTTTCTGTAGATGCGTCTTACTACTTTTCCTAATAGTGCCACCTTTTACTTACTGATCATACTAGCATTCACACTAGTTTATTTCTTGTATGTTGTTCAGAAAAGGAATGGTACGGCATCGTGGAGTAGGTAACTGTATCAAACATATTTACCTTCTGTAAGTCTACCATGTCAAATAAAACTGGATTTAATCACAGCATTCCCATTAAGCAAGGTCCTTAAAAATGAATTATAATCTTGTATATATATAATCAAACATTACAATTAATTGTTTCAATCTTTTCTCATGTTTTTTGTTTTCTTTAAATGTTGTCCAATGTTGTCCCTGGTCTCCACATGGTTTGTATGTTGAAGTGTCCTTGAGCAAAGACACTGAAGTGTCCCCAGTTGCTCCCCGGGCGCTTCACAACAGCTCACTGCTCCTAAATTGCTACGGATGGGTTAAATGCAGAGGCCAAATTTCATGTATGTATGTGACAAATGTAATAAAGTTTAGTTTAGTTTTTGTATTAAGACATATGATGCTTGATGACTTAGCTTGTTAAGTTAGGCCTATGTATATACAAAACATTATTACATATGATACTGAGTTTTTCTATTATAACACATCAAGCATTATACTATATGTAAAACAGAGATGTGACTAAATACTTTTGAATTGAAGATGGATTGTTTGAGATGGAAAACAGAAATGCTGATCTAAAAAAAATCCAACGTTATTAATTATCATACAATATTTGCCTAGAGCCCAACTCAAACTCAGGCTCTGTCTTGGGACTTCATATGATTATCAATGAGATTTAGTAAGTCTTCTACACTTTGTTTGTGGTCGTAAGCACACCTGTCAACAGCAAAGAGTGCTTTTGTCTTTATTACATGTGCACTCTTGAGGATTGTTCAAATAAGTCATTTGGCAGGTCCAAATGTGCATGGAAATCTCTTGGTCTCTGAAGAACAAGTACAAAAAGTGCATTGATATAAAAGTGACGCCTGTGGTGAGGGAGAGAGCCTTCGAACTCTTTGAGTGTATGGAAGTTTCCATCCATCTGTATTAATATCACAAAAAAAGTTTTTACTCTTGGCAGAGGTGGAAAAGTTGGTGAATCAATAAAAGAAAAATGCAACAAAGTGCAATGTGCAACCGAGCTAGTGAATAACTCATGACGCACATGGAGTTTGTGACTTAGACGTCAACTGATGCTTGGAGAGACGAAAAATAGAAGGAGCAGACAAAAACATCAGTGTGGAGCCATGAGAGCACTCAAATCAATACATAACACAAACAGAAATGCCATATGTT
Source organism: Cottus gobio (assembly GCA_023566465.1). Classification (NCBI taxonomy): domain Eukaryota; kingdom Metazoa; phylum Chordata; class Actinopteri; order Perciformes; family Cottidae; genus Cottus; species Cottus gobio. The sequence goes on along the minus strand of CM042224.1, from coordinate 17,539,282 downwards.
CACCACGCTTCTACATTTCTTTAGTTTCTTTTGGGTTTGACTGAGCTCTTTTAAATACATTATGTTGTTGTGCCCTTTTCTTCTGCAGTGGTTTAATTGCACCAATCTCAATCAACCAACTCCTTTTATTCGCATAACAGCAATGCAACTTGGCTTAAGGCTACACATTCAGTTTGGTTCTACAAGGATGTTGGTCAATGAGAAAAGAAACAAATTCAATAAAGAAAAAAAAAATTGGGACTGAAATGATCTAGTGGGATAGAGCTAGAAATGGCTAACATTTAGACAGATAAAGGCTTAAAATCACTGTTCGGCCCATGAAATATTAAAATCCCAACAACCAGTGACACAAATCCTGTCTTGTTCATTTTTATTTTACAGATTACAAACCAGGTAGATTTACTGCACAAGCTATGAACAACACAGACAACCTCCGCAATTATTACAAATCACAGGAGGACAAATCTCAGTGTGATAACCTATAGTGCAGGGGTATTCAACTAAAATTCCGCGAGGTCCAGTTCGAGAGAATTTCCTCATGCAAAGGTCCGGAACATCCCAATAATGTCAAATTTGTGCTATATGTATTGAAGTAGCCAACAGTTGTATTAACGTCTATATGTAGTCAACAACTGACTGTAAAATAAATAAAGTTCAATTAATTAACATCTAAACAATATTTAATATTACAGATTTCCTTGAATAATTATAAATAATACATACTCTAATAATACATAAATTATCATATCTTATTTCAAGGCAAATAAAGGCTGGATTTAAAACAGAAAGCTTTTGAAAAACATGACTATATAAATTAAATTAAATAAATCATGTTAGAAAGATTAATTTAACTCAATTGTCTTGCAGCTTCAAATTCAGTTTATTCGGGCATCTAGTGATGTCAATCCAAAGAGCCAATATATTATATCCTTGTTTTCAAAAAAGATAAATGTGTTTGCATGGACTTCATCTGTGGTTATTAACCCACTTGTTTCAGCTCATTTCTCCTCTCTGTTAACATTATTGTTGGTCAGTTAATTCATGTGTTAGGATTCTGATCATATTAATTCATGTGTTAGGGTTCTGATTATATTGGCCTCTTAGGTTTATTTTTCTGGGCCTTAATCTCTGATGTGAGTCGGTCCGTTTGCCCTAAAGATCTGGTTGTGGGAATAATACACATTTAAGTCTGTCCATTCCTGGTTCAAGGCTCTGGTTAAGATGTCCACATTTCTCTTTTGGAGCGCCAAGTGAAATAACTTCTCTGACTCACGTACTTTTCAAACTATCAGGTCTCTCCCGTCGCTCCCGTGTGTGCGAATGTCTTACTCGAGTCGAGGGCGGGGCTTAACGCAATACACACATGTGATTGGTCGAGTAGGATCAAGTGACAGGATTTTCAAGGCGTGTGATTGGTCAGAGTGTTTCCTGGACCGCTGAACGAGAGCCGTAAAGGCAGGAAAAGCTGCGCCGGTGAAATAGAAGCGATCCACCAACAGTTAATAATTTGGTAATAATAATTGGTTTTCGGTCCAGGGTCCAGAGACAACGGCGTTTGGGTCCGGACCCGGACCGCGGTCCGCCAGTTAGTGACCCATGCTATAGAGATTTAAACTTACATTGGTGGTGCGTTCAAGAATGCTCAACATGCCACTCATCAGCATCCTTTTTAGAGGACGAAAACACAACATCCACCCATACTGTTTTTTTTTACCGGATTTAAATGGAATGCTTCGTGACAGATCACTACAGTTTCTACAGTTTCTTCTATCAGCGGATAGATTAATGATGAGTGAAGGTTGGGAAAATGTATTTTGATAGAAGATCTCAATTATAGTTATCGTTGAGGAATCTCGTTTTGAGGCCACGATAATTCACTTCTGTCTCATCGAGTCTCACCCTGTAATCCATCTCCACCCTCCCTCATCATAACCTCACATCAGCACCAGCTGACTCACTAAAGACAAATCGAATAGCTGAAGTCCACTGTCTTACAGATAGCATGTAACTTCAGTCTAATGCATGAACATGTTTTAGTTTGAGTGGGAGCAGATAGGCCTTGTGGCCACACTGCAATATCATTTTGATGTACTTCTAATATAAAACATTCCTTTGTGACCTTTTCAACACTTCAATTTCTGATGTATGCATTTTTTATAAAAATATCAGCTTTTACAGACAAATTGAGTGGCCAAGAAACTAGTCTATAGATGAGTTGGTAATTTTTCAGCCCTAATTGTTTGTAACAGTTGAGAGATGATGAAACACATTGTGCTGTTGTATTTAAAGTGATATTACTCAGTTATAATCAGGTGGATTGCTCCCTCCGGGTGGGGACAGAGTGCCTACCACAAGCGAAGGAGTTCAAGTATCTCGGGGTCTTGTTCACGAGTGAGGGTAAAATGGAGCGGGAGATCGACAGGCGTATCGGTGCGGCTGCAGCAGTAAAACAGGCGTTGCACCGGGCCGTCTTGGTGAAGAAGGAGCTGAGCCGGAAGGCAAAGCTCTCAATTTACTGGTCGGTCTACGTCCCAACCCTCACCTATGGTCACGAGCTTTGGATCGTGTCCGAAAGAACGAGGTCGCGGATACAAGCGGCCGAAATGAGTTTCCTCCGTAGAGTGGCCGGGCTCAGCCTTATGGTGTGTTCACACCGAACGCGACGCGAATTTTTCGCGCGACCAGATTACATGTAAAGTCAATGCACAGACGCGTTTGGTTGCGACAGACGCGAAATTTCGCCGGGCGGCGCGTTAGACGCGTTTGGCGCGGCGCGTTTGGCGCGGCGCGTTTGACGCGAAATTCGCGTGAGTTGAAATTTTCCAACTCGGGCGAAAATTCGCGTCGCGAAAGCCAATCAGCGTTGAGAAGCTCTGCGCGTCATCACCGCCGTCCTGCCGGTTTGAATCAAACAGCTGCTGATCCACCAGAAGTATCGCTGGCAGCGGCCGTCATTCAGACGCTGTTGTGCGGCTACGGATAATATTATGAACCCGGACACGGGGGCGTTTGATGGTCCGACATTAGAGGGACTTCCACAAGAAGGTTAAAGCAGAACTAGTGGTTAGTTTAATGGTGGATGGCGGAAACGGTACTGTTTTTACGGAGATAAGCCACGGAGATAAGCCCCGCCCGCGTTAAAGCGAATTTGCGTTGACGGAAATTAACCACATAAAGTCGAGCGAGTAAACTCACGCGAGTAAACTCACGCGAGTAAACTCACGCGAGTAACGCGACGCGAAATTTCGCGTCGCGTTCGGTGTGAACACACCAATAAAGTCGAGCGAGTAAACTCACGCGAGTAACGCGACGCGAAATTTCGCGTCGCGTTCGGTGTGAACACACCATTAGAGATAGGGTAAGGAGCTCGGACATCAGGAGGGAGCTTGAAGTCGAGCCGCTACTCCTTCGTGTCGAAAGGAGTCAGCTGAGGTGGTTCGGGCATCTAATTAGGATGCCTCCAGGACGCCTCCCTTTAGAGGTTTTCCAGGCACGTCCAACTGGTAGGAGGCCCCGGGGAAGACCCAGGACACGCTGGAGGGATTATATCTCCCAGCTGGCCTGGGAACGCCTCGGGATCCCCCAGAATGAGCTGGTAGATGTTGCGGGTGAGAGAGAAGTCTGGGTCAGCCTGCTTGACCTCCTGCCTCCGCGACCCGACCCCGGATAAGCGGTGGAAAATGGATGGATGGATGGATGGATTACTCAGTTATTACTTCAGATTCTAATGGGAATTAAACAATTTATTATTTATTGATTGTCCTTTTGGTCACAGTTACAGAATTTTAAGTGTTGTCTATCTGCAGCTTCAACCCCTAAAAAGAAGCAAACCACTTTTGAAACTACTACAAAATGACAGTCTACACTTGCTCACAACAGATGGATACACTTTCTAAATAATGGCATGGGCGTGTTTGAACCGGAGCGTGCGTCTTCACTTAGTGTCATTATGAGAAAGAAAGTGCAGAGGGGGGTAGAGAAAAACAACCCAGAAACCACTGCTGATGAATCTAAAAAGCATGAAGTGGCAAAGCACTTCACTTGTCTCTTCTGCTGCTCCCTTGAAGCTCTATGAGACAAAAACTGGTCAAAGATAATTGAAGGCTGCTGTAAGTTTATTCTGACAAGATGTATGGTATTTCTTAAACCAGATTGGAGCAGTGCAGTTTATATCAGAACATCACTGTGTATCATCGTATACAGATGTATGATTTGAGCTGCAATGTAAACCTCATACAGTCACAGGAAAAAATGATTTCAGTCTGGTTGTTATTATTTATTTTTTTGTGGCTGCAGAAATTCACTGGGGAAACAACTACAGTGAGAACATTTGCAATAGTGAACTGATCTATTTAGTAGAAATTGTCAGGGGACGACCTTTTGACTTTGCCCTCTGGAGTCAGAATTATTAATTGTTTTCATTGCCAAACATTCTCCAGTGCATTCATATCCCTGTATTTCAATAACTTCTCGATTTATTTGAATTACCACCCAAAATATGTCCTTGTTTAATATTCCCACTCCTCAGCCCAGACTGCATCCCTGCCTACAGGCTGTATACTGCGAGTGTCTCTTCGCTTTACTCTATTACAACTGATTAAACTGATAAGCACTATCGCTGTACAGAGATATATTCACAAAAACCTTTCAGGGCTTTGGTCTATTATACTACATTTTGCATACAGCTCTCTGTCTCTCTAAATGTGTCCTACCTGGTCATGAAACTCTGTCATTGGATGAAAATATTCCCCCAACGAACATAATCTTTTTACAGTGGAGCCAGATTGATGATTCAGCCGGCCGATATTGGCTGATAATGGCTCATCACAGATTGCTTTATGTCGATATGTCATGTGAAACTTCAGTACAGAAACCTAGTTTATCCACCAGAGTATTGACAAGTTTATTTTTCAACTGCAAAATACCCTTACATTTGCAAAATGAATGAGCCATGCCTCAACTGTACTTTGTGTTTGTTTTTAATCATTAGCATGCTACTGCACTAAATAAAGTGGCCCTATGGATTTTTTTTCCAGTGTAAGCCTCCTCACCATATTAAAGTGTTTGTATCCTTTTTGATCTAACAAATAAGTTGATTGCATTTCCTTCCTAACAAAACACTCGCCGGCACTTTGCAGTATATCTGCAGCATACGTTTCCACCAGCTGTTGATCGGTGGAAAAGTGTGAAATCATCAGTAGGATTGTTTGATGCGTCGCCTGAATACACCTCTATGCATGTGCGTCCTGAACATTAGCGTGTTAGCGCTGATGGTGTGAGCATGTTGCCCAGCTGACAGCATTTAGCTCAAAGCCTCACAAAGCCGCTAGCAAGGCTGTTGATTTGTTGCAGTATTGTTGCAGTATTGTCCTCAAAAATACTGTATTGTACATGTTGCTTGAGAACACATGTGAAATCAATTAATAGGCAGAAAGTTGCCAGGTAGTTGTATTCTTCTCAAAAGAGACTGGAGCCATTGCTTTAAGCATATATTTAATAAAAATGTATACTTCCTGATCACTTTATTAAGTACACCTATACTACAATCTAATGCATGCCAGGTCATAGTCAGTGTTGTACTGGACATTATTGTGATATGTGTTATAATAATGCATGTAATGCAGTATACTTCAACACCACTGCACACTACAACCTGGACAATAAAAACAGATGTTAAATGAATACCTCTCCAACATTGTCAATCAAAACGGAACAATATTATCTTTGTAAAGGTATAATTTATGAACTGTTATATTGAAATGTAACAATTAAAGTGGCCTCTGAGTGTATGAAATATATATTTCCTGGAGATTATTCCTTGGCAGCTTTGGATTTTTGACTTCAGAGCCTCCCTTCACTCTGCACACAGCAGTAGTCCCCAGCCACTTCCGCCGTTCCCCAATCACCTGCCAGCACACCTGCCGCTCATTCACCTTAATTAGCCAGCCAGTTGATGCTCACAAACACGAGTCTTCTGACTGATTGTGCTGTGCCACTATCGAGGTAAGAGCCAATCAATTAACTACAATGAGAAGGGCATCCCTAATTTCTTTTTCAATTGGGTGTAAATATCACCTGTCAACATAACCCATGGACAGGCTTACAGAATTATAATCTTTTACAAAGCAAAATTACAAAAGAATCATCATCACCTATAAATACAGCTATCATCATGCTGCATCTGCATGAAAGGTAAAAAAAAAAAAAAAGCTCCTGAGCAGCCAAATGAAAATGTGTTGCAGAAGAAGTTACAAGACAAGAAATATGTTTAGCTCTCTGCACATGAAGCCCATATTTTATATTATTCCTGTCAGTAATGGTGAGACTGTCGTAAATACATACTGATTATGCCTTGACAACTTTGAATAGAATACATTTTAATACCTTCAGTATCCATTTAGACATCTTATATCTAATAACAAGTACATATTAAGGGGGAAATCAAATTAGAAAAGTGTATTTTCTTTGTAAGAAACACGGGTGCCTTCATCTCAAACCTGTGTCTAAAGAGTCTTTTAACTGTTCTCTTGAACTCGTTTACCTTTCTCCCAAATGACTGAGCACTTTCACAGAAACTGGAGCGTAACGTGTACTTCCCCGAGCTGCATACCACAGCCTGCATGCACAAGCATGCACACAAACACCTGCACACATCCACGTACTCGTGTGTGCTTTCACCAGTTTTAAATTTCACTCATTTATTCTACAGCTGCACTAATTGTTGCGCTGGAAAATCACATCAGATAAATATGACAATGTAACTGTCCTCTGAGCATCAATGCAAATTCTGCTTTACTGAGCTTCTCAATTGACTTGACAGGTGGATTAGCTCGAAGCCATCTTGGGAGCTGTGGCTATAATATGCCGCTAAATCAGCACTGTGTTAATGACTGCCTCTCGCAGGCCTTGTGGCCAGCCAATCAGACCACATGCTGGTAATTCACATCCTCAGAGGTCGAAGCAAGCCGTTAGACACACTTTTTCATTAACAACAACCTCATAATACATCCAGACACACATTTTACACTGAATCTAACCACCATGAAAGGACAAACTATTCAACTGAGGCATCAACTGTAGTCAATTAAATTATTGTTGCTGCAAAGATTTGTTGATTTAAATAAATTAATCAGTGACTAAATATATTTCAATAATTTCTGCCTTGTTTGAGTAATTTTTCAAGCAAAGTTCACATATTTTAGTTAGAAATTCAAAAATGTGGACGATTTGCTGTTTTTCTTTTCCCATATGCCAGTAAAGAGAATATCTTCAGGTTTTGGTTAGTCAGAAAAAGACAAGTAAAAAAGAAACAAATTAGAAGACATCACAGTGAGCTCTGGGTAATTTTGATTGCCACTTCTTTAAGTTTGATAGACTAAATGAAACAATGGCCTTAATTAATGTAAATAATTGTTTGTTGCAGCTCTGTTCATATCTATTCACTACTGCTTTATGTATGCCTGCAAGAGGAATTACAGGGCATCGGGAATTTTGAGGGAAATAAATAAATTTAATCCATTTTGGAATAAAGCTGTAACATAACAAAATGTGGAAAAAGTAAAGCGCTGTGAATACTTTCCGGATGCACTGTATGCCACATCTCATCACCCAGGTCAACAAATACACACTAAAAAAATATAAGAAGAAGAAAATAAACACAGATAATATATACACGGAAAAGGAAATATAAATATCCAAAAGTATGCAAATATTTGCACAGCTGTAACTGAGTTTAGGACATATGTTGGAGGGCTTATTTTACTCTATATGCAACAAGTATGCAAACGTAAAAAATTCTAATGATCACTTTGAAATGAAAGCTGAAGAGGTCTTCTATAGACCGTCACAATAGCATGCAAAGAGCGGAGCAAACAGCCCTCAGTGTGGGCGTGTGTGAACCTGCTCAGTCCCACTTTCCAATAAATTCTCCTGGGCGACTGTACTTAATACAACAAAGCGCTCAGCTGGTTTGTGGGCTGTTGCCAGGTTACTTTGTCCTGGTAACGGGCCACTTAACTAAACCTATCATACAGTTAGAAAAGAATATTTCTATTTCTGTCTCATCCCTGTGTGACACCGGAGACATGTCTTACTGTCCACAGCGACTCAGCAGCAGCAAATGTTTCATTCTCACATGCAGCAATGCTCTGTGGTGTGTCAGTCTTATAGTGCACTAAAACTAAGAGCATGTGGTTGAGTGAATAGTGCACTAGGACCCTCTAGAGTAAGTGTGAGAGTCCCAGTGCTGAACTACCCAATTCAAGAGCCAGGAGATACAATTTCTGCACTTGTCTCACAGCGTGATATAGGAGGAAGATGTATTTTTAGAGATGTCGTAAGTATACTAATGACTCTCTGGCTCTGCCCGAAGCTCCCCGACTGTTGACGCCGTTGGGCACTTATAGACTCGGATTATGGGTCTCTATTTGCAGCGGATGCAGTTATTATCAGGGAAATCCAGACAGTGTGGCTCGTACTTAACATGATACCGTTTTTTTTCTTTTTGTTGGGAACGTTTTTATTGTTGCAAATGTGCACCACTATGACATCAACTGTCTCCTCCAGCATTAGCAGCTTCTGTTGTCATCAATGACGCAGTGCTCAAACCGACAAGCACGGAGGCTTCCTGTATGTATTGTACAAATGCTCAAAGCAGCCAAAAATATTGATGCCTGACTGTGCATGAGCTCTTACTGTTTGAGTAGAAAAAAAGTAAAAGTTTAATATGCATGACTTTTTTTTTAACTAACGGAATGACTGTCCTAGTTTTAAAAGTGGCATAAAAAGACAATGAGCCATGGCTGATATAAAAGGATGACTTTAACATTTGGGAAATAGACAGATGAGCAGATTGATGCCTCTCTTGTCTTTATGATAGATATGAAGCTACAGCCGGTTAGCTTAGTTTAGCATAAAGACTGGAAACAGTGGGAAGTAGCTGGCCCGGCTCTCTCCAAAGGTAACATATCCACATATCAGCACATTTAAAGCACACTAATTAACATGGTGTATCTTGTTTGTTAAACCATACGAAACCAAAGTGTAAAAAATATAATTTGTTGTCTGAAACGGGGTTAGGTTTGGGACTATTTATATGACTGCAGGTGGAGTCATTTCCGAGCTATCACTTGTTAATTAGTGAGCTTTAGCTCTTTTTTATAATTATCTTTACTGTTAAAAGATTAAAAGTGAAACATCACTGGTAAAATGTTCCCGGACTGTGTTGATGCTTTTAAGCACAAATCTAGCATGAAATGATCTTTCCTGTCAGAGTAATAGAACGTTGAAACATGTAGTTTGCTGGTAAGTCACCTGAACTAAGCTCCGCCCTGCAGATGCCTATGGGTGCCAAGATGAAATGGAGACCTGCCTCCAGGAGGAATGTTTACCCGAGCTTAGCACAGAGCCCTTATTGCTCACAGCAGCATGAGTAGATTTCTGTCTGCATTTTACCTCTGCACCACTCCAGCTCTGTGCCATTTCAGATTGGGACCTGCCCAAAATGAGCCCCTCTGTGATGACAATAACTCTTTTAAAGACACAGAGGGGAGACAAATTAACTGTGTGTGATCAAGTGTAAAGAAACTGTACACTCAGAGTGGAGGAGAGGCTTGAGGGAATTTTGAAACGGATTCCAGACATTCCTAAAAGTAAGGAACACATTTTAAATAATGTGGAAGATTCAGAGTTATTTTATAAAATAGGAAATGGGAAATTGTCCATAGTCCTAATCAGACTCCACCGTGGAATCTGAATAATACACTGTGTTGTACCTGCATTTTAATGCAGAATAGTTCTACTGCCGGCACTTTGTTGGATTCTGGCGCTCAGTAAGAATGCATTATGTTGTGTCACAGATGAGTAAAGTTAAAGATAAACCGTAATGAAGGCACCAGCATGAGTAATAATTAATGCTATATGAGATGTTAATTACCTCAGCAATGTTGAACATTTTAAATTGCACCCATCAGTAAGACTTTCTAATTTATACATATATTTATGGCATAATTATAATAAATATTCGTATATTGCAACCTACAAAGTATTCATTGTGGAGAGCCATTCTTAAAAAATTGTCTCACTAATCATTTTCTTTTAGTCACTCTTTCACACCCTACGAATAACCAATCTGTAACAGACAAAAGAAGTTCCTGCTGTATCAATTTCCCAAAACGGACGATGCAGACACCTTATTGTGACTGCACTCAAAAAGTACAGCTATTCGACTATTACTTTCTCTTGATGGATCCGGTGGTTTGGGTGCAGGTAGAGTCATGTAGGGAGCACAGCGATGTAACAGGATGGAGGCTTTACCTTGTATGTGCTGGTTGACCACATTCTCCAGCCGGTCAAGCCTCTCAATGATCCGGAGAGTGTCGCCTCTCTTGTCCCCCTCTAACTTTCTCTCCGGCAGAGGCATCGGAACTTTGATGTAGATGTTGGCGATGTAATTAGTGACCCATCCGACATAGAGCAGGCAAACAATGTTGGTCATACCGCTCAGGATCACGCATGTGGACACCAAAGTTTTTGTTCTCCTGGTGCAAGCCATGCCGACATCCCTCCATACAGCCTGCAGTATCCCGTCAAACCGGAGGACGGGGCGACAGTCGCCCGCAAAAAGAAACTGGAATAATGAAGTTATTTCCAGCGAGCGATGCAATATCCAAAGCGCGGAGCTTTTACTTCAAATGTGTCGTGTTTTTTCCTTTTCTAAAGGGTTGTGAAACACACGTTAATGTCAAATGACTACAGGTGAAGGTCCCTCCTCTCGTTCCATCGCGAACCTCCGTGGGCTCCAGTTGCATGTGAGGATCAGGGAAACGGGAAAGACACGAAGCATCCTGCTGCAGCCAATGGGAGGGATGGTGAGGACTGACAGCCTCCGTGCGGCACGCGTCCCCGCTGCGCACTGATTCACTGGGAAAGTGGATCTGACCGGACTATTTCCATAGACCAGGATACAAAGTGGTATAACCTGTTTCTGTCTGAACAGCGACACATTTGCCCCACACCGACCTTAGACTCATTTGATGTTCTTTCCTGGAGCAGTTAGACAAATCCAGCTGAACCTCTACAGTTGTGCCCTAAACACATCTGTTACACAAGCAAGATAGAAAACACCCTTGGAGTTTTTGCGATGAGATCCATACGAACGTGGACTAGATTTCTTGCTGCAATACTGTATCAAGCCACGAGATAGAGACAACGGGGTCTCCATGAGGAATCAAGGTGCGGTGGGGTCATGATATAGGTCTGGCTGCGGTCCAGCTCACGATGAGGAGAATGCAGGATGCAGAGAAGAGGCTGCACTCATCTCACAAGATGCTGTAATTAGAGCAGTGCAGGGAAGTGTAGCTACTAATTACTGCAGACCTGCTCAAAGGGCACAAATACAAAGTGAACATGAAGGCATGCAGCACTTTAACCTGCTGAGACAAAGTAGTCATTTTATACCAATCTGTCAATCAAATATTTATCATGAATACCTTTGAGGCCAGTTTGCATTGTTTTTACATCTGTATAAGCCCTTTTTCTGGCAAGATGCGATTATTGGATGTAAAACGGTGGTTTTTCAATTGAGGCCTATTTGCATATATTCCTGCAGCGAAATGGGGGCTCATTAGATGGCAGAGAAAAAAGAAAAGGCTTAAAATGTAGCCATTATTCAGAAGTCGGATTTGCCCATGTTCATCCTTAATATACCATGCACCGATTCTCACACCTGCAGGAGTGTATATGTGATGTGTTTGCTGCAACAGAGCCTCTGGATTCTGCGTCACAGCTGTTCTCTGAGGCTGGTGGAGTTGTCATTTCTTGAAAGCCGTCCTCCTACTCTTTAGGAACATCAAACCATATATTTAAAGATGACTTACAACTGACTTGTCTGTAACCGAGGTACCCTTATTATGCACATGGAAACTGCAGTATCTGAATGAATGACACATATTTTACAATGTTTTTCCCAAAATTCTGGATTGTGTTTTGACAGTAATTTCCAGTATCATCTTTGCCAGATCATTAGTTGCTAATAACAACCTGTGTTATTCAATCTGACAGACAGTTCCCACAGCAGGCTGCCAGAGTGAGTATTGTATTGTGAGGATGGCAAAAGATACATGCTACATCAATATAATACACTTCAATGGAATAAGCAGCATTATTATGACACTTGATTTCCTATATTTAAAAAAAAAATGTGAAAGGGGGAGAAAACACTGACAAACTTCTTTGTTTTCAGTAACATGAATTGCCTTTTCAGAGGAAAATGCAACTGAATCATTGTCTTTCTGGCTGACTTTTATACACCACGAGAGAGACTAAACAAAAGGATCCTTTAAACCTGATTGTTTTCAACTCCAGCGCATATGGCTTCATATGAAAAATATGCTTCGCCATCAATAATTGTCTCAGATTTATTTGGTCAGTCAAAGAGCTTCAGACTGACCTCATTCATCCCTTCCTCCATATATCCAGGTCTAATGACAGACCACCTCCCCTGTCCTGTCTGCTCAGCAGCAGCCATTTATGGCTGTAAGATGATCAATGCAGGAGCATGCTGCCCATTCATCGTAGCTAACAGGCCTGCCAGACAGAGTGCAAAAAGATATTTGCTTTAGTTTGCAACATGAAGGGGTTTTCTATTTGCTAGTACATTGATGTGATGAGAAAGTGTTTTCTCCCTTTTTTGCTCATTTAATCTTATTTTACCAACACAATTCTATTGAAAGTCAATAAACTCTTTGTAGGATTGTGAGCCCTGCAGGTACAGTTGATGGTGTAAACTGTCTTTTACTGGACGTCCATTATAAATGCTAAAATGCTAGGATGTCATTTACAGTTATCTGAGAAACACTGATAATTAATTTATCAATAAATTGACAGAAAAGTAATCCACAACTTGTGTTACGATTGAATAAATATTAAAATATAACAAAATAAGTTATTTTTATTCTCAGTTAAACATGTCTTAGTTCAAATGTGATGAATATATCTCTTTAAATCTGTTTAAATTACTTTTTTGATTGTTGTTTGCACAAAGCAAACAACTGGAAGACATCATCCTGGTCATTTCATTTTCAACCTTTTTTCTGCCAGTTATTGTCTTGTTTAATTAATTAGTCGCTTGGTCAGAATGTGAGATATTAGTCATACATATGCATTACTCTGTGTCAGAGCCCAAGGAAACATTCTCAGATGTTTTTTTGTTCTGCCCAACAGTCTTAAACATAAAAACATTTAGTTTGCAACAATATATAACAGAGAAAATTACTCACATTTAAAATGAAGACAATTCTAACATACAGTATAATGACACATTAGATATCTAGCCAGCTATATATTCAACTTTCCTCACAGCAGGTATTTGTGGACCATATTTACACTTTCAGATCACCTAAAATATACTTTTGAAATGTGAGCTAGAGAAATATTTCATTAATATCTGAGAAAAACATAATTACTTTAATCAAATCTTGAGTTAATGCCTTCTGCTGACTTCAAATGGCCTGCGTGGTGCTTCTCATACTGCAAACTATGCACTGTGTAGAGATGAATACAATTAAAGTGGATTGAAATTATAATGAGAAAATCATATCTCGACTAAATCACCAGACAGTCACATTGAAGGGTCGATTCAGCTTGTTTACTAACTAACAGTGTGATGATGTACGAGTGCCATTGCTGAGTAGCTCACTTTGGTCTTGTTATTTATGATCTCTCCTCTGTTCAAAGGGCAGTACCGAACAGAGCCTGCCCTTCGAATACAGTCACCGGATGTTGTCATGAAGACAACCTCAAAGCTGTGTACACATTTAATTGACAAGCTATAAACACCTGCAGGTGTCGGACCCGCAACTTCTATCGATTCCTTTTGGATTGGAGCCAGCCGCAGGGACACTTTGAGGTCGGTATTAGGGACCTGCTAGCCTCGCGCTGGGTGATCCACATGGCCAAGCAGCTGTCACATTTAGGCTGAACGAATGCTCTTCTGGTGGGCTGATTAATTACTGTGTGTGAGAGGTTATCTTGTAATCGTCACTGTAAGGTCTCAGAGACAAAGACACTACTTGTGGAAGTTCCTCCGCTGTGGAGACGGCAACCATTAATCAACAAAGCACACACACGACATGTAAGGATTAGTCCTTGACCATGCTGAAAAGATAAGTATAAGGTTGAGATAACGTTTACACCAACCTCTCCTGGAGTGATGCTATGCATTATAGAGAATGTGTTCCCTATTGAGGCAGTGAAAAGACACTGAATCCCTTCCGGTTTGAAAAGGCTGACCCCCTGATAGTCTCACTAATCCTCCATTAAATTGAAGAAACGGTCAACACAAGCCAGCCTTCATATGGTGTGGGAGGCCGACCTTTTGCTCCAAACTCCGTGGGCTCGGGGACCAACAAGAAAAAAGGAAATTTCCCCCGAGATGCAGGATCACTTTCAATTAATTCAACCTGAAAAAAGGAAATTCATTTGAATTTCCAAAAACATCTTTATATCCTTGAAATCAATATATAGTCACGTTGGTGCCAGCTGGTGCTCCTCTCCAGGTTTTTTGTTATTATTTTAAGTTTTAGCATTAGAATATCCAACATAGCAGTTCACTTGAATATACCACATCACTGTATTACATAATACTGTAACATACAGTACATTAATTCACCCATTGTAATCTACACATGAACACAGAGACATGTATTGTACATGTACATGTATGTACATGTATGTGGGCGACTGTGGCTCAGTAGTTAGCAGTACCATCTTTCGATCGGTGGTTCGATCCCCGGCTCTGCTAGTCCATGTAAATGTGTCCTTAAGCAAGACACTTAACACTAATTGTTCACCGTTGCTGTGTCTACTGTACAGCATGTGAGTTGCTTTGGATAAAAGTGTCAGCTAAATGTAATGCATAACCCCAAAATAAACCATAATGTGTGATACATCTCAACAAGTTCTCTGCAGTTCTGCTATTCATAATGCCATACAGAAACATGTATTTCTGTTCAGAATGTGTGTTCACACATAAACTCAGTTTTCTTTATTGAAATTACACGTGCTATCAGTCTACATCTGACGTTTTATAACCTGCACAGAGTCAAAACAACGTGAGTGGCTTCAAGTAATATTACTACCGTAGTCCTTACTGCCGACAGCTGAAGAGGAACAAAATCAGATTAAAAGAATATTTCTTTAGACTCTGCGCTGAAGTGCTTTGAATATTTGTACTTTTAAATAAGCCAACGTACTAAGGTAGATCGCTGCGATGTGGACACAGGGATTGTGAGATGAGAATCACATTAAATTCAAGCATATTTATTTATAGAGCCTTTCATCACAAGTGTGTCTCAGGGGACTTCACCGGCAGAAGGCGAGAATAAACCTATCTAGATCTGTCCAATCATAATCACTCACATGACAAAGTGAAGTGCTGTAATACATGATGAAACAAGTGAAATGCAAGGCACAGTACAAAGCACAAGAATAGCCTGACACTTCTCATGAATGTACAAAAGGTGGACACAACATCACAGATACCTGTACGATCGAATGCAATCCCATTCAACAAGTCAGCAATCAGCCAGTCTGGTCTCACCAAATGACGTACAGTTTAAGTAACACGACAGTTTTGTCATTTCACTTGTTATGAGCTTCTGACTGCAGGTGGACAGGGAGCTGGAGCCGATCCCAGCCGACATTGGGCGAAGGCCGGGTTCACCCTGAACAAGTCGTCAGTCTTCACGCTCACATTCACACCTACGGGCAATTTAGAGTCCAATTAACTTGAGCTGCATGTCTTTGGACTGTGGGAGGTTCTCCACGCTGCCACGAGGAGAACGTGCAAACCCGGGCCCTCTTGCTGTGAGGTGCTAGCCACTACACCACCGTGCAGCCCATGTCTGGCGTTTATATGGATTAAATTATAAACATTGTTCAGTGGAGTTTTTGGGAACAAAACACAATGAACACATTACTTGACATGACTTATAAGACACAATGTAATACTGCTGCAGTTGTGAAACATTTAACACAAAACATCATGTTGCAAACCTAGTCTTTTCTCTCTCCAAATAAAATCAGCCCGGAAGAGGTTCCCTTCCTAAAACAGAGCTTTTTCTTATAATAATTAATAACTAATCAGAAAAGATGGACAATTTACAAAAAAAAAACATATGCATGGCAATGTACCTGAACAGAACTAAGCTCACAGATAACTTTGACTTTAAGTTCATTTCTGTAGTAAATGTATAAGATTGCATTGTGCAGCAGCCCATCATTTTAAATGAAATCACCAAAATTGAGAAGCCGCAGGTCCTAAGTATAAGCACACTGCCTTAATGAACCGAAGAAACAAGACGTGTCTGTAACTTTGGCAAGTATTAGCAGAGTAAATGAGCTCAGAACATGGTTGGAAATGAAAAGCCACACCCAGAGGTGACCAATGAGTTGACTGATATTAACTTCCTCAGCTGGGGAGATACAATTCTGCATAATAAAGGCACTCAAGTGCTTTATTTTATGAACTGATGTATCAAAAAGTGATTGCAGCAGCCGGGTCTGGCAGAATATTTAGGAGAATGTAGGTGAACCTGGGCTTTGAGAGAAAATATAGTTTACAAGCTCAGTTTGGTGGCCTGAAAATAAATTTAGTTGGCTTTCTCTTTGTAAGTCGGAAGTCAAGAAAGGCTTATCGCCATCTGCGCCTGAGGTAGGAGACAATTAAGAAGAGTATACGCATAAGCATAACTGCCTTTGTGTTTTTATCTTTTTTGGCCCCACCAATATCGCCGAGCATGCTGACATTAAAACATAAAAGGGAGAAAACAGAGAGAGGAACCAGAATATAAGATTAAACCAGAAGCAGAGCCACTGTCATGATGGCAGGCCAATGTTACACTGCAGCCCCTCTAAAATTATCCTTTTGTCTGAGGAAAACTGGAAAAATTGTTTTGACTCAAAGCCTCATTGATATGCTGTGATGACTCAACCTCATCCTAAACTACATAGAAGATATAAGTTACTAAAGATACTAAATAGAAGATTCAACATTAATCATTAAATATTAATCTCTTAACATTTCTGACACATTTGAAATGTTAGACAACAAAGTGCCTGAAGAAATGAGACAAATCTCTCCCCACATTAAACAATGTGGTTGTTGTTATGCAGACAGTCTCTTTACATCAAATAAATACAACACTACTGCACATATTTACAATGTGTAGCCTATATTTCAAAGACATATAGTAGCTTTGTGAGTTGGTTACCTCCGGCTGACTTGTTTTAAAACAACATATCTTGTAAAAATGATCTTTTGCACTTATTGTCCATAGATGATATTGTGTTAAAAATATTTATGTCCCAGCATCCTGACCAGTTAATGAGCCAAGCAGAAGACACAGAAGTAAAGAATCACTGTTGTTTGTTCTTGACTTGCAGTGTTGAGCTACTTAGTACTATAAGTAATATCAGAAGACTTAAGATCACATTTATTTAGTGATAACATAACTGCTTATTTTTTTTGGCTTAGCTTAACATTGGATACTTGTTTATATTTTTAAACATATTTCCCCTTAAAAAGAGAAAAAGGCTTCTCGGATGAGGATTAAGTGAAGCTACCAAATCCAATAGAGAGCTGACAGAGCAGCTAAGACTAGCTTAAACTGTAAAAGCATCCGGCTTCCTCGGTTCACAGTGGATGAGCAGGTCATGAACAAGATGTCTTTTATGTGAATAAGTCTTTTTATTGAATATAACCTGTAGCGCCACAAACTAATACAACCAAACATGTGACATGTGACATGTTTGAGCAGACAACCTAACATTTCTTTTTCTTTTTCTGTTTTTGATTTTGGAAAAGCAATGAAATGTGGAGAAATCCAAAGCTTGAAGCTTTACTTTGCCTAGTTACGGTTGCAAAGCTATGATTGGACAATAGCAGTGAGGGGGAGGGTTTCAGGGATTCAATTGAACAGATTATTTGTCATAGTTGTCACAGTATATTCATATCCCATGAATAAGAAGTTATTTTTGCAACTAGATGCATTTTTGATCACACTGCAGGATTTGAAAAAGATTGTCAGAGTAATTTTACTCAGTGACAAAGGTGAATAAATTAACTCATCTTCACTGACCATTATAATAGTGGAGACTAATACCACACATACAATCTCCTTTCTTTGCCGTACTTTCTCCATTTTAGCTGCGGATTCTTTTCATCTTTCATGCAGGAATGAAGTGAATTGGGCAAACTCAGCAGAGTGAAGCAGTATCTATCATTTGTCATCTTGCATATACAGTATAACACAAAATGAGAAATCCCGTCATGCTCATGGCAAAAGACATTATGTGGCATCTTGGGGGTTTGGATATATATTTTAAGTCAATTAAGACATTTTTGCTCTAAATTGAATATTCTTTGTGTATTTGCTTTTAATACAATAATATACAGAACGGTTTCCTTTTGTCATAACCACAGTAAATTAACAAACTAAGTATCTGTAGGTCTGAACACTTCATTCTCTTACAATTGTGTGTCCTCTTTCTATTGTACTCACCCTTCGGCGCTTTCAATTTAATCCTGATAACACAAGCTTTGTAGAAAAAAAATAATCTGTTTTAAATCCCTTTGTTTATAAGCCTTTAAGCCAGGAATGATTATTCTTAACAAGCCTAAACATTTCATGCTGAACCTCATTTTGTCTAAAATAAAAAAATATATAGAAGGTATAACAAGCAAAAAATCATGCAGCAAATCCACTTGAACAATTTTGACTGATATTAAAGCTGACATGTCTTTGCTGTGGGTGACTGACTTAACAATGACTTCAACACTTTTGAGTCAGAAGAAGACTTTTAGCTGTGACCTGACATGCTCATGGTTTGTGTCATTGTAATGAGAGAAAAAAAGGAAAATTATGTCTCAAAGGATTTGATAAAATAACATGTGATGCAAAAACCCTTTGACAAATGAGGTCACAATCAAAGTCATTGGGTACTGTATGTTGGACCAGTGATTTTGATTTGTCCGTTTTAATCATTATTCGCTGGGAGGAATAAATCACAATCCTCTATTGAATAGAACTTTCATTCATCATTTATTGCATTAGACTGAAATCTTAAAAATGTAACTTTTCACTAGTGCTGAATCACAGCAAAAGCAAATATACAACATGCGCCAATATAGAATGTGAGTGATGAAAAGGATCAGATGCTGGCGTGGCCATGTACAGCTCATACTGCTGACTGCACAGCTTACAAAAATAAATCAAAGTCTTTCATACTGTAAAAGCATGTGGTCGACTACTTCTCCTGCATGTTAAACAGTCAACACTAAAACAAACCTGAATAAATTACAGTCAGTTTAAAGTCAACCTATAAACTTTGACAACAGACTGTCCATCTTTATGAGATTAAGGTGCAAATGTGATATTGTATTATGTAATTGTATTGTAATGTGACAGCTATACAATAAACAATACCCAGTACTTTACACAAATGGCAGCAGTGTATTTAGGTGAGTGTAATATGCAGTAAATGTGGCCTATTAAATTGCATTACAAGTACATTAAACATTTACTTTTTAGTATTGTTTAAATAAAGTAACATAAGTGGACATATTGTTAAATATTGTAATATTCATATTTGTTTGTCTTAATGCATATTTTATTTTGTTTTCTGCCAAATGTTGTTGGTCTGTGGCTGGTGAGAACAACCCTACAAAATACAATTTCAATCTAAACTAGGAGGTGTATCACAAATTAAAAAAAAAGTTAAGACAAAAATAGCTCATTCAGAACCAGAACTGTTTATTGCCATGTATGTTTTTCACATTCAAGGAATTTGTCCTGGTGGTAGGTGCATAACATTTAACAATAAACAGAGTGCAATAAATGGGATCATGAATTAATTCATATTTAATTGAATCTACAGTAGAAAATGAAATTAAAGACAAAGTTAAAATAAAATGAAGTGCACGGAATGTAAGTGTTATGTGAAAGTGTCAGTTGAATATAGATACTCTCCCTTGTTGATGGTTTGACCTTTCATTTTAACATCACTACATATTTTAGTTTGGCAGTGTCGCTCAGCTCATGTAATTGCAGGACTTCCTGGAGCTCACAACAACTTGGCAGAGCCTGTGACACCCAACAGTTGATGAACATACAGTACAGTATTTAAAGAGTAACTAAATATCAAGCTTAAAACAGGGTTGCACTGATCTTTCTGGTTGAAAGTTGTACAGTTCTAGGAGTGTAGGATTCAGGGCCACCCAGTGGCGAGTTTGCAGATTGCAGCCAACTGATGGCGCTCAAGCTACGAGCGTGCACAAAGGCGTTTAAGCTCAACGCGCTGTTCGTGACAGTATTCTCCAAAACGCCAGATGGAGTACAAACAAAATTGTTAAGAACTTAAGTAATGTTAAGAACCAAGAAAACTTTCAGTGTAATAAACTAACCTCCACAATGGCGAGGAGGAATTGTAATTATCTCATATTCATGGGCTACTTTATTGCCTTCATACAAGCCCTGTGCAGACAGAAGACATGTATTAAATACATTATAAAGGAACAAAGGTTGAATATCCTGGACAAATTGGATTTGGCTGCAAAGGACCTTTGGTTTCTGAAGCATTAAAAGTCCTTAGACATGTTAATAGTGCTTTTATCAGTGAACTATTTGACAGTCACATTTGAAATGATCAGAGAACGCACCTAGTTACAAAAATGCACAAACAAGAGCCTTAATGGACGATGTAAGCTATAATGACTACATTTTCTGGCTCGCACACCTCTTGCAGGCTTCACGATTATAAACCACGCTCACCCGTCACTTTCCAAGCGTGTTAGAGAACTACGGTGGCCTTAGGGGTAGCGGAGTAATGCAAAAGCCTCTCCCGAGGGACAGTGTTTGGTGTGTACATTCTGTACTACAGTAGAAACATGGCGGTGCAACATGGCAGACTCCGTGAAGAGGACCCACTCACTGGATATGAAGGGCTCATTCCATGCTAATACAAACACAACAGCTCTTAGTTTCAGGTGATTTTACAATAAAAACATTTCCTAAATCCTACATACTGGTCCTTTAAGTTTGTTGGACCTCTGTTGTGGTCAAAAGGGATTTCATGGCGCATGCACACAATTTAGGGTACTCTTACATCACTGGATTAAAGGGAGAAGCTAAACCTCTGGAATATTTTAAGCCGCTGTTAAAGTCCAACTGAAATCACATTTAGTGAGTTCATAGTCAAGTTGTCAACACATTTCTTTTCTAATAATAATAATAATTGTTATTTTAAATTTAAAAAAAGTATTTGGGGAAATTTCAGAAATGCTCCCGGCTTGAGGGGCGTGTCCATGTCTGTGATTGATTGACAGCAGCTGACAGGCTGACAGAGTGGCCAACACCGAAAGGAACGAGAGAATAGTGCTGTCATGTGCAGACAGTCTGTTGGTATTTAATTAAGAGTAACGACCACACCAACATCTAACCGGTCCCAGGTGGCATTTGCAGGTAAGTTACCTCGACATGCTGTTTAATGTGCTGCAGTAAAGCAGACAGACTCACTTTTACTGTTTTTGGTTTTGGAAAAGAAATACATTGTGGAGAAATTCTTTGTATTGTGGCTGGACATGATTATTGGTTGTCTTGGTTTAACTGATTTCTTTATCAGATGTCTAGAAATCCCAAGGGAAGATGTGTAAATAAAGGGAGGCAGAAGTCAGAGTTGTGTACGATAACTCATGGACTTTTCTAATATTTTGTAGATAAAAGCTGTATTATAATATAATCTGCCTATTTTGACTCAACTGTAAGGTCTATTAATTCAAAATTCCCAAAGGAAAAACGACACTGACTGAGGGAACAAAAGAATAAGAACAAAACAAGCTGAACTTGAAAGGATCATGTTGAGGAATAAGAGCACCTGATAAAAATACTTGACACTTGACATATTGTGTTTTTGCTCACTACAGTTGATTTATAATATAATATAACAAAATGTTGCTTATATCTTGTTAATGTGTAGCTTCATACATTTGTAGAGGCAGTTGCATTGGTAAGGGGCGTAACATTATACAACAGACGCTCACGTAAAGCCTTATTGACCTACACATTTGGTGAAAAAAATATAAGCTTACATCTGGTTACACCCTGCATGCCCTCAGTGCGGTGAAGTGGTCTCTGGTGTACAGTCTACATCAGTAGAATCTGTTTTACACTTCAAAGCAACACAGCGAGGGACAGGGGGAAATGGGGGGGGAGAGGGAAGAGAGAGAGAAAGAAAGAGAGACTGAGTGGCCGCTGGCTTCGTTTTGATTTGATTTTCATTGAGCAAGAGAACATAAAAGTAAAATCAATTATAGTGTGAATCTTTGTTCCCTGTGGTTCACGGCAGGTTAGTGTGTCTCTGTCATCAGGGTGAGCGGGACAGAGCTCCACACACCCAGCTGGTAGAGTTACAGATCCAGGCGCAGCTTTGATTAGAGACTCCATCTCCAGCTTCCAATCACACAACTCGTGTCTTTACTTCCTTCAGTGTTGCTCAGGGGTACACGAGCAACTAACCTCTGTCTCTGCAAGAGCTGTAAACGGAGAGCACACTGCTTCCTTTCATTAGTCGCTGCTATGAAGTCAGGGCTGTGAACCATATGCTTTGCCGATATAACGCAAATATGACTGAGCACGGGAATGGTAAGGTGCTGCTTAGCCTTCTTAAAATAGCTCCGACCTCACTCACCTCATAACTTAAAATAGCAGGCATCCTTTACTTTATATTAAACTGGATCATGAACACACACAAATCCACACTGCACCGCTGTCTCCAGAGATTCCAATTTTGCACGGTTGCAGGGTAAAATCCATCCATTATGCTTCCTTTTTTAAAACGATACACTGATAACCAAACTAACAGAAAGAAAGTCTGAATATTATGAGGCAACGAATCTGGATTTTTTTCAAATCATATGTAGTTGACCAAAAAGTTACTTTATAAACACAAGAGCCTGCAGAAAACCACTTTAGTCCATAAATCACAAACACTCTTTAGAGGGCCTTGGAGGAGGCTTTATTGCCAGACTATGTTCTTTTATTCGCTAAATCAGCATCAGCCTCTAATATACAGTAAACTGTTCATGCATGACAAACTATATGGTACCATATGTTGCCTGACAGAAATAAGATGGATAAGACAAAAGTGCTCATTTGGAGAGAAACTGAAGTTGCCCTTAAGACTATCAGAAGAAAAGGGGCAACAACAAAGAGCTATTTGTAGCTATTTATAGAGGAAGGAAATAGGTTATCTTCTTCAGATGTTTGCAGAACCCCATTAAAGTCTTCTGTTTTAAATTTATAATAAGATAGATTATAACAGTAACCCAACAGGAACTTTAAGCATTGCTATTCAATTCAAAAATATGAATCTTCAAGCAAAGGTTTGTCTGACTTGATCAGGCATGACAAATGGATCATGCATTTATATGTCACCTCTGCACTCTTAAATCAATTTAATGAAACAATTCCAGAAACTAAAATGTGGCCCAGAGGAGCATACTGTTATATATGTATTCAGATCATATTTAAATGTTTCTTCAACATTATCTTTCTGTTCACTTCTTTGCATCTTCATTCATTATTCATCCATTATCTTCACGTTCTGATAGAGGCAGCACAAACCACATCATCTGCAAAGAGACGCAATTCTGTACCCTAATTATTGCAGCACACACTCCAGTAACCCACCACCCTGGTGTGCTACTCTACAGACACTGTACCTGACTTCCATGGGACGCTGAAGAGCCATCTCAGCCAAGACAGCTCAACAATGTCCTGTGCTTTCAGCATCTCTCATCCAACCCTGTCACCTTGTTGCAGAGGATATGTTAATATGAATTCCCCCAAGTCTTCAAACTCTGCCCATTCAGATCCCTTGGCCCCAGCTTCCCCATGATGAGCAAACAAATATTCAAGGGGTCATCATAAGAGTTGAAGACGTTCAGCCTCACCACATCTTGGGTTTACCAGGTCTGTTCGACCGCCTCCTGCCATCTGATGCTCCTGCTCCTCTCTTCACTCAAATGCTCTATACTAAATATATACATATTCAAAATCTAAGTTTAAACTGCAAAGTATTTGTATCCTACTGGAAAACATGGTTTTGCTCTACAACTGTCAATTTATGGCTGACAAGCCTCTAAAGCTGTCTGGCTCTGGAAAAGCTGATTATATGCTACTGAAGGCCACAAATATTCCCTTGAAACCAAGTTACCCAAACAACTCTGTGCTGTAACCACAATGTTGTCAGATCATAACTTTGATTTTTTTCAACAGTGATTTGCAACTGTTGTGGAAGGCACAGAACAATGTGTGTGTTGTTCTGCAGGACAAATTCATGTATTTTGTTGTCTAATTGGAGGACTTGTTCAAAAACCTTTCTCTATCTATTCATTTCCTTTTTTCTTTCCGCAGTGGACGTGTCGTATCAGGCAAAGCACAGGTGTGATCGCTGATAAAAACCTGCAAAAGCTTACTGGGACACTGTGGAGATTTGTCAGCGCACCTTGCACTGTGCATTGTGCCAACAACAAACATTAGGTGTGTTTGTGGTGTAATTTAAAGAAGATGCCCATTGAGGCAATACTTATTAAAGTCCATCAGGGGAGTTGTGAAAATTAATTGTAAAATATTCAGTCCAGTATACCTCATCTTCATCATATTAAACTTTAGTAACATAATTCTCACATGATACAAACTTCAGATATGTCATTGTAGATGTCCCGTTTTACATATAATTATGAAGTTGTTATATCAACTGTAAGGGGAAATTTAAGTAATCTAACCTAACTGGTGTTTAAGACAACACTGAGGAAATATTGATAAGAGGTTTTTCCTTTCTAAATGGAAAACTGTGAATTATCTTTATAGTGTGAAAACACTGCAAACTTCCATAGCATGCGGGTACTTCTAAAGTCACTGTCTGAACCTGTGAGCTCCCATGACTCACAGCTTTATGTGTTGCAGGTACAACATCAGCAAGGTCTAAAAAGCCTTATTTTCTATTTCAGCCACAAAGCACAAGAGAAAAAGAAAACACACATCCTGCTGTGAACACTGTGCTGCTCTGGTACCAGAGTGATGTCTGCTTTTAATGTGTGCATAGTTCTTTATACTGTAAACCTGTACATTTATCAATCTTCACATAGTCTTCAAACTAAATATTCTTGGGTAAAAATACACATCTCCTTGAAATCATGTGTTGGCTATTGATTGCTAATTTATTCCCCCCCTACATTTATGCTCCGCATGGGAGGCACTGGGAAGTAGGCATACAATGTGCAGGACTTTGACTCCAGAGACGGGGGTTAACGTCTTTAGTCCTTTTTGTTATTGGGTTTCATCAACAAAAGCTCTTTAGTAAAGCAAACTTGTAGTTTTGGTTAAACATTGATAAACGAGGGTTTGACCCGAACCTCAAGCAAAGTGCTGTGAATGCCTAAAGCTGATATCATCATGTAATAGTTCAATCGGATACATTCGTCAGTTAACATTTTGCAGGTATGTTCAGTGACAACATTTTCGGACTTTGCAGATTTGCGTAAAACATATGTACCGTTTCAAATTAGTATTATTGAGGATCAAATTGTATTCTTGTCAACTGGGGATGAGATAGCTACAGGAAAAAAGGCTCGTAGCCCCTGTCATGCTTTAATACAGATACCTTCTCGTCAGTATAGTTTGTTTTGTTGTTAAAGCATGTACCTGGGCTGCATCACAAATTGCCTCAGATACAATGTGGCATTCTAGGAGGTGTTGTATATCTTTCTAATCTGTATCCAATTCCTGTCTGAGAATTTCATTTCAGGGCTTGTTAAAGCTTCATCTCACAATGCTTTAAGAACAAACAAGATTGGTCTTTTCTGTATGAAAAGACCCAAGCTGCAAGACCCAAGCAAGTTGAAAATATTCACACAACATGCTGCAATATCAGATTGCCACTTTCCCAAATTATAGACATTTTCTTTAAGACCCTTGAAGCAAAGGCCGGATGTATCACTGGCTCGTTGTGGCTAAATATAATGTAATGTTGGACAAAAGAAAAGTATACGAAATTATAGAAACTACAAAACTGAGATCCTCCTTGGGGCATACTGAGCAGTACAATTAAATTGATTCCCTCCAACAACAGCCTCATATCCCAATGCATATGTTTGCAAATAGGATGTAATGGTGCCTGTTTGGTATACACGCTGAGCTGGATGAATAGCGTCCTGCTGGGTCACTACAGGTGTTTCACACAGCTTGAGCTTCATCAATGAGAACTGCAACCCTCCGCTGGCTTTATTCAACAGCCTGTCCATCTATACTCCTTCTGATCAGAGAGTTACTGGTCTCTGCAGGAAGGAGTCAGAAGCATTTTGCTGAGCAAAGTGGAAGTTTTAGTTTCCTTAGACAAATCAATGGTATCTCTACAGTCGGTGGTGCTGCTGTTAAACTGAAAGAAATTGGTGAGTACAGGTGACTGATTAATTTTGGGACTAAATTAAATCTGGTCCCCTGCTGCACAGAGTCTGCTAATGGGATTCACCAATTTAAGAACAACTTCTGGGATCAGAGGGTGAGGGGAGGGGGTTGGGAACGACTGTGCTACAGGATACCTCAAACAACAAAGAACATGTATAAGAAATAATTCATATCCAGGGCCTTTGACTTTGAAAGACAAAATGTAAGTATTTGTATATATATATATGACTTATATGTCTATTAAGGCAACTTTGAAGACTATAAATAAATCTAAAACATACATGCCAATGACACAAAATGACACTGGTCTTTGAATGGTCATTTGTTGATTGTTGATACTCCTACGTGTATTAATCACATGTACAGTGAGGTAGCAGATGTAGGGGAATCACTGGACAGTGACCTTGAGGAGTGCATCTCATCAACCTAATTAATTCACTACTGTTCCTCCAAGTCCCATAAATCAACTTGTCACTCTTCACCTGGCAACAGCTGTAGAGGACAGTAGACAATCTATTATGTTCATGTATAAGTGCTGATACAAAACACCATTATGTTGTTATGGATGAGAGGACACGGGAGCCTGATAAGCAGAAGGATTTTCAGCTACTTTCTGCAATATAATTTGCCGAGAGCTGATTGTACATTGATTTAAACTGTCGCCTGATATACAATATGAAATACATCAAGTGATTCAAAATGAACCCTTACGTGAATTGCTTTGACTTTTGACCTTATTATAAAAACTAGTGCAGTGCCCGTTCAAAACGTTCCTGCCGATAGATGGGCCTGTGGTGTTGATGCTGGGGCATTCTTGAGAACCACTCATCCAAACAACTTCACACTCAACACTGTAGTTCCTTGGGTCCTAAGCAATACACCCGCCAAGTGGAAAGTGGATCACATGAACATTTGTCAAGCAAATTGCTATTAGAAAAGTCCCATAGATCTCCAGTCCTTCTTTCTTTATCTGTTCTTGGATGCACTTGGTGAGTGACGGCAAACAGAAAAGGAAGCAACGGAGAGCGAGATGCACCACAAGTTTAGCATCTTAGCAATCATGCTTTGTGTCCGTCGCCATCTTTGCTTTTTGCAACCACAAGTGACATGAGAGGGTGGAGCAAAGTACAACCAAATGCTAAATAACAATTTTAGATGGCCAAAGAGTATTTAACCTTAATGAACTAAAACACTGAGAGGGTGAAACTGTAAGACGAGAAATAGGGACAACTCACAGACGGGACAACGCCGTGGTAGTGAGCTGTTAATTAGAATGTAGCTCGCCCTAAAGCAAAGCCTGCTTTATCGTCTAGTTACTCTAAATAACATCTTCATTTACAAATTTAATGTCATGCTGTATTGAAGAAGACTTGCAATTGAGATCATAAACTCACGTTTACACAAGTTTTTACTGGGGTAATAAATCAAGTGGGAAGTAGGGACTTATTTTTGCAACCAAAAGGAGTCGCCCCTTGATGGCTGTTAATGCAAGTTTAAGGGACTTCTGTATTGGCTTCAGCTCAGTAATGCATCCGCCCCGTATGAAATAGATCGGATGAACGGTCTTGAGGACAGACGTACATACAGTAGGCCTTTATACAGTACTGTTACAAGCCCATACACTGTTGCATGGCCTATCCACAATAAACCTCACTCATAACAATATATAACAACATATACAGTACTGTGCAAAAGTTTTAGGCAGGTGTGAAAAAATGCTGTAAACTAAGAATGCTTTCAAAAATAGAAGTGCTAACAGTTTATTTTTATCAATTAACAAGATATTTATTTTGTTCGCTCACTTTGCATTTTGTTAATTGATGAAAATAAACTGTTAGCACTTCTATTTTTGAAAGCATTCTTAGTTTACAGCATTGTTTCACACCTGCCTAAAACTTTTGCACAGTACTGTATATATATTTATATTTTATTCAAAAAAACGCAATGAACATTTAAAAAACTATCCAATTTTTTGGGGGGTTGCATCTACAGTATATCTGATTTCCTCATCCAACAGCTTCTCACTGAATCTTATGTTACCAGTGTTCCTGTGAGCTCTGATACTCCTCCAGGACTGTTCATGCAGCATGTTACCGCCCGTACCCTGTGTCTGACCGACCAGAGTTTTGTTCAGGTGTGAACCTCTCTGAACCCTGCAGTCTCTCTTACCTGCCTGCACCCCCACCCACGCACTCTCTTTAATCCTCTTGAGTGTCGGGTATTAAAGCTCCGCTCCTTAACAAAAGATGTCCTTCAAGCTTTGTGCTGAATGCCTGAGTTCAGGATGTGATTTTCAAAATGTGAAGGTTATTGTAAAAGACAGACATTGTTATCAGCACTCAAACAACTGAACAAACTAATAACTCACATCTGTATGTACAGAGGAGAGGGGTAAAACTCTGGGATACATGTTAAATACTTGCCTCTGGCTACTGAAATTGTGTATGCATGGCTCTCACTTCTAAAAGTATTGCGGGTGACTTTTTATGCCATTTTTAAATAGTAAAAATAGTAAATTCACACATGGGGTTCACCTGGATCCTGCGATTCCCCTTTATTGCACGTCCTCTTATAAACAGGTATTTATTTGTATTTATATGAATTTTTTAACTGTTTGGTAAACCAATTTGTCAGTGTAACCAAATTAAAATGTAAAATTATTTTTGATATAGAAACGAGAGCACAGAGGGGAATACTGCATGGAGCAAGCACAGCTGTCATTTGCCTACACTGGTAACGACTCCAGTATGGCTGGCTACTCGCCATACAATGGGCTTAGTCATCCATTGATGCAAGAAACCAATCCTCAGACTTTTTTTCTATTCCTTGTCACAACACTGGAGCAATAGAGATAACGAGTTGTAATACTTCACTGCAGAGGTACAGTAGCTTAAAATATATTCAGTGGTTTTGCAGTAACACTGTTGCCAAGTTGATGGTAGCAACCAATTCATAGATGTGACTATGAACCTGATGTTAATTACTATCATGTTACCGAAGCGTCTATCAAGCGAGAAGAGGATACATTTCTTTGACCAAATCATTGGAAATGGAAATAATTTAGCGGAATTTCAAGACATCAAACATTCCTCGTTCCGTCATGAGTCTGCTGTATTCGACACGTCTTCCTGACCTGTATGCCCGTTTGTTCCTGTTTTCATAGTTTTAATAGTTCTGACATTTAGTTTTCTGATGCATTTTCAAAATATTTCCTATAAATAATTTTGTATATCACTTTAGCTCCATCTTTAGAAACCTTTGTTTTCTTTGCCTCTGCAGAGATGTTATAAATTTAATCTATCTGTATGCAAGTTGAATTCCTGGGCACCTGGCATTAACTGCACATAAAATACCTAAAATCATTTTGCATAAGTTGTCAATATACTGTGTATTGGGGCTATGTGGTCTGTAACATTAGCCCACTAATAAAGGATTAAGATGAGGTGGATGAACCTGTAGCCTCAGCACTTCCACACCTGGTGCACTCGGAGCCTCAGAGTAAAACTCCACACCTCCTCCATGCTTAGTATTTGTGTCATGTCTGAACACGTTTATACCCTTGTGTTACCATCTCATTGTGTTCTGTAGATGCATCTAGATGGCTGTAATATATAACACATTTTAGAACGGAACAGAAGTCTTCCACATCATTTTTTATGTTTTAAACATTCAGATGGACAATCTATTTTTTGGCACCGCCTATAGTCACTGGATAGCACAGGTCATAGCGTATGGAAAGGATTTACCAAAGAGATCTCTGGATGTATGTGCATGCATGCATTGCAGACTTTCACTGTGCCTCTCACACAGCAGTGTCCCTTTGTGTCCACACGTAATAAAGAGAAAACAAAGCTATCAGGACAACTAATAACTTTTTATGAATACCGAACTGCAGAGGCTGTGACTACAGAGATCATGTTACAGAAAACCAAGCAGTAAAGTCAACAGTGAATTAGAGTGTGTATACTGATTCCCAGTATGCATGCCTGATTGTGCTTCAATGATAACACTGCAGTTGGCATGGCTACATGATACCTTACATGCCTACATTTTGTTTACATCATGTCAATCAAACCTCTGTGTATTGTGTGTGGGCTGGGTATTAGAGAAACATTAGGTTGTGTATTGTTTGTTGATAGGACTGCTCCAAGATGATTTAAAGGTGTTTTCATGCTCAAAGGGATTCAAACTCTGCAAATTATACCAACATATACCAACATTGCCTATGCTTGCCTCACGGGAAGTGAGGCAAGCATAGATCATTTGGAAGTCATGTCATCCTCTGTTTCCTGACAACATCTGTTGAACACCAACTAACTAACTATCCAAAACTGTGCGATATAATGTTCCACGCATGGCATGCTTCTGTTCTACAAATCACATCAATCAGCTTGTACATCTGCTTCTCTGCTTGAAATGTGGCATCTCCTAATTGTGATAGAAAGTAAGATGATGATGTGCAACAGTAACAACCGAAGATGAAAACACCGGCCCCTCATTGTGATTTTCTCACTTTGGTTTTGAAAGTTGTACTTCAAATTCTTCTTCTTTTTTTGGGGGAAATACTTGAGGAAAATAATAAAATAATTGTAAATCGTAACCTACACAGTTAATGTCTTGTAAAGGCCTGACTTGTAATGATGTATATATTCTGCTACTAATCAGCAACACAAATTCAGCAGCAGAACTTGATTGCTGTGTGAGTGCTCGTCTTATTTTGATATTTTCTTTCCCTCAGGCCATGCTCCTTTTTTCTGCTTGCTCTATATTTGGAAAGCAAATAATCCCAAGATATTTCCCCCAAACACCTCATTTGTACCCTGCAGCCCACACAACATTATGTAGTCATTTTGTTACAGTGCTGGTACTGTTGCTTTCTTGTGTTCTTGTTCCAACAAAACATAAATAAATAAAATGATTTAAAAAATACACATATACACATATCTGTTCTCTGAATCATCCAAAATAAATTTAAAAAAGATCACTTGTTATGTAATGCATAATATTAGCTTCACTCAGACGTGAAGTATAAACATAAGCAGAAGCAACTAGATGCTACACAGCAACCCTGCACAAGCACTTTGTATTTGAGCAATGCTTATCCCGCACTACCCTGTTTGTCTTTTAAACTCAAAGTTTGTTTTCATTTTCTGTTCGTCCAATTCACCTGGGAGGTTCTGCAGTGCTTGTTGACCATGTTGCAATGCAGTGCAATGCAGTTCAATACATTTTCAAAGGAGTACAATGTGACATGATTCAAAATAGTGAAAACTGTTTTTGTCTTCTGCTATTCTGTACTTTTGCCATTTGTAAGACCAAGGAGCATTTAGTCTTAAACAACCCAGTTATGTGGGAGTAATAGAGATGTATAATAGAATGTTTCTTTTACTTTTTGATAACTTTTTTTATATATTATTTTCCATTTTAACTCGACACATAATTAACAGAAGAAAAAAACATTTGCAACTGTGAGAAATCTTAATTTCTCTGGACAGTTTTCAAGAAAGTGAATTAATTCACTGACAAGCTGGTGATAATGTCTCTCAATTGATTATAATAGAGAACCCTCTAAATGTAACTCTAAATGTAACATCAGAGGATCAGTGGTTCAAACCCCAGCTCATCCACTCCGTGTTGTTGTGTCCTTGAGCAAGACACTTAACCCTAATTGCTCACCGTTGCTGTGTCTACGGTCTACTGTATATCATGTTGCTTTGGATAAAAGCGTCAGCTAAATAAAATGTAATATTTTAAACTCATCAATTATTAGCCACATTCCAATATGTCAGTGCTTTATGCTTAAATCTGATAATTCACCATTACCTTTTCCAGGAATGGTTAAATAAACATAAGCTTGCTATCAAATTGAGTATTTGTAGATGAAGGTTGAGAACACCATGGACATAAGGGTAAGTATTTGCCGGCATGCATGTGAAACATCCATTTTCTTTTGAGTGAAAAATATAGTGCCACGAGCAAAGAAGGCGTTCTTAACATCACGCCCACTGAGTTGACAGCTGCACCATGAAAATTAAGTCTGAAATTCTCCTGAATATTTGGACACCCAGAACTCCTAGCACGGAGGAATGAAAGGCTTTACTTTATCAGTACATTTCCTTGCATGAACAAGAGAATCTACTGATGCAGGACATTTCTTTTACACTGCAGATACTTCTAATTCTTTTTTTGCTTAATTACGTTCAGGGATTCTATTGTTCGGTTTTTATCTGCCAGCTTTTTTCCTTCCGAACCATTTCCCACTCACCCATGGCTCCCTAACAGACACCACACAGTGTCTTAGGCTTGGAAATTTACCTCAATGAAGATAATTAATTTGGGGAAACAAATGGATGGGTAAGAAATAGTGTGAATATTAGCAGTATAGTTGCAGTCATCTGGAAAAACACATTTGACTCGAACATGGCTGTATAGAGGTTTGAGAGATGTAGCTAGTCAAACATTATCAGTATGTGTTACAAGCTATTTTAACTTTAAGCTAAATGTATTTAATGTTTATTAATGTATACATCAACATGGTTGTAAAAAGTCTCATTACCTGTGAAAAATGTGATTGCTCGATCGTTAATAATGCCAATACAATGAGCCTCATTCACTCAAACGTGATAATACTATGATAATGATAATGAATAGCCTAGATTCTGTTGAAACATTAATACAACACAGGACAAGCCAGGACAACACAGCGTCATGTTATAGATAGAATATACAATATAAGAAAAGTGCAGAAAAAGTTGGATTTTCTGTGCATGTTCTTAAAATGTTTAAAACAACCACTTAAACCAATTCCACCGTTTCTGACCTGATGTGCAGGAGTGGATGAAGTTCTTTGTCTGAACTTAGCAGAACGTGACTCTTTGTCAGTTGACTGACACTGAGCTGTTTTTTTCTAAATCTGTGAGTGGATCATGAGTTTGATCTCCCTCGTCTTTCCGTCTTTCCTTCTTTCCTTCTTGCTTGTCTTTTTTGTCTTTTCGTCGTCAAGCCTTTTCATCGTCACGTCTTTCGTCACGTTGTGCGTCACAGTCTTTCCCCATGCAGTAGCATTATGAGTCCAAGCAGAGTCGTTTTGAATAAGGTTTGGCTCAGGAAATGGAATTCCTCTGTGAAGAGGGAAGCATAGAAACAGACTGACATTCAATTGAGCCAATAAATTAACAGCTTGAATACAAAAATAGAGACATGATAGCCAGGTGGATGGTTGTCACAGCTATCTTTGAATTCACCGGGTACAGCAATAAAAACATTTGGTGTAAATTGCCTGAAGCTTTCTACATGTTTGTGTTGGCTTTGTGTAATGTCGAGCAGCACAACGACGAAACGATGAGACTACATAACAGTTTTTCAAATTTGAGTTCAATAAACATAACCACTACTTTTTTCCAATAATAGTGCACAGAAGTTAAAATACTGCTGAAAAAAACAAAACATTAGACAAAGTCTAATGTCCTGCAAGGTTAATGCCAATATTGTTCTTTGTTCAGACCCCAAGCTTTGTTAAGAGGTTAGTGCTGGAGGAAAGGATAGCATCATACAAACAAAGGATTTTATTTCCACTGGGAGCATGAATGTGTTCAGTTTGGTTTCTTTGACATGAGGATAGTGGGAGAGAAAAGCTCATGTATTCTCCAAATTGAAAAGAGTTCATCTTTTCAAAGAGTAAAAGAGCTCTGTAAATTGTAGGGCAATCCACCCATTAGGTTTTTATATATTTGTGGATATTTTAGCCTGACAGCAGTATCTCCAGAGGAAAGGTCAGGAAACCACAAATATCCGCAACAAATGCCATGTCCTGCAGTTTCTGAGATAGCGTGTCAAGTGTTGGGCAAGAGGCAGTGTTGACGTGACAGTTGTCCTGTGTAAAAGGTCAAGGGGCCAGAAAAAATTATAGATTATATTTTTGGCATCATAGATGTTGATAAATTGTCGAGTAATTGTTGAGATCGGTGTACATTTAGCCCAAACCGACGTGGTGTAGGTAAAAGGTGTCAATAATTACTTTTCTATAGTTTACTTCTAGTTTAGGCCCCTAAACCACTTGCAATATGTTTTTTTTGTTTGGTCCCTCCATGTGAACTCTTGACTGAACTATTGGATTTTTCAGTGTCCAAGACTCTAAAGAAAGCTGTGGAGAGTGTCACATTGATTTGTGCTATTAGGGTCAATGGGGAGTGTCGTCCTTGCAGAAACGGAAACCAATATCTTGTCTTCTATATGATATGCCTAGAGGGCAGCACACGTATACTGAGGATAATATTAGTTTAAGGACGGACCCTTGAGGTTCATCGCATGACATTCATGCATTACCGAGCACACTCAGTGTCCTGCAGAAAAAAACAGAACCGGATGCCTGAGCTGTTTCACACATTTTGCTATCTTGATATGTTGCCTTTATTGTGATTATTTTTGTCATTACGTGCACTGTAAAAAAAAACAACGTAAAATGAAGGTCAAATGACTGGCAGCTGCGGCTGCCAAACAAAAACCTTAAAATGAAGGTAAAATATCTTAATTCAAATAAAGGCCGAAAACCATAAATTAACGGAAATTTTCATTAAAGGTTTTGCAGTGAAACACTGTTATTTTACAGATTTTCCCTGTATTATTACAATCAAACACCTTCAATAAAGAGATATCACTAAAATTCTGCAGAGAAAAACTATTATTTTACAGATTCTTCCTGTATTATTACGATCAAATACCTTCAACAAAGTGATATCACTCAAAGTTCTGCAGAGAAATACTGTTATTTAACAGATTCTTCTCATATTATTACAATGAATCACCTTCAACAAAGTGATATCACTCAATGTTATGCAGAGAAATACTGTTATTTTACAAAATTTTCTTGAATCATTACAATCTTAACCTTCAAAGAAGTAAGGCTGGGTGCTACACCGGTATCAAATTTACATACGGTATGAATGTTTCGCATACCGTCGCTCCCCAACAGGCAATGCATTTTACTGTTCACCAGTGAATGCTGAGGGTGCAGCGGTCGGAGCTACTTGTGTTACGTGCATTGAGTTTGAGTCATGGTTTTAACTTTATAACAACAATTAATAACCCACAACTCTCTAACGCTCTAACAGTGTAAAACACCACAAGACAACAGTTTATGTCACATAAAGAATTATAATACAATAATACATAACACTAATAATAATACGTTTAGGAGATTTACACTGCTGAACTGCATGCTGGGTACAGCCCGCCCACTATCACAACTATAAGAAACTTCGTAGCTACATTAAAAAACGGAAAAGAGCGATGCAGGAGGAACAAGAGAGACCAGAGATGCACCAACACAACGTGTTGACCAGAGAGGCGCTGTGTCTGCTGGCTGGAGGGTTTGAAAAGTCCGACCAGACACATAAAAGCTGGGAATTTAACCACCAACCCTGCGGTTACCAGAGGACCTTCTCTACTCACTGGGCCACAATTAACCTATGTTGCTCCTCCTAAAGGACTAAAAATGTATCATTCTTGCTACTACTTTGTACTCTTTAAAAAAAAAAGACTGCATTATGTTTGATGTAATGGAAAAAGTTTGCTAAATTAAAATCCGGATTTACAGAGTTTGAATGTAAAAGTACATGTTAATATAAAACTAATATGATTTACCTTACAATTACAAAGAAAATCGTTAAATTGTTAGTATGGACATAAACCTTTATAGAATGAGCTAGATATTTAATTACAGGTAATTATTGTTATTTTACATGAATTTGTAAGTAATCTAAGAAAACAGTAAAAATACTGTATAAATAATACAGACATTTTTCTATAAAAAAATGAGAAAAAAATGTAATTTGTTATTATTAGCATAATACGTAAATTAAAAGTTGGGTTGTTGATTTACAGATAATGTCTGTAATTTGACAGAGTTTTGTATATAATTTTAAAAAACAGCAAAACTACTGTAAAAATGTAGAGTTATTTCTTGTAAAATTAGGATTCTTTTTTACAGTGTGTGCCTGAAGTACAAGCTGGGCAGAAAACAGTATAAAACCCTAAAGTAATCAATAATGGGTCAAACCCAGATAATTATCATATCATATGTTTGTGGTAGTTTAGATTGTGGTAAGAAAAGGAGGGGAGAGGAACGTTGACACAGAAAGAGTCTGAAACCACCTCATCACCTCAAGATTGAGCCAGCTACACACTAGAGACACTAATCATCTGGGCAGAGAAACAGGCAATCGGAAACCAACAGTTTTATCAGATGTTCAGTCAGAGGCTGAATCCTGAGAGACCATATGAGTCACAGGTTGGAAATCAAGTAGTCTAGTCCTTGTTCTGCACTGTAAGCAGAGCAAGTCAAGCTGCTGATGCTGAAACTGATCCTGTCCAATCTCTTAATACAGTTACTACACCTGCACCCCTGTGCAAAGACACATGTTTAACCTCCAGAGTGAGGAGTACAACACATGTCATATATTGCTTTAATTTCTAGGTTATGGAGAATGTCTGTTTGACCTTAGACATAGGAGGGAAATATTCACACAGCTCATGTGGCATGGAGTTGTTATTTCAGTTGGTTTCTTGCCCTTCTTATCTCTTGAAACTGGAAAATTAGGTATTTGAGCAACCTCTGTCTGTTTTTTCAGAATGCACAACTCTGACTCTACAGCAAGTCATTATCTGGTAGATGCAATGTAATCTGCATGCAATCTGGTATGTTCGGTCTCCCATAGTTAATTAGTTTACTCTCAGTTTGTAATTTCTGGCAGGTTGAGAGAAGCCGTATCCATATTAACATATTTCCACAGTAAAAGGGCTTATGAGCTGCAGAAATTTGCCACTGATGCTGTTCACATTTTTCATATGGCACACCTTGCTCTCAAATTATCTATTTACTCACCTACCTATATCTAATAAGCAGGTTGTGCCAGCGTCATCCTTTGCAGGCTAATGACACCCATTTCCTTCCTAGATAATGTGTTAGTATCCCCTGCTAGCGTGACAGTTCAGCCATGCTGTGCAAACACTACTGCTCCTCTGACTGTTGTGGCACTGCAGCATAATGAAGGAAGCAGTCTCTTCTGTCCTCTGCATTGCAAAATATGTCGCTGAAATATGGACAAGGATCAAGAAAAAAATATCTAAACATTTTACTACAGGGCATCTGAGGCAAAGCTGTCCATGCTCATAACCGCCACGATGCCATGCACCAATATGTTATGACAAACTTAAGCTTAAGAGACACAATTAGGAGACGGCATGTACAGCCAGTTATTGGTTGGAGGGAGAGCAGATTGACAGCTAAGGAGAAGCAAAGCGGTATTAAAGATCAGCTCTGTCAGGAAGACGGGGACGCAGCTCTGTCATTTCTCCAAAGCCTTCACTCCATGCCTTTCCTTTCCAGGTCAGAATAGGATATGAGCAAGGAGCCAAACTGCCAAAAGGGGGCCAACTTAAGACGGCAAGTCCTGTCCTGTCTTATCCTGGGCTCAGGGTGGAGATGAGAGCAGAGGGGTTTTGAACACAAGCCCTCACAGATGCACCACTTGAATAGAAAAATCGGTCACCAGTAAGACATGGAGGGAAAAAAAACCATCTTGCTTTGAAGTGTAGAATTAAAACATTGATATTATATTTACAAATTTCCACTCATAAAATCTTGGTTAATACAAGGGTCATACTGTAAGATATACATTTTGAGGTATGAAATAAACCTCATACAACTGTATGATTTCTTACATATTACGTTATTTTGTTGTTCTTTCCAGTGTTTTTCCAACTAATGCCCAGCTCAACACGTGTGCCTGTGCAAGCCTCTGAGGTGTTGAGGCAATACCACATGTTTTGGAAAATATTGTGGTTTTGTTTGAAATAACAACAAAAGTGATGTTACTTAATAAGTGACAAGTAAGTCTACATTGACTTTTGGTTTCACATGGAACAAAAACAGTGGCATCCTGGGTGAAAGTCCCATCTGGCTATCTGAAATCTGAGTGTGTAAATGTACCCATTATGTAGTGCCCTTCCACAATGGAATGAAAAAAAACAGTGTCCATGACATTAATAAAATTTCAACCTGCCACCAACAACAAGAGCCAATCACCCAAAAACAGACATTACACAACATGATATAGCTATTAGTACATCACCTATTCATATATTAGTTACATAATCACTATGAATGGCACACCTGTGTTTGATAAGATCACAGTTGATACTGACCAAAGACTAATCTGATATGCATCATGTTGCTTCACCTGCACTGAGTGAGCTTAGAGGAAAGCAGGTGTTTCTCACGTGTCTCGGGCATTTGGTATGTTAATGAGGGCAGAGCATGAGTCTGTGTGTACTGTTAAAGAAACAGAGAAGACTTTGTGTGCAGAACAAGTTGAGTTACAGGTCAGTGGGGTGGTTCCACTGGGAGCCATTGTTTATTGTGACTGAAAGGGAGGTGGTTTCCCCATCACTGAGGCGGAATATTATTGAATCTGACACACAAAAGCCTAATTTAAATTACTTAGTGTGGCAATTTATCTTAGTTGAATATGACATGGAGTCAAAAGAAAATCAATCTCAAAACTTCACTTTCATTACTGAGGAACAAGGGGGTCATTTTTTCTGTCGACCTTGGAAAATAAAATGTGAATAATTCCTCTCAAAGTACCAATTCTGTTCTTCTCAACTCTGCATTACGTTGTTTCACAATTGTGTTGCTATTCATTTATGTTGTTTTGTAGTTTTACTGCATCTATCCAGTTCCAAGATACTCTTTCTTCATGTATTCAAACCCTTCAACTAACTGTCTTATGTTAGGTGTTAAGGTAAGTAAGACTTATTTACATATGGCAACATCGAAAACATGTAGGTAAAGCTCACAGGAGTGAAGGTGAGGGCTGTGAGAGAGCTTTGCACTGCAAGTGGCTACATGGAGAAGCTTAGTTGAAAATAACTTTGGGGCATGGAGGCTTCTAGGATTAGATGTGACGTTAAGATTTTGTTTTCAAGGGTCTTTCTCACGAAGCAGGATTACCAAGCTAAAATTGGGCTTAGCCCTGGCTTTTCTGTTTCACGACAATGACTCAGTCTGAAGCTAAGCTAACCTGCTCGGGTTGTGGAAATGGAAATGTGTAAAAATCCATGAATTCTGTCAAAAGTCCTGAGGATGAAGGAGAGAAATGCAGGGATTTATTGTCACACAGGTTTTTTCAGACTACAAAAGAGAGTCATGCTAGCTGAGTATATTTACTGAAATAAATTTACTGTTGCATATTAAACATTCTGAAAATCCTTCATTGGAGTCTCAAAAGTAACTGAAGCAATAGATTGCACTCATATTCACATCAGTGCAGCCTTTAGGGGCACAGAGAAAAGTACAGCTTTGTGACTTAAAAATCCTTCCACTGCCTCAGTGTGAAGACATCATACTGTATTAATGAAAAAAATCCCCACAGTGTTTTAATGACCTGGCAGTGATAAGTCTATTTACTTACACATGCAGTTTTCCTGAAGCTATCTCTTTGGGAGCTTGGCAGCAGACACATTTTACTTTTGCAATTTGTGTTGCTCATATTTATTCATTATGATCATTATATCTCTCTTACAGACAAACATGGTGTTACCGTCCACCTCTCTCCCACGTGTGCCTGTTTAACAGCCTTCAGTAGCCTTCTATCTCAGAAGTATACCTCAACTTTGTTTAATTTGCTTCATGGAAATGGTCCTGTATGTTTGCCCATTCTCCTCCATAAAGCATATGTGTATGATTTCAACAAATGTATATTTTAGTGTTGCATCGGCTTCTTCTTGCCACAGTACATACATTATATTCCAGTGCAAAAGAAAGGAGAGTTTCTGAATAGATTTTATTTATGGTGTCTGTGTATCCTTTGCAACCAAGATCCACTGGGCTACCTCCCAGTGGATCTTGTCAAATCATATATTTTCTGAAAGTATCCATTTTGCTGCAGCAGGTTTTTGTACCTTCTGTTTTTTTCATCATTATTATTATTATTATTATATTATCATGATGTGTTTTTGTTACATTGGTGGTGTGGTTCACATACAGGACCTCCATGATATAGACATCATCATCATCATTATCATTTATAAATGTATACATCATTTTACTTTTAGCTGAGCCAAAGTAACAATACGTATTCTTGAAGAATTGTTCTTAAGTACACTGAACACCTGCAAAAAAAAATATAGGTTTCACTCTAAAGTGCCGCAGTAAAATGTAAATCACTGCAATTGCTCACCATCCTATTTATCTGACCTCCCTGTCCCCCCATGTCCTGAGAGGATCTCATTTTTCTAGCTGTCTCAAGACTCAAGAAGAAAATTAAGGCGGCAGCCGAGCATTTTCCTGCCAAGCCATAACTTTGGAGCCAACTTCCTCCAGCTAATTCTTCAAAACTGAAAAACGTCAAACCCCGAACTCAAAAGCAATCTATTTTCACTGTCATATAACCAATGCCGTACCCTGTCTAGTTTGTGCCTGACAGTCTTCCTTTTTCCTTCTTCTACACCGACTGTTGGGCACCCAGCCTGTGGCTGCGTCTACAGTCACTGTCTGCTGTCTGAACCACAGTAGGTGCTGCTTACAAAAGGCTCCTCTGAGTGTGTTGTTCCTGTTTATTGTGGAAGTGTGTGCTCTGCTTTCAGTTTGTTCTCCCTTTTGGACACCTGCTGCATATCAGTGATTTAGTGTGGCAGTGGCAACCTGTCACCATCTACCTCATTATCTTTCTTAATGTCTGGTTCTTTTTTGTTGTTTCTTTGTCAGTGTCCATTCATTGTTTCGTTGCATGTATGCCTGTTTGCACACTTAGCTGGGTCAACAACTTTTCTTGCATGTGGTGAATGTTGCATCGGCTCATGCACAGACTTGCAGTGACAGTATTGTAGGAAGTGGTTTAAATTAAGAGATTTTGGTAAAACCGCATGCGTTTGGGAAGTAGTGAGCATACGTCTGAATGAACGAGACTTGGATTGTATTGTGTGAGAACGGTTGTGTTGATATAGTTGCTGTTGTTAAACATGCCTCCTTTTACTTCAATTCATTAAGTATTTACTCCAATCTTTTTGACACAGGTCTGATCAAGATGCCACCACTCTGTAGAACTATTCTGGGTAAGACAATGTGGGAGAAAACCCTGGGACAGATCCAGAACACTTTGCAGGGATTGTTTGGCCCATCTGGACGGGGAATGCCTCAGGATCCCCAAGAAACATACTGGGCCTGACTTGGGTCAAAGACCTTCTGGACTACCTTCTGGACTACAGCTTACCATGATTATTTGATATTTATATTTGTGAACTTTTTAAATACACCGTTCACACTTTAAAATACGATCTCTATGGCTACGTTTCCGGATAAGGAAACATGCATCTTAAAGGAACAGAACCGTAGATGTGATATAATAGTCATACCTATGTTTTTATGTCTAATCACCTCAAACTGAGGATTGTTGTGTTTTCAGTTGTTTAGAATGAGACATTTATACAGAGTGGGTCCTCTTCCCGGAGTCCACCATGTTGTCCTCATTAATTTGCCTAATTTTCATTTCCGATTACATTTTTGCTTCTGGGTAAAATGTGAAAACACAAGCAACAAACCACAGCGGGGCAGAGTCATAACAATAAACATTTCTTAACACAAATACTCCTCTTCCATCGGCTGTCTCCTGTTCCCATGTGTTTGATTGGTACTGGAGCCGAGGTTCAGGGCACAGAGCCAAGATGTCAAACTACATCTTTTTTTTGGTCCCATTGTCATCTGTTTAATCTACAATTTAAATTTACATGTGAAAGATCAGTGGGTTGTAAATGAAAATCATTTCTGGATCGCCAACATGTTTATTAGTAGTTGTGATATTTGTCTTGACAGCAAGTTTGTGCAAATGATGTCCCCATTGTCTCTTTACATGAAAGCCAAGTGAAAAAAAATACACGTGATAAATCTTTGAGTAATAACGACTACACTGTATGAATAGGTACCTTGAGGTTCACACCATTGTCTTTATAGGCTTTGATGATGTAATCTTTTGTAATCTGACATGAGAAATTCCAAACTGTCCAAAACCATGTGGTGCGTGTAAAGCCTTGGGTCACCGTCTCCAACCCCATCTGCCAAACAAAGCATGTGGGCCTCCAATGTGCACATCAGCATAAGAGCCTCAAGAGGAAAGCTGAAAAAAGCTTCACAGTATTAATGAGCAGTTTGATCGCCATTATATATGGGTGTGTGGTGTACCTGCACACACAGCACTTTCAGTCCAGTAATGGCAGTCATATTCCTTTAGCAGGATAAATGACTGTCTCTGATTGTGTTTTATACTGAGGAAGTGATAAAGGAGAGGATGGTCTGGCCCAGGACTGAAAATGAGTGATGAGGCCATTTGAACCAGCACAGGGCACACATAAGTTATTTGAAATTATTAGTGTGTGATTCAGTAGCATTTACACAGGAGCCTGGTTGAGGCTCACCACCTCATGTAATGTAGCACCTCACTGCCTTCATTTAAAATTAAATAATGAGATTACTCATCAAATAGCTGAACATAAAACATGACATTGCCAGATTTAGATCTGGGGAAAGTTGGAGATGTAATTTGTCCTTGAGGTCTATGTTTTAACATGTTTTGCTCCAAATCAAAAAAGGATCAACTTCTGTTTCTCTGTGAAAATGGGAGACATATATAGGCAGCATAATTTACACCAGTACTTCTGAAACATTGACGGAACAACATGAGACAAAATAGCAAGTGGCATTGCTCTATGTT
Source organism: Cottus gobio (assembly GCA_023566465.1). NCBI lineage: Eukaryota > Metazoa > Chordata > Actinopteri > Perciformes > Cottidae > Cottus > Cottus gobio. The sequence goes on along the minus strand of CM042224.1, from coordinate 17,495,994 downwards.
GTTTCTAAGGTCTTATTCTACAACCCTTTACAGAATACACACAACAGATACTCTTTCACATTTCCTTAACCTCGATTGCCCTCTTGTGAACTTGCAGACCTGCATACATTTGTGGGATGATCACTAATACATTTACAACATCCTTAGAGATAGGGTTAGGCGCTCGAACATCCGGAGGGAGCCTGGACTAGAGCTGATGCTCCATTCCATCAAAGTGGCCAGCTGAGGTTGTTCAAGAATCAGAACAGGATGACTCCTGGACGCCAAGAGAGAGAGATTTTTCAGGCATGTCCAACTGGCAAGAACACCCAGAACATGCTGAAGGGATTATGTATCTCGCCTGGCCTGGGAATGCCTCAGGGTTCCCCAGGAAGAGATGAAAAATGTGCGAGAGGGACGAGAGAGGGAGAGAGGGACGTCTGGAATACCCTGCTAAGTCTGCTAAGCCTGCCACCCGCAACCTGGCCCTGATAAGCAGATAATAATGGATGGGTTTTTAAAAACAAGTTCAAGATAAGCTTTAATGTAGAATGTGCATTAAATGTCATGTGAGTGTTTTTTGGTTTGTTTACCAAAACTACTTTTTATACCGTGCTTTTACTTCCTTTGATTGGCTCTCATACAGCCTCCCTCTGACCTCTGACTACAATGACACCCTTGAATAATTCCAATTAACGGAAGCGCTCTCAGGGGATGGTCTAATTGCTTTTCTGTTGACACTGCGCTTACGATGGGTTTGGTGAGTTCTCCTGGGCTTTACCTCCAGTAAATAAGAACATCAACCAGTGTCTTAGCACGTTCTTTCAGTCATCGAGATAGTCTAGCCCCAACATATTATGTAGTGTCCATGTCCCCAGTGAGTACCACTTGTTTGCAGTCAGCAGCTCTGCCCTGAGGCTTCATTATCTGGAGCCCAAATGTGTCGTCTTCCGCATAATAGAATAACACTGTTCATCTGGGGTTATGCTTATTATCTCTTTTCTTTATTCACTCCAGTGTTCTGATGGTCTGTGCTGCATCCTTATTGTTATGTTCACGTCCTCGGGCACAGAGGGGCTGAATCTGCTCCAACAAGCAATGAGGTGTACGATGAGCAACTACCGCGATAATGTTTCACTACAGTACATGATACTTTACCTTTCTTTTCCTTGTAATTGTATAATTTCTTTACTATGTATAGAAATGGGAAATTTCCAACTTTTGCCCCCTCAAAGAGGTAGTATTAACAAACACTTCATTATGTAGACAGTACAGCAGTGTTTCTCAAATGGGTCACTCATACCACTCGTGGTACTACACTTTTTAAAGGTGCAAGATACGAGATTAAGGGAGCATTTCAATTGACCCCAAACAGCTCTCAACATGGCACCGACGAGCCGCAGGGTCATAGCTAACGGTGGTGACAGCTTTAGCGGAACAGAGTACGCCAAGCGTGCTAACAGTTTTTTACCTGGGGGGAACTGGTGGGTGTCATGCTTCTGCTATGTACTGTCACTCAGGATGGCGTTATCAGCTGTAACAAACATGAGAGCCATACCAGACGGCAGCCATGAGCGAACTAGAAGCTCATATGCTCTAACATGCACTGAAATGTCAACAAAGCAAGGAGAAGCTCGGATAACAACACACACATAGAGAGAGTGACTTCATTCTCTGCTCTGGTGGACTTTACTCTATATTTACATAGGTGTTTACTGTGTTATTAATGCTCTAAATGTTGTATATTGCTCCTTAAAATATTTGAATCATTTCTAAAATAATTGTACTAATACTAATAATTATAAAATGTTCATGGTTAATATTCCTCTTTTCACTTGAGTATGCTTTAACAAATGGCTTGGGACCTGTTTTATTAAAACAACAACTTGTCCGGTGCAAAAGATATGTAGATAAAACTAGAGAATGTAAAACATTTGTCTCAGAATGAAAACGAGACTTAATTAAGTATGATTTAGTGCCTACTTGGCCTCCTCCTGCTTGTCTCAGTTACCATGCTGGTTCCTGCATGGATTATATATGGATAAGATCACACAGAGCAGAAAAAACAAACGTCATTATTCATATATACTTTTATACATCAAACTGAACTGCGACAACACGTTTATGTTTTCACTTATCACATCAGGAAATGAGATGCAATCTCTTTTCTTCTTTTGTGTAGGTCGGCTGAAGGAGCACGTTATGAAACCACAGAGAATATATGTCTCTCCCTTTTGGTTTCTGATTTTTTTTCTCAAAGGAGAACACAGAAAAAGGAAAGTGATTTTCTATACAGATATGTATGCTGTAGCAGACAATGCTTTTACAGTCTCAAGAAAGAAGCTTTACAAAGGTAGCATGTGCTGTTTCCCAGAGATGTTGTTTTGTATTGTATGGCAGGTGACCATCAGCCACACACTGCACAGATGAAAAACAATTACTGAAAAGATCCATGAGGAAGAGTCAGCCACTGCCTTTGTCTGCAGTGATATACAGTAAGCTTGAATGTAACTGTAGCCTGTATTGTACAGCTGTCATCTGTAGCTCACATTATATGGAGTCATGCAGTGTTTACCTACAAGCACGTCTCTGTGGCTGACAGCGATTAAAAATGTCTTCTTATTTGTGCTTCATCTATTAAATTGTCTTTACAATTTTCTCGTCTTAAGCTTGCCACTCATCTCGTTCCAAATGACTGAAACTGTGTGCGTGAGGCTCACAGAGTCACAGAGTAAGAGCAATACTCTGTATCTTAAGAGAGTGGAACATGGTGTCTGTTTTTTAATAAGTATAAGAAATGGCTGAAATTGTGTTTAACTGCTCTAATTAAGCTGCTCAGCTTGCGACCTAGAGTACTAACCTATAGTGTAATGTTCTAAGCAGGGGGCATGTCCTCAGCTAAGTATATTATTATTAGTATTATATTATATTTTTTGGTGTCATGCTGAAATTGTTGTAATGATTGTTTTTAGTCTTTTTGGTTTTATAACTTAACATGTTTTGTTCAAATGTTTACCAATGTGAAGCACTTTGTGACTTTGTCTGTGAAAGGTGCTATAACAAATAAACTTATTATTAACTTATTATATTTTGTGATATTACAGGTTTAGAAAAATAACTGTTGAGGACTGGAACATCCTATTCCTGGCCCACACACTGGTGCCAGTCAGAGACTCGTTACAGCCTGTGGTGAAGCAAGTCTCCAAGTACAAGCCTTGATAGATTATAAATAAGTCTCACGAGCAGCTAATGCATAGTATGAAATTGGAGACTATGAAAATGGAGACTATGAAATTGGAGACTATGAAATGACGATTATTATAGTTACAATACTATATTTCTGTAGGAAGAACGAGGAGGTGAAAGGGGTTCTTAAAAGTGCCCCTGATTGTTCAAATTTTTGCTATTACCATTTCAGTGACTTTTATTTTCAGGGATACTCAACAAAACAGCACTGACAATATGACGAAAATTGTTACTAGTGCAAATACTAAATTACTCTACATACTCAAATGTTAAAGGGGTGTTAAAGAGCTTTCAAGCACCCTCTGACAACCATCCTCCATTTCATTTGCTGAGTAGAAAACTAGATGAAAGTAAAGTGATGTTTTCCATTTTGTAAAATGACAATGACAGGCACAAGACAGCTGCCACTTTACAAAACATTGTGTTAGCTAGATATGAAAAGAAAATCTTTATCTGTTTATGTTTTGTAGATTACTGCCAAAATGTGGCAGCCGTTCAATCAGACAAGACTATTTATTAATGGTGCACAGTGAAGTCTAGAAATACAAAACGTCTTTGGTGATTGTACTTCATCGGGATGCCGGGTAGTGATTAGTAAGGAATGTTCCCCTGAGGGAGACGAGACACTGGCGGTGCCTCAGTTGAAGGAACTGATGTGATGAGTATGGACGTGGATGGGAGGAGGGTCACAGTCTTGACAGCAACGATATGCCTGGCTCAGGGAAATTATTATTGTTGGGAAAAACGCTAAAATTAAATTTCCATAATGCTGGTTCATTAATATATTTTGCACATATGATCTTCTTAATTTAAAATGTCTTCATTTATTCAAAATTGAACATTTAATAAGTCGGCCGTAGATTCTGTACTCCGGCCACAATTTTCATTCCCACACTTGGCATGCTTATTCCTCCTATTACTTGTGTAGCTTTCTAACATTACTTGTATGCAAAAGAAGTCAAAGTCAAACTTCCACATGATGGACACTAAAGTCAGTTTAAGGAATTGCTTTGCTCTACTGCACCTCTTACTCTTTTGTAGTATGAGCGCGTTTCATACAGATCAATATCTGGCATTGCTATGCATTATTTTTCTGCTCCATAGTAGAAATAGCTATTTTCATCAAATGAGGCTGAGATCTTTCGCTTGATAATTCTCAGTGGTTGAATCAATAGTTTGAATGTAAATCTTGTCATGAATATGCATTACCTCATTTAACTCTCAGCAAATAATTATGCACAATATGTGCTACACATATTGGAAGTAGTGGAAGTATACTGCATAGTTTTTATTTTTCATTCTCTCAAGAAACAGCCTCAGCACACACCACCTTTGAACAATTCCTTAAATTGTGTCTTTGTTGATTTCAGGCCTGGAGTAAAGTTGTGGCCTTTAAGCTAAGATACCTGTGAGAACAAAGGTGTTCGCTGATAGCACTGTGTATGGAGCAGTCACTTCGTGCATGTAAATTTCTCACATTTAAAATTATTTTGCAGCTGTAGGGAGCTTAATCTCAAAAGTCAGGGTTCCCTCCAGAGAAAATTATTCACTTACACCCTTTAAAGATTAAAAAACTGTAAAGACATGCATAACAAATTCTGTTTTACAGTCTAAGTGTGTGGTTGTCAAAGCATGGGCTGTAACCAATTGGTGGGTCTCAGCAGGTAACTTGGTGGTTCGAGCCATGAGTGTATAATGTGTCTAACACTGCATGAGTGTGAATGGTCTAGCTACAAACATATGCACAGTGTATGCTGTGTATAGAGAGTAGGTGTCTGTCAGTTTCTTACCTTTACAACCATTTTAAGATCACTAACCATGCTCACATTTTGGCTCCAGTTGCTGCAGTAGTGTGTGTGTGTTTAAGAGTCGTATTTACTGCTCAATTTAACTCTCATTACAAGGAGCCATGCAGTGTTTACCTGAAGTTGTTGGCGCAAGACCAAAAACCTCTCACTGAATATGAGTAAAACCAAAGAGATGGAGGATTTAGGGAGGGAGAAGACACTTGTAATAGCTGCAGTGTCGGGGGTATTCAGATCTGCTCCTTGACTAAAAGTACTAATGGCATACTGTAAAACACTCTTTTACAAGTAAAAGTCCTGCATTGAAAATATAATCGTAAAAAAAATATTTTAACCATTAAAAGTAAAAGTACTCAAGGCAGAACTGTATATGTTATATCATACTAATAAGCATGCATTATTCATGCGTCATGTATAAGCAGAATTTGACTGTTGTAGTTGATTGAGATGCAGCTAATTCTTTTGTAAAAGGACAACTAATGTTTATTTTCATTATGGATTAATCCACAAATTATTTTCTCAATTAACCAATTGATTGCTTGGTTTGATAAGATTCTGAAAATAGTGAGAAATGTCATCACAATTACCTAGATCCCAAAGGGACAGCTTCACTGCTCAGATTGTGTGAGTTTGTGTCAAATACAGCACTTGTTTTGAATCTTCAAATTATGTGCTGCACATTTTTAAGGGTTATATTGCAGTTGCACACCAAAATAAAGATTGTAATAAGCAGCAGCAATGTTGTGTCCTTCCAAGCTTTAAATCGCTCTTATTGGTATAAACAGATATAACTGATTCTCCAACCGCTCTATTATCTTGTTTACCCCTCTAACACTTTGTTCAGACTACAATCTATCAAAACACTTTCATTAAACAATTCTTATTCATACAGTCCAACAAAGTGAGACTCTTTCAGACTACACTGCTGATGACCATTTGGCTGTAATTTATAGGTGGATAACTGTAGTGCACCACATCTAAGTGGCTGTCAATTACTTCTTTTGAAGGCTGCTGACACAATTGTGCATGTTCAGCTGTGGTAAGAAGATACTTATCTGGAATGTATATATATTGAACTCATCTGGAAATTCTTGGAAATTGCGAAGCGCTCAATCTTGGTTTGTGGAAAAAACAGAGACATCCTGGAGGATTCGGGGAAACACATTTTATATCTCCATGCATGGTGATGTAAGTCTTATGCACGGAGCAGCTTCTGTACTCAGACTGTTGGGGACAGTTTGCCAGTAAGCTCAGTGGTTTATTCTAGTTGACAGCTCTGCAATTTATTTCAGCCCCAGCACTCATCTCTGTCACCTGATCCAGTCTGCAGGTTGGGAATCACTACTTGTTAGAGCAGAGCAGCACTGGCAGCTTTTTTTCTGCAAGGCCTTCAAAAATAAAGTGCAAATAACCTTGTATCATTCTTGATTTTAGCCTCACTCATAAAAAAAAAGACCAAGCTGAAACCCCTGCAGCTAGACTGACCTCACAGTAAGAGGCCAATGAGAGCTCAAATACAGAAAAATGTTGTTTTAGTGGCAGCTGTTTTAACACAATACATTCTGTGGGTTTTATAAAATAAATTAAATTGTGTAAAGGTCTTGCTTTTAAATGCCAAAGTGAAGTGTTACCATTACGGCAATTAATAATAGTGATGATTTTGATCTAAAAACACACTTTCTAAATGAGAAGATAAAGCTCATGTATCCAATATAAATCTTTTTTTTTTCTTCTTTTTTTTACAAATACCAGAAGATATGATTCTGATTTAGCTTAGTGCAGTAGCTAAATCAGGTTATTATTTTGTAAAATCTTTATCACCACTCTGGTATTATGAAAATTAAACTTGTCAATGTTAACACGCCTCTCATTGAATATTAACTGAAGGTGACTGACCTCTTCAAATCAATTCAACACAAAAGCATGCTCATTTTCACAGCAGCAGCATACTATGAACATGAATCTGATGAAGAGATTAGTCACATTCATGATGCTGGTTTCAATATTCTCATTTAATCTTTGGCAAGAAATTATTTATTTTGTTTACCAAAATGTCTATTTATTAAGAAAAGGTGTAAAAGGTTTTTGTGTTTTTGAGTTAATTACTTTCTTCACAGAAACAGTCTGCTTAGTTTTACTTCAGGTATTTGAATCAACTAAAGAAATCAACAATTATTTTGGATTTTTTTTTAATATGTTTTAGCTGACATCAGTTACTGAACACAAACACTCTTCTCTGAATGAATAGAAGAATAGTTAGTTGTATGAATGCCTCTATGAGATAAAAATGAAAAACATCTCAACAACATCAATGTCTGAATAATTTAAAGAATGAATACATGAAAACATCTCTGACTTTTAATCAAGAACTGGAGGTTCAGCGCAGGTCATTGACATGAATATGCATCTCAAACTGTAAATGTTCAAAAAAATGTCAGTCACTGATGGTACAATAAGTTTAATTATTATATAAAAGAAAATAATTCGTACAACAGAAGAGATTTTGGCATGAAACATAATTTATAATGCAAGAAATGTATGTGCCTAGATTTTTTATTTCATACAGTAGTGAGAAATAGTATTAAGAAAATAGCTTTACATAACAGCCTAATACAGGTCTATTTTATTTTCCTTGCTTTGTGTGGCATTGCACTTTAGTGGGCAGGCTGGGTGAGCGTGGCAGTCAACATAACAAATTGCTTTTTCAAACAAAAGCATGTTAACTGTGCTTTGTTAGTTAATAAGGGCTCTCTGGGCGAAGGGCTCGACAGTCTTCTGCAGAGGGGCAAAGGTATCCTGAAAGGTGCGAGCCTCCCTATCACACCTAAATGAGGAGGATGACGCTGATGCTTCCCCCGAGGGCGACATCAACACCATCAACCACAAAGAACAAGAAAATGCATGGATCAAAGTTGCAGTGGAACACAACCAGTACAAATGATTGTGATACTTGAACAAACTGTGTTTTTGAACCAAGAATGTTCCGTTATTGTATAACATATTTTGAAATGTGTCACAATTAAATGTATTGGTCAAAAAATACACAATTGTATTAATTAATTGGAGTGATTTTTCAGTGCCTTCACTTCATTCATGAGGACGTAGTATTTTGTAAGCACGTACATTTAACAGACATACTTTTAAGTGCTTCAAAGTGATTTGTTATCCACTTCAAATATTTTGTAATTGTAAAAATAATCTGAATCTGCAATGTAATTAATGTCGCCAAATATGTACAATATTGGCCTCCAAAATGTAGAGTAGCATGAAATGTAATACTTTAAAATATAAGTACATCAGAATTGTATTTGTGTACAGAATTGTTTTTAATAAATAAATATATACATATATAAAACAGTATATATCAACAGTTCAATAATGTAACTGCAGATAAACAATAACTTAATATTGTATTTTGTGAGATCAGATATATTCCTAGAAACTATTAAAAGTTGACACCATCATAATTGATCTCACATTAAAGTTAACTAACTGCGGTTTGATAGCCAGCTAGCAAAGCCAGCTAGCAAAACCAACCAACTGATTAAAAAAAAATGTACCAGAACCTGGATCCCATTGTGAAGGACAAGCACTGGGCGCAGAGACATTTCTCTATCCCGTACACTCTGTCGACAGCAGCAGAGACTCTCAAACCGGCCTTCAAAGGCTCCACCTTTGACATGAGGTCAATTACTACTATTTTCTTTATGTTTCAGTGCCTTTTGTTGCTTCTGCACAGTCCAGTAAAATCTCAACCAAAATGTCTGTCATATTTGCAGGATGAGTGCCGAGGATCTTGAGATTCACCAGCCTGCAGACAATTGTTCTGGAAAGAAACTGTATTTACCTCTTACAGTTTTTCTCAGTCGCTTTGGTGCGTTTTTCACATCATCCCTAACATGTGCAAAATAATAAGTGCATTTCTCAGAACAATTTGTACAAATTGCAATATTCAATAGATATGTTTCTAAAGCTAGTCAGTCACTAAAAGTCCTTAGTACATCTCTCAAAAGTAAATATTCATGCCAATGATCATGTCAGTGTCATCAGAATGATAAGTCATTGAGTCATTGTTCACGAACAAGGTCGTCAAAATGTTTAGACATGTTGTCAATGTAACTGTGTACTTTGACAGTATTATCTGATGTAAACTTAGGCTACAGTTTGGATGACAGTTACTGTACTGAAAATGCACAAGGCTGCACTTCTATGGCATATATCAATTTCAGTACTATTTACATATTACTGTATGTGGGTTATTGATTGAAAGAGACTGGACAGGATTTAGTTTTTCACAGCTTTTACTACTGCTACTTTATGAAAGAAAAGAAAAAAAGACAAGAAGTAAAAAAAAAAGTAAGAAAAAAGACAAGGGGCACAAAGGAAAAAAAATAAATTAGAAAGAAACACAGGAAAATTGCAACTCTGTGTTGTGGTCTGTCTATATATGCTTGCCAATTGATTGTTCATGAGATTACATTACATTACATTACATTTCATTTAGCTGACGCTTTTATCCAAAGCGACTTACAATAAGTGCATTCTACGGTTACATACAAGAATCAGAACAACAAGAATCAAGAAGGTACAATTTCGTCCAAAAGTTCAACTACAAAGTGCTATCAGTAAGAGCCATTTCAGTGCTACTAAAGTGCTACATCCTTTATTCAAGGTATATTTGGAAAAGATGTGTTTTTAGTTTGCGACGGAAGATAGAGAGTAGAGACTTTCTGCAGTTCTGATGTCAATGGGGAGCTCATTCCACCATCGAGGAGCCAGGACAGAGAACAGTCGAGAGATGCACCTTTGAGCAATTTAGACAACTGGTTGATTATTGGTTGAACTAACACTTTACATTCCTTCATGAGTGAGGGTCAATTTCACCTGCACGATTCATCAATTCACGTTTTTGTACAAAAGGTCTTATAGAAATGTGTAAAACTATGCTTGACAGTTTATGACAAACAGTTCAACAATTTTGCATGTAATGGCTTATGCAAGGAACTAATGCCTAGATGTTTTGAGGGGTAAGACTATTCAACAGAGAACCATCTACTATATTTTGATCAACATGACATGAGCAATTGAAAATGTGGAAAAAAGCTGACACTTGTACATTATCAATTGCAATATGTACAAAAGCAATTGCAATTTGTTCAAAGTAATAAAAAATTGCTTTTAATGATGTGCACAAGTGACTAGATGATTTGGAATTTGTACAAGTAGTATTGAGAATTGCACTTTTGATCTAAGAAATGCACCAAAGCGACTGAGAAAAACTGTAATAATCAAACAAACAAGGGGAAACAATACTTTTTTCAAACTGAAAACACACAATGTAGCTAATAGTTTATCGCTTTTGTTTCCTTTACTATGAAAATAAGTGAACAATAATTGGAGCTACTCTTCTCTGGCTACTGTTAGTTTGATGTACAACAGGCTTGTTGTATTAGACAGACAGACAGATAGATAGATAGATAGATAGATAGATAGATAGATAGATAGATAGATAGATAGATAGATAGATAGATAGATAGATAGATAGATAGATAGATAGATAGATAGATAGATAGATAGATAGATAGATAGATAGATAGATAGATAGATATACTTTATTCATCTCCATGGGAGGAATTTGTTTGTAGCAAGGACATTACATAGTAAACATAATCATATTAAGTATAGGAAATAAAGTACAATAAAATGATGTCCTGCTTTGTTTTTGTCAATTGTTTGTATATTCAATCTTCTATCCTTTATCCTGAATGTATCTCTCCTTAGCCTCTGGTTCAGACAATCATTTGTTGTTTGATTCCTGTGTGAACACCCTTTTTGTGTTAAATGCTTTTTAGTCTATATGTGTCCTCTCATTACTCTGGGAACCAATCTATTGACTTTGCAACTTTGACACACCTTATAAATACAGAAAGAACACTTTACATTTTTTAGAAATAAGTAATCTGTTGAGAGGTGAAAACCATTTTGTGTCGCACCATTTAATAAACGGTAATTGATAGAATAATAAATTCAGCATTAACCTTGAACGCTATGCTTATACCACCATTAAATGCCATCAGTGCCTAGAAAAAAATGAATGTAACAAAATGTAGGACATTTGAGTAAATGTTCAATATATTGGTTACTGATTAGATGTCAAGCGTTAAAATAAATCTGTGCTGTTCCTTCCTAATTTAGATATATATTCAATGAGGGAAAATGCATCTCTTTTTATTACATTTCTGCCCTTGTCGAATTTTAAGGCTCATCATCAGAGTGTATTAGATCAGTGTGTATTAGATCACAATTATCAGACAGGGACTCTTCAGTTTTAACAGTTAAAAAGATAATTGGTCTTGTGATCACATAAATGTAGATAGTAAAGTGCCCATTTGTGGAAAAGAAAACAGAAGACGTCTGACTCCTGTAGGTGTGGAGCAGCAGTAACTCTGCCTTCATCCTCCTCTGTACAGAAACACTGTGCAATATTTACTCCCATCACACTATAACCACACATTTCTGACACTGAGTCAACCCAATTTAACATTATCAAAATTATTTTGAACTATATAAGATCTATGTGTTAGAGGGCCATTGCACTGATTCACAATACATTTGACAAACAAGAGAGGAAAATGTTTCACTCTTTTTTTGCTCAAGTGTTATTCCAGTTGTATTCCCGTTGGCTTGTAGTCACACCATTTGACTAAGTAGTAATTGGTGCATATTTGTTAAAACAGATTTAATTATCACAAGTATTTGTAATAGTGTTGACATTATATTTTATGTCGATGTGCAGGAGCTGTCAGAACTTCCTAATATGTTCAACTCAAAATTACAACTACAAGGCGGAAGTGTTTATGTGAATAGAAGGCCCATCATCATACAGCAGCATGTACCAGTCTTTTCTGTCAGATTGTCCATGTTTGCCTCAACACCATTGCATTCCAGCCTTTCATGCATGTTCTTGTTTTCTGTTGGGGCCTGCATGGCTTCTGCTCCTGGACCTGCCATACTAATGAGCACACATATGCTGGGATGCATTGAGCGTGTAAGTTACATACTCCAAGTCCTGGTGACAATGTATTACTACACAACAAGGCAGGTAATTTCCCAAGCAATGTGTTTCAATGATTTTCTTATTCAAATCCCATAGCTCATTGAAGTAATATCACCGTTGATGTGATGACATCATCACATCAACGGTGAGCTTGTCCTTAGAGAACAAAGATGTGTGGCAATTGTCTCCGGGTAGAAAGTTTAACCTTTCTTAATTTCCACAGGTGGCGCCACTGAGCAACTTTTGAGTCTTGAGTCACAGCGGGAAGTGGCAGGATCTAGTTTTGAGGTCCCATTCACAACATGTCATCCTGTCGTTCCTCCAGTGAGTGTTTCAGCTTGTCTGCTGGTGGAACTTTGTCTCAGCAAAGTGTCTTCAACCTTCAACCAATCGAGCGTTTGCATTCTCATCCCAGTTTGGCCTTACTTGAATCTTTGAAAATATTGTGTGCTTATAGCTCCCCTCCCTCCATCAGAAAATAATAAGTGCTTAACTTACATTTGCCACATGCATAGAGAACCAAAATGCTCACCTTTCAAAAACGATTTTTCTTCAAACTTCCAATATAAACATGCAGATGAATCTCTTTTCATTTTTCAGTATTTTTTCAGTCTTTCCTTCGGCTTTGTTATTGTTCCTCTTAGTATTCATGGACGGATATTTTTCTTTCACAGAAGCAACAGAAACTCCCCGAAGACACTCTTGTATCCAACATGTCTTTGACTGGCCTGCACACTATTTTATTAAAGCAACCTTTTTTTCTTCATTACTTATTCACTGGCTCAAAAAAAAACAGTTTCAATTCCCATTGAAAAGATGTCAGATTTTCATTTGGCAAACCAGACTTAGATTATATACGGTATATATTTCTCTGGAAGAAATTTTGATTAATTTTGTTTTTGAAGGAGTGACACACGCTCTGTTTATTTAAGCTGGAAACGCACTGAGTATCAAATGTGTGCACTTTAGAATTCATAAATGTTCAAATGATCAAAAACTCTGGGCTTCAAATGATGAACTACAGACACAAGCTGTGTCTGCTCTCATCTTTGTTCAGTGTAGGAGTGTAAACAGAGGAGAGAGCCAGCCAAGCATCGTCGGTAAATAGCTGTATTTAATTGGAACTTACAAATCGGATGTTTTTATATTTACGATATCCATCCATCCATCCATCCATTATCTGAACCGCTTATCCTCTTTAGGGTCGCGGGTATTTACGATATGAATTATCTGAATTCAAACATGTATACAAACAATGTACAAGCTGTATTTTTCATGTTCGACAAAGTGGGTGTCAGCCTATCAAGATCGTAATGGCGATTTCTTAAAAACACTGGGAAAGTCACAGAGCATGAGAGGATAGGTCATCAATTTCACTCTAAACCTTAAACACACGATCACAACCAATTACTGTCTGGAACTACCAGTGTTTTCCCCAGAAATTCCATTTGCACTCCCATTAATTTCATTTTGGGGTCAGAGCAATGCAACAATCTCTGTAAATGTATTTGATAGAAAATCAATATGTGATGCAGAACACCAACGAGAACAATGTGGAGGGGTTTTATTTTAAACAATGCCTTTGTAATCTGCTTCTGTTGTGTTTTTTATAGAAGGTGCTCCTGTGATGTTGCTGCAACAGCACTTCAAGAAAGACTGGATGTATTAGACTGTGTGTGTGTGTGTGTGTGTGTGTGTGTGTGTGTGTGTTTCACACATTGAAATATACCCCGTGCATTTGAAATCATGCATATAGATTCTAAAAAGGAAGTGCTAATATACAACCTTTGTTTAAGTGTGAGATCAACCTGATATCATGGAAGGCATACACATAGCATGACATTCAAAGCATATTTATATATTTATAACAAAACCAGTTAGGTTTAGGGAAAACATCATGGTGGGGTTAAAACAAGTGTGTAAACAAAGTGAAATATAAATATTCTAACATAAATATAGAAAACACACTTTTGGACATGAACACCAGTGCCCTGCTTGAAAGAACTGTATTTATTTGACCCATCCACCTCTCAGAAGTAATTGCGTCACTTAATCTGAGTGTAGCATAACATATGCGTTCATATTACAGTCAGTACAGACTACATGGCGTAAAATGACAAATGAGTGGTTTTTGGACCTGCAAATTACTTACAAATTGTCTTTTCATTCATTTATTATTTGAGCTATGGAGACAATGGAGGACACATAGACTCAATTAGCCCTTAAAGGAATAGTTCAACATTTGGGAAAACCCGCTCATTGACTTTATTGCTGAGTGATCGTTAATGAGATCCATACCACTCTAATGTCCCATTATACAGTTAGCAACTAGCTTGTGAACATAGTGGAGCATTTAGCAGCTAAAGGCTAAGATATTTCCATCTGGATGCATACAACTAAAGGTTTTATTGGACTTATATTTACCAGGTGGCCAGAAACCCTAAATTAATACTTATGTTGCGCTTTAACTGCTGGGTGTCTAAATAAGCTGTGTGCCATATTCACTTAAAAAGTGATGATACGTCAATTTAGTGCTGCTGCACCAAAGTGGCCAAAAAAAACCCAATTATTACAGGTGTAAGAATACATTAAGGCTATAAATGCAATATTCAGTAAAGACTGGGAAATAAAAAGAGACAAAATGAGAACGGCAGCATAGTTGACCAATTCATTTTTATATGAACTATTAACCCACGCTGCAGTTAGCTGCCGCCTCATGCGTCTCTCAGACCAGCGAGTGAGGTCTCTGCATCTCAAGCATCCAAATACAACAAAAAAAAAGCTTTCTAGAAAATCTACAGATGTCAGACCACTTTTGTATATATTTATTTAATCTATCATCAGGAGAAAACTACCAGCTAAAAATTGGCAATTTATAATAGCTGGCTGTATTGAGAATAATTAATGAAGTTTATTCACACATTACATCAATTGCAATAAGGTCATATGATTCCAGATTAAATGATTATGCAAGAAAGTGGACTTTCTAAACAGAGCATGTTTTGACAGAACACTGCATCAGTGTTGTCACTTGTAACTCAATGAAGGGACATTTTCATTTACAACATGCATTTATTTTTCTTCCAGCAATCTTCATGGCCAGCACAATCAGTGTTACATTTTGCAGTTTTTCTGGTTATTTATTGTTTCTCATAATTTGCTACGATAGTTTGTCCTTCAGGCAGGAAAATAACACATTTATTTTCCACAAATGCATGCCAATGTGTGTGAGTGTACAACAACGCATGTCACATTACCTTTGAATCCAATGCTATCACCAGCACTCAAATAGTAAGTAAAAGGTACTGATGCATGCATCCAAAAAAAGTGATGTGAACAATGTGAACAATGCACAAAACATCATAAAATACTTGATTTTGCAATGATATCTAAAATGGGCTGTGGCTCAACGAAATCATACACCTGGCTACACTTCTCCTACTTTAAATTCCATTTGCTCTGAAACCTTCTTACTGCCTTTGTATTTCATTCTTATCAAACCACATGGGACTTCTGGAGAAGCCCAGCAGGAGGTGTTTTTCATTTAATCTAAAAGTGGATGCCAGTACAGTAGCATACTGTAGTATTCTTTTTATTTTATTTGTTCTATTTTTTGCTCTTTACCCTAGACAATACTGCTGTGACATTTTTCATTTCATCTCAAAGTAGACACTGCTTAACCCAAATGACTCACCCAGTGTTCATCTGGCCTTATTTCACATTCCAGACCAGATTGTTGTTTGGTTTGAATAGCTCTTTATGCACATTGCAAATGGTTTATTATGTATTAGGTATTGCAGAAGCAAATCACTAAATATAGTGTAAATTATATGTAAATCTGCACATTCATATAGGGTGCATAGTCTTATAATGTGCAAGTCTTAAACTGCATTCACCAATGTTTCCATTATGCAAAAATGCCTAGATAATTGGAGCATTTTCTGATTGTTCTGGTGACCAGTGTTTCTCTCTCTGATCCTTCCTGTGCTTTTCTTGAGATGAGTATCTCTGTGCAAACACATGGTCAATCAGAGTTTATCAGAAAGCAATATATATATGAGAGAAAACACCATGAATTACTCATTCAGCCTTTGTCTTCCACACCGTCCTTTATGGCTCTCAGTCTATGATCTTGGAGACAATTTCATCTCTAAAATTCTGTTGATGTCATTGCCCACATTAAGGAAAAGTGGGTCTCTGGTAAGAGAAAAAAGCACAATGGAGAAATGTCATGCTAGTAAAATAAATGAAAAAGAGTGTAGAAACATGAATTCAGATGGCAAAAAACAAATCTTCCAATTCATTATGAACTCTATTAAACGGAGACGTTGCATTTTTAATTCTGAACTAAGAAATTCAAGGTATTCCTTTTTACTGACTTTATTATGACCTTTATTATTGCCAAACAAATAATGATACATGTGCATTAATTTCACTTTTTTGACAAACTCTCTTTTGTCAGTAGCCCCTGAACTTGTATTCACTAAGTAATGCTAATTGTCTAATTGCCTGACAACATTCATAAAATTAGACAAACTATCTGCCCTTGGTTGAATTGTTATTGTACTGTTATTATTTAATCACCCCTTTCTGTGTTTTCATATCATTCTGCTTTATCACTTTATGTGCACTTCAACAGTCAATTGCCTGTTAAAGTGCACATAATAAACTTAATGTTTTACTAGACACATTGATGAGTCTTTCCATCAAAGTATTTGAATAACTAGTTAAAGAGGAATCACAGAGGAGTTTTCTCTTCTTAATATAACTATTGGGTCACAGCGACCTCTAGTGGATGAAACTTTAATTTGTGTGCAGTTGTGGGTAAATATGGCATTTGTTTCAGAAAGAAACACACAACAACAAAATGTTTAAGACTAATTATAATGGTTGTTAGACATTTGACCGGTGGAGATCATTTCAGGTTAAAATTGCGTGAACAACTAACAAGTACCACAATGTGTACACGCTTTGCTTCCTAAATAAAGGTGTTACAAAAAAGAGCCAGTCCCTCCGACAGCTCTAACCATCTCCTGGACAGATTTTCCTTTGTGTCAATATATCTTCTATAATGTTTTTTTGGGGGGGCTTCTGTCTTTACAGGCTGGCATATTTTTACCACTCATATTGCTTTACAGTTAATGTCAAGATTTATCCTCCATGAGTCACACTGTTCAGCACACAAAACCAAATCTGAATAACTTTATTTTAAATTATAGTAGAAATACCCAAATTATCAAACATACAAAGTATGCCAGGTTGAATTTTGGGGAAATATGTATACACTTTTCAACAAGACATCAAGAATATTTCCATTTGCTGCAGTGGTGCCATCATTCAAACGGTTAAATTATAAAGTGTGTAAAGATGTCGTGATATCAGATGCTTTTTCTTCATTTAAAGCTACTTCGTAGAATATTCCACCGATTAAGCGTCACACTCCTTCACCCAAGATATTGTCTTTTGTATTCCACGTCATGACGTCACAGATTTCAGGCAGCTCCCTCTACAGCTCCGCCCTACAACTCTTTATTCAGTAGTGCTCCAAGACTTGTAAATAGACATCGATGAGTAAAATGTGTGCACTTCCTCTTTAAAGACAAATAGTTCATTGGTATGTTGGAAATTTCATTTGAGATTAGTATATTGATCATTACCATGTTGTCTATGAGCATAATAATAGTGATAATGAAGAAAGACTGATGAGTTTGCTGCTGGCTCTGTCCTGTTGGGCTCTTCCTTTGATGTCTGTGGACTCAGTGCTACATGTGCACAGCAGTGCAGAGAAACTATCTACTAACTTGACACCACCACCACCTGTGCCGGGTAGTCAGATGGACATTGCAAAAGTATGTGATAGATTGATGTGAGTGTGGGTATCCACATAAAATGACACTCACAAGACTGGCATGTCCCTGCAAACCTGTTTCAAAGACGAAGAAAAACATTTGGTTTGGCATAGAAACTGTCGAAGAGCTCCAAGAGGACTTGGATGCACACTCATCCAAATGATTTATTGCTGCACTGAACTCTGGCCCCCTCATGAGCTTCATAATTGCTATCCAAGCAGTACGGTTACGTTATGTGTCCCATGTGTTTGTTTGGTTCACAAGCAAAGGTGGGATGATGTCGACGATCTAAATATATCCTGTTTCGTTACATGATATCTTCTAGTGAGGTGACCTCATTACATGAAAAAAGTAACTCCATTTATAGATTTCTGGGAAAGCATTATATGCCCCTGGTGTCCTTCCATATAAGACCTTTAAAGATAAAGAATCCTGAGAAATGATACTGTCGATTGATGTATCTTAAAAAGACATGCATGCATTCAGAAAACACTTCTCACACATTGGGTTAACTGACTTCTTTTTACTTTCTAAAATCATTAACTTATACATAACACAATATGTACACTAAAACACGAAATGTGCAGGAAGTAAGGTGCACAATCTGAAAATCAGGAGCTTTCAAAACCCAAATATGTAAAGAGGCAGCCTATTTACAGCCAATACACTTATATATAGATCAAAGAGATGAATCATTTTTATGTGCATTACTTTCTTTGTGACTTGGGGGTGACCCAAGTTAATGATTTGCATGCAATTCTTCCCATCAATCCCTGTCAAGTGCTCTTGCACACCAGCTGCATACCATTACTGAGATGGCTCACATTGTGACCGCATGAGGTAATGAGAGCAACTTGTTTGAGTGTACTACACATGTACAAAATATCTAGCCTAGTTGAAGCCACAGGTGGTGCTGAGTGTCGCCTGTGTGCACGATGGTGAGGGATGATAAAGCCTCAGGTCAGCATCAACTGCATGGCCCGACATGTACCCTCTAACCTTTTGTTTCTCCAGGTGTACTAGCCTGTTTCAACAACACCTAGCTCAGTGATGTTACACAGGGACAAAGGTTACTGTTATTATTTACTGAGATGATAAGTCTGACACTGAATTAAGATTTTGGGATAATTATATAGTCTAATGATGAGTTAAATCATCAACTGAAATGTAAAAATGACATTAACGCCAAATAAAATAACTTAAAAATGTGCAGAATTGCTAAACACTGCTGCATATTGTGCATGGAAGCTTAATGACAGAAAGATATAGATCCTTCTGTGGCACCTATTCAGTCATGGCATAGCCATTCCTTTGCCAGATTTAGAAAATGTCTTACATGGTTACCTAATGCACCTTGTGACACAGTGACAAGGTTATCCACAACCCATACATCTTATAACTGCAATGCTACTTTACACATTTAAAAAGAACTAGTAAACTGTATGTATGTCAAAGTATATGTTTTCATAATTATGTTCAGTCAACTCATTCTTACAGACATTGATGTATAAAATGTGTGAGGCCTCTGTGGAAATCAGTCAAACAAGGGTGCATCTCATGGCGGAAGAGAAAATATGTCGAATTTCAAATTTGGCACTAAAAATGATGTGTTGTTTGTAATAAAAATTTGAACAATCAGTTTGATAAAGCCTGTGTTCGCTCAACAGCTGATGCAAGATGTAGTAATAATCTACAGGTTCTACATTGGGTGATTTTGTCATTGACAGAACATGTGAAAGGTGCAGGAGAACTCTGCAGAGATTCAGTCAAAGAGCAGGTGCATAGCAGGCTATCTCTTTTGAGATCTTCTGTGTTTGAGAAAAGCAACTAAAAATCAACTCTGGATTGCTCTCTTTGCGTCCTTCTCTTCACATTGTATGGCCCAGTTGCACCTCCTCATGACCTTTAGATGCTTGCTTGAGGTGAACCATAAAATAAATTGCGTTGCTAATAAATTAAGCTTGACAGTCATTGCCATTTCAAAGAGTATTTGCTTTCACTGCAGTCCCACTGCATGAGACATATCTAATCAGAGATCAATAAAGAGACGTATTTACAGCGTGTTTTGTGTGATACACCAAAGTCCCATTATTCAGCATGAAGAGTGAAAATGGAACAAGTTAAATCACAGTGTGACGAACTGCGCACTTTGCAGAGGTGTTGAAAGATGAGTTAGTAGTGAGTGGTGGTGGAGGTGGTGTCATGCAGATGCCTGTCCCCATCGATGCATTGTAAAAGTGACATCAACATTAACAGTGAAAATGGCTCATTGATGACCAGGGGAGGGCAACGCTGTATATAAAGGACAGAACCTTTCCTCGCACGAAAGACTGATCAACAAGTTTGACTCCTTTGCCGCACTGATACAGAACTATCTCAACAGAACCTGCTGTACTTTTTCTTGGATAAGGACAGAAAATCTGGTAAGAATGCCATAGCAGTGGATCAGTAGTTGAATATATCATTGAATATGAGACAAATTTAAAAAGTGTTATATTATGAGGCGATTCATTTTGTTTTCTAACCACTTTTTTACTTCATTTGTTTCAGTTACACAACATGTTTTCATTGAGGTATTTGGAAACATTGGTTCTGATAGTCTTCCTCGCCAGTTTACATCTAGAGGCTAAACCACTGAGGTAAATTCTGTTTTTAGTTTGTATATTAACTCTGTGAAATAACATTATCATCCTCATTTTTAATGCAATGAAAACAACTAATTGAAA
Source organism: Cottus gobio (assembly GCA_023566465.1). NCBI lineage: Eukaryota > Metazoa > Chordata > Actinopteri > Perciformes > Cottidae > Cottus > Cottus gobio. The sequence goes on along the minus strand of CM042224.1, from coordinate 17,475,332 downwards.
AATGAATCACTATAATAAAAACATGAATTAATGATGAACGTCTTCCTTGTGGCATTTTCTATTTATACAGAAAGAGAACCATCAGTGAGGTGCAGCTTATGCACAACGTCCGGGAACACAAACAAGTGGGAGACAGACAGGACTGGCTTCAGGAAAGGTTAAAGGACATTATTGTTGCCAGCGCCAAACCACAACACGGACAATCAGCGAATACTAAAAATATTTTACCAAATGATGTTCTTAGCTCAAACATGCCCAAAAGTTGAATACAATAATTTGTATCTTTAATTTTACTAAACAAAAAACCTATGCAACATTTTTTTTGTACGTTTGAATTTGTATTGTTTATCTATTTATTTATTTATGTTTTTAACCATTATTTTGTTGATTAAATGTATGTTTATGTTTCTTTTAATGTATTTGTTGATTGTATGTTAAATATTTAAATTAACTTTAATTGCATTCATTTGTTTACATTATTTTGCAATGTGGAAGAAAAAGTCTTCATTCGCAGGTTTCAAAAAAAGTTAAATAACTTATACTCTCTGTTCTGTTCAGACTACAGGTGTCAAAATTAACTAAAAATGCATTTTGTTTACTCTGTAATGTAATGTAAATACGGACCAACTACTGTAAACAGCTAGTCTTACACTGAATGTATTGTTTCACTTGTACATTATAGGCATCCTCTCATGTAAATACGTTTTGGAAAAGTAAAGATTTGTTTGTTTTCTAGACTTGATCTTTTTTGCTTGTTTGCTGGAGTCGGGTTGTTGTCTTCTCCTCTGTTTCTGATTTTGGCTACAAATTTCACAGAATTATAATATATTTTTAAATTTACAGATCTCACTCTTTACTCATTATCTCATTGTAGTTTCTCCTCAACAGTGTACATTGTTTTCCTGTGTCCATTTATGAGCTAGAAACTGAAAAAACTCAACAGAGATGCTTATTGAGTCTAAAATGTCTGGAGTATTTACACTATCTTGTCTTGCATTGCATACACAAACTATAGTTTCAGCATATTGCAACATTTCATGTCTGAGTTAATCAATTCAAATTACAATTATTTCCACTGTGCATCCTGCTAAATAGTTTGAACCTTTCCTTATTCTCTTTTAGTTATCTGTAACATTTACTCAAATGTACAACTCTGTTAGATTTTCATCATTCTGTATTTGTAAGAACATATTATATTTCGTAATACTTGATAAAAACAACAAAGGTTAAAACTAATTGATTTATAAATACTTTTGTATTTTTCCATCATTTGAAATCCTATATAGTGTACAATGAGCAACTCCAACCTTTACTTGTATCCACCTTAGTTTTGATATATTTTTTTATGTTATGTTTATCTGAATTACTGTTTAAATTCTCCCAATAATTAGTTTTATGGTGTTTAAATGGTAGCGCAATACTTTAATTATATCTGGTGGTGATTTTGCTTAAGACCAATCTTATATGGTTATGAAAGACTATCAGATCCTCATCCAACCTTTAACAATTGAGCCCAGTATAAAAGCTATTGCAATTATATCTGTGTTATGTTTTACATAAGGAATAACAATGTTATAATTGGTGAGAATAAACAACACGAATAAACGCTATCTGTTTTTAGATCGTTAAATTTGTCTAATTTATAATTTTCCTTTGTTTCCTTTCCTTTCTTTTTTCTTTTTTTAGGAAATAAGAAAACATGGTCCTGACATCGGTTAAAAACAAATCGGTTAAAAACAAATCGATGACCTTCAAAACATTTCAATTTTCTAATTCAATTCACTTTTCAGACAAGGCCAATGTAACAGCAAGTTAAGCAAAAGGCAACAGCTGTTCTTTCTAGCTTTGTGTGCGTCATTACGTCACTACGTCACGTCGAACGTCAGTGTTTTGAAAGGAGATGGCTTGTTAGCTGGTGAGCGATTGGGATTACTCTACAGCGGAAAACGTAGCCAACCAGGTAGCTATTCTTTATATGTTTGAATAATTGTCCCGGAATGTGACAGCCTCCGGTCAGTACTGTTCAAATAACGTTACTATCCACACAGGTGTCCCACAATATTACGTTACTGGGGTCGGACCGCACTGCTAGCAACCCCAGCTAATGTTAGCTAGCTTGGTACGCTAACGCAGAAACTAACGTTAGCTAACCTGATCGCAGGCTGACTCAGCACGAGAGCAACGTGGACATGAGTTGTTTCTGAGATGTATACAACTCACCTAGTGCAAATAATTTACCGAAGCGACATTTCACGACAACCGCAGCCACCCAGTGTTCGTTTACGTTCAAGTCGACAGCACACGTGAACGCATTGGCTGCGAGACAGTGGTTTGTTAGGAGCTGATCTGGGGATCGAACTGACTTGTTGATTTCGCCATTAACCAGATTATGAACGATGAAAGATCCAGGCCAGACTCCCCCCTGTATGGGTGATGGAAACACGTCTGCAGTCATATGACAGTAACGCCAGTGACACCGAAAACTGGGATCGAAACGCAACCAGCCGACCTCGCAAACTCTGCAAGTACTTGAGGTGAGCAGCTGAAAATCTGTCAGACCTGCTGGGAAGTGTTCATGGCAGCAATGTAGTGTAACTCACTGGTCGGAGACAGGATTGATGCTGGATTATAGATTAATCAAATATTGTTACTTGAAATGGGAAATGTCAAGATGGTAGTTAAGTAACACGTATTGGGTATTGCCCAGTAATTTAAAACATATCAGTTGATAATCATACAATATCTGTGAATCAGATTAGTTATATTTATTCTGTTAATTACTTTTGTCTTGTATAAAGTCACTGGATTACCCAAAAACATAAATTCCCATTTGGTTGACTGATTTGTATGTAGTGAGTCAGATGAGTTTATATAAGTGTTGACATTATAGGAACATACTCTGCAGTTACACATACCATGAGGGACTCTTTAATCCAGATTACCCACACCTACCCACATGTGTCAAGCTTTAAGAAATTCTGTGAAAGGCAATATACTGCAAGAAAATGATGTACAATATGTCATAATATCTGTGTAACTGTTGAGTGACCTGTTCTTCTGAATGGTAATAATAATAATGACAATAAAAGCAGAAATGGTATTGGGAATGACAAATAATAATAATGATGGTAGCAGTGAGTGTCAGCAGGACCGTGGCAGGATGAACAACCATGATGCGTGGAAACATGCAAGGTGAGAAAGTACAAAGAGTCCTAGGAAGAAGAAAAGTTTGTATTGCGTATTAATGGGACATTCATTCATAAAGAAGGAGAGAGAGAATAGGAGAGAGCAGGTCAGTGTATCCTAAGATGTCCCCCTGCAGTCCCTACAGCAGCATATCTAGGGGCTGGACCGGGGCTGCCCTGAGCCAGCCCTAACTATAAACACTACAAAGAGGAAAGTCTTAAGTCCTCTCCTAAATGTGGTGACTGTGTCTTCCCCCCAGACTGAAAGTGAAAACTGGTTCCACAGAAGAGGAGCTTGATAACTGAAGGCTCTGGCACCCGTCCTACTTTTTAAGACTAGGTGGTGCATCACCAGTTAAGGCTTTGTAGGTGAGGAGTAATATTTTACATTTGGTTCTGGATTTTACAGGGAATCAGTACAGAGAAAAGAATGCATATATAGTTTTAAAATGTTACTTGGGTGAAGAAAGTCCTTTAAATTGGATGTATCTGTGAGTTAAAGGACACATCCTAATCAAAGATAACTCATAGATTATCAATGGTTGTGCTGGATGTCAGGTCAATGCCATCAGAGAAACTATATCGTTAGATAATTGATTTCAGAAGGGTTCTGGACCAAGTAAAATAACGTCAATTTTGTCTGAACATCAGGAAGTTGCAGATCAACTGGTTGGTTTCGTCTGGCTTGATCAAGATATATAATTGGGTATCATGTACATAACAATGAAAGTTTATGTTGTGTTTTCTGATGATAGTGCCTAAAGGAAGCATATATAAGGTAAATAAAATTCACAGAACGTTGTGGAACCGGGAGAATTCATAGTTTACATTAGGGCTGTCAACGAATATTCTATATTCGAATATATATTCGAATAGTTGTTAAAAAACAGAATATTCGAATGTGAAAATGAATATTCGAATGTCAAAAAAAAAAAAAAAAAAACACAGCGGCAACAGCGGCGCGACTGTCTGCTTTGCGGGTGTTTCAATCACTGAATGAAGCCATATTTGGGACAAGAGTAGCAACCTTAAATTGCTTGCACAAAACTATTGATCAGCACTCAGCATTAGTTTATTGTTGTCGTTCATTTAAACCGCTATGCGCAGAGAGCGCGACGGTGCGGGAGAGAGAGAGAGAAAGAAAGAGTGCGTGTGTGCGAGCGAGAGGTCCGCGGTCTTGGCCATTAGTTCATTTACTTATTTTCGTGTAGATAATATGTTGTTAAATATGTTTAAACTTAAATAAATTACCTGTACAAGTAGTTATGTCTCGTTGTATTAATTTGTCCTGTTATTGACGTGCCTAATGCGCAACTTCGAATATTCGAATATGTTCGAATATATGTGTTTTTTTAAAGGGAATATTCGAACGTCATTTTTGAGCAATTTTGACAGCCCTAGTTTACATATACAAACTGGGATTGATCTGATAAATAGGACTTAACCCAGTCTAGTGTGGTTCCTTTAATGCCAATCACATGTCCTAGTCTCTGTAATAGGATGTGATGATCAATGATGTTGAAGGCAACACTAAGGTCTAACAAGACAAGTACAGACTAGTCCTTTGTCAGAATGTCACTAGTAATTTCCACCAGAGCTGTCTCTGTGCTATGGTGTTTTCTAAATCCTGACTGAAATCCTCCACTTAACTATTGTTTTGTAGAAAGTCACACAACTGATTTGTAACTGTTTTCTCAAGGATCTTAGAGTAGGCTTCTTAAGGAGAGGTATATTTACAGCTACTTTGAAGGACTGTGAAAGAGCACCTGGCAGAGTGCTCTTTCACTTGGCCTGGCCTAGTATGTATTTGTTGGTGTGTATTGCAATAAAGAAGAGCTAGAAACTTGAAATGTCACCGGTGATAGTCAATTAAATGTTCCACTTTGTGTCAGTCAGTTATAGCCAGCAATGAACACTGTAACTGTGACCACAGTTAGTTTTAGTGCTGAAAAGTACTTATATCTACTGTGGTAACCCTAAATGTATAGCTGTAGTTCCTCCTAATATGTGAGGTCCTTTTCCTGGAGCAAATCTGTTTTGCTGTTTTTCTTCAGAATGAACAATAGAAAGGCGGATATGATGGAAGGATAGAGTAGGCAGGAAGAGGTAAGACGTGTGCGTTTCATCTCAGGTCATGGGGGTGTACTGTTGGCCTGTGGTTGGTGGGTAACTTATGGACTGTTGTTTTTTCTTTTAGTAAGCAAATTTTACCTGTCAGAAACACTTTTAAAAGAATTATAAATCGCATGATCTTACATCTTCTGGTGGTTTTACAATCATTTTGCCCTTGACTCTATATGTACTGCCATCTGTGATTGGGATTACAAGGTTTGATGACACTTGTACTGTGATCTAAAGCTCAGGCATCTCTGATATTGGTTTTGTATTAGATTCAAAGGTCATGGCACCCCGACTTGGCTGTATTCTAAGCCTCTGCGTAATACTCTTATTACAAGCTTTCAGAATATGGCCGGTCCGGTTGTTGCACACGTTTTAAGGCCTCATATGTAAACCTGCTGAATTGAAGGTACATATACCTACATATATTAATAATACTAATTTACGGTCCCATACTGTTGAAAATACCAGGCGATGAAAATAAACAGTGTGACAATCCTGTTAATGTGTAAATGTCTTTATCCCATGATCTGGCAGATGTGGTGTTTATCATACAATGATTTTATCAAGTTGTGTGCACAACATCTGTAAGATCTTTGCCATAATTTACAACTTCTGGCTTGAGAGAGGAATGTTAATTATGCTTTTGTTTTGAGAAGAAGCAGTCACGCCGGAGCATCTCGAGTGGAGGCAGAACAGAGGAAGATGAGCATGCATGGTGCCAGTGGAGGTTGTGACCGCTCACGTGACCGCCGCCGCTCCAGCGATCGCTCCAGAGACTCCTCCCACGAGAGAGACGGCCAGCTCACCCCCTGCATTCGCAACGTCACCTCACCCACCCGCCAACACAACAGTGGTGAGTGTGCAGGGAAAGAATAGAGGACTTATATGGATATCATGTTAGAGGTCCACAGCTCCTGGCAGCTACTGTTGACAACAGCTGACTGCATTTATCAACTTGCAGCTCAGCGATGGTGTATATCTCTGCCATCTTTGTCTGTGAATGGATCAAGTCAACAGTAATCTACCTGTTTGTGTTTATACCTAGATGGCCTGTACTCTGATTTTCTGGAAACAACACATGTTCTGAATAAAATCCTTTTTAGTCTGGTTATTTTAGATCAGATGTTACTAATAGTGGACCTACTGAAATGGATACCAAAGATGAAGAATGTTTTTCATTAATGCAGAAACCTCCAAATTTAGCTGCAAAATGATAGAAAATGTCAATAATTATGTCTGAACACATTTCTAATGTTTGCCCTGTGGTTTGTGATCTAAATTGTGAGTAATTGCTCTGCCTGTTTGTGTGCAGAGCGAGAACGAGATGGTGGCTCGTCATCGAGGCCCAGTAGCCCACGGCCTCAGAGAGTCTCTCCCAGCGGCTCCAGCAGCAGCGGGGTGTTGAGCAGTCGCCACAGCAGCCTGTCAAGTACTGAAGGCACCTTCAAGAGCTTGGGAGTTGGAGAAATGATTTTTGTCTATGAGAATCCCAAGGAGGTAGTAACAGGTGCCACTGTTGGAAACCGTAATATTCGGACCTCAGAAAGAGTCACTCTGATTGTTGACAACACACGCTTTGTAGTAGACCCTTCCATCTTCACTGCACAACCCAATACCATGTTGGGCAGGTACAGTAAACTTTGACCAACATTATTATCTGTCATTACTCAATATCGCCTCAATAACTGAAAGTATTTAATTAATCAACAACGTATAAATCTAATTTATATGCATACATGTTGGTATGAATGTGATATTTATATGATCTGTAATTCAGAGAATAAACCAAAGTCTCTTTATTTCAGAATGTTTGGATCTGGAAGAGAGCATAATTTTACACGGCCCAACGAGAAGGGCGAGTACGAGGTCGCTGAAGGCATTAGCTCAACAGTTTTCCGAGCAATTCTGGTCAGTTTCTCTTCAAGATTTTCTATCACTGCCCTTGCTCAGATCACACCCATCCTCGATCTCAACATTCATTTTGATCTCAATGGCGTACCTGTAAAGTTGACTGCTTCTTGCTTGATTGTGAAGCTATTGTATTGACAGAATCTCTCCAAATACAGACAAATATATATATATACATATACATATCCACCCTCAAAAATGACCGTGAAGCTAAAACGACACCCCTCGAACATAGTGTCACCTTAAAACTGAACATTATAACTTTCATGGACGTGGTATTTATATCAATGCGTATATCAATCAAGCTAGATGCAAGTACTGAGAACTGATCATATATGTCCATCCATCCATCCATTTTCCACCGCTTATCCGGGGTCGGGTCGCGGAGGCAGCAGGTCAAGCAGGCTGACCCAGACTTCTATCTCACCCGCAACATCTACCAGCTCATTCTGGGGGATCCCGAGGCGTTCCCAGGCCAGCTGGGAGATATAATCCCTCCAGCGTGTCCTGGGTCTTCCCCGGGGCCTCCTACCAGATGGACGTGCCTGGAAAACCTCTAAAGGGAGGCGTCCTGGAGGCATCCTAATTAGATGCCCGAACCACCTCAGCTGACTCCTTTCGACACGAAGGAGTAGCGGCTCGACTTCAAGCTCCCTCCTGATGTCCGAGCTCCTTACCCTATCTCTAAGGCTGAGCCCGGCCACTCTACGGAGGAAACTCATTTCGGCCGCTTGTATCCGCGACCTCGTTCTTTCGGACACGATCCAAAGCTCGTGACCATAGGTGAGGGTTGGGACGTAGACCGACCAGTAAATTGAGAGCTTCGCCTTCCGGCTCAGCTCCTTCTTCACCAAAACGACCCGGTGCAACGCCTGTTTTACTGCTGCAGCCGCACCGATACGCCTGTCGATCTCCCGCTCCATTTTACCCTCACTCGTGAACAAGACCCCGAGATACTTGAACTCCTTCGCTTGTGGTAGGCACTCTGTCCCCACCCGGAGGGAGCAATCCACCGGTTTCCGGCAGAGCACCATGGCCTCAGATTTCGTGGTGCTGACTCTCATCCCCGCCGCTTCACACTCGGCTGCAAAACGCCCCAGTGAATGCTGGAGGTCATGGTCCGAGGAGGCAAACAGGACCACATCATCTGCAAACAGCAGAGAGGCTATCCTGAGATCCCCGAACCTGACATTCTCCGCCCCACGGCTGCGCCTAGATATCCTGTCCATGAAAGTCACGAACAGGACCGGTGATAAAGGGCAGCCCTGGCAGAGGCCAACACCCACCGGGAACGTATCTGACTTACTGCCGAGGATACGAACACAGCTCCTACTGCAGGCGTACAGTATATATATGCGTCATATATGTTTGTACTATTATTAGACTAAATGCAGATAAGTTAGATTTACTTTGTAATACAATAATTACTGGAAAATATGCTGTTGGTGAATGTTTAGGAAAGATGAGGTAGATAATGATTAGATGAGAGAACACTTTATTGTCAGATTCCTCTGAAATTTGACCACAGACCAAAGAAAACACACATTTATCTACAGCACAATATTACAAATAGACGGCTGTCGGCTGCAGTATATTTTATTGTATTACTCTTAAAGCAGATAACTCATTTCCTGGCTGACTGCACGCTACCCTCGACCTACTGAGAACTCATCTTGTTACTGTTTGACAGATTGAGTAATGAATGAGTTTGGTAACCTGTGACGCTCTCAACATCTATTAGATGGCAAAATGCTTTATTGATAGCTTTGAGTGTTTACGTTTGGGCACTGTTTCCTATTATGAGCTAATGGATTAACACTGTTTGAAATGACAGCCTTTTATGTGATTTCTGTCTAATTGACAGGATTACTACAAATCTGGGATAATCCGCTGTCCTGATGGAATCTCTATCCCTGAATTGCGGGAGGCGTGTGACTATCTATGCATCTCCTTCGACTATAGCACCATCAAATGCAGAGACCTCAGTGAGTATTTTGTCTGGGGCATTGTAACTGTTAATGTTACCCATTAACAGTGGAACGTTCTTCCTCTAAAGCCTTAAACAACAGGAAACATGTTGGGCATGTTAACTCATAAATGTATTGTAGGTGGAACCTTTATTTTTAGGTTTTTATTTATTTATTACACAAGTTCAACTCATGGTGGGGAGTTATGAGAGCCGGTATGAACTAACTGATACAATCTCCTTTATTATCAGGTGCCCTGATGCATGAGCTGTCCAATGATGGAGCTCGGCGGCAATTTGAGTTTTACCTGGAGGAGATGGTACTGCCTTTGATGGTGGCCAGTGCTCAGAGCGGAGAGAGGGAATGTCACATTGTAGTCCTTACTGATGATGATGTGGTTGACTGGGATGAAGAATATCCACCACAGATGGGAGAAGAGTATTCACAGAGTAAGTGCACACTGAGGTGTAATACAAGCACACAGGTCTGCATGTGCACAAAAGACTGATACGTGATTTGTTGTGGTTCTTCTCTTTGCAGTCATCTACAGCACAAAACTGTACAGATTTTTCAAGTATATTGAGAACCGAGATGTTGCCAAATCAGTTTTAAAGGATAGAGGATTAAAGAAAATAAGACTGGGCATTGAAGGTAAGTTGGACTTTTAAATAATAAATAGTATGACTTTATTCTCCCTTGTTAATGGAGTAGTGAGGGCAAAGAAAAAGCATACATGCGTGACAGATCTGTTTGGGTATGGCAGGGAAACTATTAATATGGATTTAAAAGGGAGCAGTTAGTTGGTGTCTGACCCAAATGAATAAAAGGCCCAGTGATATGGAAGTCAAACATTCAAATTGATGGTGTAATGGGTGAGTGAGATCTAAAATGATAGGGAAGACGACTCACATCTTGCAAAACTTTTTTTTTTTTAAATATTACTAAGAACAATGATGAAATGCAAGATTGTTTCAAATTCCTTATTCTATGATGTGCTTTGTTTCAGCATGCTACTATTTGTGAGTGTGTGCAACATGTGGAGGAAAAGGCTTTTAATCTTTGCATATTGGATGTTCATGAAAACTGCAGTATGGGGACCGCTGTCGCTCTGTGCACTTTAGCCATAAATGCATGAAAGATTTACGGATTACGTCTTTCAATGGAGAGCTTCTTTTTTTTCTTTTCGAAAACAATTCTCCTCTCAATTAAAACTCCAAAACCTTTTAGAGCCATTATTGTTTTTGGTAATGGGGTTAAAACAAATTTTTACAATGTAACCGGCTCAACAGAAATAATCCTGGCTAGTAATAAACCACAGAACAGCATATCGCCCTTTGTAAATAAATAGATAATATTCCTACAATGTAATCCATGAATTCCACTTCAGTATACTCTATACTATGAATAGCATTATATACAATATTATAGGCTATTAATCCGCTGTCTGCTTTATTATATTAACCTTTAAAATCCACTTTTTAGCCCTGAAACATCACTGGAGTGTCCACCACTTCGCTTACTGGTCCAGTAGCTCTCCATCATTTGGGTGTTATTGTCTTCTAGGTGACCAGGACTGCTTTACAAAAACTGAGCTAATGATTTTTACATTACATTACATTACATTTCATTTAGCTGACGCTTTTATCCAAAGCGACTTACATGCTATACAGTAGACCGAAGACACAGCAACGGTGAGCAATTAGGGTTAAGTGTCTTGCTCAAGGACACAACGACATGGACTGGCTGAGCCGGGGTTTGAACCACCGACCCTCTGATTGAAAGACTGACTTGCTAACCACTGAGCCACAGTCGCCCCTGATTTCTCCACACTGTTCCTTTGGCAGGTTACCCGACATATAAAGAGAAAGTGAAAAAACGGCCAGGAGGGCGTCCAGAGGTAATTTACAACTACGTCCAGAGGCCCTTCATCCGCATGTCCTGGGAAAAGGAAGAGGGTAAAAGCCGTCACGTGGACTTCCAGTGTGTCAAGTCCAAGTCCATCACTAACCTGGCGGCAGCAGCAGCAGACATCCCCCAGGACCAGCTGGTGATGCACCCTGGCCCCCAAGTGGATGAACTGGACATCCTACCTAATCAGCCACCCAGTGGGAATCCCTACAGCAACAACTACAACGAACCTGACCCTGATGCACCTTCACCTGCTGTCTGAGGACACGCTGGTCCTCTTTCAATGCCTCTGCCCCTCCTATTCCTCTAGTCCTTCTCCCAGCATGCTGCAGCATGGAGCGCCAGGGGCACCATAACCATATTGCCTTGACACCTCCTTTGCAGCCTTAGAGCCTCAAGAACCTGGTTGACTGTAGAAAAAAAGCATGAGGGACTTAAGACTGGTGGAAGTTCAATATTATTTTCGTTTTTGTTTTTTACTTGACCAAAGGAATTTATTTTTCTGTTTGGGGGAGAAAATATCTTTAAAACACTTATTATTAACATTATTATTTACAATGTTATTGTATCTTAATTTGATGGTTTTGGCCACATGAGCACTTTGGCGGAGCACTTATGTGGTGTGTTTTTTCACAGGGTTTTATTTTACTGATAATATTGATTTTGATTATCTTGGGTGGCCTAACTACTAAATGTGCTTTGGGGAAAATATGACTTTCTGGTCATGGAAAAAACCAGTTATCACCGCATAGTGTCATGATCTCTGGTTCAACTCTCAGATGTCTTTGAATCTTGTAATTGGGTATGTAGTTATTGGCTGGATCTGATATGTGATGTAATGCTCTTCCCCCCAGGCCAAGATAATAAGCAAAGCACAGGCTGTTGTGGTCAAAATCTTTTTGTGCAAAGCTTGAAACTGTTGTTAAAAAATAAAATGTAAAATCATCAAATAAAGACATCAAAATCAAGTTTTTGTCTATTTAATCCTCATTCTAAAACCTTCTGGTAGTTTCAGTAACATCTGTCCCAAGACCGATCACATTGATGTGATGAATAAGAGAGGAAGTAAATAAATAAAGACAAAGCAGAGAAGTGTTTGTGATAACTAAAGCCATAGCCATTATACCTTGAATAAATTAAGTCTGGCTCCAGCTAATGACGACAGGAGATTGTAAAGAGGATCCCACTTAGAGTCTACACTTTCTAATGTACCAGAACACCTTTTGAAGATTGATCATGTATATTTATATATAAATATTATATATTTATTTATATAAATAACGTAGAGTCAGATATGTAGCTGTAGGAGAGGATCAGAGCTGTCAGCTGATCCCACATGGTCTGGTGAAGGAAGTCAGTGGACGGACATGCTGTTCCAATAAAAACACCTTGCTACCTTGTTGAGCCATGGCTTTACTCTTCGGCTTCTTCATCCTCTGCTGCAGGTGAGTATGCAGGTATCCCATAATGATGGGGGACAAGCAGGTCACATGATGTAAGCATACCAGTTTCAAGACTTGACCTCCTTCAGCTTGTCCTGAAGGCTCCAAAAACAGCCTCCTCGTCCTGACCTGATGTTGCGATCCCTCGCGTTGAGTAGTTTTGTGCTTGATTGCCTCTTTCCTTCCCAAGGATATCCTCCGCCTTTCTCCCCACCAGGTTCTCCAGAGCTGCAGATACCACACATGGAACTGCCTTCTCAACACTGTCTGACCCTCTGAGATCGAAACAGCTCAGAGCAAGACCGCTGTTGGACAACTGTCAGGTTGTGAATTGAGATTTCACATTGACAGGAGGCAAAAAGCTTCCACTATATTGTCTGATGTCAAATATTTGAAGAGGTTTGTCAATATTAGTCAGGAGATGGCTGTACCTCTGGATTTCTGACAGCTCTTCTGCAATCATCCGCCCAATCCTCCCAGCGCCTGCCCTCGTATTAGGAATTCCAGGCACCATTTGGAGATCCAGCTTCCCTTTACCTGTCATAGGACAAGGCTGTAGGGTCAAGGATGTGCTGCTTTGCTTTTGATGGTTGAGATTAAAAACAAATAATGCATAAGAGAGGGCTCTCTGAGCTTTACATTACATTACATTACATTTCATTTAGCTGACGCTTTTATCCAAAGCGACTTACAATAAGTGCATTCTACGGTTACATACAAGAATCAGAACAACAAGAATCAAGAAGGTACAATTTCGACAAAAAGTTCAACTACAAAGTGCTATCAGTAAGAGCCATTTCAGTGCTACTATAGTGCTACATCCTTTATTCAAGGTATAGTCGGAAAAGATGTGTTTTTAGTTTGCGACGGAAGATGTAGAGACTTTCTGCTGTTCTGATGTCAATGGGGAGCTCATTCCACCATCGAGGAGCCAGGACAGAGAACAGTCGAGACTTTGTTGAGTGTTTAGCTCGCAGTGACGGAGCTACAAGCCGATTGGCAGAAGCCGAGCGGAGCGCCCGAGTTGGGGTGTAAGGTTTTACCATGTCCTGGATGTAGACTGGACCAGATCTGTTCGTAGCACGGTACGCCAGTACCAATGTTTTGAAGCGGATGCGGGCGGCCACCGGTAACCAGTGAAGGTCGCGGAGGAGCGGAGTAGTGTGGGTGAATTTCGGGAGGTTAAAGACCAGTCGAGCTGCTGCATTCTGGATGAGCTGCAACGGTCGGATGGCACCAGCAGGTAGACCCGCCAGGAGGGAGTTACAGTAGTCTAGACGCGAGATGACCAGAGCCTGGACGAGAACCTGTGCTGCCTTCTGGGTGAGAAGTGGACGTATTCTCCTGATGTTGTGCAGCATGAATCTGCAGGAACGAGTTGTTGCGGTAATGTTGGCAGTCAGGGAGAGTTGACTGTCAAGGGTCACACCGAGGTTCCTGGCAGTCGGGGTCGGGGCCAAGACTGAGTTGTTGAAAGTAATCGTCAGGTTGTGAGTGGGGGAGACTTTTCCTGGAAGGAAAAGTAATTCCGTCTTGTCAGGGTTAATTTTCAGGTGGTGTGCGGACATCCATTGTGAAATGTCAGTCAGACAAGCAGAGATTCGTGCTGCTATCTGTGTTTCCGATTGTGGAAACGAGAGGATCAGTTGGGTGTCATCAGCATAGCTATGGTAGGAAAAGCCATGCGAGCGAATGACGGAGCCAAGAGAGTTGGTGTACAGGGAGAAGAGGAGAGGACCGAGGACTGAGCCTTGAGGGACCCCAGTAGTGAGAGGACAAGGTTCAGACACAGATCCTCTCCAGGTTACCCGGTAGGTCCGATCACTGAGGTAGGATGAGAGCTGGCATCAGTACGGTGGCCATTGTGTGTGGGAAGGCCGCAGGCTGATAACCTCTCTCAGCTATGTCAACTAAAGGACTGCTTTGTCAGTGAAAGAATAAAAGAGTGGAGAAACAGGCTGGGTCTGGTTATTATGTCATAGCTCAGTAAACTACAGTATCTACAGATATCCTTCATTTATTCTACAATTTCTTTTTATATGTGTTGCTGTGCTGTTTTGAGATTTCATGCACAGATTAATTGCTCCCTGAGGATGTATATAATAACTCATTTAGCACCATCATCTGGTCAAAATTTAAATATGTCACCTAGTACTTACTACTACTGTTTATGACTGAATACCTGCAAAAGCTATTGACAACCAGTTTCAGTTACGATTTGTGTTAAATCTTAGTCTTGGTCTTGTTAATCTACAGAGTACTAACAGAGGACAACATTATATTATATAATACGCTAGAAAAGGACAGTTTTACTTGCATGACTAGAGTATTGTTAGAGACAATGAACCCCACTTCTTTGGTCTGATGGATCTTAAAACTGAACCAGCGGCTTCTTAGTGTGATGAATTGTTGCAGCTTGTATTGATCTTCTCTCTCATCTGCACCACTTACAGCAGACAGCAACAAAGGGGGACAAGGACAAGTAATGGATGAACTGTCAACGGGTAAGATGGACTACAATACTATTTTCTCCTATTGCAGCAAAGCACTATAATTCCACCAGAGCAGATCAGACTGACAGTACCCAGTGTAATCACTAAACATGGAGAGAGCTTTGTGTACTGCACATAAGTGCAATAGCAGTTAATCAAGTGTTGTCCCTTGTGTAAGATGCATACCTTGCCTGTGACTTCGGCTAAATGAGCAATAGCATCTTCATGAAAGTATTTATTAAATATAATCTTAAAAAAGACACATTTTCACTTGAATACTGAATCATTTCTCTATCACAAAATGAAATCAAGGATTTACTAACTTTATCATGGATGATATGGAGTGTATACACCTAAATATTAAAGCAAACTACATTGATATTGATACTTTGTGGTAAAAAAAGTGCTCACCTTTGATCTACGAGGATAATCTTCCCGTCAATAGCATGACGCATCCACGGGTTTGACCTTGACATGATTCTGCTTTGTCTGAGAAACAGTATGAGGATGCGACGGATGCAACCTTTATAAGTAGCCAGTGCTGTGAATGGTACAGAAGCCTTCACGATCTGCTGTGGAGGAAGGAGGTATAGTCATGTGTATCCTAAAATGATAAGTAACAAGCATCACAACACAATATATTGGTTCAATATGTACATTGAGCACTAAGAGAGGCCACTGGAGGAAACATCTTCATCTTTCATGTTTCCATTGCACTTCGTCCTTCAGAAAAATAAGCACATCATCCCAGAATAATATAAATAAAATATCGTATTTTGGTGATTTGACCATAATTTTGCCTCGGTAGGCGGGTATTAAGATAGTTTTGTAGACAATCCACTCCCAGTCTTCACAATGAAAACCAGTGACCTGTGTCTATGAAGCAATAGCTGCTCTCAAGTCCATCACAAATACAGAAATGACTCCTCAAAAACCTCAATAACCTATCCTACTACTGGTAATGTTACCGTATATATATACAATTGAGCAACTTCGCCAGTAGCTGCCACTCTATAGGAATCTTCTTACGAAGTTTTCTAGTTTCCAAGCTCGTTTTCAGACG
This sequence comes from Cottus gobio, assembly GCA_023566465.1. Classification (NCBI taxonomy): domain Eukaryota; kingdom Metazoa; phylum Chordata; class Actinopteri; order Perciformes; family Cottidae; genus Cottus; species Cottus gobio. Next base: position 17,459,246 of record CM042224.1, on the reverse strand, counting down.
ATCACGGTTTATGTGAAAAGCAGCTGTGGCCAAAGCAGCTGTGTGCATCCTTATTGCTGGTCACTACACACCCTGTAGAAAAAATGAAGAATGTTAGTCCTTCAATTAAGGTCAATGTTGAAAGTGACAATCTTTAGACTTTGATTTAGCAGTTCGGCAGTGTTTTGATCTACACTTCATACAAAATAATATTTTAAAGTGGAAGAGCTTGTTCCCAAAGTCTATGACCAAAACGTGGCTTCTTTATTTAATGTTGTGTTGACCATGTGTGATAGTCAACGCCATTCTTTCATGCACCAATGCAGCATTATATTAAATAACATTTAGAAAAATGAATCATGCTATAGTATTTTTGGTAACAAAATGCTTTTATAAATTGACATTTGATAAAGAAACACAGCACAATTAAGCTGATCACAGTGCCAAATTATAAAAACAAATGTAAAAGAAGATGCTGAGATTAAAACCTAGAAACGCATTCTGTAAGAAATTCCATTTGTTTGTGGAGAAGTCCCTTTACTGTAAGGTGAATGTTAAGAAGATATAAGATAATTTAGAAGTGTCATATCTCCTCTCGTCAAGAGGTGGATATTGTATTCCAGTCAGTGAATTCACATTAATTTAAACATGTGTACTAAATATGCCAACAGAAAGGAAACCAAAGCAACACGTTTTACCAGCTGCGGACGGGGTATTGCACAGGAGGAGTGTTTCTGCAGACTTGCAGGCTGGTACTTACAGCACCCTGCCGCTCCATGCACCTCATAGGCAGACACACACCTGAACATGGGAGATAAAACTTAGATTTGATATGTATGAGAAGAAGCTGAACTTCTTAAAATCAATAATCTAAACTTTAGTTTACTTAGTTAGACTTGGACTTAAACTTTAAGTGGACGTGTGCGTTTTTTAACTGAAGTTTAAAATCAGACGACATAAACCAGGACACGTGATAATAAACAGGATCTGATGGAAGTGAACTGTTAAAGGATCTTTGCTGGATGTTATTATGTAAAACAACTGCTGTTTCTTTACTCAATAACAAGTCTGTCATTTCTTTTTTCAGCCATGATAGTTGCTCCCTTAAAGATAAATATCTTTCTACAGTCTTAGATTTATAAGAGCAGAATCCTAAAACAGAGAGATGTCAAAGTCGGACTGAAACAAGTTGAACAGATGGCAGCAGTAATCACATTATCAAAGTCAGTAATATGAGCTTTTTGTTTGCTCCGGAGATTAAAGAACAATTTTGTCCTTCTATTTTCCAACCTAACATCTTCATATTACTAAACATCCTAAATCCTGTTCTTTTGTTGTTGTTTGTGTTGGTCCCATTATAGGATAATTAGCATCTTTTTCAGACTGTTTCTAATCAGAAAATAAAATTTACACTAATTACTAAAATCTTTCCAATGAACCATTTTATGACACTAGAAGAGAGAGCTCAATCAAGACGACCTCTTGCAAACAAATAAAAACACAAGCAAATTGAGAAGCACACATGGGATGATATTCGTAGAGGGAGGGTGGTTATAATCCTCTGTAAGAAAACTCCTGCATGACGAATATCGTCATCCCCTCTTCCTTGACCCAAAAGGGTAAAATATATGTTTGTTTTTCAAGTGGGAAAACAATTTGTGCTCTACCTGCGTGCAGTGTGATTAGCTTGCAACACAGCGAGGGGCTTAGCTTTAACGGTCGCCACAAACCACAGTTTACAACAACAATAATTCAAAAGGGTAATACATGTGTGAACTAAAAGAAGGGCCCTATCCTGTATATAACTGAAGAGATTAATACAAGTTGATATATCTTGTATATTTAGGGGATTCATATCTGCCTTTTGATAAGCGGCAAAAGGCAGGGTTTATTAAAATGATATTGAACGATGAAAACAAATGTCCCAGAAGAGCCTCCCTCTACTTTAATTTGACTCAAGGAAATTGCTTCCTAAATGGCATTCAAAAACAAATCTATCTTTCCGACTGCCTGTGTAATTATTATTATTGTTTGTAGCAGCAGCAGCAGTCATAGAAATATAGGCCTGATAGTGGTATAGCTGATATTTTTGTTGTTGCACAGCTGTTGCTGTGTGAACGAAAAAAAGAGAGAAAAGTTAAAACAATTATTCAACACTCTAATAATTAAAGGAAGAAATGCAAGACATGTATAGATGGCGTAGGACCTCATGAACAGAGATGATCTCTTTCAGCAGGGACTTTTGGGCCATCATCTCTTCCTGCCACATGCAGGCAGTAGAGTGCCAACCAACAGATGAAAAAGCTCCTCAGTCAACATACTGTTTATATACCACGCAACTATTTGTATTAATACTGAAGATCAACAGAAACAATACTTCACAATTAGTATTTGAATCGATAGTTAAGGTATTAGAAGAATGATTTACATTACATTTAGCTGACGCTTTTATCCAAAGCGACTTACATGATATACAGTAGACCGAAGACACAGCAACGGTGAGCAATTAGGGTTAAGTGTCTTGCTCAAGGACACAACGACATGGACTGGCTGAGGCGGGGTTTGAACCACCGACCCTTTGATTGAAAGACTGACTTGCTAACCACTGAGCCACAGTCGATTTATTCTCATTTGATGCAGTTTTGTTGCGTAATGGTGACCGAAGGATACCATACCTGTTATGGTATCTATTATGATCTAAAGTAACAATATATTTAAGGTGCAAACCTCAATTGTAGAAGAGGAGGCTGGGAACATTGTCGATAAGACGTTCATCTTAAAATTGAGTCTCAGACACACACATATTGCCAATATGTCAATTTTGTCATGTCATGCAAAGTGATTATAACAACAGATCCAACTATACAACAAGGATGTAGTTACATGTTCAAAGATGTAATGGAAATGATTTGTAGATCAAAAGTGAAATGTTTAATCTGAATGTAAATATCTGTGTTGTCACAGTCTATGTTGCGGTTGGTCCACTTGGAGCCTCTGTGCATCAGCAGATGTTGGTGTTGAATACAAGCAAAAGATTCACAAGTGACCCGTAAAACTGATTATTTGGCTTTCGGCTGCTTTCACCCTTTTTTTTAACAGCTGGGCGAGGACAGGCTGTGATGTCTTCTAATTCAATTTAATCCAGGCAGAGAGATGTGAACATGCAACATTATACTTTATTTAACTCCAACCCAATCTAACCATCTGCTCTTCCTGTGGGATAAAGTGTCAGTGAACAATGTGTACAAGCAAAGGAAAGATGTGTGGCCCTTTTTTAAGGCATTTTCTGAATCCTAAAATAAAAGACTCCTGTAATTGAATTACCCTCAACACTCACATGCTGTTATTTATAGTTTTCCCACAATATATTGAATTTAGTTTTATTTTGTTTCACTCAGCTCTTCGTTATCTTTAAAGCCATACAAGAGACATATAACCACAAAATGCAAAAGGCTATTGGTCAATAGGCGTAATAAAGAGTTAAAAGTTAAATGTAGAATTGGGTGTTGGTTAAAATATTATAGCCAAGCAGCTGTATGCTTCATAACCTGTTGTGTTTACAACAACAAAATAACATAGCAACGAAATGTGAAAGCAGAGACGAGGCGACAGCACAAAAGGTCAAGTGTCTCAGTCAGACCAGAGAAATCTGAGACTAAACGTGTTAACGTGTAGAATGAGGGTCACAGAACACCCTTCAAAGACAAGGCTTGTGGAATATCTGTGTAAATGTGGTATTCATTTATCTGGAGCATGAATACAGAGTTGTATTGCTGCTGTTTTTATTATTTACAGTAAAAGGGGAATAAGCAACAAAATAGTATTTATTGAATGTTTAGTCACCAGTTAATAGTCAATAATTTGTGAATGAGCCTGTGCAGAAGGTGTTCTAGTTACTTGTATTTTTAACCTGTGCTGTTCCAGCTGTGCTGTAGGTAAAAGGCCTACTATGAGTATATATGTATACAATCATGTATTTGATACAGTTATGTTCATAATAATAGCAGTGTGTTTAAAAAGGTGAGTAAACCTCAAAATTCTTCAAATACATTTTATTTTAATGAACACAAATACATTGGGGACACTGCACATTCTATTTCAAAGCAAGAAAATTGGAAAAAGTAATTCAATTTGATAATATTTTACAGAAAGTGAAGAAATATAATGTTCAAAAAAATAGCAGTGTTGACATCTTTCTTTACAAACTAAAACATTTACTGTATAAACTAAGAAATGCTTGAAGATTCAACTTTCCTGAGAATCATAAACTAATATTTAGTTGCATAACCACGGTTTCTGATAACTGCTTCACATCTGTGGCACATGGAGTCGACCAACTTCTGGCACCGGTCAACAGGTATTGCAGCCCAGGACAATTGTACTACGTTCCACAATTCCTCTGCATTTCTTGGTTTTGCCTCATGAACAGCATTTCTTATGTCAGCCCACAAGTTTTCTATGGGATTAAGGTCCGGGAATTGTGCTGGCCACTCCATTACTTGAATTCTGTTTGTCTGGAACCATGATTTTGCTCGCTTGCTGGTGTGTTTGGGGTCATTGTCTTGTTGAAACACCCATTTCAAGGGCATTTCCTCTTCAGCATACGGCAACATGACTTCTTCCAGTATTCTGATGTACTCAAACTGATCCATGATCCCTGGTATGCGATAAATAGGACCAACACCATAGTACGAGAAACATCCCCATATCATGATGCTTGCACCACCATGCTTCACCGTCTTCACTGTGTACTGTGGCTTGAATTCAGTGTTTGCAGGACGTCTGACAAACTGTCTGTGGCCCTTAGACCCAAAAAGAACAATCTTACTCTCATCAGTCCACAAAATATTACGCCATTTCTTTTTAGGCCAGTCAGTGTGTTCTTTGGCATATTGTAACCACTTCAGCACATGTCTTTTTTTTAACAATGGGACTTTGCGGGGGCTTCTTGCTGGTAGCTTGGCTTCAAATAGACGTCATCTGATTGTTACAGTACTCACAGGCAATCTTAGATCTTCTTTGATCCTCCTGGAGCTGATCATTGGCTGAGCCTTTGCCATTTTGGTTATTCTCCGATCCATTCGAATAGTCGTTTTTCTTTTTCTTCCTCGCCTTTCTGGTTTTGGCTGCCATTTTAAAGCGTTTGATGTCATTTTAGCTGAACAGCCTATCATTTTCTGCACTTCTTTATAGGGTTTCCCCTCTTTTATTAATTTCTTAATCAAAGAACGCTTTTCTTCTGAACAGTGTCTTGAACGACCCATTTTACTCTGTTTTTCAAGGACAAATGCACAGCCAGCATATGCAGCGTCAGTTGCCTTGATCCTTAAATAAGGGCCACCTGTTTAACACCTATTTTGTTCACATAATCACATGACCTCACTAATTGAACTCGGCACTGCTATTTTTTTGAATAAGCCCCTTTGAGTAAATTATTCAGTTTCACAGAATCAGCAGCATGCACGTCATGCCTGTTGGGTCTGTTGGTTTTCTATACCTTTACTAAACCTTCTAGAAACTTACTTGCAGTGTAGAAGTTGAAATTCTAACAAAAACAGTGATTTATCTTGCTAGTGATGTGGGACTGCTATTATTTTGAACACAACTGTACATGCATTGATCACTTTTAAACTTAAAATATCTCTCTATATATATATATATATATATATATATATATATATTGTGTGTGTGTGTGTGTGTGTGTGTGTGTGTGTGTGTACGTGTTTGAAGGTGATTATTGGATATCCTAAAGCAATATTTGTTTTTAATCATGTTCATAGTCCGTATGTGGAGCCTAACATTTAAGATGTACAGGGCTACATTCCTCAGACCTGGACAAGCTATCTCCATGACCATTTGGAGCCAGAAAGCTTCAGTTTATCTTTCAGGGCTACATCTGCTTGAAGATCAATGAGTTGCAGCTGGTGAGGACCAACATTTGCTTCTTTAGTGCTGTGTGACCCCTGACATCTGTGAGAACAGAACTATTTTGAAAAATGTGATACTTTAAACTGTTCCTTTAAGCCTAAATTATATGTTTTACTTGTTTGTATTTGTCTTTCATTTAATTTAATTTCATCTTTTTTTGTAAAATATGCCCCTCTGCTGGGCACTGTTTCAGAAAGCAGGTTACTTGAACTCTTGTAACTGACTCTGTGATCTGTACATCCACTTGATTAAAATGGAGGTTCTGCCTTGTTGCTATGAAATATTGTGTGAATCAGATCTCCATTTATGATGGCTTTTTCACCACATACAAGCTTAACTCACTGAACAAACTCTGATCAGCCGGAAACTCAGAGTTTCCCACCTCAGGGTTAGTCAACTAGGAGTTCAGGCTCAGACTTTGAGTAACCTGCCCTCTGAAACAAGGCCCTGCGGCGGATGTGTCCATGTTTGTGATTGGTCATATGCTGCAAACAACGTTCCTTTATGTGAACGCACAGTCAGAAAGAGAAACCTACACAGAAACCAGCCTTGGGCCTGAGGTTACCGGCTGTTCTTGCCCTCCTGTCAACCACATGGAATCACGTGTGCACCCGCCTAACTCCACCAGCCTGAATCGATGTCGCAATCTGAGTTTGCCTTGCAGGTAGCCCCCGAAACCCCTCAACACTCTAATTGGTGCGCCTCCACTTCTTCACTCTGTGACACATATAAACTAAGTCGCTGACTTATTGTTGCATGCTATAAGAGGATACAATTTGTCAAATTCCACGTTGTAGTCTTACTTAATACCGTATTTCTTTCGATGCCCTGTCTGACTTGTCTTCTCAACTTGCTAAATGCATGCTTAGTTAAAGTATTCTGGGGTTTGAATGTGCTGCAACTGCCACACTGCTTCCTGTCCAAATATGTCCTCCTCCAGTTTATCCTTTGGTAATCGACAGTACTCTTGTAATAGATATGATGAATACCAAAAGGAAAAAAATCTTTTAATATTTCCCCTTATTTAGTGTCTCCCTTTAGCACCCTAGTTAATTTTGTGTTTGGGTTCCCAAATGTCCAGATGACTGGTTTCTATGACAACGCACCTTTCACCAAAATAGGCTCCCTTTTATTGTACCAGGGAGGTTTGCACTTGAGTGCAAGAGTGCTCTGCTATACATATTGATCTGGCAGAAATGCCCTGTTCTTTATTAGCTCACTGAATAGACTTTCTGAATGAGGAGTATTCTTCTGGCATTTCTTTAGATTGTGTCTTTGAAGATTCAATCATGGATGAAGCTTTCATTTTAAATTGTAGAGTTGTACTGTGATTTTTTTAAAATCCAGATGGTTGAGCAAGATTTCACCAGAGAGCACTTCAGTCTGGGAATATGACTTACGGTGCTTTGGCTGGTTTTAGGCATTACGGGATTTATTGCTGCTGTTGGTGTACCACAGATACCGTACACTGCACACAATATCCAGTCCATCCATCCAGTCACTAGGTTTAACATGGTTTCAAAATCAGTTACAATAATCAAGTCCACTCCAAATAAAGACCATTGGTCATTGATTCAAATGCCTGAAACTACATATGGTTTGTATCTCATCTCACTGTCAACTATGACCACATTTTTCTTCTAACCCAAACTTGAGTTGTTTTGGCCAAATGTGTTGTTTTTCAAGTCAATGGCAAACAATATATGTAATCTTTATGTATAAGGACTAGTTAAATAACCAGTAATGAAGAATGTGGTAAACTCAGAACTTCTGCTTTCTGATGAGCTAAATATCATCAAGCCTTCAAGCTGTGTCTGGTCTATTTTAACTACATTTTTACTAAATTGTTGAATAAACATAAGCAGATTTGCTTCTCAACAGTACGTTTGTGCAATTTAAAGTGCAAACAAACAAAGAAATATATAGTCTCTCTTGGCGCAATTCACGGACTTCTGGCCTATTCTGTTGGGGCAGCTTAATTATCTCCAAATAATCTTGATCAAACTGGTCTGGTTGCTCTGAATGATTCATGAGACATTATAATGAGCAGTAAAATGTAGTTGAGCTTCATGAATCTTGTTAATTTGGATTTTAAAACTGCAATTAGAATAATTCCAATCAACATGCATACCATTTAAAATATGAGGCTGAGACAAATTAAGTGACAGCACAAACCACGTTTGTCATGTTTCCCTTGATGTCAAATTATAAGTTGTGTATGTTCAACAAGTCGTATGTGTGCTCTTCATGAGCAATCAGCAGCTCCATCCTTTCAGCAAATTCAGAGGATCTCCATGAATATGAGGAGAAGAAAGTGCACATATGTTCATTATACTTAATAATAAGGGAGAGCCTGCTTCTCCAGCCTACCAGACATGCAATTTACGTTCGAGATGTGACCTCACTGCTGCTGAAGAGCTTTCAGCCCTCCTCTCAAAAGACGTAGAGTGTTTCTGAGTGAACTCTGTTGTTGTCTCCTGTCAGCTGTTTTTAAATGCTAATCAGTGTGCCTGTTATTCAGGCCAGACTGTCTGTGGAGCTCCACCAGCACAAGATCTGTTGCCTCTTCTACTACTCTGCTGAGGCCGTGAGCACAAAAGAAATTAAAAACACTGAGAAAAAAGCTTCAGTCTAGGAATAATTACTTCTGTGTGAGAGCTTTCGCCCTTTCAGCAGAGCTTAAATTCTGTATAGTCACGTTTAGACAATTATTTATATACATTTTTTACATAATCACTGATTATAAAGTGTTTGGATAAACCTGAACTTGTTTTCAAATAGAGCAGTTGGAGCAGATATAGTTATCCAGGGTCTCCACAAAGTTAATGGTCACTATCCTCACTGAGAATTGTAATTTCATTCATATTGCGACAGAATGAACCCTGAACTCACTGACAATCTTTAAACTTTCCTTTCCTGTTGATAATCAGCTGTTTCTCTCCCAGTAATATATACTGAAGGAGGGCTCTGATGGTCTGAGGATGTTACTCATGATGTTTTTAGTTTTTACCAAAGTATCAAGACTTAATGTATCTGTTGTCAGATCAGTATGTAAGTTGTGAGGATGAAGAGTTTCTGTTGGTGACACGTGAGTGAACAAAATAAATATACTTTTCATTGAGCCCAGTAGTGATATTATGTACTATGTGTTTCCAGACTACAGCCAAGTGTTAGACAATATTTGTGTGAGAGATGTCTCATAGAAAGTAAGATCCTAAACCATTCAGCCAATGAAAATGCAGCATCTTGCAGTGGGGTGTGTTGTGCCTTTAGTATATTAACAACCACAAACAAAATCACAGTGTATTTGGCTTTTGGGTCTTTTCTTGAGAATCTAAGATATCAATAGTTTGGACATCAATTGCAGCCTTCCATGTGTTTGTACCATCTGTAATTATCAAACATGAGTCACTCCTGCTATCTTTCTCTATCTATCTCTATATCTCACTCTTTATCTCTGTCAATGTTATTTATTTTTTAATAATCTGCTTTGTGAAAATGAGACGGTTCAGACAAATCTATTATTGTAAAATGAGGCCAGGGTGGAGTGTCCGTTCCTTTTTCACTCATTCACTGTGTGTTGCTACTGTCGGGGAGCTGCACAACTGTCGATTTTGCATTATGAGATTTAGTGTATTATCCACGTTTTTGCTCCATTGTTTGCTTTTTTTTAGAGCACAATATAATAGAAAATGGCACACAAAATGTGAAGCTATATTAAAAAAACAAACTGTAATATAGTGATTAGGTAGTGATTTCCAACAGCCCTGGTTTACACATTGTTTGGGGCGGATTGTCAAAGTCAAATCAGTTCGCGGCACATTGGCCAAAACATCAGTGTATTTGCAATAGTCTGCTGCATTGGAAAGCCTGGTTAATAACTGATAATGGCATTAGTAAAATGTGTGCTTTACTTACTATTACCTGCTGTACAACATTTACATTACCAGCAATTAACATTTGCATATTTAAGAATGTATGTCATTGTTCTGTTGCATCCTCATAGACTGATTTGCCCCATTTTTCAAATCTTGTCCCAATATATTTTACGCTTTTTCTGGGATTTTAAACAATCTGAATAAGTAATAGTGAGCTTAATCAGAATCAGAATCATTGTTTGGAATTTGTCCTGGCGGAAGGTGCATAACATTTAACATTTAACAATAAACATATAACAGTAAACAGAGTGCATAAACAATAACTTAAAAGACTAAATATACCTCAGATGAAATGTGCACTTTAAGACTGCTCCTGTAAAAATGTTTAAATATCTCTTTGCATTGAGGAAGTTCAAGAAAATCTGACACTTTCCTCCTCGTTGTTGTTGATCCTATTTCAGTCTCCACAGTACACAATGTGTGTGTTTCAAAAGGAGAGTTGGTGTGACCCACAAGTACTGCAACACAATCCATTCCCATTGTATGTGAAACCAAACTATCCCATTAAGTGATAAAGAGGCAGCATTACAGCAATTGTTCTAAAGAAAAGATTTTAGCCGAGAGCAGAATCTATTCACTTTTATGGAGAGGAGGATAATTCATTGAATTTCAGAAACACTCGGACATCTTCATGAGTTTTTCTGTAACTGATACACCAAACACACCCATGACATCCTTTAGTTTGCACGAGAGGAGACTGTTTGTATGTTGTTGGAGGAGATAACTGTAATATGCTTAGAGCTCTCTTTTCATCACTTATGGGTGCGGCACCTTTTGCCACAGAAGACCTAAAGCTGCTTGACACTTGTAAGATATAAGGTGGTGTATCACCCTGATTCACCCTGTTTGTTTTAGCGCCTGTCTCTTTAAGGCCCAGTTCCGAAAAAAGCCCAGACTGCTCTGATGGATTAAATGGTGCACCTTTGCAAAGGTGGTTCTCAGTCCGTGGATGGAGATACTGATAATGAGCATGACATCTGTGGTCTAAAACTCCAAATCTAGTGATGCGGTTATCAAAACTTTAAAATTAACTTTTCTTGATTTCTGGTTTTCATCACACAATTCTCTTTACTTGTTAACTACTTTTAACTACACAAATTACGGGTTCAGCATTGCCTTTGTCCTACCCAAAAAGGTCAAAGGTCAAAGGCAGAGGTTGAGTGTTGGGGGTGATTTGGATGAAAATCTATGTCTCTGTAGGAATGACAAGAAAGACATAATGAGATAAATATACTTTCATACTACTTATTGATCTGTCTCTTATCTGCAATCATATAGTTCCAGTTTTGGACATGACTTGCTGTTTTGCCAACAGGAACACAGTTTGGTTGTATCGCCTATTCTCAAAACCGGATCTCGTTTCCAACAAAGCATTCGAACAATAGAGAAAAACTGTAACCTAGACGTCTAGACGTCTTTTGAAAACCTAATGCCCCAATGGACAGGTTGGATTATGTTGATCAGTCGACAATGTACGTCATCGCTGATAAATGACAACTTTTCTGTCATGTAAACCTGATTAATATCCATTTGAATCCACTGTAACTGACATGTATAAAAGTTGGCTACAACCCGTGTTCTTGCGGTAAATCTACCCTTTTACCGTGACCTCTAAGTATTTGATTCTAAAAGTATAGATTTGGGGTAAAACATCATTTTAACACATCCCACAATACATTTTCCGTTGTTGTATTATTATATTATTTTGACACACTGCCTTGTTGGCAGACTGCAAAAAGTTTAAGTGTTTCAATTTCATGAAAAGACAGAATTCAGAGGTCTGAGTTGATCAGGAAACAAAGGTTGAGTGTAAGAACCATTACTCTTCTGACTATACTATGTGTGTAGGTGCACTATTATGTAGCGAGTTAAACACAATTCCAATAGATCTAGCTTTTTTGCTAAATATTACTGATATTCTGAAAATTCCATAAGAGTTATACCAAAGATTAGTACTTATTAGTACTGTGACAAAGGAAAATCAATCTTAGTTTGAAGAGCTTTACGAGTGTGTCTGTCTGCTGTGGGAATATGAGGAAATGTGGGATGAATCTTTAACACTTCCTGATTTACCAGACTCGAGAGCTTTTCACAAAGTTGAATTACGCTGAAAGCAGCTGATTCCTTACGAAATTGAATTTCTTTTTTAGCTTGCAGTTAGATATCCTTGACACCAGTTATATTGTGGTTTTAGGATGTTGGTTCACAAAGACTCGCTCCACTAGTGATTTTGGTCCTCTGCAGGAAGGTTATTGGAGGGTAATGAGCCTCTTGGTGACATATCTGGGCTGCGTCAGATCCTACAGGAGGTGACAGGCTTTGAGATGCTCGGAAAGAGGTTGTACAGTATCCGACAGGCGAGGTCCTGGGGTCAGCACCCGGCCATACAGGATTAACACACCTGCCACCAGCACAATGAGGCCTAATGAGTGCACACTGGCGGCCCCGGTCTGTTAGCAGCAGGCCAAGTGCTCTCTGAGTGGCTCACACCTCAGCGCTGGTTATTGAAAGTCCTGGCTCCTGAGTCAATACCTTCATTAGTGACTTCATGGCGGATCACTCTCTGAGGCCGAACAAAGGACCAACAGGAACACAAAGTGACACATTCCTGGGATTAGAAAACTCTGGCCAGTTGAGGCATTAAAAGAAGTTTTTTTTTCTGGATGTGCAAGGAATTTGCTTTGACTACAGGAAAAATAATACATTTCAGCGTAATTAATCTGACGAGTTTGAAGTCATGTTCACATGTTTCAACGTATCAGAGACATTTGGGTGCCTAACACTTGAAAAGTTGAAAGATCACATAAAACCTGCACAAAATTATATATTTAATTTAATTAATTTTATAATGTATATATACTTTGTTAACAGTGGCAAAATATCCCAACAAAAATGTTTTCCAGAAATGTACTGTAGTAACAATGTACATAACTGTAAATCCCAATGAGCAACAAACTCAAACACAGACGGGTGGCAGTCTAGACAGTAAGTCTACTGATTCAAAAAGTTATTTAAGGCAATAAAAAGAACAGTATTTCTATTCAACCGTACATGAACAAGTCGCTGAATATTGAATATTGAGTGTGGATAACTTAATCATTACAATTCAAGCCGTGTAGTGCAGCTTCTGTCTTTCTGTTAGTGCTCACTAATTAATATGAATTGCACTGCCCGCAAATACAACCCTAAAAGAGTTTTAAAAAATCGTTTTTTATTTTTCTTTATTTTTTATATATATATATACACTTTGTATATATTTTCATATGAATTTCCACTGAATCTGCAAAACCATGCATGGCCCCACATTGAACCTAATTGTTGACCATGTATTATGTGTTTTTATTGCTAACATGATTGCTGATTCACCGCCGCTGTTCTTTTGCCATTGCGAGCCTTGCTCGCTATTTTGCATTAAGAAACTTAAGATTTCTTTAGATTCAGTATAATCTTTGCTTAGCAGTCACCCAGGTCTCTTGCAACGCTTGCTTTGATTTTAACCTGCTGCTAACACATTGGAGTATTATCCTGATCGGTGGTTCGATCCCCGGCTCCGCTAGTCCATGTCGTTGTGTCCTTGAGCAAGACACTTAACCCTAATTGCTCACCATTGCTGTGTCTACAGTCTACTGTATATCATGTAAGTCGCTTTGGATAAAAGCGTCAGCTAAATGAAATGTAATGTTATTATCAGCGTTTGTGTAAACACACTAGCTGCTGACGTGTGAAAGTCTCCTGTGAAGAGGATATTCTTCAAGTTGTCATTTCTTTATTTAGACAGAGTTGATGCATGGACTTTCTATGGAGTTAACAGGAATGACATAATGACTTAGTGGCCGTGCAGAGACTTCTCTCCTGCTCTCATTCCAACTCATCAAACCCTCAGCTCAGTCCATGAAGAGCCAGAGTCTTGGAGGAGTCCTGCTGCTTAAAGGGCCCTACCTCCCTACTGCTCACCTTCATGACCCCCACGGTAGAAAGAGTCAGATGGCAACGACGCTTCAGTGACTTTAACCTCTGATCACATGACCTGTGAACCCTGTGATGACCCCAGAACAAAGACTGTGACATTTCCTTTGTTAGGGCCTGACATGGCTTTTGTTAGCGTGCACAGGGATGTGAGTTTGCATGCCAGAAAAGACTCCATTTCGGATATAGATGTGTGATAAAAGGCTTTTATGACAATCTTTAAAACCTATTGTGTGTTTCACCATGAAAGCTCAGCAAAAAGCTTGAGAGGAGGATACTTCAGATTATTGAATTTCCTCTTGAGTTCTGGGGACACTCCACATAATCCAAAGAAGACATTCATGATTTCCTCTGTGAATACGTATAGTATAGTAATAGTAGCCTATTCATTTTGTGCTTGTCACATTGGGGAATAATATGTTGTTCTATCATGTCAGGCTAATTTATGTTCCTCTTTGTAACAAAGTGGAAAAAACAAGGTGTTTGTAAACAGCCGAATCTCGCTAATGTTTACATGCGGCGGCAGTCACGTGACAAACCCGAAATTGTGAAGGTATGCTGGGACTAGGAGTTTTTACACCAAATGTACTATTTTTAGGATCTTTGAAGAAACAACACATGTATTCTAAGTCAGAATAAATAATGCAACACAATACACAGTATGACATATTGGCTGATATTGTCTGGCTTAAAGTCACTCTGTAGCGATGCAGGGTGATCACAGTATCACAGTGTCTGGATTCGATCTCTATAGAGCTAAGTCACAATGTATTGAAAGATGGTGGCGCTACGCGTGCCAAACATATCCTGTAAAACCAGAGGCCGCATGTTGTACACTGGATCTGAGGAGAAGCACGGCAGAATATATGTAATATTATATCTACTTGATTGCATAACTTATCCAGGCATTATGACCATCTTTCTTTCTCCCTGGACTTTGGCATGCATTGCCCCATGCTCTGCATAGACAAGTTTTCTAACACATTACATCTAAAATGCATATGACAAAACATGTACATTAAAAAAGACAAACCTGAGTCAGTTTGATCAGCTACATTCAGTGTGCATCAAAGGGTCAGTTGCACCTCTACCTTGCAGACAAGAGCCTCACAGGATGTTGAGTCCTGCTGCGTTGCGTTAATGTAAATTCTATACAGTTACATTATTTACTCATGATTGGTGGGAGTGTAAATGACTCCAAAAAGGTTATATTAATAGGGTGGCTATTTCCTGCAAGCCTTTATTTTGTAAGTACCTTTGTATGGGGCGACCGTGGCTCAGTGGTTAGCAAGTCAGTCTTCCAATCAGAGGGTCGGTGGTTCAAACCCCGGCTCAGCCAGTCCATGTCGTTGTGTCCTTGAGCAAGACACTTAACCCTAATTGCTCACCGTTGCTGTGTCTACTGTATACTGTATATCATGTAAGTCGCTTTGGATAAAAGCGTCAGCTAAATGTAATGTATGTTTCGGGTCTTTTATTTTGAAGCTCTTCCGGTAAGACCGGAAGTAGATGGAAATATCATAACTTGCCTTCACATTGAAGGTACATACCGAAGGAAAAGGTGTTCATAAGGTATTTCTCTGAAGTACAAGAGTCTATCAGCATCTAGCTGGAACGGGAAGAATGTACTTTGTGTTTTATTGTGCTTTGTCTATATGTTTCGTGACTTTATCGTAATGAACTTGTGAAAGTGTGGCTAACTAAATGATTGTTATCACATGCTAATGCTAGCTGAAATGGGTATGGCTAAATTGCCACACAGTAAGGTTTTCCTAATGCTACATTGCAGCCTTATATATGCCTTTTTAAGAAGAAGAAAATGTTATTCTTAATGTGGACATTAATCACAACTGGTGGAAGACCGAGGTCTCGGGTACAAGCGGCCAAAATGAGTGGCGGGTTTAACAGGCGACCTTGATAATCGATTTTGGAGCGTGTTTTGTGCAAACGTGTCACGAAGAATAAAAACACAGTTGGAGGTCGATGACTTTACCATTACCCTCGTGTCTGTGTTCATAATATTATCCGTAGGCACACAGCTCAGTGAATTTCACCGACTTTTCCAGGAACTGCGGCTGCTTCCAGCTTCCAGCTAGAGGACCAGTATTTGATGTCTTTGACCAGCGCTGAGTCGCAAATGTTGTCCAGTGTGTCGTGCAATAGCTGTACGAGCAGCGGCTTGATTTAAAGTCCAGACGCTTGATTTAAACGTGGACGGTGCATTTGTAATTTCTTTCTCCAATGTCTCTATTTTTGAACAAGACATCACCATCTAGTGGACTGAAAAGGCAATTGATTTAATTATTCTAGTACCAAATAGTTTAGAATTGATGTAATAAAAGATCGATACTTGGCTTCCGTGTATCGATACAATATCGCCTCGAAAAATATCTTGATTCTATGCTGTATCGATTTTTTTCCCCCATCCCTACTGCACATGCTGAAGAGCTGTTCAAGAGTAAAGAACAAACAAAGATTAAGTCTCGTCCAAAACCAGGGGCGGTAGAGGAAATCTGAGGGGCAGAGACTTTCACACACAACCCAGAAACTGTGCCACCAATTTGGTAAAGCCGGGCATTAGAGAAGGGACTACCCACAAGTTCCATGGAGAAAAAAAAACAGGACTGGTGGGTGGGAGGACCCGGCAAAAGTCAGACTGAGAGGAGTGGAAGGCAGCAGGACGGACCCGAGGGAGGGACCACCTGACACACCCACATCTCAGCACAGGTTGTGTCAAATTCTGATTTGGATTATGACAAGCTTGTGCATGCGATAAACACATTTAAAAGCTAGGCAAACACCACTTGCATTCACATATCTATATTTGAATGAAACTGGAGGTTTTAGAAGGTACCGCAAGTCATGTTATCAATTAAAGCTGTCTCAATTTTGAGCACTCGAAATCTTATTTCAGGCCATGCATGAAGCAATATCCACTTAAGCAGGATGCCATCAATGGTGTTACACCTGTTTTTGAGCCCTTATTGAAGGCTGGTGTAATAGTCCAGAGTGATAATTCACTGCTGCGCACCCCAATTTTTCCAGTAAAGAACATTCAAGAAAAGGGGGAACCAACTGAGTGGCGATTTGTCCAAGATTTACAAGCAGTAAATGCTTCGGTGCATCCTTGAGCATCTCAAGTTTCTAATCCACACACCATTCTGTCACTTATTCCTCTAGACACAACACATTTATCCGTCATCGACTTGGCTAATCCATTTTTTTCTTTACCTGTGCACAAGGACAGTACATTTTGGTTTGCTTATTTATTAAAGGAAGAGGCCTGGACCTGCTGTCCCCGGGGATATTCAAAGAGCCCTGGGGTATTTCACAGTGCTTTGAGAGACAGTCTGGCTGATTTACATTTACCAAATGGTTCTGCCGTGCTACAATATGTTGATGAAATCATTTGCAGCCCCACAGAATAAGCATGCAAGTTAGATACAGTTGTTCTACTTAAGTTTTGACTGCAAATTGTGAGAAGGCGAGCCTACCTAAATTGTAATTTGCTCTCTCTAAAGTGATCACAGCAGAAGGCAAAACCCTCTCCCAAGAAGATACAGGCAATTGTTTCCTCTCATGGTCCTGGGGAGGATGCCTAAACCACAAACTAGAACAAATGATGAGCTTTTTAGGAATGGTGTCATATTGTAGACAGTGGATCCCAAGCAACTCTGAAAGAGTGGCACCCCTCTCTTCCATGATTCATGGTAAACATCTCACTGCACATGACGAACTGACCTGGAATGACTCCTGGACTGAGGCTTTCATTAATCTGAAGAGTGCATTATTGTCAGCACCGACACTTGGACTACCTAAACTGGACACACTGTTCACACAGTACGTTGACCAGCGGGACGGTGACATGACATCAGTTTTGACTCATGGGGGGAAACAACAACCTGATGCTTATTTCTCTACTAAACTAGACCCTGTAGCAGCTGGCCTTCCTCTGTCTGCCTGCAGTGGCTGCTGCAGAGAAGGATGTAGTGGCATCACGTGACATAATGGGTTATGGTGAACTCACACTCATGGTTCCTCATGCAGTTTCACATATCCTGCACACTGAGAGAACTTCTCACCTTTCTACGCAGCGCTGGCTGTGGTATCACACAACCTTGTTAGATTTGCCTAACAATGCGCAACTCTTTTTCCTACTCTAGCCGAGGGGGAGCAGCATGATTGTGTTTCTCTTTAACAGGTCTGCAGACCGAGAACCTACCAACCAACCAGAAGAAACCCAACCAACCAGAAGGGTTGGTTGGGTTTGCTATAGTTTCATCATATGACACTCTGTGCAGCGATAAGTTGGCATCACACTTTTCTGCTCAAGCCGCAGAATTTATGGTTTTACAGAAGCCTGTAAGCTCACTACCAACAAAGAAATTAACATCTGCACAGATTCTCGCTCCGCTGTTGGTGTACTGCACGACTTTGACTCCCCATAGAATCAGAGGCCTTTTTGACATCATCGGGCAAGCTCTTTACTTTCCCTCTCACACACACACTTCACTTTATTCTTAACCCTCTATTTGTCCATTTGTGTGTCCGTTGACATTTTTTGTGAAACTAACCAATGAACACTTAGGAAATCACTAAGGACCTACCCACCTTACACTGCCTTATGGCAGCTCAGCTCAGATAAGCTGTTCAGTATTACTTGTTACATATACAGTATAACGAGGCAACAAACAACCATGCGCTGGTACTGTATACGTAACACGCAATACTGAACAGCTGATCTGAGCTGAGCTTGTCGACCTTTTATCTCAAACACACACAAAAAAAACCTTTACACTGGCCGACTGAGACAGTGAGTGACTGACAGACACTGATTGACAGACACTGACTGAATGAGTGACTGACAGACTGAGACAGTGAGATGAGGACAGAGAGAGGAGGTGGCGAGAGGAGCGGAGGATAGAGGAGGTGGCAAGATAGGAGGATGGAGGAGGAGGTGGAGAGAGAGAGGGAGGGAGGAGGAGGGCAACGGAGAGGAGGAGAAGGGGGAGGGTGAGTGTGAACCCTTTTAAGGTAATTATAATTATCTATCATTTTTTCATACAGATGGATGATTTATGTTTACATTCATTCTCTAAACATTTTTTATTTATTTCATATTTTTGTTTGTTTTTACTAAAAGAGGAGGCGAGGAGGTGAGGTGGAGGGCAAGTGTGAACCCTCATTAATAAGGTAAATATCAATTTCCATCTTTTATTCATACTGATGGATGATTTATATGTTACCATTAATTCTCTAAAGATTTTTGGTTTATTATTTTTGATTTGTTTTAAGAGGAGAAAGACTGTATGGAGGAAGAAGGTATTTACTGAGTACCTGCGGCTCCTTGATCGTGGCCCATGTTGTTCGGGACGATGGCCACAGCCACAGGAGGGACTATGAATATTATTATATTATTATATTATTATCTTTTTTAATGAACAACAGCACAGACCAGGATGCATTCCACCCATGTCTTGTATCATTCTGCTCACTTTAGTGTTTCTTCTGTTTTTGTTCTGTATTCCCACAGATGGTCCCGTACGTAAAGAAGCAGCTAAACGTCTATATGCTGTACATGAAGGAGCAGAGGCCAAATTATGCGTCCGAAATTACCACCAGCGGGTGTGCAGGGATTAACACCATGCTCTGTGAGACACTTAACGCTACACAACCTCCATGACAGTTTGGTAAAAGACTCTGCAGATGTGCTTGTTCTTTATTGATCATTGTCCAAGAAACCTCTTTCCTCTAATGCTAAATCTTCAGAGCAACATTTGATTATTTTCAGTTATTGTTTAATAACTAGAGTCTTAATGAAAATTGTTACGACACAAATGCACCGTGGGAGTTTGTGGGAGCATTAATGTTGTTAATGTCTCTCATGAATGTTGTCCTCCTTCCACAGTGGAAGTCACTGTCCTTAGATGGGCAGGCAGAGTACTTTATAGGCCTATGGAGAGAAATGCCGCCATCAATGTACAACCAGCCACTATCTAAGTACAAGTCATGTTAACGCCAGAATATTAGAGTTTATGAAGCAAAGTCACTGAAAGAGTCTTGGTTTTATCTGCTCATGCTGTATGGAAAGTCTAACATCTTTGTTTTTGTGGAGGGAGTAAAGAGGGACAGTATAAGACAATATTTCTGAGGATCACAGCTTTTTTTCATGTGAAATAGGATGAAAAAAGAAATGAAAGGCTCTTATTGGACTAAGTTAGATCATAAATAGTCAAAATACCACTACCAAGTCTTAGAGGATTGATGAATGTTTCGGTTTGTTTGTACTGCAGCAGCTACATCGGGAGACCCAGCAGGCCGAGGAGCTCAGTGTCCACAGAGGTGGTGGAGGCTCCCAACAAAATCACTGTCCACAAACACAATTGTGATGGAATTTAAATTAAAATAAATGTTCTATGTTTCTGCCTCTCTGGTTCAATATATTCAGTATTAATATAATTGCATGACATGATGGTGACTATGAAGAAGTAGTACTGGTTTAGTTGTGAGTTTAACAAAAGCTGATCAATAAAATGATCAATGTTACGTCATAAAAGAAGTTCCAAATGTTTTTTTAGGTTTGCCGACAGGAGCTGGTTCTGTAGTAAACAATTATATTCTACAGTAAAACACATGTAATCTTCATCACTGAGGGGATTAAGTATAGTTTTAATATTAGCATTATTTACCAGTACTTTACCAGCATCCTGTACGGCACATCCACCAAAACATCATCAAACTACAATACATCCAGAAGTCAGCTGCCTGTCTCCTCTCCCAGCTCCCAGTCCCACCAGAGATCACAAAACCTCCACTGGCTCCCCATACAGCACAGAATCCAGTTCAAGATTCTCCTCATCACCTACAAAGCCCTTCACACCCTCACCCCTCCATACCTCTCTTGTTTATATTGTTGTTGCTTCTGTTGTTTGTTTAAACCATGAGTCTTGAGTAATGTTAAGTTCAAACCTTGAGCGATCGCGTGAAGAGAAGTCCAGGATTCAATTACTTATAATAAAAAAGTATTTAATAAAAAGGATGATGATGATCAGAATATAGTTTCCAGCCGGGGGTGTCTCGCTTCAGGCAGTCCACAGGCCACTTACAGTCGTGCTCTAAGCAGTTAGCTGTCTGTGCGATTCACGAGAAGGAATATTCACCCCGTACAAATGTTCGCGCGAGTTGTTAAATACTCTCATTCGCTGAGCTTAAGGCCTCTCCATTGGTTAGTTTCCCAGCATGCAAGATAACATAACAATAACATAGCATGATAATGGCTAAACCCTTCACAGGGGCGGAGTCCTACTCAGGTAAACAGTCCTACTCCTTAGTAGATTCCTCCGCATTCTTCCGCCCTCCTGTGCTTAAAATAGTCCCTTCTTACGCCATGCTTGTTACAACCTCTCACCAAGTGCAACCTCCATTTGTCTATGCCCTCCATCTTTAATGTATTCCATTCACACCTGAACCATTTCACAGTAACAAAAAACCCAGTGTCTTTCTACTATGCTACAATACACATCTTCATAATCTTAATTAATATTCCATATTAATTATTATTATTATCCTTCATAAGTATTGTAATTTAAACATAGACATTCTTTATATACATGTGCAAGTTAAAATAAACTATTACAACTCTACAGTACCTCGTAAAGGGCTATGCAAATAAAAATGTATTATTATTATTATTATTACTGATATTCTCATTGTTATTGTTAGCTGCATTGCTGTTGGTATAGCTCTCTTCCATCCCATTACCCATCAGCTCATTCCAGTGTAGTGAGAGGTTTCATGGCGGCAAAAACGTAATTTAAGGAACCGTTGTGGGCGTGGTCACGCTGTTTTACACCAATAGATTTTATTCTGAATATTTGCTCCTATTCCACTGGCTAATGCTAGTAATTATGCTCCAAATTGGTGAAATATTACTCCTATTATGGAAAAATTACTTTTTTTTTACACAGTTTTCCCTGTTTAACTATTTCTGCCGAGTACTGATCCAATAGCAGTGCTCTCTTTTCCACATTTAAAATATGTATACTTCAGTAGCTTATTGGAATATGTTTTAACATTGAAGCCAGTGAGGCTGTGGTATTACAAATTATGTTGGAGGCCCACTCTGACTGAATCAATACATAGTGGAAATAGTTTATTTTTTAATGACGCTGACAAAAAAAGTGTATTTAATGTGGATCTGTATTGTCAATCTGCTAAGGACAGAATCAATGTCAATACCAATCAAGCAGCCTTATCAGTGGCCTTGGAGGCCAATTATGTTCTCTAGGCTGCATTATAATTTCCATAATGACCACGGAAAGGGCTCTCAGTTAACTACCAATAGTTGCCTGGTATATTGAGAAGGACAACTGTGTATTTTTTCTTGGTAAATAGAATCATTCATCTTAGAAATGTTTAGAAAAACTGTTGAACTATTACAGTATGACCAAATATAAAGTAACATCTCAATAAAATGATTGTGAAGTAACAAAGTGGTCTGATTAAAACCTTCAAACACATAAGTTGACTTAAAAGTTGTTTCTGATTCTTTGATTTTAATTTACGCCCACCAGCACAGCTGCCACTTCCTGTTGCCAGTGTGTCAAACTCAAGGCAGGCGGACAGTGCAATTTGGGGAAATGAAGGGTGAAGTGTTCCTTTTTTTTATAAAGCAGCTGACAGATAAAATATGAAGGCTGTGCTGATGTCTTAACTCTGGCGGACTTATTCACTGACAAGTTTCAGCTCTGAGATGATTTTCTCTTGATAGAGTTCAACAGCAGTCATTCTGGATTAGGGCACACAATCATCTGGGGAATAAAGCCTTCATGCTCTGTCTCTATCAGGCAGTACAATGTCTTCTCATCTGTTGGAGGTCATTTCTGCTTGAGAAGTTTGGATATTATCATGGTTTTCTTTATCACTCAGTGTCTGGGTCACAGTGATCGCTGAGATGTTGTTCACAATCTACAGAAAGATCCCAAAGGTGTTTATTAACACGGCAGAGGTTGTGGAAATTATCTGAGAATGATTTTGGCATCATCGCTTCATTGGTTTGGTGCTTTCCTGACTTGAACATCGAAAAAGAAACAAATGAGATAAAGTTTGAAAAAAACAGCTTTTATTTTTATGTCAAAACTACTTTTTTGGTGAGATTAACACTTATTACCCCAACAAAAAAATCATATAGTTCTAAAATGGATGTTATAAACATATATGACCATGTGAGGATTGATACAAAATAAAACACACCATAAAGTAAGATGAAGTCAGTTTGTCTTCCATGTTTACTTATGATCCCTGAGACTGTAGAGGTTGGAAGATGATAAACAGTCACATCCTAAACCAGTGACTCCCACACAGGGTGGCTGTCTGAGTCCTAAACCAGTGACTCCCACACAGGGTGGCTGTCTGAGTCCTGACTGTGCAGAGAACTTAAGCCAGTGTCTGAGTCATCGTCGTTCACACTGTGAGCTTTGGACAGACCCCTGTCCTGCTCCACCCACTCGCTTGTCCTCTCCAAAGTGCTCGTCATCCCCATCTTATCATCTGTCCCGTGGCTGCATCTCTCCTCACTGACTGTCCCTTCCTCTATTTCCAAAGTGTTTACTTTCTCCAGCAAATCCCTCATCTCCTTCTCCCTCACTCCGCAAATCTCCTGGGTCAGCTCTAAATCGCTCCTAATAGCTTCTAAATCCGTGTTGAGGCGCAGACCGACGTATAAACTCGCCTCTAGTTGTGTTCTGACCCTCTCTTCTTCCAAAAACAGCTCGTTGTCTGACGCTGTGTCTGCCTCGGTGCTGGACGGGGATGCTGTGCCCTCGCTCCGCAGCTGCTCTTTCCTCCGCTGCATCCAGCGGTGGTTCAGCTCCTCCTGCACCTGCACCGTGAACATGTCTATGAGGGCTTCCTGCTGCCACAGCTGCTCCTGTAGTCGAACCAGCTCCTCACGCTGGCGGACATACTCTTCAAAGTTGGCAAGAGTTTCAGCCGAACACACGTTGTCTCCGTCTCGACTGGAAGCCGCAGCAGCATCCAGTAAATACGTGTCTTGGACATAATTAACCCCGTGTCTTTTAATTCTGTCTAAATGCACCTTTGCCTCGCACGTTTCGATGTCCGCGTCCAGCTCTGTAATCCTCTGGATTTGCTGACGGATTGTATGATCCTGAGAAATCACCAGATGGACCAAAGTTTCCATCTTTTCCGCCGAGGACGCGTCTCTCTTCACTCTCTTTTTATTGATCTTCTCCAACTTTCTGAAAGCTTTCCTGACGACACGACGCTGTTTCTCGGGTGGGACGCCAGACCTGGCGGTCCCAATGGTAACACGGGGGCTGTGTTTGCTGAGCACCACGCGCGCTTCTGCGCTCCGGGCTCCGTGGCTCGCCAAAGACGCCTCGCTTTTTACCAACACGAACTTCACATTCCTCTGCTCCTCTCCCCACGCCACCCAAAGCCGCAAAATCTTTGTTTTGTTCGGTAAAATCCTCTCGAAACCTCTCCATTTCTCCACGATACAGTACGACTGTGGACATGCAGCTGTGGAGAGGCCGGGCTGTGCGTTCTGGTCCTCCAGAAGCACTTTGACAACATCAGCGCAGGTTGTGCGCTTTGACAAGCCGAAGACCAGTTTCTCCTCGCGGCAGACCCACAACGATATCTTACTCTCCTCCGCCTCCATCACGAATATCTGCAAACCCGTGTTTCTTCTTGATAGAAATAAGAAAAGTAAACTTAAATCCGCATGTCAGGAGAAAGGCGCAGCCGTGTCATCTCTTCTGTGTGCATGCGCGCTGCGTCCCGGACGCGAGATGTTGCTGATGGAGCTGAAGGTTTGAGGTCCCATGTGTCCTATGTGCTCTTTCATGAGGCCAAATGAAGGGCTGCCCGCACAAGACTGCTTCTGCTGTGATCACATGACTGCCACCAGCAAGCGTCAGCAACCAGTTATTATTGTATGTGACATGTTGGAGGTTTATGATGGTTATTGTATCCAATGCTCGTGTTCTAGAACGGTTATCATCAAAAATGCAAATTTAACTGAGTGGACAACACAATACATCATTATACATTCATAATGATTTAAGATCATAGAAAAAGTAGCCTCTATCTACTAAAGCTGACTAGTATTGCCTCAAGTGCATGTCAGTGGGAAATAATTTATATTAAGATATAGAAATACATATTTTTTAAACTGAATGATATTTTCTAAATTAAATGTGAATAGCGTTTAAGCTGTGGTTTGGTCTCTACTCCTGAGGGAAACATCTGGTTTCTTTTTTCGACTGTTTGTGATCCTTTACAAACTGCGAATGTACAGACAGTACAGAGCTGTTTAGCATAATAATAATAATCATAATACACTTTATATAGCACCGTTTTGTAATCTTCCTTTACAAAGGCAAAGCTGCTAAAGTAAAACGAATCAGCACCAGAGGTGGGCCAGCTAATAAGTGAGGGGAAGAGAATGAATGAAGAAAAACAATCAAATTATCAAAATAAAACGCATAACACTTGGTGGAAATGGTGGAAATTAATAAAAGGATTACAAAAATAATTTAAACACACTGAGAAGGTGAGCTGTGTTTGTGACTGATTTACCTGTAACTCTTGGTCTCAATTGTCCTTATGAGTTGGCATTGACTAACTTTATATGCAGACATGTCACCTTCAAGACTCCTTCTGAAAGCTGCACAGATATATGAAATGTGATGGTGTTAACATAAAAATAGTGTTGAATGGGGCTTTAAGATTTAAGTTTCTTTTGGAAACCTATATACGTTGGACCGTATGATGCAGCCGCAGGTTGTGATTCTGTACATTGTAAACTATCAACGTTGATATATACTTTAAAATAATGAATAACCATTATATGAATACAGACCGAAGGAAAAGAACAGTTTATTGCAGAGCAGACACTTCCTGCAGTCACCAAGCTGTGTGGCACGAAGAGACTTATAATTGAACACATTGAGAGATCTCAATATTCAGTGTTAGTTTGCTTTTGTATAAATTACTTAGATTGAGGTGAGGATACCTGGAGGTTAAAAACGCCAAAGAAAAATAGAAAAAAAAGAGTATTGACTGAATGTTGGATACGTGTCAGGTAAGACTGTGCTGCTTTGATTGGTCCGTCCTTGATACTTTGTAATAATGTGTTAAAAAGGAAAAGGATGCCTTTGTAAAATGCTATAATTCATCGTTTTGAGCCTGTTAGCCTTTCTTTCATTCATCTTTTTCCATCTCATTGACCCTTTCAGCCTTGGAGGGTCCTGAATGCATGAGTTTAGATTTCAAAGCACACTGCTGCTCACCTTTGTCTTCAAGAAAGGCCCGAGATCCTGATCTTTTCGGGGTTGTCAAGGCTGCTGCTTGTTTGAGGCCCATAATGACCACAAACTGTATAATCGTCTTGTGTAAGAGGTGTGCCAGCTTCTGCTCGTGCATCTTGTGGTGTTACAATATATGATTGCTTTTATTCGTACAGCTTTAGAGGATTACTTTGCGTGTGTGAGAGAGTCACTAGTTGGTACTCTGCTGAGTCTTGTCAGACCAGAGCCAAAAACTCAGCCAAAAAACCTGAAAGCACTCAATCCTCTAAATGTGTCATATCTCATAAAGCGGTGTCAATCTTTACCTGGATTTGCACGGTTCTTCAGCAACTAACAAGAGTATAGATTGTCCAACCCAAAAAATACATCCCACTGTTGCCAACTCTTTTCCAATGAAACTAGATTTCCTAACCTGCTAGTAGATGGTTTGTTACAGTGATTTTCGTGTTATCTCATGACACCGCAAAGCTGAAAAGATTTTCAATTTTAGTTGACAAACTGATATCTGAATAATTATTGGTTGAGCCTTTTATTATTATTATTATTATTTTATTATTTCTGCTGTCAGTATAAATAGATGACAGCGACAAAGTTTTTCTTTCAAAGTTTTTATGTGATTGAACTTTAATTACGCATTAGATACTATTTACTGGTGCATCAACTAATGGGTTAAACTCAAAATGAAATTAAGTTAAGTTAAATTAAATTAAACAATGTCTCCCTCCGATGATGGTTTCTGTTACTACAGCTGTATACAAAGACATGATATAGTTGTTTTACATGAGAAACAGGGACACAGACAGTTAAATATAAAGCAAGTGGCAGGCTCCATCTACTGTTGAGCTGAGGTGTCTGCAGTTAAAGAGTTAAATGAGGCCTCAGTCCACACAGAATCTGTAATACTGCTTTCTCAGTAAATACTCAAACCGTGCTGATTGCTTCAGAACGTTTTAACTGAAGTGACAACAAAAGCAGGCAATCTATTTTCAGATTTATTTAACTTCAATATTGCATACATACAAAGTATCTAGAAAGCTACAAAAAACTACCATTATTGAGAAGGCATCATAATGTTACGGACACGACCAAATGCAGAACACAGAAACATAGCAGAGCTCATTTTCTCTCCTTTGCTCCAACACTTTACCGTCATGGATACGAAAAGATATCACACATCTGTACCAAGAAAAGCTAAGATATATCATTTTGTACAAAGCACCTTTTTACAAACAAAAAAACAAGTACGCACACAAAACCCAAATGTGTGTATGACAACTATATGTGAGCTATGTGAAAAATCACTTTAAAGCCACCATCTGAAAATGGTCATAAAACGAAAAGGTACCAGTACCTACTCTTTCGACAGAATTACAAATAACAAGAGCTAAACTGCTGATATGTTTATATCATGAGTCCTCGGCGTGGCTGATTTTTTTTTTTAAAGTGTCCATTCTCTCCTCAAATGGTCCACCAGACATTCATGCCATCGAAGGCATCGGTCCTGCTGTTTTAGTGTTGAAACGACATGTCAAAATGTACCAGCAGTGCAGCAGCAACATCATTATACCATCTTATTGGGCTTGCAATATACAGACAATGTCATCACAAAACCAAGTACAACTGGATACAAGTACAATAAGAAAACATCTGGCTAAGTAATCAATAAATGTGAACAGATACACAGGCTAAACGGAAAGAAAAGAAAGCCGATTAAAAGTCCACAGTGTCCACAGGACTGTGGCAAAATACTGAATGATTGATTGATTGATCTGCATCCACCAGAGACATTGTCTGCAATTATTTAGAGCTTCTTCCATTAAAATACTTTAGAATTGTATGAGTAGCTATGGTCCTTATGTTGAAAAGCATTAACCTTGACGGCCTCGTCCACATTAGCGCCTGTGAACAATGTGTTTCTGAAACAGCATCTCAAACAGGTTCTGGAAACAATTTCAACCACATTAAAAGTTATACAATTTGTAGTGTATACTCATTAAATAAAGTTCCCTTTTTCGTTCTGAAAGATAAATTATAAAAGCTTGTGTCGGTCCCTCGAGGACATCACAGCTGTGTCTCAAAGGTAACATTGTGATATTTTCACATCGTGCGAGCGCGTGGATGCAGGAGAGAGGAAGCCAAAAAGAAAACCTTTTTAAAAACACACTTGAACCTGCAAGTGTGCACGGAGCAAACAGCTGAGGTGTCCGTACAAGTCTACATCCTGCATGCAGTCAGCGGCTGTACGCTATCAGCAGGTCTTTCAGTCTATGACCTCAAGCAAAGAAATAGTTTTTCTTCAAATACATCATTTGTGAAATCAATGAATATATCATTTATCTTTTTTTTTTACCAGTAGCCAACTTTCCTCCTGCTGTCATAATAATCCTTTAAAAAGGCAATGTGGTGATTGGTTTCACTTATGTCTCATTTTTGGTCTAGCAACATTGAATTTGTAATTTCTGTTTGATCTTTTTGAAGCTGGAAATCGTATACCAAAGGCACTTCCTTGCTACCATGCAGGACAGGACAAAAGATTAACTGTATCTCTGTATTTTTGGTCTTTTACGACAGGAAAGGCAGTCAGTCTGTGTTTATAGTACACTCTTAGAAAAAAGGCTGATATTTTAAGAACATTTACAGCGTTAGTGGAAAATATAACCTGTGGTTTAACCGTCTCTGAGCTTAAATGTGCATACTTCAACAAAAACTGTATTTCTAGGAGTGTACCAAATGGAGGAAACATAATGTCGCAGATGTGAAGATGTACCAAGTAACATAGCAGTGAGTTATTTTTGCCTGTTTGATCCACAGAATTGATTTTAGACTTAAAACAAAGCAAAGGGTAATGTTAGTGTGTTTTAAGGCACTGTACATCTACACTTTGGCAGATGGGATTGTGAATTTCGTACACAATGCAAACATAAAAGAGTCTTCCTGCGTAGAGATCACAGTTTAAGGGGCATCTTTTGGAGTTCTCACAGCTATAACATGTTTAAGGCTCGGGATCGGCGTAGGCCACAGAAACATGTGAACAGAGTGTGAACGTGAAGGCAGCGCCGCTCTGGTTCGGAGTTCTTACACCAGCATCCCAGAGGGGAGCGACATTTTGAGCCTTTAAGGGGGCAAAGCCACAGTGACTAAACAACAGCCTTCTGTCTAGACGTGATTTAGTGTGCTGATTATTGAAAATGTTGTTCTAAAACCACAGCTCGAACAGAAAAAAGTAAGCATCACTAAGGCAAGTCCAGGCGGGGGAACAAAGTGCTTTTGGACAAGATGAGAGTCTGTTTTGAGTAATGTTCTCAGTACTTTCACCCGTCTAAAATCTAAAATCCTCCCGTCAGTTGTCACAGAGAAAAGACTTGTTTGCAGCACAGAAATGCTTAGCAGTTGGTAAGACTTCCTACATTTAGGGAGCAGATGCAGGCAAAATGTTTTTAGTATTTTCACAGTGCAATAATTCTGTTGTTAGTGTCTAAGACTTGGAGTGCTTCAACAGGGATGCGCATAATGAAAGCAGAGTTTTCTTGAAAGAAATAGCAGTAATTCAGCAATATTCATAACCACTTGCTTCCAACTGTCCATGTAGTGTTTTGTTAGTTAAGTTTCTTTGGAAAATCTATTGGCTGTGGGTGCAAGTCTGTATATCTACAGTATGTACGCTCACAAATGATTAACTACAGACGCACGAAAAACACTCAAACATATTACACAGGCCACATCTGGCTGCTGAAAGAAAAGGCCAGAATCCTTTTTTTCTTAATCTACATAACAAAGCAGAAGAAGACAACACACATAGTTCCATTTACCAAATTAATCTAGTAAACGTTTTTTAAATGGCCACATTTATACCCAACAGTGACCAACTCAACATCTTTTAAACGAGAATTCTTATATTTAAACATAAAACAACTGTACCGCAATTCACAGCTGCAGTCAAATAACAAACACTTTATATTAAAACAAATTTATAACAACTGACTTCACCCAATACCATGACCAAAAAGCATTGTAGGTGTGACTTTCAGGTAGAGGCACTGCCACTTGTCTTGAGGTTGCTAAGTCCATGAAAAGAGGGGGGATTAGGGGAGGGCAAGCTCGGAGCCTCTCATTCCTTTACCAGTCTGTAGATATGGTGCTGGGCGCCGTGCTCACTGTTTGAAACCTCAAACACACACGCCATACACAGCAGCGTCTCCTGGGTGTCCCTATTCGTCACCACCTGCAAGAGAACAGACGGTCACTTTATAGTGTTGAAGTACTAGTGGTAAAGGTTTTGCCATATTTGGTAATAAAACACACGTATAAAATCAAACGCCCAGGGTTCTGTCTCCGGATAACAAGAAAAAAATGCGGTTTAAATGCTGTAAACTACTAACGTTACATTTGGACATGTTTCCCAAAACCGTCCGAGTTTCTTAATGCAAAGTCTCTGTGGTGTTGAGGAGAATACTGAATACACTTAGAGGACTTGACATATTTCACAGTTTATAAGTGCATTTTGCATATTGAAAATCACATAGATCACAAAGAATAAATGTGGTAATGACAATAGAAACGTTTTACACGTAGAATTCTTCAGTATGAAAATATCTGTGCAGTCAGCAGTCTACAGCTTTCAGTTACTGGGTGTAAGTTAAAGGGTGAAACACGGTTCAAACCTATATTTTGTATTTCTACAACAACATTTTAACATGCTCTAATGTTTAAAAACACATTATTGTTCTCATACTGTCTGTATGAATGTACCTGTATTGTCTGAAACACTATGTTTAGCGCCTGTCTCCTCCGCCCCCCTCAGATACAGAAACACTGGTACTTCACTAATACGCGTTAGTTTTAGTTCGTCCTGAATATTTCAGAGCTTTTGAAGATGTTCTAAAAACCGATCATCATTATTTTTGTGATAATTTCCAACACGATGCCTTGGGAAACACCTCTTAAGGCTAGAATTAATAAATATCTTACACACCTTTTTAAGCTTCAGATGCTTTTGGGCCCTGGTTGCCCCCCTATGTAAAGATATATGCCTGCCTTTTTATTTGTTTTTTTGCTCTCTCCGGAGTGCTGAATGATACTTTAAGACCCCATGTGATGGCTAATAACAGGAGTTTCTCCTCCCCTCTTATCCTCCCTTTTCCACTGCAGATAATGAGGCTCCTCACACTGCGTTTCATCCCCAGTGGAATGAGAGCAATGCAAGAACGAGAGGAACTCATCTCAAGGCTCAGTGTCAACCCCTCCAGCCCACCAACACACCCTGACCGCAAAAGAAGAAGAATGAGAGTCCTGGAGAGGGCTGTCGCCCACTCAGGTCTGTGTAGTGATTACCAATAAGATAGTGAAGTTCTCCAGCACGCTGTTCATCATATATTTCTCTGGCAGATGTTTTAGTTTATGGATGAAGTTGATCATGTATTCACACATGGGAGACCGGCTTATCCGGTAGACAAAGCGTCCATTCTCAAACCGTGCATATTCCGTCTGAGGAAAAAGAAAAAGAAATTCCACATTTTAATTAAAATAGTATGTGACCTAAACATATATTGCTGTTATTCACATCCTTCAGACATTGTCTTGATTCCCAGAATGAACAGACTTGAGTTCATACCTCAACTTTCTCAACCACCTGCTTGCCAAAGGAGCAGACCTTGGTGGAGCACGTAATGGTCATGTTCTCCGAGCTCTCGTACTGACTCGTGACCCCGTAGAAAGATCCGGTATCATCTTGAATGTTACAGTTCAAGTCCGCCTGGGCGAAATAGGAACATAAAAATGTGCAGTCAGTGGCAATAAATATATGTAGTTAGGTGTTCAATGTACAGGAATTAACAATATATACAACCACGGTACAAAGAGGTAAATACAGTGTATTAAAATGGTGAAATAAAATACGAGTGACTATGGTGACAAGGTGTACAGCAGAAAAGTGATGGACTCATAATTGGGTAATTATGTTTTGGTGCAGGAACCTTTGTGAGGTTTTTCATGTAACAAGTAACAGCGAGCCTGTGTGTATATTATTCTTTGGAAGGTAACAAACAATGTAAAACGTTTGATTATTAAGGATCCCAGTGAATACATATTTATAATGCTCATTCATTATCTGTAACATGTCCAATGTATCCTTTAAAAGGATAATATGTAGATATGGAAACCCTTGGACTGATGTTTTTAAAGATCTATGACCAAAATCCATCAGTGGGACATTTTAGAGTAGAAAAATTAACTCGGCGCTCTCTGGTGGACAAACAATGTAATGGAGACTCTGTTTCAAAATGATCTCAAACCTAATTTGGCATTTTTGTTCCGCAACTTCTTATTATAAGCTGACATATACACCAATAGCAAAATATCTGAAAAAAGCCAAATATCAGCTGATATACCAGTGGTCGATTTTTTTCCTACATACTAATTGTGAGCGGGTTTAGATCATGCCGTGTGTTTACAATCGCATATCAAATTAGAAGGTCTCGGCCACATCTGAAGAAGCATGTAAATGTGTCCATATTGGAAACAAGATTCTAAAGAGGACTAAATGAAGTTATGTTAAAAGACTGATTAACAAGGTCGAACTGGTCTACTCTCTGCGTGCAGCCTTTCTATGCCCTGAACATCCTGTTCATTATGGATTCAAAAAGAGGAGACATCCTCCTACAACATTCTGCTCCTTCATTAAGCAAAGCAGTTATACATTCATTATTGTGCAGATTCTGTCTTTCATTTGAAATTTAGATTGGTCGGTCACTTCAAAAGGAATTTGAGGGGACTTGGTCCAAGTGCATACGGTCCTACTTTGTTGGCTGCCGCTAGTTAGCATTTTGCATCACAGAGGAAATACATGCAATGTTTAAACAGCCATTAGGGGTGCAACCAGGTCACTCCATTGTTAGGAGATATTACATTGAATTAGTGACTGCTTTGATCAAAAGCTCTCCTGCTATGCAAGTCCAAATATAGCAGAGTGCATTCTGCAAACATTAAGAGAGCCATCTCCTCTGTGTAGACTGATTACATCCAATCACTAAAGACGAACCTGAGCAGAATGTTCCTGATTCTGCCATTAACCATTTCACAATGATATTCATACTGATGTGCATAAAAATACAAATCTGTTTAAACACTGCCATTTTATACAGTGCTTGTAAATCCTGTGGCTGTAACACTCACCCAGAATTTTATAAGGAAGAAGGAGTTCTGGGGTCCTTTTCCATACAGCTCCTTCAGTCCTCCTTTCTTTTCTGGGAATTTGTCATAAATCTGACGAATGTCCACAGACTCCAGCAGGGCGTCACTGTAGGAATGATTTGTCTGTCCGATATGTACAAATAGGTGCTTGTTGTACTGAAAGAATAGATAGATGGTGTTAGAAATGTACTTTAAAATATGGTGCATTTCACATTATATCAAAAATGGTCAATGTATCAATATCAATTCTTACAAATTAACCCCCATAATAAACAAGAGTGTGTGGAATCAGATTGATAACATTACACCTCATGATGATAACCCTATGGAACATTGCTTTGGCTGTCTGCATGGTTTTATGATGTACAAATTAGTAAACAACTAAAGCCAAAAACAAACCAACAAATCCCCTAATTTATATTATAACCCTAGATGGGAATGTCAAGACTGCTCAAATTCTATAAGCTTATAAGTTGAGACCTTTTTCATTAGCAAGAACGCTGTGAAACCACATATCTCAATTTACCTGAAGATAAAAATATCTGTGTGTTAAAATAAGGTAAACCCACACAGTAAAATAATTAATTTTCTCAGAGCATTATTCAATCTTCACTCACATGAAAAGCAACATTTCTGCATCAAAGGTGACTATACAATCAACCTAAATTGATAATAGGGTATGAAATTTGAGTGTTTCTTTGTGTTTTCTCTATTTCATCAACTTTTTAACTCCGAATATTTGGTTCAACATGGATACATGTTGTGATCTGTTTAACCTCAAACCCACGAAGCATAGCAAAAAGCAGAAATAAAAGCAAATCAGAGAATAACATTTGATCTTCAGAGGCTTGTTGCCCTTGTCATGACCGCATGAAACCCCGTGGTATTGGACTTCAGTTTAAAAGCTCACAGAGCAGTCTATCCAGCATGTAGCCTTTAGGGCAAATGCAACAATTTCAAGTATCAAGCTGAATGGAAGATTAATGGCTGTTGTCATGCCGCAGTAATACCAGAAGAAAGTGCTCAGGAAAATGTGGACAAACATCTAAAGATTGCAAAAAGCAAACAAGAAATGTGAGGGTTGAATTTGTCGGCTCACAATCTGTGAGTCTGTGGATCGTCTGGCTAAGCTGAAGTCTGCCGCGTAAATACACAATTGGCATGCCTTTTAAGGTACTGATTAATATACAGTCCTTCATTATTTCTGCAGGTTTTCATGCTGTGTGTCCCTACAGGCCGGGCTTCTCCCCTCTCAGCTTGTTTTGGCCTCCTCCCAGCTGACTCTCTGTCTGGGAAAAGGTCCCAGTGTATTCATGGAGGACGGGACTGGACGATAAGAGGTGGGAATGAACACCAAGCGATCGTGATATTTCATGCTTTACTTTAGGGCTCCACTCACTGTGTCTGGGTCTCTCTGTTGCTGCAGAAAGGCGGAGAACTCCACCAGTCGGAGTTTAGACGTACCGATGGAGCGGCCCTGCCACGCTGGTGCCGTCGGACCTGGAGCTGCTGTGGTCTCATAACCTACGGTAACACAATAACACAACGTTGTGTCGCCTGTGGGTTGTTTTCTGTACAGCTAGATTAAGTTAATATTAAGACATTATAACAAAACTGGAAGACCTCAGTCCAATACGTAGAAATATCTATGAAATAATTAACACAACTAAAAGATAAAAAATTAAATAAATCTCCACTTTATCTATGAATGCTTCTTTTTCAACTTTTGCACAAGATTAATAAATGTAAATAAATCCTAAATCACAGAATCACTAAATAATAATAAATCAGTGGTTTGTGGTCATCTTGTGAATTAGAAGTTGGATTTTATTTAGTTTATATGAGCAAGGTTTAAACAGTCTGTAAATATGTTGAATGACAGGACAAAAAAAAAGTTTTTGTATATAGAAAATTAAATTAAATAAAAAAATGATTACAATTAAACCTTAGCTGCGAACAAAACTTAAAGGCACATTGAGAGCAATTTTTATAAAGAATTATGGGAAGAGTCAAAAAGAATCTCTCTCAATGTTCACTTTATCTAATCGAGGTGTGTGGCAGTGTCTGTATCTGCAGAGATGCAGTCCCCTGCCTGTATTATCTTATTTTGCTGTGTTTGGGACATTTCTGGGCATCAACCTCTATAAAAACTAAGTGACCAGGGGCCACATCGTGGGGCACGCATCCAAGAGCAAGCTACGAAAATGGCCCAAAACCCCCATATATAGCGAGGTGAAACACCATGCGGAAAAAGCTGGTTATGAAACCAGCGTGAATCTGGGGTTGGCTTTCCCGTGCTGGCGAGCACCCCAGCTATAACTGTGGTCAGGGGTCCAAAGTATTTTAATCTTTATCAACCAACATTAGTTTTGCAGCGAGACAATCTGCCAATTTTCACTAAGCTAAGAATATTTTTAAATTATTTTTACAGAGCAGGGGAATGCTCATGGGAAGATGGAGCAAGTTTGAATAGTTAGCACATTTTACTTTATCCAATAACTAAAGCATGAGGTCGCATTTCAAATATTTCAGATTGAGCAATTATACAATGTGATGTTTTGGGTAATTTTTCCGTAATAGTTTTCTAATCAGGCACATTCTTACTTGAAATGGTTGTTGTGACTGGCTGGATGGGATAGGCTTGCTGGGTGAAAGGCTTAATACTGGAATAGAAATAACAGACCCATAAACATAATGTTGCTTTAAGAGTTTTTTGTGAATTCAAGTTTTCTTTGATGAAGTTTGATACTTACTCTTGTGAGGATCCAGGCTGACCAGCTGATATCATACCCTGCCATAACTGGAGATTTACATACATTAATAGAAAACAGACCAACAGATAACTTACAATTGTGATCAAAATGGATCATAGCTCTATGTTCAGTGGATGTAGTTATCTTGACTAACACTCCATTTGATATTGTGCTTATCTGATAGTAGCAGTTATGCAAAGCTGTGGTGTGTAATGTGATTTGGCGCGTGTGTCGGTGTGGTTGGCCCCATGGCCGCCCTGGGTGAAGCTGGACAGGATGGATCAATAGTGGGGTGCCGACAAGGCTCTTACCCCTGCTCCAGGGAAGGCTGGGCGCGGGATGCCTGGCAGGCCCAGCTTGTTGTGAATAGCCGTGGCAGAAACAATCTGAGCCGAGGACATGGAGGCCATGCTCTGGAGGGCTTTGTCCTTCACGGCTTGGTCCTTTAACAGCAGTCACAAAAGGCTTAGCACTCGCACAGAAGGGGAAGGGCATGTTGCAGAGGTAGCAACAAACAGGCTCCAAACAACACACTAAAAGCATCAACAACCTCTCACACAACAGTAAACTGCAAGCAGGTTAAAAGAAGATGCACATGTACAGGTAATTTCAAGCTCACTAATCTATTAGAACTTAACAATGTACATCACTATTTAAGTGTTTTTACAGGAATGTGCTGAACAAGGACATTTCAATTCCAATATACAGTGCAATAGCTGTGGTATGCACTGTCACAAAAGTTTGCTTGTTGACTAATCTACCAATAAAATACTTTCAAAAACTAATTCAGCAGCATTTCTATCAAGGCTGCATTTGTCTGCAAGTCAAAACACATCTAAACATTGTCAAGAATGTCTCAAGTTAAACTGTCAGATACCAGTCCTACTTGGTCAGTACACTTTATATATAATATATAAGGTCAGTTCCTTATATCTTTGGCCAAGTGGTCTTTAAAATATCAGTATATATCAAATTGTAAATGTTACATGGCCATGCTTAATAGTAGCAAAGAGTCTAAAAGCCTGAAGAAGTGCACTGCACATTGCATGTTGTTTTGGACATAGTCCTTTGTGAATGAGCATTCACAAAGTCCTATCCATGTACAGTCGTACTGTGCAGAGTGCACGTCTGGACAACCCATGCGCACTAGCAAACTCATGCAGAATCACTGGTGGCAGGAAGGTAAGCATGCTGGCAACAGATGCTGGTGGAGAAGAGTCAAGCTACAGTATGATAATAGTATGATGACACAATGAGAAACCACTAAACTGGAAAAACACTGGGCAGCAGCTACAGGCAGGAGAGCAAATGCAAAACCAGCAGTTGAAGGACAAAGCAGGCCGTAATGAAAGCAAAGACAGAAACAGAAAAGGAATACTTACCATGCTTGTAACCTAAATGCAAAAAAACAAAGTTTTGATTTATATTAATTGATTGTGAGTAATTCACCATGTATTAATAAAACTGTTATTTAACGTTGCATGACAAAGTCTGTGACCTACAAATATTAGTAAAACAACACTTAAATGTGTGAATGTCAAGCCTTAACACAGCACAAACCAATGCAAATGTGCAATGAACATAAATTTGTATGTACAAATTATCTTTGGTCTCTGTGGCGAATGTCTTGCTCTCTATAATTTCCACAATCTGATCAGTCGTCATCACTTGAGACAAAACAACAGAACAATAGCGTAATGACTGTAATTTCACAAAAATGCCATAGACGAGACCAGAAACAGCAGGTTTTCATTGATGCCCCCTGAAATGAAGGGCACACTTGTATTTCTCTTTGCCCCAACACTCTAATTTGCTTTAAATGAGAAAAGACTGGGATTCATACAAAAGCTGTCGTTTTTCTTCAGACAGACGCCTGTGCCCTTGAAAGACCAGGAAAAGCTTCCTGTCTGACTCTTTCTGGCACTCGGCACTCGGCACACACACACACACACACACACACACACACACACACACACACACACACACACACACACACACACACACACACACACACACACACACACACATACACACACACACATACTCAAATGAGGGGTCATTAATTCGTGTTAGAGCAAAGTGTGAAAGTCAACACATGAAGTCGGCTCCCCAAGAAAAGGAGAAATGTCACATGGGTGGGCGTCCTGTGATATACAAACATTACTTCATGAGATACAATTACAGGTCAATATTATTCAAGATTATTTCACAATGTATTTGTCCCATTTTAATCTGCCATTGGGAAAAGCTTTCTACAGGGATTTTAACAGAATTAATTATTGTTAAACAATCGACGAGGACGCTCTGAAATGACGACATCTGAACTGGGAGAAAGGAAAGCGGCTGGCAGCCACGGCACTGGGAGGAGGAAGGAGGAGGAACCAGAAAGCAGAGAGCATCTCAGCAAGAGGCAGCAAGAGGCAGCAAGAGGCAGCCATCAGACCGGTTTCCTGGGACCTTCAGCTCTCGGCCGCTCACCAACAGCCAATGCCAGCATGCTTCCAGACATTTGCACACTTTGATTATGATTTAAAAAAATATTACAAATATGCATAGGGCACCAGTAAAATAAAGCAGCCAGAGGACTGATATATATATTTATATATAATATTTATTTTAAAATTTCTAGGAATCGTATTCTCATTTGGTTCGTCAGTTTCGGTCCAGACTGAACATTTTAAATGGATTGACATGAATTTTGGTATAAATATTCATGATGTCCAGAGGATAAATCCTCAAAATGAGACTTTTCTTCAATTGCCACCATGAGGTTTACATCTGTGTTTTTAAGGAACATTTGTTCCTGTTGGAGGGATTGTCATGAAATTGGGTATAAACATGTATGTCCCCTTGAGGATTAATTGATTTTACTTTTAATGATCCTCTGACTTTTCATTTAACACCCCCATCAGATAAATATTTAAATGGTGAACAGGATACCTGCCATCATCAGCATGGAGGCATTGTTTTTGTGAGCATGCTAGCATGATGATGTTAGCATTTAGCTCAAAGACCACCAGGAGTGATTGATAATAATCCATTTAATAATGTATTTTCCACTCTTATGATAATGTAAGGATACGATGAGCAAAGGCCCGTAAAGAAAAGTGAATAGATGTAGATGAAAACGAGCAGAAAGGACAGTGACAGCATGTCATAGTGAGGGTAAGAAAACCGGACTGAGAAGTTGGAGGGGGTTAGAAACATGTGAGCCGAGTTCAGTCGGCAGAACATTTGGGTGAGCGGGAATCAGAGCACCGGGCATTCACTCTGTCACCACGGGAAACAGGAAGTTAAGTCTCACAGCAACCAACAAGCCCAAAAGCAGAAAAGCGCATACCTTTAGCTTGGAATGAAACTCACGAGATTTCCTTCTGGCAAGAACCTGAATGTGACTAGACACCTGCGGGGTAGGGGAGGGGAGGAAAACAAAGGAAGAGCCTGTAACCATGGCAATGAAAAGCCCCCTGCAACTGGGCAAAGCCAGACGTACCTTAATGGCTGCGTGGATTTCTCGAACTTTCTTTCTTGCTAAGACCTGTATGTGACTAGACACCTCCATTTAAAAAAACAAGAAAAAAAAGAGAAAACGTGAAATAAAAAAACAAGAAAAAACAAAAAAAGTACAAAGTGGATTATACATTTCTTTGTTTAACAGACACTTGAGGGAGAAATGGTGCATAACAGAAGCATCTCCAAACTACACACCAAGCTAACAGCCAATAAAGCATTATGCTGTGTGTTGTCGTCACTTAAGTGAGCTGATTAAGGAGGATGCAGGCCCCTTTAGCACACATTAAGAGCACCCAGATGCGATCTGCTGTGTGCTGAATGAGAATTGGCTAGTCTAGTATTCTTACGGGAGCTCGGCGAGGCATTTCACCGGCCAAGTTTACCCTCCAACGTTCACACAGTGCTAAATTATTTAATATTCTCACATGAAACATTCAGCAGTGCTACAATTAGAATGAGGAGTAATGTGTGTTGATGACAGCGTTGGGGGGCGTCTCCTCTGACACTATCCACGCAAATCACACCCAAGGTGAGTTTTCTAGTGCGAGCGAAGTGCTTCCTCTGCAGCTAAATTTGTATGTTATTTAAAATATAAAATGTGGCTCAGTTGTTAGCAAATCAGTCTTTCAATCAGAGGGTCGATGGTTCAAACCCCGGCTCAGCCAGTCCATGTCGTTGTGTCCTTGAGCAAGACACTTAACCCTCATTGCTCACCGTTGCTGTGTCTACGGTCTAATGTCTACTGTATATCATGTAAGTCGCTTTGGATAAAAGCGTCAGCTAAATGTAATGTAATGATACATAAACTATCGAAACGATTGATCAATCGATTTTTTTTTTTTTACTATTTTAATTATTTCATATTTCTCAAGAAAAAATGTGAAACATTCTCTGGTTCTAGCTTTTCACCATGTGAGGATTTTCTGTGATTCATATCTATTTATGAAACAAGGAATCCTAATGTCATTTTTTCTGTCCATCTGTCCGTCTCTCTGTCCGACTCTGTGTGTTCTTTGCTTACAGTATCTCGAGAATCGTTCATCTGATCTACTTCACACTTGGCAGGTGTATTGCTGTAGGACCCACAGGAGTGCTTTGTCGAATATGGTGCAATTCGGACAATTGACACGCTCAATATTATTAAACTTAATAAACCAGCGAACATCGCTGTGTGTAGCTGCAAGGGGCGGAGCTTGGGCTCTGCAGTCGAGCACGACGTCCAACGCTACTGGATAACGTTGCAACCCAACTTGACTTCCCTGGAGTCAACGAGCAGCTAGCCTACACAGGAACAGCACAACTCTGCTATTTCTACTCAAATTGAGTAAATGTTTGCTATTCTTACTTATAACACAAATAATGTTGCGACTGGCAAAATAACTCCACTAAGCCGGGTCTGGCCGCCTGCGCTTACTGCCTTTTAAATAACGGATTAAGTATTTTATTTTAACAGTAGACTGTTCACATCCTGGGTTCACTGAAGAATGTAAAGCAATCGCCAGGTGGTTTCAAGGCAGCCTGGATCTCACATCGCCGAAAACGGTCGCAGAACATTTCCAAA
The DNA here is from genome assembly GCA_023566465.1 of Cottus gobio. NCBI lineage: Eukaryota > Metazoa > Chordata > Actinopteri > Perciformes > Cottidae > Cottus > Cottus gobio. Next base: position 17,418,085 of record CM042224.1, on the reverse strand, counting down.
TAGGAGTTATTTAAATAAACTGACCACATATTGGTAATTGAAATGGTTAGTTTCTCGCATGAAAACATTTAAAACTTAATAAAGTGGCATATTATCAGTGTGCATTAACAGCAGTCAAAAGATTATTTCTTTACCTTAGAACTGGTAATACTGCACAGTAAAAATCCTACTTTTAAATGTTTACTGTAAAGAGGCATTATCAGCACAATTTACTTAAAATTACTAAATCTCTGTTCAAGGTATAGCTTTCAATTCTATGATGCTGGATAGTTCAATGAATAGTTCAATGAATAATTGTTGTATTTCTTTAGTCAAATCTGAAGCTGCAACGTAACCAGTATCGCTGTCAGCTAAATGTATTAGTATAGTGTTTCCTCTGAAGTAGAAGTACACAGTAAGTAGTATACAGAGTTGCATACATTTTAAGTTTGGGATTATTTTACTTACAATCAGTTACAATTGTAACACGATTCAATATTTTTCATATAAACACAATAAACCTTTAGTGGTTTGGGGTCCTTTTAGTCCGCCCCCGGTGTTTTTTCCTGAACCCGAGTCTGTTTTACTCGTGTTTCTAAGCGTGAGGAGCCGTGGCCTGTGTGCATGTGACACAGCGGTCCTGACAGGTGTATTGCTGAGGACTCAAGAGACTACAGTATCTAGTGTGAAGTTGTTTGATTGAGCAGTTCTCGAGAAAGCTGCGAAAAAGCAACACCACAGGATAAGAATTGAGCCAGCTCTGAACCGGTATGTACGTGTTTTGAACGAGCACTGCTCTGGTTATTATAAATTTAACATCTTGGGGTTGGGGACATTTAGTCGGACAGAACAAAACATTTAAAGACGTCATGTTGGGCCCTGGGAAAATGTACTGGTTATTTTTCACTATTGTCTGGCATTTCATTGATAAAACAATCAAGAAAATAATCAGTCGATTAACTGATATAGAATATTAAGAGTGCCGGTAACAATTTTTTTCCTATTTGATCAAACTGCAGATTGTGTTTTCAATACATTTTTAGGGCTTTGAAATAACAGAAAATACACAAAAAGTGTTTCCTGAATCCCAAGTGGGCATATTCACACAGCTTGTTTTATCCAGCCTCCAGTCAAAAATCCAAAGATTTTGAATTGACTATCGTAGAAGATTTTTAAAACCAGTAAAGGGTACAACTTTGACCAATTAGCTAAATAAAATGACAAAAAATTATTCAAAAACAAATCTTTTGCTAATAAATGTAATCTCGTTTCGACTTTGATTGCCATTTCATCTCTCCTGAAAACAGTCGCAGCCTTAACATAAACAACACAGCAATTACACACAAATACAACATGCATTTAAACTAACAGTGGTTCTTTGGGTAGATGTAAACATCTCTCTCTCTCTTTCTCGAGGAGAAGAGTCACAGAGAGAACCCACACAGCCTTTCTGCTCCAGACTGATCAATTCACACAGTGATGGGATGTCACTGCAGTCACTGGCTTGTTTATCATTGCCATTCGAGTCAGTGGTCATACAGGGGATTTCCTGTTTAGAGGGAAGATCAGTCAGTTGGTTTCATGCTGTGACTGAAGCACCATCACAGTGGCTCATTATCAGATATTTTAAATACACAAATCAAATGTATACTTTGATTTGTTTCATTACTGTTATTCCTATTAGAAATATAGGGGAAAGATTAAGAGCAATTGATTCTATATAATTTACATTACATTTACATGACATATTACAGCACAGACTGATAAATTCACCAAAACTTGATTCAGAAATCTGAGCTGAACGCTGTGGTAAGAGTTGTGAGTCTGCAATGCACACAGTGTGTTGCTGAAGACAGGATGCACTCTCAGCGAATACTCTCTTTGATCAGAGATCGTACCGATCTATTAAGGCTTCCACCTTCCTATTAATACAGACTTCTACTCCGAGCAAGTGCACGACCTCGATGCCTTAGTCATGGAGCAGAATACTTGCACTGTTAAGCTACTGTGTCTCTCTTTTAATGCTCTTATGTTTATGATTTACAGCTGCTTTACTATGGAAAATTAAAAGTTGCATTTTAAGGAGAAATCTGCTTTCAGAACAACTGCTAGTTCTTACACAGTGTGCGTACTAATATGTGACAACCTGTGTATCTGTTCATGCAACACAGCAGTGACAGGGGACTTGTCAGCCTCAAAAGTCTACCGAGAGCAAAGCATTGTGTTATTCTCTTTCTGGAAACAAAGGCAACAGTCGGCCTGCATTCAGATTTGACAGCCGTCTGACGCTCATGGAAGAGAGACGTCGCTCCTCTTGTCTTACCTGCTTCCGAGTCCTCGTCTTCCCGGTCCGAAGCTTGATGTATCTGGCTATCAGCTCATTTCGACCTGCGTGTAGAGAAAAATAATAAAAAATTGTTTGTTTAAAAAAACTACAAAAAAACAAAACATCTAAAACAACATTTAGAGATAAACTAAATATTAAATATCAAGTGAGGAGGGGAGAAACTTAAGCAGGAAAGAAAAACAGAAAAACCACAAGAATGCATTGAACAGAATCATGTAGTCTGTATGGCTCACGGTTTATTTTTTTTAACACTTAAACATGCAACACAAGCTATGTGTTACAGTTAACATAAGAAAAATGTTCAACCAAGTGAATAAATACCTTTGAACCTAGTACGAACATATACATTGTAATTAATGGATATTAAAAGCTGGCTGATTATGAGTGGCGTTAGTCACAATATGAGTCAAATATTTATTCACAAAGCTACAACTTTTCTTGGAAGTAGTCAAAAAAAAGCTATTAAGCAAACTATAACCATAATTGTAGGTGCATGCAAATCAGAAGATATGTATATCTCCTAAACAAACCAGATCCAGTTTCCCAGTGAGAACACAAAGAGCCATAAGCATGAAAAAAAGAAAAAAAAACTCGCAGCAGCACAGCCTTTCAAATTAATCTAATTCAGTCTCATTCTCTTCAAAGCCCGGCGCTTTGAAAGGAAACAGTCCTAGCTGTTCATACTATTACAGAAAATAATGGCAACTGAATATATTGGGTTTAAAACACTGCAGCTCTGACTAAATTATAATTAAAGCATAGCTTTGTAGAGATTTCCAATTAACAACGGCTCCAAACATTCTTCTGCCCTCAGCTCTGCTCTAATTGCTGTAGCAATGCACATGACCCCTGCTTAGCCCTTTCATATGGTAATAACATGCCGCCAACAAAAACTATTACACAAATTATAGGTAAGGAGGCACACTAATTATGTGTCCAGCTGTAGCCAATCAATGCCATGGATCTGCTCTTCTCCTCTATGAAATGCAGCAAGGCCTCAATATAATGAAACATTTTTCTACATTCACATCATTATCAATTAAAGGCCTTATTCTTGTTACGACACAATGGGACCACAACGTTCCGCACATGTGCTAATAAGCTGTGTCTTAGGTAATCAGAAGAAAAGGCATTTTCAATGAATGGCAGCACATCACGGATCACAGTGTGACAGATTGCAGGAGTACATCTCAAAGATAGAAAAGAGCAGACTATAGGAGACATGTTGCATAAATAGACAAGATAAGACAAGAAAACACTGATATATGCTAATATCGGCTTGTTGATTGTATAATGGAAATATAGGGTAGCCAGTGTGAAGCATCCTCTTGTGATGTTTAGGGCTCTTGTGCGCTAAATGAAAGACAAGTCGATCAGGGTAAAGCAGCTTCAATTATAGCCCATCCGTATAGTAAAGCTGTAAGGAAGGATTCATCTATTTGCATTGTTTGGTCTATAACATGTCAAAAAAATAAACGCCTCAGAGTCCACGATGGCTTTAAACTTGACGCTCCAAAAACCCAAAGATCTTCTGTTTTCTTTCATGGAAGAAAACCATTAAAAAATGGTTTATCTATCAATTTATCAACTAATTGTTTCAGATCTAAAACGTTCCTTCATACTGCCTATTGTTTTAAGGTTGAGGCTGATCCTTTCAAAAAGGTGCTGATTTTAATAAAACAAAAAATGTATTTCAGGCTAGTGTAATATTGTATAGACTCTTAACCAGTAAAAGGTAAATCGTAACCTTCATCTGTGAGTTGAAATAAAACCACGGGGTATAAACTTGTCAACAACAGGAGATCTTTGATACCTGCCGCACCTGGCGGCGTGCCACACCTACAGATTTTATTGTTCCACTGAGCGAAGAGGGGGAGGGGAGGGCTTTGACGTCGAGGGGCAGTTTGTAACAGGTTGACCCTGTAGCTGTTTTCACGCTGAACATTTAGCCGAGGCCAACCCAGCTGAACCCAGCCATGTGATCTCACAGGAAAAATAAATAACATCTGGGGATTTACAATGCCAGCCTGCCCGTCGACAGCACACGCAGTGTAAACTTTACCAGATGACGAGGCCTGCACTATTTTTACTCATTCACACACTGTGGACGCATACGATGACAATACAGGCATTCATGCAAACTCCTGATTCCTAGATCAAAGCACACAAATGGCCAGCTGAAAGCTTGCTTACTGTTGAATTATTCATTCTTTTTACCAGGCTGGGAAAAATGCTCATTGGGTCCTGGCTGGCCCGCATTTCCTTTTTTTCTTGCCTGCCTTTGCACTGCAAAACAACAATTGCTCAAAAAATGTGACTGTCGTGTCCACATTCACATCCCAAAATGCTTTAGACACAACTCTGCTTTTTCCACCCGACATTCAGAAGGTGTAACATTTTCCCACAAATAACGAAAGTGTCCCCCACAAATAACACAGGGCAGTTTTCTTTATGGCACATAAAACGTTGATCAAACTAAAAAAATAAAACCTGATCAGGAACTAAATTTATAAAATTGGTTTAAATTTATAGGATGAAAAGACATTTCAGATTTTATGTTAATTCCATGTGCAATTACTTCACATGCATTAAAGGAAGTTTATGTACTTTTTATCAAATCCACTGACAGTGACGATATTTCCTCCATTCTGCAGCACCAGTAACACATAGCTGTGAACATCTCTTCATGAAAATGCTGTTGATAAGTGTCACCAACGCCGCAGACATTTGAAAATGAATGACAACATCTCTCAGTATGTTTGGTGGCTGTTTCATAGCAGAATATTTCAGTGTCAACTCACAGATATCAAGCTAATTTGCCCAGAGGAGATCTAATCAAGTGAATACTGAGCTTGATAGAGAGCATTGTACACTAATCTGATATAAAAAGTGATTTTCTGTAACGTTGCAGAGTACGATGCGGCAGATCGGAAATGTGTTCACACTTGACACTTAAATGTGACCTGGCTGATCAGACTGTGATCGGATATATTTCATGGTCAGATGAACGCCTGTAAAACGTGGGATAAATATCTTTCATTTCCTATTAATTCTTTTTTATTTTTGCAGCTTATTATTCTTACTTATATTCTTGCAGTATATAGGTGGACTTGTTTGATTGAATAAAAGCCACCATCAAACCCCTGCCAAGTGATTAACACCTTTAAAAGTCCACTGTTATTTTGTTGAATTTGTATTCAATGGCTTTTATTTTGAAGCAGCACAATCAAGAAATGTTGGGGTTTTATCAGCAGTAACTTAACACGAGACGGTGGGTCTCAGCTGTGCTACAGACCTTTTCTTTGCTCTCACTGGGGAGATACTGACTCAAGTAGCTGGATTGGATTACGGTGACAATAGGCCGATCTGGTAACGGCTATCATTATTTAGAGAAATAACAATTCAGTACATTTATATCTGTGTTTATTTTACATTTTATTTTACAAAAGTGTAATGCTACCTGCAGAGACTGTGTCTTTTCGGCCCGAGCCCCCATGCAGACATCTTCAAACAGGGCAGAGCTGATCTAAACTTTGAATTTGAAGAGTTATCTACCATTTGCCCTGATGTTTTTTTCTTGCATTCATTTTGACTGGAGAGGGCTGGGAAAACTAACTCTTTATGGGGTGTTCCTGTCCCTCAGCAGGAGAGGGATTAAATATGTATAGTGTGACCCCTGAGCAGATTTGTGCTGCTAAGCAGCTGGAGGAACCCTCCACTTGGCCAGCCTGGACTCTCCTCTGAATCTCAATAACTCTGGAGGATCTGTGACATATGAAAGGCACTCCAGCAACAGCCCCACAAAGAGACGGTGGCTCAACTTTCTCTCGACCGACCCCAAGTAGCTGAATCCTCATTCAGCCAGAAATCCAATTTGGCCCTAAGCATCCTTCCTCCAAGGAACCTGGGACAGGCTCCCTCTGTTGTGAATAACAATGGAGTGTATTGTCACAGTCCACTGTGGACCAACCTCAGAGATACCACACCCAGGAATAATGTCCTATACTCTCCCTTAAGACCTCCAGTGTCTAAATCAACTTAAATCTACAACACATGTGACAAGACGGGTTCTACTATTCTGCATCCCACAGTCACATCTCATCCATTTAAATATGTATTTGTAGTAGTCTCACAAGTTGATCACACTGAAATAAATATCTGAGCGCTCTCCGTCTGATATTAACTGGACTGCTACATAAGCCAATAAACAGGTTGCCTCATATGACCAATATTTACCATTTGTAAATAACATCACATCATACACAGCAATCCAATTCAGGCCGTCTTTCTACAAACTGGCTGCATGTTGTGTCAGTTCTCATTGACAAATGATGCTTAGTTTGCACAACTGCGCTTGAGCGCTATGTGTGAACTGTTCAAAAACACAAGCAGAGAGGCTCACAGTGCATTGCAGACTCTAGATATTTAGCATGCTAAATGTCTGGATGTGTCAGGGAGTCTGTCGAGGACCTCCAGCCAAGTTGAGGGGAAAAAACCTCAAACCTACAGCAAGGGTTGAGAGGAAACCTGACGGAGGGGTCACCCTGCCGTTAGCATACCCGTGTGTGCTATGTGTTGCATTTTCCATCGTTGTTGTTGCACCTTGGGTGTTGGCTGTTTGCATGAATAAGCATCACACATAGCACAGTGACTGATCTACGGAGGGGAAATATTAAAGACGTGTGAACATGTGAGCCGACGACAACATCAGCAAGCGCGACTACGCTACGCCCGGTCACTTCTTAGAAGATCTTGTAGTGTGCGACCTCTTGAAGCCAGTCAGTCACGTCGTGTGAAAACTACGATTACAAGACAAGACGTGGTGTAGCGTGAACACTAGAGATCTGACGACTTTGAATATCGTGTAGTGTGAACTTGGCTTTAGCAGCCATAGGGAACTGGGGAGAGAGTAATAGTATTTGCAGCTATTTGAGGCTACGTCTCCGGGGAAAAGCTGTCCAGTCTGTTGTGATTCAGTGTAGGTGTTTGTAAAATCCATTCATGCCCTCAAATTCTGGAACAATTTTCAAGCATTAGTCATTTGTAATAGCTATTAGAGGCAGTACAGAGCTTCTTGTAACATTATTTAATTATCTCCCTCCGTCACCCTGTGGATGTGAGGACCCTCGCAGTTGAACAGAAATGTACAATAATAGAAGAGTGTGTACTCTAAACACAACACACTTTGAGGCTTCTCCCAGCGTATATACATTCCCACTTTGAATGACAACCTGGATGAAGCCTTTTTTCTTCAGTACCGAGAGACTGACACCAAAATGTGACCTTTACGGTGAACTGATAAACCCTCGCTTGTCAAACTCTATTTCTGCTCCTTTTTCAATCCGCTTCTTGTTGTTCGCAGTGTGGTGCTGCATAAACAGACAACTTTATGTTTTTAGACATCTTAAATTTGCTAAAATTAAAAATAAAGATAATAAAGTTCATCTTAATTAAATCAAATACAGAATAAAACATGAATCCAGCTTTGTATCTGCATTAAAACAGCTATAATCAATATAGAATAGAATAAAATAAAAGTGAATCACCAGGTAAATCCATACCACAAATGCCTTTTACACGGCTTGTTTTTTGTTGTCCAAATTAGTAAAGCAGCATTGAATGAAACACAAAGGCATGCCATTGAATTCACAGCAATGCCTTTATGCACCTGTGCAACATAAACAATGGGGGCTAATTTAAGTAATGGCATATTAAACAATTTAACTGGCTTGGTTTCGTCCTTTGAGCGGCAAGAACAATACTTTACTGCTCTGCTCCAGTTTTTTTTCTTTTCCTCTTTTTAAAAGCATCCATTTCCTGTAACAGCACTTCTTTCTAATGCAGGCACAACCACAGTCACATCTGGCCCAGCACTCTGCCATGAGACGGCGCTGGGCCTGGCCGAGAATCAGTCGGCAGATTGCCTACATGTGTGTGGCTTCCACCACTCGGCTGTCTCTCTCTCTCTCTCTCTCTCTCTCTCTCTCTCTCTCTCTCTCTCGCTCTCGGCTCTCTCTCGCTCTCTCTCTGCAGGGCCTAAGAGGGCAGCCTCACAGAACCGAGCACACATGATGCTGCCCGGGCTGTGAAGACAGAGCTATCATTAACCCACCATGAAATTCTTCATCTTCTAATCAAAACTAGTTACAATACAGCTGCAGCTCTGTCCTACTATACATCTCTATAACCTGAACAATACTCCTTTCTAAAGTGAGCAGCAAATATCCAATATACTAACGATAAGATTAATCAACTGACAGAAAATTAAGTGTCAATTTTTTTTTTATGTAAAATAAAAAATTGTGAAACATGATTTTTTTTTTTACATATTCACCTTTTCATTATCAAGATGAAACTTTGAGTTATATTTTTCACCGTTATTAAGAAACTAAAACTCTCTGTATCAAATAAATAATCAACAAATTAATCAATAGTTAGTTGCAGCCCTATCAAATCACTTCAAACCGTTAATAACAACCCAATAAATCTTTCTTAATTTCTTAAATCTTTCTTAAATTCTTAATTGTTAATAAACATTTGATTTAGTCTTATTAGTACCAATCTTTTTATTTATTTAAAGTTATGTAAACCAAAGCCCAGTATGTGTCTGTTTCTCTCTCTCTCTCTGTGTGTGTGTGTGTGTGTGTGTGTGTGTGTGTGTGTGTGTGTGTGTGTGTGTGTGTGGTGGGCCAACACAATGGCCCTAGCTTTCCTGTCATCCGTGATAGATGACTCAAGGGTCTCAGGCAGACATTAGCATCACAATAGACTAAACCAACAATATGAAGGCATACTCCCAGGTTTTAGGAATAGCAGGCAGGGGCAGGAAGATTTTTACTGGAAAAAGCAATGGGAAACCACTGCTTGCCAAGTAGAGGAGAACCTGTGTCTTGAAAGAAAATTGACAATGCCCTTTTTTGGAGTGAAAACTCTATGCTATCAGTTTAGCATCACATTAGCCCTGGATGAGAGGCCAAAGGCTATGCTGGCGACTGGTTCCTGACTGAGGAATAATTTCACAGGAATGAATAACTCTTGTGGTGAGAACACAACATGTCAGTTATGTAGTCTTAAACAATTTCAACTAAATATAAAAATATCTGAAGCTGGCCAGAGCTTGCAGGTGTTTCCTGAAATATAAGTATGTTTTATATCTCTCCGTTTGGTAATACTGCAGGTCAGAGTAGACGAGCACTCAGGCCCCAGTGAACTCTCTTGTGGAAGTCAGACGATAATGTCAACTGATCATATCATCTGACTCCAGTCCACCAGCTGCTTGTTACGGGAGCTTTAACGTCTCGTATTGTTGAACCCTCGCACAGGAAGCGTGGGTCCATAAGAAAGACTTCAAGGCCAGACGTTGCATGCGTGACGCCACAATGATCACAAACACTAAGCTCATTCTCTGAGACGCATTAGAAATCCCTCCTCCTCCTCCTCCTACCACACACACACACACACACACACACACACACACACACACACACACACACACACACACACACACACACACACACACACACACACACATACACACACACACTGCCTGCGGGCTGAAACTGAAAAGTTGAAGCCCATGTATCAACACATAATTAAACTTTTCATTGTTGTAATATGTTTTTGGCTTTTAACTTTATTTCATACTTTTTTGATTAATTCAAAGTGGATTATTGTGGTTATTTTTTTAACATTCTCTAATTTACATGTAGCAGTGCTTTTAATGTCTCACAAGCTCTTTCAGTTTTAGCCTCACATGTGCATGTGTTCCACCCATATCCACAGGAAACAAGTCTATTCAGTCCTCATTTAGACAAGAAAAGCGGGGACATAAAAACAAGAAAGCCTACAATTAAGAGCAGTTTATTTCCAAGCCTGAGAACTGAAGACCAATAGAGACAAGATGGCGAGTGGGGTTTTCTGTTTTGTGTGCGTCTATTTTTTACCTTTGACAATACATTTTCCTTACACTGTTTTATGACCATTCTTTGTCATATATGCTTTTATTTGCACAGAAGGGTCTTTTGGTCTCGTAAAACATATTTCTGGGGAACAAAGAGCTGATGTCATCAGCTTATATCAGTATTCAAATATAAAACAGTACTACAGAGCACAAATCTGAAATTCATTTTGTTTTTTACCCAAATTCATTTTTAAATGTTAAACAACTTTTCAATAAACAGGCAAAAGAAAAAGAAAATGAATGTGTCCATCCACTACTCCACTATGTGTTAATATTAGGAGTTAGGTGAATTAAGATAAACAGTTGGCTGTGCCAATTCTCTCATTGGGTGCCATTAAACCAGTGCAGAAAAAGATGGTGCAACAAGATGACATAATTAAAAGGAGTACCAGTCAAAACGAAAACGAAAAACATGATGTAAATATTAAGGTTTGTTTCATTCATTAACATTAAGGACGTTACAGTCTAAGACTTAAAGTTAATTAGTATCACTCAAGGTTCAGCAACGGCACATTTAAGTTCTCTACATAATGCAGTGTGCAACTGTAATTAACAGCTCTTTAAAAATCCATTTTTTCTCTGGACACCAAAAGAAATCAATACTTAACTTCAAATGACCTTATTGAGCTGGATAAAAGGCTTTATTGCATGGGCTGGGTCAGGAGCGGTTGAGCTAATGTGTTAGTTGAACAGTGGGGGATTAAAGGTGAGGTGTTCTCTCAAAATCTTACAAGACATCACAAAGCAGCAGGTCACTAACCTGAGCCTTCCTGGAGACACTGAGAGGATTACAGCAGCCAACCTCTGCTGAACTGAGCCTGTATTCATATGGGGCTGAGGAGGCAACGACAGCCTCTTTATCACTCAGCAGGTCCAGCCCTTTCTATTTCCTCCCTCCCAGCCCTACGCCTCTCAACCGAGGCCAGAGCTGAAACCCACTAGTTTCAACTCTTTGCAATATACTCCCAGGGGACCAATTTGCACAGGCAGCCCTTGTCTGAATCACTCTATCAATTAGGAGCCGCTGTGTTTATCATCACATACATTATTGTAGAGGCTGGCCTGGCCATTGTGTTGAGGTGTGCCTCTCAGGAGAGGGAAAGGGATGAAATAAACGACCAGGGAGTGAAGCCACAGTTGGACAAGCTGCTGGACTAATCTGAAAGGACGGCTGTAATTATGAGTCTCCCGAGGAACTGGCTGTGTGGCGAGTCTCAATGTGTGAATGCTAACAGTCAGGAAGGTGCACTGCCCCCCTTCTCCACAAGTAAGACACTGAGTCAAATCAATATTTTCAATCTCTCAGGATCAATTCAGCATCTGAGCACAAAGGAAGACATGTTGGCTGTGACCAATGTGGGTAAATGAAAAGTCAAACTTTGTGATCATGATGGGCTCCTCTGTCTCGCGTTCTTTTGTAATCATGAGCACAAGCTGAGGGAATCTGGACTGAAAGTTGTAATTTAATTCAAGTTTGGAGAGAGGTCAGGCCCCCAAATAAGAAATGGCAATACCCCCGATAGTCACAACGTAATACACATGCACTTACTACTACATTACAAGGATAATAGTATGATTGGTCATATATTATATTGGGGTCAGACCATAACACAGCATTGAGTATGAACATTTTATGGCTATGGTTACAGTCTTCCTTTGTTCCCAGGGATGCTGTTCAGTGTTGAGAGACCTTTCTCTGTTCCACAAATAGCAGAGAAAGAGATGACTGTCTCTGTTAGCGGTGGAGTGTAGTCCCTGTGCTCTGGATGAGAGAATAACACTGGCATTCAGATTCCATTCATATGTTGATTACACAAAATGGTCCCATCAGTATGAGATGATCTCATCAGAATAAAAGTGTTTCATCAATGGAATATGATGTAATCAGCACGAAACAGATGATTTCTCTAAGAGAGCACGAAAGTGACACTGCATCTTTAAGAAGCCCGGAGTCTCACTGTGTTTTAGTCAAACAAAAGCAGCCAATTGGGAATGTGCAACCTGAAACCAGAAGCCCGACTCAGAGGGCCTCACACAGACCTCAGAGCGGGGACACACCCCGTGTACTCCTGATTCAGGCAGGCAGAGAGCCACGGCCTGCTCTCCAACCATTCAGTGCAAACACTTCCACAGAAAATCACAAACACAGACTCACTGTTTATTTCGTTTGGCTTCTTTCCAGCAAAGCAGTTGTGAAAAATATATGCAGTAAAAAAGAAAATAATAACACACTGGGACTACATTTCCATTACATTAGAAACGTATTCAACCATCTTAATTTAAGCAAAACATTTGGATTCAGCAACATGGTAAGGCTGATTGTTGGTGCTGTGTCAACTGTTCACCTATAAACGTGCCAGTTAAGATAATGTTGCAGTGCAAGTTTTGCCCATATGATATACACAGGTACACCATGCAAAGCAAAATACAGAATATCTGCCTCAGAAGGTAGTATTTTGTCTACAATCAAATCCTTTGCCATCTTCTCAGACTGGTCAAAATCAGCTTACATTTTGAACCCCTCCACCACTGTTCACAGTAAGCAGCCGAGGCTGTGGGAAGGATCTTTCACAAGCCACAACATGTTATGCTCGGTCCACACCACAACACAGATATGAGTTAGAGATGAAATCTGCTCCCCTGTACTGACTGCCATCAAATAGTATGCACTTCAAAATCAATCCTGCTTCTGAGCAACATGAGAGCTTCTAAATGTAGATCAATTTTGAGTCTCATTAATTGCAAGTTATCAGAGCCACAGAAACATACAGTGATCATAAGCTAAAGATATGTAGCAATCAAATAGAACAAGCACGGGGAAATCAGCTAGAACTCAAATCATACATTTCCTGGATGTTTACGTCAGCTGTTGTCCAAACGTCCACTGGGCACTTTGCATTTGCAGTGCAAAACAACAGATGTGGAAGGACTGCCAGCTAATGGTTTGCTTCAAGAGAAAAGCGCACAAACACACATACAATATTTGAATTACACAGGTCAGCTGTGGAGATAACCTGATCATTTTTTATCCACCGATGGGCCATGTTGGCCAGTACATGGCCGATTGTTTCTTTGTTGTTTAGTTTTTTATATAGCACTGATATACAAGGCTCCATAATAACTTTATTCACCACTGTCCTAGAACCAACCCGAAAAACTATTTGTTGAACAACCACATGTGCATCTCCTCAAGGCCCGGGAGGCCGGATTACAAACACTACATTATTACACTACATTACTACACTACACTACATTATTACACTACACTACTACATTATTACACTACATTATTACACTACATTATTACACTACACTACTACATTATTACACTACATTATTACACTACATTATTACACTACATTACTACACTACACTACATTATTACACTACACTACTACATTATTACACTACATTATTACACTACATTATTACACTACATTACTACACTACATTATTACACTACATTATTACACTACATTATTACACTACATTATTACACTACATTATTACACTACATTACTACACTACATTATTACACTACATTATTACACTACATTATTACACTACATTATTACACTACATTACTACACTACATTACTACACTACATTATTACACTACATTACTACACTACATTATTACACTACATTACTACACTACACTACTACACTACATGACTACACTACTGCACTACATTACTGCACTACTACACTACACTACTACACTATATTGCTACACTACTTTCATCTTGTGTATCTTTCAGCCGCATGCACACTTTGCGTATGACGCTCTCTAGTGAACCTGCTTTCAAGTGATGTGGACCATTCATATGAGACCTCCATACTCATTACTGCTGATTGGCAGAATTACATAAAAATCAGACCAAACTAAATTGTATTTCTGGTTTGGTAGCCAAGTGGTTACAACGCTCTCAGTGTATTGTCTCTCGCTCTTCGTCTCTCTCTCTTCTCATTAACAACATATCCAAAAAATATCCATACTATCCATAATAGAAACACCTGTTGAAGAGAGAAGGAGTGTTTCACCCTGTTCGGCAGAAGAGTCACGAAACCAGGGTCGATTCGTGCTTGTTGATCCATTTGCATGTTCCCTGCCTCTGTGTCAGGTTGAAAGACATCTCCATAGCGACCCACGATGAATATATAACCAGTTTGTCACAACCCAACCCTAAAATCCTAATTCAAAATGACTTCTTCCCTCCCTCATCATACCTGCATCAATACTATTTACACTTTCGGCAGTTACTCCTTTTGAGGAAGGACATAAAATAATTGGACTTTTTTCCCTACCATGTGTGTGAAAACACGGTAGTCTTACACTGACAATGGCAGGGGAACAAATGAGGGATTATTCTGGAGGTGTGTGATGCCTCTCCTGCAATGAAGTTCCTCACACTCCATTCTGCGTGAATGTAGGTGACTCGGAGAGCCTGAGCTGATCCCAGAATTCCTCATTATCCGCCCAGCAGGGAGGATCAGGTCCGCTCGCTCTGTCTCAGAGCATGCTCGGCCCGGTGAGATGAGCCCCGGAGGAGCACCGTGCTGGGCCATCGGGGGCAAGCCAGGTCTGCTCATTATATCTAACTCATCCTTGGCATCTCTGCAAACCAAGTGCCACTTAGTTCCCACAGGAGGGGTCTGGGCTGGATCACTGACGAGATGGCAGAGCAAACAGCAGAGTGGTAATAGGAAAAGCTTTACATCAAAAGACACGTGCAGACAGACGCATAGTGTCCAGCAGTCCACATAGGAGGTGGATATTACAACATGGAGGGATATCTCTCGTATTTGGTGACGGTATTCCTTATTGTAAAGCTAAATGTGTATTTAATGGTATTATTGCTGCTACTGTTAATCAGAACCAGATTTGTATCTGATATAATGACACAAGCATATGAAAGTACCCTCAAATTTCCACGAAAACCAGTATATCGGCACCAGAAGTGGACCAAAACCTCAACTGGTGGCATCAAATACAACTGATGGACTTGCTTCTTAAGCAACAAAAACAGCACATGGTAGATCCCACAAGTAGAGTATGTATTTACATATTTATTTGTCAGGAGGTGGGGGAAAACAATCTGTACTTCCCTTTTTTTCCCCACCAGTAACTGAGAAAGATTTACCAGTGTCATTTAGCTTGCGGGGCAAGAGCAAATATATAACTCAATGAATAAACATACAATTTGAGTGAAGCGTGTTGTTTCATTTATCAACTCTATTTCTGGGATAAATGAATGCAGCCTCGCACAGCAGGTGAATTATGCCAGTGCAGAGTCTTAGGCCTTTGGCTTGGAGCCAGGGCCCTCTATTTCCCTTTACTTTTTAAAAGATATTCTCCTAAGTAAACTCTGGGGCCAGGGCAATGGCTGATGCAGTCTATGCAGATGTGGTGTCTTCTATTGCAGTCACAATTAGCCTCAGAGAATTGGCACAGCGCCAGCCGACGCTGGTCTCAGCACATCTGAAACACTTCAGGTAAACACCACAATAAGCTAAGAAGCAGAAATTAGAAATTGTTTTGTACCGCAACACAGTTGCTATAGAGACTGTTGCTAATTAACTGCACTCTACCCCAGGATAACAAAGGGCTTAAGGGCACTCAGGGCAGATCCTCTTGTGATGAGATATGTGTATGGAACACTATGCCATCCCCAGGGTCTCTCAAACACAAAATACCAGTCTCCTTGCAGCCAACTTTCATCTCAGATGCCATGAGAGGTTTTGTGTGGCGTCGGTCTGCGGCTGTTTTAAACCCTATGGACCTGGATTACAGCCCCGTATCAGCCTCACCATGATTAGCTGAACCTTCCTGTCTAAAAAGACAAATCACTGGATGTTTTTGACAAATAAATCCCTTGTAGCAGCATGGAGGACCACTTCATTGGTTACTCGTCATCTCTGATGGCAATCCAAAGAAGTGCACTGTTAGTAAGGAGCGCTGCACGAATGTAAATCGGGAAGAATCCTACAAAGAACATGTGGCATTTTTATCATATTTCACAAATGCTTTGCAAAGCAAGATTCATTTTAAAAGAATGAATATAGATTTTTACTTTTACAATATGTCCACACATTTGATTAATCACATGCTCAATGACAGTGGAAAAGACTCTCATTGTTTCAGGGAGTGTATTTTAGGGTTTAATACCTGCTTATTTTGACATTTAGGAAATTGAAAGTCAAAAAAAGGCAAAAGAATTGCTCAGAAAAACAAACTGTAAATATGTCGAAGGAATAAAATGGATTGAGTCACATTCCAAGCATTCCTCAAAAGATTCCCAACACTGGATTCATTTTTAACACATAAATAATCCATACAACTGGCCACTCCCTACAGCTAAGGTCTTATTGTTTACACAACCTCAGGGTGAATGTAGCAATCAGCCCCCAGCATGGATTGTCTTGCTGCTTCTAATAGTCACCATTTATAGTAGGCTCAACTCAATCTAAAACATATTGTCCTGTTCTAATGTTATATTGTGCTCAAATAATAAACAGTCTGAAAGCGACTGTTATTTATTTAATATTTTTTTCAAGAAAAATACTTATGATGCCTTAGATCCGGTGGATCGTCACAGTTCAGGCCTGATGCGATTGACACTGGGATGCAGCAACAGTTGCAGGACTGACCAACAAGTCCCCAGAAAAAGCCCCCATACCTCAGACTGATATCAATCCGTCTTCTGTAACAAAGGCACAACAAACTCTAATATGCTAAAAAGGAGGACCTCATCCATAATTCGGCCTTTAATCCTCCTTATTTTGCAACATAAAACCATGCATTAGGTTTCCCTCACTGTCTTTTCAGTTTGCAAACTTGGAGAAAATAATTTGAGTCCTGTGTGTCACAGGTCGGACTCTGTAATAAAAGGAAAGACGACTGTGATTCTGCTACTGGTGAGACAATATGTAACCAGATACTGAGCACATCTGGCAGGACCACTCTCTATTCAACTCTACATGTGTCTCTTCAGCAGATTTTAAGGAAGATTCAACACCACAAAAAAAGAACATGTCTTTTAAGTTTTGTATCAGCAACAATCTTTGTCCAGTTTGTGAATTGTATCTTTTTGTATATAAATTATTTCATGAGGTAAATTTGAGCAGGTTGTTTTCTGCCTCAGTTTACATTTAATCATGACCTGTAACAATATTCCGTACAGGTTATATATCTAATTTGATTGTAGGAATTTAAAGTGAAGCACCCACCAACCTACATGTGAGGTCTTGCATTTTGGTATTTGATGCTGAAAATATAAATCAGTATAAGTATGAGTCACGGCTATTTTCTACTTGCTCCATAACTTATCAAAAAATATATATATTTAGGAGAATATTTAACATGTCCCAGTCCACCAGAGAGCAAATAATATTAAGGATGTACATTGAGTAACAGCAAGGATGCTCATTTATAACTAGGAAAAAACAAACGGTCATGCTTTAATCCACAGCAGAGGGGCAGCTTCTCTGGCAGCCTCACTCTGTGTGGGGACGAGGGAATTGGATGAAGAAACAGTGGGGAGGGTCCTGTTGTCTGAGCCCACATCTTTGTAGTGGCAGCTGAGGGGTTTCACTGCAACTCCTAGAATTTACATTTCGTTTGGCCGGAGCGGGTCACATGACAGCTGCAAGCGAATGCTCTGAGGGGCTTTATGCTTTCACTTGACACTGACTGACTGGCTGTGAGACGGTCCAACACCACAGAGAGAAAATATTCCCTCTTTCCATGACATCACCCAGCCAGGAATGGGGGAAATGGCGGGAGGAGAGGGGGCACAGCTGGTGGAAGCCACAGCACCATCTGCTACTGACTAATAGTTCATGCTGCTTTACTTATAAACTTGCACTTCTGTGAACCAGAATAGTGGCTGTATGGTCACCATCACAGACAACTCTGACAGTCTTATGATATTACATTACTGGGCACAGCCATGTTTTTTTTTTTTTCAAAACAAATAGTTTGGAAAATATGCATAATTACTGTTAGCTGTAATTTAAATGTATATATGTATGTAACATGTATACCACACTCAAAGTCTCTGAATACGAAACTACAGCCATCAAAAACAAACAAAACATCCACACACACCACAAGTACAACCACAACTTGTTGTTTTCGCAAATGTTTTTTAAATAGATTGATTAAACAAACAATTTACAACATATTAATCAGAAATCTGTAAGGGGGCTGAAAGACAGATTTAGTTATCTTTGGACAAAGCCAGGCTAGCTGTTCCCCCCTGTTCCCAGTCTTTATGCTAAGCTAAGCTAACCAGCTGCAGGCGACATGAGTGGTATTGATATTCTCATCTAGCTCTCCTCAAGAAACCAAATAAATGTATTCCCCAAAATGTAAAATGATTTCTTTGAGCTCACCCAGTTTACACCTATGATAATATTGTGCAACTACACAGATAACACGTAAAACTCACACATACACTCATCTGTACTCACCATACATCTTTCCCTCATCAGAGAGGATGATCTTCCTGCGTCCACAAGGAGGATAGATGGCCAGGGCCTCCTGGAAGCTCTGTTCAATATCGGGGCTCCACACCCCCTCAGCATCATGGTCTATGGGCTTGTCTGCCGAGTCGCTCATCCTCTCCATGTCCTCGGCAGGGCTCTCGCTGCCGCTCCAGCTGCTGGGATCAATCGTGACGGTTGGGCTCTCCAAGCTGAAGCTTGGAGCAGACTAGGGAGAGACCTGGAATTCCCAAATAAACAAACACAACCAAGCGGTCACTCTCCGCAACAGAACAGTGGACATCTGCTTCCCAAAAAAAAAAAAAACACACAGTACACACTGTTAGAGAGCACAATATGGAGCAGAAGCAGCCAAACAAGCTTTGAAAACGCCAAGAATGTTGTTTACTTGATTTACAATGGATGTTATGGGTTTAAACAATTGAACATTTTCTTTCATTTGTGCCACTAATTAAAATAACTGGACAAAGAGTACATTGTTACTTTCAAATATTGCTTGGAGATAAGAGAAATTCTGCAGACTATGATGATAAATGCAACCTCTGCATGAAAAAGTCCATGAAGCATATACCGTAGTAGAAAGTCAAGGCGCTATTGAAATCCACCCCCTTTCAGTACCTGGGCTGTTAACTTTAGCTTTTTATATTTTAACAAGCTATAACAAGAACCCCATCAGAATTGTCACCCAAAGTGGATTCCTCAGGCAATAAATCTGGGTGGGGAAATGAGAGAGCAACATTTGACACTCTACAATCAGGTGCGAATGTGGTTGCAGCTGCAGCTTCCAGGTTTAAATGTGTGCCGCTCTGTGTTTGGGAAGAAATATATTTCTTTAAAAAAAAACACTCAACCTGAGCAAGACTATGCCGCACAAAAGCATTGTGGCTTACATCACACGTCATCCACAGCCGTCACACCATGACGGGATATAGACATATGACACTCAAGCCCCACAGAGAAGCCAAAGGAGTTTAAAAAAAAAGAAAAGAAAGAAAGCTGGAGACCCGCAGGCATCACAAGAAAACTACTGTTTACAGACGGTGGCTCAATCCAAGAACCAGCCCTCTTTGTGCATCTTACCAAGCTGCTCACACAGCTGGACAAAGTCTCATCTCACCGGCGGCTATTGACAAGACCAGCAAGCTCCGGGGTGAATCTGCAGCTAATAAACCGAGGACTGCATCATTATGCAGTGACAGCATCTGGAGCAGAATGCGTTGCATGTCCAGAAACATAAAACAGAAGACTATCCCACATTTTATGAGAAATGACTATCGCACAGTACAGCTTCCTGAATAATGGGCTTCAGCGAAGCGCATGTGTGTAAAAATGAGATTCAGCAGTGTTGCGGTCAGAATAATCTGTGTGGCCTTCGTGAATGGAGAACAGTCGGCACAAAGTGGCTTCAGCAGCCACGGAGTGGACTTCACGAGACTTTGGCTGAGTTTATCAAGGTGGATGAATTACATAATTAAACATCAGAATTGATTTAAAATGTTGGGGTGAGATCGAGTGAGAAACAAGCTCATTTATCAGGTCGAGGTTGACTTCATACTTGTAATACGTTTTTGACTTAGGGCAGCAGTGTGCTGGCTTAAAGAGTGGATAAAGCAGCGGTTTTTGTTCTTGTCAGATTATGTAATCTGCAGATGAGCAGATTAGTATATTAAATGTATCCATGCATGGAAAAAGGATACAATAAACAAACGGGTAAACTCAAAGCATGTAAGACAAAACTGTCTTAATTATGGGTCAATAAATAATGCACGCAGGTTTCAAAAAGCTTGCTCTGAGGCACAGAAACTGAACACAAAAACACGGAAGAACACAATGAAGGCACGTCGGCCGAAAGGCGAGTTCTCTCTTCTCCCAGAGGGAATTGCAAAGCAACTCGTGGATAAGACATCCTGAGTAAACTAAAGAGGAAATTCTCCGTTTGGTTGTATACACGAGGCTTGTTTCAGCTGTTTCTCATTGTCCAAGGCAGCTGTCTCACTTGTAACTGCTCCTGCTTCACTCACCCTGTGCAACCTGAAGTGTTATTTTAGGCTTCATGTCCATTCTGTCACATGAAAACAATAAGGACATGATTCTATATACGGATGTGAGCTCTGTCCATTGTTTGGGTCCAGTGTGCACGCTCGATGTGTTGAGATGAGCTCAAAATGAAGTGTCCTCCGCTTTGCTCTCTCAAATCACATTCACTCCAGCATTCAGTAACATGTTGAGTGCATGTTAAAGCAACATTTCATCAACAGTCTCGCTCAAGACCAACACAGAAATAGATTGCATTTTCAACATAAAGAAATATGAGAGTTTGTCTGGACTGTCCAACTGCTTTCATGTTTTACTTCCTTAACTAACAAATTCACTGAGGTTTCTCTCTTTCCTTAATCTCTCCCCCTCTTTCCAGACAACTGCTTCCTCTCTGAGCAAGATCCCATTCAAGCAGTACAAGCTGTCAGGAAGTGGGAATAGTAGCATATGTTTCTTCCAGCATGTCAGTTCATGAGGGGAAAAGGGGGGATGGGAGCAAGCTGTTGGGGAAAAAAATAAAAACTCCCAGCGAGCAGAGAGCTTTTACTGAATTCTGTTTTTGTGTGCTGACTGCTGACACAGCAGAACTAACTCACAAAGTGATGAGGGAGGGGAAAAACCCATTTCAACCACTAACAGTCTGCTCTTTCTAGATGTGCTCCTCTCATCCCAACCAAATTATATATTAATGTGCTCGTAATCACTTCCAGCTTACAAGTTCTGAAGAAAATATTTGTTTCTATCTTCATCAAGCCCAAACATTGAAATATAGAGGCTTTTGTTGTTTTGTTTAAGACTTTATATTGTTTTCTCTAGAGTTGCAGCCAGTGTGTTTCAATAGAGCTGTAGAAAGCAACAACTATAATCTTCAAGTTTCAGAGAGCATTCAAGAATGTTGAATTGGCTAAATCCCTGAGCATGTCTCAAATCACACTGCGACAGATCAACATCAATAATTCTGATCTACAAAAATGACCCAATAAACAATGTTTCTCCAGAGGACTTTTCTCTAATATGAGACCAAATGTGTCTTCAGGATGTTGATTATTATCGGAGGGAAAATGAAACCGCACAGACTCAAAGTCAATATATTTCTGTATTGTCGTATAACATCCCAATGTGTGACGTAGTGAGGGCAACCATCTCTAAGCCCCTGGGGGATTGGAGCTTCCAAGATAGAGTTGAAGTTTCTCCCACAATTGCCGTAGTAAAAGTTTGACCTACAAGCCACAAAGAAGTCTTTAAACAATCTCCTTTTGGCCAACAACTACGCAGCTGTGTGTTGCCCGTAATCTTGCGTCTACTCTCTCTCTTAGGTCATACAATACTGTAGACATAGGCTCTATGCATACTTCCACCTCGATAGATTTCCCGCTATTTAAAAAAGAATTTGGGAATAAATTCCGAACAGATACTTTTTTCTTCTCTTTTTTAAATCTATGTTGCATAAAGCCTCAAAAGATGTCAACAGCTTACAACAAACACCTTTACCTTTTTCTATCTGCTTTTATTTTCAGTCACGTTTCCTGTCTTGAATTCAAATATGGTAACTTATACAAACTGTCTCTCACAGTCTTCACCCTGATCCTTACTTTGGGAATTCATTAAAAAAAATTCATAAATTATTAACAATGCTAACAGTGTGTAATGAAACTAACGTAATTTAGCTTGGTGGCTGCTGATAACAGATGTTTGGAGAATACGCAAACTAATCATTTAAAAAAACAAATGCAATATGGGTGCAGACTAATGTAAAACAATTTTGCATCCATAAATTATGTTTTGATCATCACTTGTTGCTTTAAAATAACAAATTGCTGGCAACATGTGCACATGAGATGCTCATGTTAACATTAGAAAATGTTCAAAAAGAATGCTATTCCTTCATTATAAATTGTCAATGGCCTCACTATTTTTTAAACTGCAGAACCATTTTTGATGTATGTGGGTGCAACATGTTTTATTGTTTGGATGATCTGTGGAATTATTGTTCTCTCCTTTTTCATTCATTTAACCCCAGGTCCTCAATGCAGTACGGTCAAACCTACAATGTTGTTTAGAAAATGTCCAATTATTACTAATATAATGGGGAATGTGGTGGAATAATGAAGGAGGGAAGTAATGTTTGCAATGAAGGAGGAAATGGATGTGGAATAAGGATAAGGTATAAGGATGGTGTGCACAGAAAATGGGGAGTGCATAAATTGCCAAAAATTAAGATAGGAGATAGGGTGTGTTGACTTGTCCTCATACAAAAAAATAAAAGGCATCTCCGTCCTTAATAGATCCGTTTCTTAGCATCCCGTGGCATCAATTGGATGCTTTAGACATGTGAGCAACGGCTGAGTTGTCAACGGAGGCGGTCTCTTAGTGCCTTAGAATCTCTGGACTAATTATGTCGGCCAGAAGAAAGTATGAATGTCACCCATAGAAACACTTGTGGCTTCCAGATAATACTTCTGCATGCTTCTGTCTTTGTAGCGTGTTCACCATAGAAATGGTCTTATTTGTGAGATGCGGGGTAAAGATCGCCTGCAATGCAATAAGTGAACGTGGTAACTAAGCAGAGTAGTAGCTGTGACATGGCATTATGGGAAATTACACTTACCGTGTGATTACATAAACCACTCAGCAAGCTGGAATCCAGCTCCTTAAATTAAGAGAACCCATTTCACCCATCAGACAGAGCAAGGTAATGAAATAGCAGATGAGAGGTTTCAAATGTAATTTTCCATGTGGAGTTCTTTTGTGCCGTTATCTCAGAGGGTGCAATAATGATTCTGTGAATGACTTTTGTGCACTCCATAATGGCCCACAGTAGTTAAGGCCACAGTGTGTAAAACTGTAATTACTATGTGATTTCCAAACTCAACATTTTCAGCTTGTTGTCAAGACATATCCTGGCCTTTGCATAATTATAACAGCAATGTCAAAAATATTCAATTTTGAGCAACACGTAACTTACTGTGAACATTTACAATGACTGAAATTCCATTTAGTTTTGGTTCATTACCTGGGGAAAGTATGTTTATGGAAAGAAGTCTCAGCAGGTCTTTGAGGACCTTGAAATGCAATTACAATCAGAATTCTATGGAAATGCTATTTGAATTGAATTAATTTAGAAAGCTTTACTACACAAGGCTAAATTCAGGTATGCAGCCACTGTTTAAAATAGAGCAAAATCAAAGAGTCAGTATGAGTTCTAACCTTTAATTAAAAACAAAAAAAAAGCATTTGGAACACACACTTAACCTACTGCAATTTAATTTAAGAAGAAAAAAATCAGGTGGATGGCACGGACATTTTTAATTACCGTGTTCATGTTGAAGACATTTCCAAACAGATTACAATATGTCCCCAAACTATGCAAGAATGTCAGGGCAAAACTCCTGATTCTGTATTGGCTTTTCCTTTAGGTTTCATGAATAAATCTACAGGTTTGGAGTACAGATGAATGAATAAACAAGATTTTCAATACCAATTTCCTCAGGTCCACTGGAGAGGCTGGAAAGCTTACTTTCCGCCTCTGTTATTGGCAATGGCTTAGTGTTTATTTCATGCCTCTTTGAACCTGCAGGCTGAGATGCCGTGAATCTGTCTGATATCATCCCACTCAAATCTGAGGCCTGGATCCCACCGCCCAGCAACCATCAGGTCACTATGGGATCAATCTTTGTTTGCCAGAGAATAGGATTGATTTACAGGTTCTGTCATAGCTGCCTCAGACCAAGAGACAGGTAGCAACAACACAGCCTGGACAATATCAGATATGTCGGGTAAAGGTCTTCCAGTCTAGGGGAAATTTGACTGTAAATCTGAGACACTAAATTGTCTCCTACAGATTCATCTCTGACCTGCCGGTAATACCAAAATATTTAAAAATACAATTGACCATTCAAACATGAAATGTAATGAAAGCCCAGAAGACATTTTGCCTATCAAAAATGTGCAGTGCATTCCGCGCAGCATACGGCCGTGTCACCGCGGAGTGCGGGCGGGACACATAAAGCTCAGGAAATTAAAGCTGTAAATAAAGGTCCGTCAGATAAAGGATCTCCTGACAGTTATGAGAGCAGAGCAGGCAGAGAGCTGGCCGCTGGCTCATTCAGGACGCGTGCGGAGGGGCATGAAAAAACAAATCACAGTGATGAGCATGAAGGCCACCATTTGCATTTGGCTCTGCCAATTCACACCGACTCTCATCTCTTTTCTTCTTCTTCTCGCACGATCATTTATCCCTTCATGTACTTCTTTATTTCCTGTCCCTCCACATACATACATCTTCTTCTTCTCTACTTTCTTCTTTCTCTTGGTCAAATCCTGCACATCACGCTGGACTCATCATGAAACGCAGACAGGTGAAACTGAAAGAACCTTTACCAATTATGTTTAATGTTTTTTGGGGCTGACTGAGGGTGCATTAAAAATATATCCACACAGATATGTTTGAGTTATCACCATCAGTAATGTATATGAAACCCAACAGCATTTTGTATTCATGTGATGATGTACAATATAAAAAAGATCTGACATGCGTTACCTTAAAAAAGTTATAAGCCGTTGAGAAAATTGTATTTAATTAGAGGTTGTTGGCCTTTTCACATTTTTGGTACAGTGTGGAAATACTTGGATGTCAATTGTTCGACATTGAACAAAGATCAAGTCAGCTATGCAAGAAATAATCAAAAAACCTGTGCTTTACTGGTATTGAAGCCTCCCTATTCACTATTCAGGAATAAATCACACTTCCCCAAAGTATTGACATCATCACAAAAAACATCGGCCAAACCAAAGCTACATTCATTTTTGGCCTCTGTGGATGATGAGAAATAAAGATCCAAGGCTGAGACACTAAGCAGGTAGTTATTAAGTTAGACACCATACTAAGACGCTATGTGCCGTCTTAAGTATAGCCAATGCTGAACCATGAATTGAATGTTTTCTTGAAAATGTGTCCATCAAACCGTAGAAACAAAAATGGACACATCTGAACATTTGGAAGCTTAAAACTGTAACATGAACCATGAGCAGTGTTTGAAGAACAAGGCTGCGTCCCAAATTAACATGATATTTCGTACTCTAAAACAATATACAAGGATGTTTCGGATTTCCGAAACCTTAGTATGAAACCTAAATAGTACATGAATTAAATTCTATTTCCAGTGAAATAATACAGCACACATATAACACTAACTTATAAACACACAGCTGCTCCTCTTATTAATAACTATGCATCAAACAACTCAATATACACTGACAGACTAATTAGTCGTTAGCTAAATCACTTTGACTCCACTGTTGAGAAGGGGTGCCGCCTTTAACAATAAACTGGTAACAGCCCTCTGACACTCGTCCACCCTCTCCTGCTCGCCGGAACGGACCAGCGCTGGTAGAGGGAGGGAGGACGTGGTGGCCCAACAATCCCTAAAATACAGTCGCAGCTAAAAAAGTTGAGCGATTAGCTTTCATTTATTAGTCTGTTCTTATTATGTTTGCATGGCATGGCTAATGTTACCTGCAATGGACGGCTGCTCGTCAAACAGTGGAAAACTGTAACTTCTAATGTACCGATAGCTGAACGGCTAACCTTCTCGGGCTTAACGTTACCCATTTAGAACCGGGTATCGGAGGGCCTCCCTTTTCCGTAATCTCAACAACGTTCATAATAAACATAAACAATGACAGCTCTGTCGCGTCAATAAAGATTACATTTTGCTCTGCGTAATATATTTTTTTAATTACTTCAAACTTCACAAATCATTGTTTGGTCACACAAGGTTAAGTCGGGTTACACTCCTCCAACCGGTAACAAGGCTCTCAGGAAGTGGCGTCGTAACTCCTGCTCTGTGCGTCCCAAAAGATACAACAGAGATGGTTTATTCACACAAGTAGGGATGTATTTCAAGCAAAATACTGTATATAATCGCTGGGAACAATTTGGTTATTCTTCAAAAGAAAGATATGAGATGAGAGATATCAGATATATGACGGAACTTTGGTTTTGTTCTTACCTCGTGAATTGATATAATATCGGCAACTTATCTTGTAATTTGTTCAATACACTGTGAGAAAACAAAATAATAAATGATGTGTTGTTTACTGACAGCACAGCAAACCTTTGTTGATAGTGTAATTCTAAACCAACATTACTTTTCGTTACTATTTGGTCTATTAAACAGATTGAAAAAGTTGGGACCACACAGCTCTCCATTGCTGTGTCCCGGCTCGGATTCCAAACTAATTTACTGGGCATAGCCTGCATTTTAATGTTGGGAGCCCCCCCAAAACCCCCCCCCCCCCCCCCCTTCCCCCACCCCCCAGTCTATCTGTGCCTCCGCTGAATCCAGGACACCTTCGGGGCAGAGAGAGCCTGCCTGATCCGTGTCAGCCATGATAACAATGCAGCAGCCATTGATGGAAGGTCTTGTGGAAATTTATTACAAGCAACGACTGGGGAATACGGTGCCAGAAAGACTGAATAACCCACATTTGAATACAAGCCACAAATTATACACAGTTTCACTAAATGAAGTGACTGTGTGCCTTTGTTCCACGGGTTTGCTTTCACTAGTGGAAAGCCGAACACCACTACCGGTACTATGGCCAGCACTGAGAAAGGAAGTTGTTGAAGCTGAGATTTCCTGCTTTCATTGTGGTTAAGAACTCAAAATGTTTATAGTGGTTTCAGAAACTGACTCATCTGATGATTCATGGAGTACATATTGCTTTTCATTCGTGTGTGATCACGAGACAGCTCATTTATTTGTCTTTTTATTCCAAATAGTAAAAAAGAAAAATGCTTGTCCCACCAACTTAATAACTTCTGAGGAACTACACATCAATTATGAGTGGTTGAGACATTGCGCTGTCCAAACTGCTTCCAAAAATGAATGAGACGGCCATATGGTACCGATTTTAAGTCTGTAATATTAAAGTGGTAAACCTTCAAAGGGTCACAGAAGCTCAATCATTTGGCGCTTTATGTAAAACTAGAAAGGCTCAAACTGACTTGTTCCAAACAGGCAAAGTCTGATACAACTCAAGCTAAAACGAGAGTATACTTAAACACAGCCTGTCTCCCATAAGTATGCACGAGGAGGAAAAAAAACTGTGTTGCACTTACGAAGGTGGTTGACGGGGCCAAAGTGCATTCGGTAGCTGGCAGTCATTTTATGGCTGCAGTACTGAAGCAGATTTACTTAGATGACGTCAGTGGCTTTGAGCCAGCTTTCCCTTTTTGGTGGCACTCTCCGCTGGCCTCAGTGGGCCCTGCTCAAACTGCTGAGCAGCAGCAGCACATACTCTAAAATTCCCTTTCTAGACCAGGGTTTACCTCAGGGCACACACAGTCTGGAAGCCTGCTAGAGTGTCCTTTTTTTTTTTTTAAAGCGTGCTTTGACCGCAAAGGAAACTGATGTGTTGATGTGAGTCCACCCTGCTACACATCACATCTAATTAGACAATTAATGACTCTGTCTCCAGATTAAATTACAGATCACAGATATTTTTCTCGCCCGGAATTTTCATATCAAAAAGTAGCCTAATAATGTTGTGTATTATGACATCAATTAAAACGTGGGAGGCGATGTGTTCACATTCCCATGAGGAATTTCACAGGCCTCATACTACAAATAGAAAACAAGCGTTGTTGACCGTACGATTGTATTTCCAGTCAGGTGAAGCTTTTATTTTTTAACATCAACATGTTTGTGCATGTATGTTATGGAGTACCCAGAAACTAATTAAAAACTGAGAACTAACTAGACTTTAACTGTTGGCAGTAACAAATATATAATTTAATACAACTAACGTAAAACTAAAAAACTAACCAAATTAACAAACCAAAACATAAAAACATCTCCTA
Source organism: Cottus gobio (assembly GCA_023566465.1). NCBI lineage: Eukaryota > Metazoa > Chordata > Actinopteri > Perciformes > Cottidae > Cottus > Cottus gobio. The sequence continues at coordinate 17,389,390 of CM042224.1, read as the reverse complement.
ATCTGAGCACACAAACACTAGTAATCACAAATCACTGCTAAACGGTATTAAAAAGAAAAACATGCTCAACATTACAATGTGAATTTATTGCAATTTTTGGAACGAGGGATGCCATCCTGAGAAACTAAATACATCACAGCTCTAAAGCACCTGTTGCATGCAGCACGGACTACACAGGTGCTTCTCTCCAGCTGGCAATTATGACTTTCAACCACAGACTGTATCTCTTAATGGGCTATAATTAAAAACAGTCAGGAACCAGTTGTGGTTAGTCTAAAATGTAATATAATGACAATAATCCTCGTGGCTAAAAGGAGAGTTTTAATTCTTTCTCAGGTGTCATTCAGATATTTTGGCATTAGTATTTTATGTTTCAAACGGACATGAGTTTCTGGCTTCATCTTCACATTATAGCAGTTATAAGTAAACATGATCATATTCTGTCATTACTGTATATCATTGTACAAACATGGTAAGATCTTTTAACACATTAACATTTATATGGTAAGGAGACTGGCGTGAGCATGATGCTATTGTATGGCTAAGCATTAATATTTGCAATGTTTTGTGAAGGAGAAATTAAACAAAAACATTCCACAAGTTTTTGGCCAAAATATAGTTTTCTGAAAAGTGAACACCCTGGAACAGTATGGAGAAACGAAGAAAAGAAGAGTCTCCCTTTGCCCCGAGTAACACCGTCCACTCGGTACTTCATTCTGTCCACACTTCACATCAGATGAAGAGACTACACTCAGTAGCTCTGTCCTCAGATCTCAACAAGGCAGCAAGACCAAGTTACACATGGCCTGCGTATCCATTTTAGAAGTACACAATATGCTACGACATAAAAAACTAAAATAACTAATTTTTTGCTCATGACTAACTCCAAATTATTTAAAAGTTTAAACTCATAATAATATACAGAAAGACACAGGCTCAGTGTCGTCAAAGCTGTGAACATATCTATGTTGAGGTCTCTAATGGACTAAAACAGCCTATAATGCACTGCATTAAGCTCAACATGGCAACAAGGAGCTAACAGTGCTAACAGCACTAACCGTGTTAGCTAAACATGATCAGCGCCAACAGACATACAGCGCAGCGCAGAGTGGAGGCTGTGAGCGAGCTGGTGGAGCACACACACTGAGACTGGCATGATTAACATACACGCACGGCTGTAACAGCTACGTGAACAAAGCTCAAGCTTGGATTACAGACTGTGACTTCATTTTCTGCTCAGGACGCCATCACTGCAACATATCTTTACTTAATTGTTTTCTGCTATATTAATGCTCTGAGTTTCGACTTCAGCCCCTTTACGAAATTGCATACTGATATATTTTGTTTTCAGATTTTACAGTTGATGTTACAAATTATTTAACGGGAATAGACTAATATCGGCACAGTTGCAACTTTGAGTACTACAGCTATCTTGTTTTAATGTTATGTATCTGTAGACTAAAAAAAATAGGTAGTTTCTGTGATGTCACCATAGGTTTCTAGAGAGCATTTTATTTCTGTATTTCTGTAAAGTTGGACATTTTACCATTAGGGTCGATAACGATTGACTTGCTTTTGGAGCCAGCCTCAAGTGGCCATTTGATGAACTGCAGTTTGTGGCACGTCTGTCATGGTGGCTTTATTTTAGCACCGGGGATATATATATCTATATATATATAGATATATATATCTATATATCTATAGATATATCTATAGATATATAGATATAGATATATAGAAATATATATATATATGTGTGTGTGTGTTAATTGTTCTTCAAATAGGCTAGTTGTCCTTTTACTCAAAAATACAAATTAACACAATTTATTTGCAGAAGTTGATTGATTGCAAGGAACAAATATTTACTGGGATCAAGCCCATTCACACAAAGGCCTCCCATATTATGCATAATAGCACGAGGGGGGGGCGTGATTGAATCACGGTGACTGTGGCCCCCCTTGGTGGCACCTCTGGTAATGCTCCATCCAAAAGCAGAGGGAGTTTAGTAACTCCTAGTTTCAGAGGTAAAGTCTCATTCAGTCAAACAAAGACAACATCTTGTTATTGCACAGACGTTATGCAGGCTTTCGTCCAACAGGTCCACTGGTTGCATAAGCTGAAAACAAAGCATCTGTTTCTACCCCTAATTATTTTCTTCCAAGCGAGCAGATTTACATTGTGACATGTCTGGAATTATGCCCGAAAGCATTGAGACTGTTTCCTGGAAATAATGACGGATTTTCACATTAATTGAATATAAATCATTGTCTTTTTTAATGTCTTTTCTTCTTATAACAAGTTATATACAATTATCAAAAGCAGTTAACTGTAAGCCAAAACTTAGTAGTATTGCTACGGACTGAAAGTAGATTTAGTTCAAGCTTGTGCAGGTCTTTTTTCGCCCCATTTTTCAGTTGTGTCACTTCTTCTTACACTAGCTTGCTATAATACAAAATAGTAACTTTCAAAATCTCTTTTTTTAGAGAGGTGATAAGTTATTTTCCCCAAGCTTATGTGTGATGAAACACAACTGAAGCCATGAGATATGAAGATTAGTGTGACTAGACAGCTGACTGAGATACTGAAAAAGCACAACTGGAAAGCTCACAAGAGAACAAATGAGGTTATTTAATAACTGCTTAATTAATGAAGTATAAAGACACTCTGATTGAATCACAGCAGCATATCTGAGATGTTTAAACTGTGACCTGATAACCTGACTGGGCGGTTGTTCAAAGCAAACCAAATCTGACCATTTACAGCAACAGATATCCAGTTAACTGTCAGAGATTAAAACAAGTTGAGACTAACTAAGTCTGGTACAACTGGGTGCACTCACTTTACTGTTTACTCTACAAAAGAAAGCTGTAGGCCTTGTTCTCCTCGCTGCCTTTGCAGAAAGAGCCTGTGTTTGTCCCAGAGTCCACAAAAAGTTACAGGGCTAAAACCATTGTAAGGAGCCAAACTTTGTGACACATATACACCCACAGCTGGCATACAGTTGGAGGTGAGTCAAGTTTTAGCTGAGCAGGCATTTCCCAAAGTAGAGGGAGGAAAAGGAAAACAATGAAGGAAACCCCCCAAATAAAAGCTAAAAGCGTCAATGTAACTACTTGTAGCCCCCAACGATAACCAAAGAGTTGGTCTTAAACTGGATATAAGATATATAAGATCAGTTTAAACCACCGAAGTAAAGCAAAAAGCCTTTTTTTTTAATGCAAATTACTTACTCGCATTGTTTTTGTAAAAGTGGTGCTTTTGGGTGCATACGTTCCTCAGGGAGGGACACATAGGAGCTTTAACCCACCAGACAATAAAGGGGGTTTAAGCTACTCTTTCCCCGGTTCACTGTTTCGTTTAGAGTTACAGTAACAACATAGAGCACACACACTGCTGAGAGAAGTAACAAACACACATTCAAAAATGTACTTACAATAAACTTCGATGGCGATTAAAAAAATCACCGTCCAAACGCGTTGAAGCAACAAGTCTCTCCACCGTGTTTTCTTCTTCGAGGTGGTCCGAAAACGTTCCGGCGTGATGTCCAACAAGTCCCGGCTGAGCCAACTACGGAGAGGAAGACAGCAACGTTGTTCAACCGTCATCTTGTCCCAAAAAAACCGTTATTCGTGCGGTATATGTATATATTTTAGTTCATCCCGAATCCCGCGGGGACTTTCTGCTGATCTGACACCGGACAAAACGGCCACTGGTGCTCTTTATAGGGGCGTATGATCGGGCTTCTTTTCCAAAAAATGTGAAAAATGTCAAAGATTTTCGCTGCTATGTCAAAGCCCTCGGCTGCACCAGTGAGTGCTCAAAGTGAGCACCCTGTTGCAAACAGCGACCACAATCATCGGCCATCTATCTCAGCGGTGGAAACAGACGACCTAACGTTACTTCACGCCGTGGGATACATAGTAAACACCTAAATAAGCCGACATTTTTCATAAATTTGTCTAATATTTCCAAAGACGTCCACTAAAACCTCACGAACAAGAAGTCTACAACCAGTTTGGATACCTGCAACTACCATTGAAACTTACCTCGTTATTGATATCTCATATAAAATGTCCCTTTTTTTGAGTAATGGGATGTTACGTGGTTATTTTTTTTAATACTATGTCAAGTTATTCTGGTGTTTCTGGGCCAGCCAGGAAGGTGTAGGTGAATCGCTTCGCGCACTGACAGAGATGCGAAGAATGCTCGGAATGAGAAGAGGAATGAAATGAACGCAAAGAGCGAGTTTGCGCCGGGGCGGAGCGAGAGGTGGCGTCATCCCGAGCCCAGCAGCCAGCCCGGGCAGCGGGCAGCGGCAGCAGGGACAGGGAGGGTACAGCGCAGCCAGGGAGATGACGCCTTCAGGGACACCGCGAAGCTCAGACTTTACAGCTCCGCAGCCCTGAAGCCTACTTGAAACAGCTTCGATCCAGCGACAGTTATCAATATGGAACAAAGTACAAAGTCACCCTCCAATATATATATATATATATATATATATCGCTAACAAACAACAGAAGCAATAATAATATGTGGAATAAATAATAATAATACATACGGAATCCAAGGGAGAGGATATACCAGTAAGAAACAAATCAAAACATATCAACTAGCGTCACAGGTTGAAAGCAGTTTTAAGAGGCGAGTGATGGAGAATGTCTGAGGGCAGCAATGGAGAAGTATATAAGTGTATATAAGTGTGTGTGTGTGTGTGTGTGTGTGTGTGTGTGTGTGTGTGTGTGTGTGTGTGTGTGTGTGTGTGTGTGTGTGTGTGTGTGTGTGTGTAGGGCCCATTTCATAATTCCATATGTGCGGATGGATGGATGGATGAATATGTAAATATTCATTCATCCATTCATCCTCATTTATTCCACTGCGTTAACTGTTAAATGTGTATTGTTAAATGTTAAATGTATGCACCTTCCCGCCAGGACAAATTCCTTGTATGTGTAAACATACATGGCAATAAATGGTTCTGATTCTGATTCTGATTCTGATTCTGATTGTTTTGCCTCAGAGTGCTTTACAATCTGTCAATCTGTACACATATGGTTTATGGGGTCATTAAGGTTTACATACAAATATATAATTAGCATATATAATATCTGCTGTTGAACTCTAAAGTAGATAATAAGCTCCACCATGACCAACAACAACAGCATTATGGAAGTAACAATGACCAAATAATATAAAGGTAGAACACTGACAGTATATCACCCTGCATTATGAGTACTTAAATACATTGTGTTGCTAATACTTATGTACTTTGAATTAATACATTATTTTAATATTTCTTCCTCCACTGAATTCTTATATGTGTTTTTGTTGAAACAAACAGGACCGTACAAATGTTCACACCATCACTGCTCTGTTACAATTCATTATCTACCAAAGAACAGGTATGCATTCTAGGGGCACTCATGTTTGTTTGCTAAACTGACACTTGGATACATAAAGTGAAGTAAGATTACTTAAGTCATAGACAAAATGTAAATTCATATACCAAACAATGTGATTATTTTTCATGGTTTATTTGTATTATGTAATTTTCCCTCAAGACAGACTTCAGCTCATTCCTTATCATTCAGTTCAGGGATAAGATATTTCCTACAAGACTTAAAGGCAGCAGCTGACTTCACAAATCTGACCAAATTCAAACAGGAGAGAGGGGAGTGTTGAAAGCAGGCCTTCATGCAGACTGGATGTGGGGCAAACTTTGTGAAGTTATCGTCACGAGTTTAACAAACTGTGTCCTCCAGCTGGTTATCACTGAAAGCATCCAGACACATTAAAATGCATTGAGATGCATTATTTCACGTATTTCCCCCTTAATAAGTATATCTTGTCTGCACAGTGATATACTAGCTACGTAACATGTTATGGAATAATTCATATATCATCTATTAAATCTATATTCTTCAAAAAATGCACATGTATTAACAAACCTGCTATTTTTTTAAAAGGTTGAGTTGGCCAGCTTTACAAGAGCGAGTTCAAACACTTACAGACAGAAACCCCAGTCAAAGACACATCTGTGGTCCTGTCTGAACAAGTCATCCATTAGAGGCCAGTGTTTTGACACCAATCCTTCAAAAGAAAAGGATCTATGAAGACGAACGACTGCCCCTGCGAGGACATCCATCAACACATTTTAACACCTGTCTCTGCATGTTTAGTTGAGAGAGAAACACAGGGAGCTGTATGATTTAAATGTTCTTTATACAGGATTGTATTTCAGTGCATTTTAGCTGCCTATCTCTATTAGTCCGTAATCTGTTGAGAGTGAACTTCATGGCAGAGCAGCAGCCACTCAAAGCCATTGTCAGCAGTCGTATCACTTTCATATTGTCCTGGGAGTTGGCCGTTCCCTCAATAACAAACTATTAATCATCAAAATGCAGCTCTATCTAGGACGTCATTAATGAAAATCCCTGCTTTTTTCCCCAAAGATGATTGCAGCAGTAACTCCAGGAGCTCAGAGTGCTGATTCATCAGCTGACAGTGTTTGAAAGCGACACGTTATAAATAATCTTCCCTAATATGAGAAGTCTTCAATGTCAGTGCTAACAGAAGAGACTACATTTTGTAGGTTACTGACCCGAATGATTATAGTTAAATTATGGATGTATGCATTTCTCATGTTATTGTTCACTGTGCGTTTATTATATTTTATCATTCCTGCATGTGGAGAAGGAGAAAAAGCCACTGAACTGTTTACGCCAAAGCAAATAGCTCACCAGCCATTGCCCTCCCTAGGACACTATTCCTGCTCAGCCACTCAGCTGTTGTGTAATGTAGGGTGTCGCCACATAAGAGCGGGAGTAGTGGGATAAGCTGCAGAGGCGGCAAATGAGAGAAGACAAACGTGTCAGTAGGGAATGAGCGAATGAGTGTGAGACAGAGAGGGAGTCCCGTGTTCCACTTATTAGAGACAGGTGTTTAAGGTCCACACCTCTGTAAGCACACACACCCCTGTCAGCGTTTTACTTTAGCATTTAAAAAGTAAAACACATCCTGTGTCGCTTGTGAACAATAAAACCTTTGCCCCGGCCTTGCCAAAATATTTCATTATTTCCGTGAGTATTTGGTGTAAGTCAAGTATCTGTGTGTGGAGCAGTATTTTAGAGAAAGCATTGAATTTGATTGTTTTTGTTTGTTCAATAAGTCGAGCCGTTATTTTAAAATCCTGCAAGCCTATATGTATGCAAATCAGTTTGATAATGACATCCAACAACAAAAAGATTTCATATGTTCTTACTTATTAAGTAAGGTTTGGATTTGATGGTTATGATCCGATTAACCTGTATTCTCTGTGCAATAGACACAGTGTTTCAATGCAAGAATACTAGCTGATCCTTGACTTACTGTGTGGTTATTCAATTAAACACATTCAGTTAGGAATAGCCAAACTAAATTTAAATAAAGAAGGTCTTAAAATTGGATCCTTACACAGCACCTCAAAATCAGGTAAACAAGACCGACTTTATGGCCTTTATCACGTCAGTTGATGCTGCTTTAGTGGTGCATATTTCCAAACTAATTGTCAATTAAATTGTTAAATCAGGAGCTTTTGGGGCCCTGGGGAAATGACCCACTTTTCCCAGGTGGTAGTCTTGCAAAGACAGACTCGCGTAATCGCCTTCATCGACTCCACAGAACCTGCAGGCCAGATTGTACAGACAGGCCGTATAAACTTGTAAAGCAAAAAAGAAACACGAAAAAACTAATTTAAATATTTTTTTAACATTTTCTGCCTCACTTAAATTATTCAGTGTAGCTTACAACAAAAAACAAACATTGACCATGAATGCTCAGACTACTGCACGACTAAGACCTACGGTACACTCTCCTGTATTGCACTTTCACTGCACTGTGTGTACACTTTGCCACAAATGACCAACACATTTTCCAGAACTGAACAAAAGCAGGCTAATGGAACCGACCTGTCATGAAGCAGCCTCACATTCGTTCAGGAATAACACTGTAGTAAAAAACACTTTCTCTTTACACAACAGGCTGCTGTTTTCAGGTGCCTCTGTGTCGATTTAATTGCTTAATAGTATCCCTTACTTTCAATAACTAATGAGTATAATGGGCCCAAAGCCAGGTCATGACTTATGGTGTTTTCTAGTGACTCCCCGCAGTGTGCAGTATTTCTGCTTTTATTTTCCAGGCTTACAGGCCTTGAACCTGCAAAGATTTATACTCTGATTTAATTTTTCTATTTTGTTATTCCATTCATAGTTCAACTTGGACGTTGTGTTACACTGCTAACAACCTCTGTTCAGTTGTAGGTTCCAAGCACGTCAGTATCCAAATATATCAATCTGGCAAAGACTACCCGTGCGTCAAAATGGGCCATGCATTGCTTCCTTTGAACATGTAAGCCGAGTGCAGTCTGTATGTCGCTGCTGATGTCCAAATGACAGTTACATGCAGTGTGTTGCATGACTAACCAAGCTTCTTTTTTATGCTTTAATGCATTATTCAATCTATATGTGGTCCATCCAGTTTAGGTTTTGCAATCTGCAAATATTTTTTCCCTAAAAATGAAAAAAAAGAAATAAAAATTACAAACCCTTTGTGTTTAAAAATCTCTTACTAATGCTTTCACTCTTCTGTGTCAATCTCAACATTCATGCCATTTTCGGCTGCGACAAAATATGTCAGAGAAGCAAGCCAATTGGGGCGCGGCAGATATTAACAGTTTAATCATTAAATGCATGCTTCAGAGAACACCAATCAGCTGTTCTGAACCAGTGAAAGTATAGTTTATCCACTGCAGTCCTCACTTCTGATAAGGTTGGTCTGTGCTATCGTTGAACCTGCTGCTCCAAGCCTCTAAGGTAGGCCATGGTGCAATAGAATTAGCCTGGTTTAGTTCATTTTGCTCCAGATCTGCCACTGCCTGGCCTGGTCTGGTTCATCCTGGCCTGCAACCTCCTCTAATCAGATAGCCATGTAAGGCCAGGTGCTTTGCTGGCTCTCTGCTTTGACTGCTCAGCCAGCCGCACTGATTCGCTTTATTCAGAGATCAGAGACGGACTAGTGAGGGCCACTTACTGGTTAAATGAATAGGAGAGGGGGAGCCCACATCCCAATCAGTAGAGCTTCTGATTATTTCATTCATTGCATTTCTGTTAAGTGCATTTGTTTTGTACGTGTTTTGTTTGTATGAGCAAATGTGCCTGAATAAACCCAAAAGTTTTTAGTTTGTTACCATATGATTCAGAACAGCTCAAGGGAAAACCCCAAATTGCACTACAATAGTCCGAATTCCCTGTGTGTTCATTATAATTTAAATGCGTCTTTCAAGGCTCACTAATGAACATGTTCAAAGCAAGGTGTCCTAAAATGGCATAACATCTCCACTATTATCTGTCATTCTGTATTTTTAACATGTATTTGAATAAATTGTTGATTTCTTTCATTTTTAACACTAGCTATCTGAAAGAAATGAGCAGACCTAAAAAGTTAGACTATCTCATGGCCCCTGAAGACACTGAATCATGTACATGTTCCTCGGGCTGGAGTAAAGGTGATCTGCAATAAAACAAGTGCAATAGTGGGAAGGGGGCTTTAAAACAGGGTCATTGGGGTCCTTTTTTAACCCTCACTGATCTTTAAAATGCATGTATCCTCTGCATTCTGAATGTGTACAACACCCTCCTAGATGAAAAAGCAATGGACCATCAAACATTGTGAAATTTGACTTGTATAAAACTGTATAAGTGCTGCCTCGGGCCTAAGCTGCACAGTGTAAAATCCACATTTACACACTGATACTATTATCCTTTCGTATTTGATCTGCACTTCACACTTAATTCCAGTAAACAGATTATGTTCCCTAGTTACATAATCTGTTTAGTCTGTTTCTCACAGTAAAGCATATTTTATCCCATTTTGCCATCTGATTGGGTTTTCAAAATACTCTGTTTCCCAAAGTTGCCTCGTCATGTTTTTTAGGGACAATTCTGATGAAATATGATTATACCTCTTTGATTCAATTGTTGTCCCAAACACAATTATTATGCAGCAGGGATTTACATTCAGTACAAAAAACTATTGTCAACCAATTGTACATGTACAAACATTCAGTATGCACTGCAATAAGATAAGCAAATATGAAAAGTACAGTTGTTCTAATGATCTGTCCTCACAGTTGTCTATAGGATATCTAATATGAAGGTGGCATAACAAGATACTGCAATTTTTTTTTTTTTTACAGAAAGATGATAGGCTTTCCACACCATTTGATGTGATCCAATGAAATAACTTTCTTCTTTGCAGATTAGCCACATATTTTAGATGACAATGGATAACTAATCTGGTCTAAATGAGACATGTTCTGAAAGCTCCCACTGCCTCAATCTCCAGCATGTTTTAATGTTGCTTTTAGGAGGAAAAATCAAACCCAATCTGCCTGAATGACGACCGACATCGCCTGTTATAATAAAGGTGTTTGAGCACCTGGTTTGCAGGTCCTTGTCAAGTGTTGTTCTTAAACCTAACAGCGTGCACATACGGTCAGTCGATGATGCAGTGTCATTTTGTTTGTTGATTATAACTCAGCGTTTAATACATTCCCACCCTCCAGGCTGGACGATAAACTCCAAACGTCTTTCTGTCAAGGTTTTGTCATCAGCAAATATTTTTTCCCTAAAAATTCCAAACCCTTTGTGTTTAAAAATCTCTTACTACTGCCTTCACTCTGCTGTGTCAATCACAACATTCATGCCATTTTCGGCTGCGACAAAATATGTCAGAGAAGCAAGCCAATTGGGGCGCGGCAGATAATAACAGTTGAATCATTAAATGCATGTGGGTCTTGGACGCAGGTGGTCAGAGTTCACAGCGAGTTCTTAAAACGCATGGTTATTAACTCTGAGGCCCAACAGGGATGCTTTTTGTCTCCCCAGTTATATACTACGAGTGTATTTACAACTCTCAGTCTGTTAAGGTGTCTTAGTTTGCCACCCAAAGTCCTGATGTGATTACTGTATGTGACATGAGGTTTTGGTCCCTGTGAGCTCACCAAACTATGTTGTTATTGTAAAGTATTGAATCTCTCCCTTGTCTCGTGATGCTGCTTCAATTTGGTCACCATGGTAACCTATGCTGTACCAGGTTACGATGATCAGATCAAAAAATACAGCCTCCCTAACCAGTCAACACTGGACATGTTAAGTGACAAATCCTTCCTGATCCTAATATTAAAACAAAAATAATTGCCTTCAAATCAAAGGGAGGAGTAGTGAACAGACGGATTCTGAAATGAATCAGACTGGAGAGGTCACTTTTATGCCCTTGATGATTTATTCTATGCAGGACATAATAAATGTCTGTGGGACAACCAGTTGCCCTCGACTCTGGTCATTAAGTAGGGCTCCATTAAAAAGGTCTGTGGTTGACCAATGGTCCTAATGAAAATTACTGTTCATTTGTGCAGAAATATTCAACAGCGATGAATTCAGTGCACGTTCAATAATCCATAACTGCAGACCTTTTAGGAATGAAGTAAATTTGTGACAACAAGACTATATGTGTTGTACAATTAATAAAATACATTATCGCTGTGTTTCCTATAGAGGAGGAACTCAGATGTCAATAATCAATTTATCGTTCCACAAACAGTTGAAAAGTCACAATGTATATTATTTTCTTATTTATGTGAATAAATATAGAAATGCATTTATATATCTGATGATTTTGCATGAAATTAGTTTGTGCAGATGCCATGAGAAACTTTTTGGGTTTCGGTATACTCAATTAATCGGCTGAATATAAATGTATACATTTAAGATTTAGTTATTGAAAATAAATGACCCATTGCATTGTGTCAGTACCCCAAAACGTACTGTAAATATAGTTATAGAATAACACAATACAGTACAATACTGTATGTGACGTTATAGAAGACAAATGGGTCACTTGATGAAGTTTAAACAAAATAGTCCCGTTAAATGTTTTAACATATTGTTGCAGCCGTTTCAATCACAGTTTTCAAGAGTTTGCATACCTGGTAGTTGCCTACAGATCTCTTAATATCTGTGGCTGCTCCGTTGTCTATTCAATAGAAGACTTTGCCAGGAGGACACAGACATACAAGACAGATTATTGCATAACCAATGTTTAAAATGTGATTATAACCAGATGTGCAGGCAGATTGTATCTGAGGCAGAGGATTTTGTGATATCACACAGATGCATGCTTTTAGAACAGAGCTTTATGTCCTGCCATCAAAGAGAATCAGCGCACCATCGAATTTTTGCCATCTGGCAAAAAATGAGTTGGACCTACAAAGTGATACAAAAAAATTCAAAAGGAATGATTCCTGTAGAAACGGTGCTTTTAGCTGCTACTCGTGTACATGTTTACAATAAAGGCATATGGCTTCATGGGGACTTTATAAAATACAGTTTCTGGCACACAATGTATGCAGTGAAATTGATGTAGAGTAATTTAGAAAAAGAACATCATAAACCACAAATGTGCATGTTCAAATATCTCTGATGATATTGGAGAACATAGAAAACCTTTGATAGCTTCTCCTGTTCTGAGGCCTTAGTACAAATCAATAACAAACACACACAAGTTCCTCAACCTCTAATAGACATAAACTACTCATCCTCGGTCGGTATTGCCAAGCTTACCTTACCTGTGGGTGTTTTTCTTAACTGCTGCCAGAATTGCTGTTGTCCTCTATGAGAGGCAGGCAGGGCTGCTTATTTGACATGAATACAGAGGTATATAAAGGCAGATACAGGAGTGTAATTACACCTAATGGCTGGAAATGCTCCTGTTCAAGACATCTTGGTGTATGATGTCTGATTATGGGTGATCATTTTCTGCTTTTTGGTGAAAAAGCACAGCTCCCTGGACCTGGGTTTTACTGATGATAGTGGTTCAGAACAATGGGCTATTGAAGAGCATTGTCACTATCCCAGCTTAAATGTCAGAGGATGAGGCTGACAAAATACCCAGGGTGCAATTTATAGTAGCATCCTCAACCAAAACTAAGAGACACTGGTATGATGCTTTGAACTGAAACAACCCTCCAACATAAAATATATACTATAGCTACAAAAGTATGTATTTAACATGTGAAGAGATATATTTATTCTTGTTAGTGCAGTGTTCCAATAATGAGCTTCAATTCTGATGATCTGATTAAAGAAGAGCTGTCACTGACACAAGGTCTCTAAAATGAGTGTTACACAGGAAGAAAACCAGGAAGCCTAAGGAACAGAAAAATTCTGCCATATTAAAAGGAAGTACGATAGTGTATTTTTACTGAATTCTTGCGGTGCCATGAGAGCAGTGTTGGTGAACCAGGGTTGGACATCTAAACAATAAGATAGTGGTGGGCCGTCAGGGCCAGCTAAGCCTTCTCTGCTGGCCTAAACAGAATCACAAAGTTAAAACTATGTTATAAATTAATTGTTTTTCACAAATACACTACATGTATTATAATTATTTTTCCCTACTAGCTTATTTTCTCAATGCACAGCTCCTGTCTTCGTCTGTTGCGCTGCTTGCAGTCTGCTTCCAGTTTCTGTTAAAGAGAGCGCTCATCCAATCAGATTTCACCTCTATGTTTCTATGGAAGAAGACGGTATTGTTGATTGTCATAGACTTCAACAAATCAGATCTTTAGTTTGACATGCTGGGCGTATTCTTTGACGTCCAGGGCCGTCTTCAATGTGGCCTTTGACGTGTGATTGGTCACAGGGCCAGCGTGACCATTAACATACGCTGTGATTGGTCAGTGGACCAGCGTGACTTACGAAGCTCTGCTAGCTACTTAGAGTAAGAACAGTTCAGGCTGAAACATAAGAGAAGTTATGACATTTTTAATGTTTTACTTGGTGTAGTTTTTTAACACTCAATGGCCGAAGGAGGAGGAGAAACTGACAACGCAGACATTTTCAGCCCCTAAGCCCCTTTCACCTATGGAAACTTGGGCTGTCACTGGCGTTCGTGGCCATGGCGAAGTACCTGGTACTGGCGCATTTGTTAACAAAGAGGCGAATGGAAATTTTTTTTATCAAGTGAACAGCATCTGGTGAGTGAACTGCTGTTTGTGTTTTTACATCTGCAGTGTATTTAATCATAAACAAGCCACACCGGGTTATAAGTCGCTGTTGTTGCTGCTGCTGCTGCTGAGCCGCCGTAGCTAGCTGCACTAATCCAGCGTCAAAGATCTGGTCCACAGCCTTGCATGTGAAAACACGCTCTATGTCTCCATCTGGTGGATGAAATGCCGCCTTAAATAAACTATGGACCAATTAGGACAAACTGGGGAGTAATCATGAAAATGCAGAACAGGTGGGGCTCTGTGTAAAACCAGTCGCTCGTTTACTCTCTAGTCAGATGTACCTTTACTCTAGTAACACTCACAGTCTGTCACTGATTGACTAGTCACAGCATGAAAAGCACAGGTGAAAGTAACACAAGGAACGATGCCAGTGAGCCTGGACCTGTCTCACTTAATTAAAATGCAGCCACTAATTACCACTGTGGTTTTCCTGCTTTGACATGTTGAAAAGACTGGAGCGTAAGAAGTCCAATAGCAATTGGGTTTGCCTGTCACTCCATATGGTTCCAGCCTGCTATTCCCTCCTTTACAGAACTCTCATACCCACCTGCACACCTGGTCTCAATCACTCAATCTGATCCTGAGCATGCACTGCTGTTGTAATCCAGAAATACTATCATCAGGTGCATTTGACAAAAAATCTGAATTCAACCATCTGAGTAAAGGATATAAATGTGTCACCTAAACACTCATTAAAATCACTGTACTGTATTTCGGAACATCTATTCACTTTCTGCAGATACTCAGCCGCTAGAATTAAGGTTCTCGAATTAAAATGTTCTCAAGGAAGGATGCATCACTCTCTCTACTATCATATTATTTTCTATGTGGTGTCTCCCATTTTTCTGAAGGGGGCATCTCTGTGGAGTCCACCTTTAAATAGCTGATATTATATATCATTATATATATCATATTGGAGTTTATAGTTTTGTAGACAATACAAAACTGCAAATGCAGCATCTTAGGAGCTGGATTTCATGAGAATACATGGCGAGAAAGATTAAACAAATAATTGCCTTTTTGTTAACAGATGGGCTAACCAGAAGGCTATAGATACCAGATAACAAAGAGGTTTGCGAGGTAGATCTACAATCCTTCTCTGCCTTGTAGAGGAAGAAGTATGCTTGTGCAGCTCCAAGCCCACATTTTGCCAACATGTTTGTAGTGTACATATTGAGTGTAATTATTTTGTCCATAGATGAATTATACACTTATTACAAACATAGAAAAATTGCCATAAGAAAACTTGTATTAGTTGATACTATTGGAGGCATCGCCAGAGAGACGTGTGGTGGTAATAGTTAAGTCAATACAGAAAGCAACTAGTAGTTTTTTGCCTTTTACCTTTTAAAGCTGAACTAAATTGCCTCTATGTGGAATACAATTTAAGTAAATACCTGCGACATTTTTAGAATTGACTATAATAGGGATTTAAAGATTGACCCAGTTTACATGTGATTGCATTGTTCTAAACAATCACATGCCGTGTGTCACAAGAACATGCGTCACAGGGAAGACTTTCCAGGTTTTTATTTGGTTGCCATTTTCAGACATGCTTCTTCCTTCTCACAGATATTATAAAAAAGGAGAAAAATGCCAGACAGCACATATCTCTTCATGATGTTTGAGCGAGGTCTGGACTCACTGTCACTCTGAGTTATCTGAATGAAATTATCTGAATTATCTGGACTGTTTTGTATTGATCAAGGAGAATTGTCAATGGCATGCTTTCTTGTCCATTTATCCAAATCACAAAAAATATACACATTAAAGAAATGTAATATACAACATACAATTAACCCGTAACTGACAATTTGAAGCAATGTAAAAGCAATGTGAAACCATGACATTTAAATTAGCAGCGTATTAAAACAGGTGAGCTCAGTCAATTTGAACAGCTTAATGGAATTTTGGGGTTCAAACTGGAGCAGAAAAATGTGAAGGATTTTGGATTTGAATGCTGTTGTGTTTGAACTTCTCGATTTGCTTCATTAAAAATTGGTTTACGAATTCAGAAGAGGCAGCGTACATTTATTCAAGGATCTCAAGCAAAAACATTCTTTCCTTTAATAAAATGTCCTCTGAGGACTTTAAGAAATTATTACTGAATACTTTGTGGCATATTTTCACATTTAGAGGGATGGCGTTTGAAATACAACTCTGAAAAGAAATAATGTCTTTATTGTGCAGCTACGAAACTGTCAAAATTCAGGAAGCGATTGTCAGATGAATCAATAGAGATGAATGATACAGTTAGATTGAGTTAAAATAGAGTGAAAAATAAAGCTTTGTACGTTAGGCTCCAATCAATTGATCAAACAGTTTTACTATTTTCTATTCCTGGTTTTCCCAATGGTCTACTATTGTTATGAATAATGAGATGCGTGACTGGTGCTAAAGAAAGAAAACAAAAAGCTTCTCTCTTTTGAATCAACTTATTGGAGGTTAAAGGATTAGAAGCCTATCCAGCTTCATGTTTGTTTCTATTAGCTTTATATTTTATTAATAACCAACTGACTACAGCATGTAAGTTTCTGGGCTCCACGTTTTATTGAAAATATGACTTTAGTAAAAAGCATTATTAGCAAAATGTAATTAAAATATTAGAAGTTAAAGTATTTTAGAAAGAGTGTAGATGTCTGTTACTGTATACTATTATATAGTGTTTTTAGATAACTATTACTGATGCATTAATGTGTAAATTGAAGCTACTTTGTATACTGTTGGGTTGTCTAATCTTTAACAGTGCATATGAATTCAAATGTTTTGTACAACAAATCTTAGTCTGCAATGTAACTAAAGCTGTAAGATAACTGCAGTGGAGTAAAGATCAAATGTCGAGGTGTAAACCTCCACCAGTATGTTCCTGTTGTGTTGGACAGGCTCGTGGTGAGGCTTTCCTTTCAGACACACTGAGCAACAACATGTACAAAAGTTATGATTAAAGCCTTTTCTATTCAAGACATTTTCCATGTTGTCGCTGTCTGGCCCAACGGACTGGAGCAGGAGTTCAGTGCAGACAGAGAGGAGCCTCGCGGGCCGGCAGCATCGCCACACTGAAGACAACGCCATTGTTTCTTCCGTCTGTCCAGCGGGGCCTTAACTGTAATTCTCTGTGTTGTGTTATTTGGTATGATATGGTCAGATAAGCTCTGAGTGGTTTGTTATGAGATATAGAACGACATCGGCTGCCATTAGTCCTTTTCTTACATTTATCAATATGAAACAGGCAGCATGTTTATCAAACTCCTCTGTGATGCTCTGTTATGTGTGGAGCTCGTTTCTACTGGCATTTGTAGCAGCAGTGGTTTGTTCATTTGAATATTAACCATATACATATTTCTTAATAGCCTTACTGCAAAATATTGTAAGTATTGGGAACAAAAATCACCTGAAATGACATCTGTTTATTCTACGTTTTATTTTCTCCTGAGAGGAAATGTAAATGTTCAAATAGAATAGATGATTTACTGCAGCAGCCCAGCAAATGTCTCCTCCGTTTTGGAGATTTGTGGTTGACTCTTAAAGGACGATTTGCGTGAAAGTGCTGAAATAATGACATTATATTTTTAGATTAATCTCCTCCCAGCTTTTCTATTTTTTTTCATCAACTTTCACAGCTTCTTCAATTTCAATGCAATTTCAGGCTCTGATTGCTCTATTGCTTGGATGTTAATCATTTCTATCGTAAAACTTGTTTTCTATTCTGCTCTTTTTGCATTTAAGGAGAGGTAATTTCATAAAAAAGAAGAAATAAAAAAGTTACAAGAGGTCAGTAAACAGATGGCACTCCATAAGAGATCCATACACAACAAAATGCAGGGACTTTTGCTTCTGCAGGACGTGTTTTATACAATAACACAATTTGGAAATGTTTCTACTCGTTGTTTATTTAAACAAGTCTGTGTATGGTTACTGTCATAATCTTGGCTTTGATTTAGTTTGTATCCTACTTTGAAATTCCCTGCCCCTGCTTGTGTCCTGTGTTAGTTTGACTTAGTGGTTGTTTGGGGAGTGAAATGCTTCTGCATTAGAAAGCCGTGTCAGCTTACTTGACACCAGTGTTGTTACCACAGGGAGCCATGCAGAAACGTTGGTGATGTCTAAACACACAAATCCTCATCTGATCCCAGCAAAGAACAGTGTTAACAATCTGTCTTAAAGATATGATTTGAGAATGAAATGGTATTTACCTGCAGTAGCCTAAATCTATAAAGATCTGTATAGCCGAGAGAAGCTGCAGATTCAGCTGGTGATTTACTTCAGGTTCATCACTTCAAGCGGCCGTTTTCACATTGCAACTCTGTTTTCACATTGCAACTCTGTTTTCACATTGCAACTCTGTTTTCACATTGTAACTCTGTTTTCACATTGTAACTCTGTTTTCATATTGTAACTCTGTTTTCACATTGTAACTCTGTTTTCACATTGTAACTCTGTTTTCACATTGCAACTCTGTTTTCACATTGCAACTCTGTTTTCACATTGTAACTCTGTTTTCACATTGTAACTCTGTTTTCACATTGTAACTCTGTTTTCACATTGTAACTCTGTTTTCACATTGCAACTCTGTTTTCACATTGTAACTCTGTTTTCACATTGTAACTCTGTTTTCACATTGCAACTCTGTTTTCACATTGCAACTCTGTTTTCACATTGTAACTCTTTTTTCACATTGTAACTCTGTTTTCACATTGCAACTCTGTTTTCACATTGCAACTCTGTTTTCACATTGTAACTCTGTTTTCACATTGTAACTCTGTTTTCATATTGTAACTCTGTTTTCACATTGTAACTCTGTTTTCACATTGTAACTCTAACTCTGTTTTCACATTGTAACTCTGTTTTCACATTGTAACTCTGTTTTCACATTGTAACTCTGTTTTCACATTGTAACTCTGTTTTCATATTGTAACTCTGTTTTCATATTGTAACTCTGTTTTCACATTGTAACTCTGTTTTCACATTGTAACTCTTTTCACATTGTAACTCTGTTTTCACATTGTAACTCTGTTTTCACATTGTAACTGTTTTCACATTGTAACTCTTTTTACATTGCCATTTGATGCATGGTTATTATACAATATCATTTACAGCTGCTTTAAACGCAAGAACTACACAACTATTGCTGAATAGCGACCTCTGTGGTCTCAAGTAGCAATTACAGGACATTACCACATTTAACTTCCTTGCATTTTGCTGCTGCTTTAAAAACACCATGATTATGTTATCCAACTGAAAAGAGAAAATAAATGTAATAATAATAGAAATATCAGTTACACAGAAACGACAGCCATTAGTCACCAAGTGAGGCTGTAATAGGTAATACACCTTTGGGTTGAATTAAGCAACAGCTATTTTGTTTGCTTATGAATTCTACTTTGTATTTGTAAGACTTTTATACTCTCATATTTCATAATCTATGTATTAGTAAGAAACAGACAAGAGCTGAAGTTTAAGTGCGTAATATGCAGGCTTCATGTGTGAACTTGAAGTCAAATGATCAAAGGCTGTGTGTATTTTCGGCTCTCAAATCTTAAAATCTGCTGGGTGTTGCTGTCGGTACCGAATTAAATATTAACTTGACGGAGACACATCTACTTTGAGTTTTAGAATTAGAGTAGAGTTTTGTAAGATGTACATATTCCGTTTACTATCTGGATGCCTTTATAAAAATTTGCCCTTTAACCAACCCTTTCGTGAATAAGGTGAGACAAGTAACTCTCGGACCATCTGCATGCACGAGGCTACCCAGCTAAATCATCTCTTCTTATATTCATAAAGTGCTGCCTCAAACTTTGAGTCAAATTGTTGGTCTTTCTACTCTTTGATTCTTAAAAACTCAAAAGTTTATTTAACCAAGTCAGACAATAATGGCTTTCATTCACAATATGAACTCATTTAGTAGAGTCAAGGACTTCTTTTAGTTCACACTCTGAAGTACTATTGTGCAACACTTAAAATAATCTTTTGTACTGAGCAATTTTCTCAAGTCAATGGAGACCTAGCCCTCCCAGCTCCAAGTGCATTCCTCAAGAGCTTCTAACAAGACACAGGAGAGTATTTTCCTTTTAAAATGTTAGATTTTTAGGACTAAAGAGGACACAGGGAAGTTCTATTTTATAATGGGCTTTTTCAACCAGATTCAGAGATACAGAGGTCAATTTCTGCTCACAGAGAGAGATCATATTTATTATATTCTAAAGATTACTAAGCATTATTAAGTTAACCAGACAGGAACCAGTTTGATGTACAGTCAAACTATGTTCAGTCATTGGTTTCAGTCCTTTACTCGATTTCTTATATAGAATCACATTGTAGCTTATAATCAATTAAAATGAACTAGCTTATAATCATTCAAAATATTAAAGTTTGATAAACAAAGTCATAGGTGAGTCAACAACACATACATTTATTGAGAAATACTGTGGGACCAAAAGCTACCCAGGAATCACTCCACAAACCAAGAATAAATGTTTTACACACTTTAAAGAAGTCAGCATTAATTATAAACAATTATATACAATGACGACATCATGAATACTTATAATTATTGATTTAATTAATTAATTACATCTCAGTCCTCTGTAGGGGAAGTGACACCTCACTTGTGTTGCAGCTTCTGAATGAAAAACAACAAGAAAAAAACATTGTATTGTACATCACAAGACCTGCACACTCTGGACTGCTTCTTACAATATGTGTTTAATACTAACAGTGCTGTTAATTCATGTTCAACTTAAGAACAAAGAGGAAAAAACATGAACTTGTTCCGGCAGCTGATGCCAGAATTGAGCATCAGTATTTGTATTTATTGAAATGAATAACAAATATCTATCCTTGCAGCTCAGCTCCTTTACTGCGCAAGCCCCTAATAATTTGTTGGTCTCAACATGTGCCTACTGATTAAAACATGGTGAGATGTCAGGATTTACACTGTAGTATACACACAATAAATGCTAAAAACGTAGGCTCTGTCACATTCTGTGCTCATAAAACAAGCTTTTAGAGGCGTTCTGTCTAAAGAAATAATTTTATTTTGTTGGAATGATGCAACTGAAATGGGACAAAAGGAGCATTGGAAGAACAACAAAGATGCACAAAATATTATTAGAGTTTACAAAAGGAAGGAGAGGATAATGCATGAGCAAAGCTATGTGTTAGATTGTTGGCTGTTGTGGAGCAAGGAGTCGAGCTTTTGGTGCATAAACAGCAACTTCTGGTTTATATTTTGCTCTCTGCTAAAAATCACAGGCCAAAATGATTTATAATATGCACTCAGGAGATCTCATTCTTGACTTAGACAATGTTAATGAGATGAATATAATAACTTCTGTTTATTTAATACAGTTTAGCTACTGGCATACACTCATCTCTGATAGATAAGAAAGAGGTGCCTTTGTTCCATTTTGTGTAACTACACTTACGAAGATACAGTAGAATGTATTATCAATAATAATAGTAGGAGCAGAAGTCATGGTGAAAATATTAAATGGTGGATATCTTTTTTTTTAAAGTATAATCATTCTTCAATATTTACTTTCAAAGCAAAGGAAGAACAGAAGAATCTAAACGGATTTGTAGAGTCAAGGACCTTTTTACAAGTAAAATCTTGTATCACAGCAATTCCTTAAGTCAATCGAGCTTCAGTCCTCTGTGCACAAAGTGCATCCCTGAGTAGTTTCCAACAAAACACATATGTACTTCTCAAGTTAGGAGGCAGAGAAATGCCACTAATGTGTTTTATGAACCAGGTCATCTGTGAAGTGAAAATATAAAGTTAGCAAGGTCAATGCACACAATGAAAGAGGTTTCTCTAAATGGTGCCGTATTGAACCTCTAAATGGAAATGGTAAGTTGTTCTTTGCAGTTATTGTCAGATCATGAAAATATGAGATAAAATAAAACATGCAGGGAAGTGTTACACAGGCCATTGCACAAACTGTGCAAGGTGAGTTTGACAGAAGAGTGTAACAGGTGAGCTGCAGTACAACGGACACAAAGGATAGTTTATTAACGAAGTATGTATTCCAGGCAGAAGACTGGATCAGCCTAGGTGGAGAAACCCACTCGGTGGAACGCCAAGCCACCAGGGGAGAAGGCAGACAGGAAGCAGAGGCTATTCTCGTGGTCGGGGACAGAGGTCGGTAACCGTAAAACAGTCTGTGGTAAGCACTGGAAAGTCTGGCATAATGCAGAGAACGATGTGGTGTGTGTGAGACTGGGGTTTATATACCAGGTGCAGCAGAGTGGGCAGGGGCCTCATTTATAAACGTTGCGTACGCACAAAAGAAGGCGTACGCCGCTCTCTACGCAATAATTGGTATTTATAAAAAGCAAACTTGACGGAAAAATGTGCGGTCCTTCACGCAAGCTCGGACCCATGCGTACGCACAAACGGGTGAAATGAGAACCGTCGGCAAATGCAAGAAACACGCAAACGTGTGTGAAAGTGTGTAAAACTAGACTGTTGTGTAAAAGAAATGCCAATACTGCCTCTCATAAATAACACGAACACCCGTTTGATCGATCTGCAGTGTAAAACAAACAGAAATGCAAATTAACACATTTTCAAAAAGAAAAGTGAAATATGTTCTGCAACATATGTTATGCAATTCATCCTCAAAACACAGCTGTTGCTTGTCAGATGCAATCAAATGGACGGTAATAAAATGCCATGAATAAACTGTAATTGTGTAGCCTACATACATGTGACTTGACTGCATTCATTTGACTTATTCCACTTAGCCGTGTCATCTGGCGCGTCAGTGTCCCCCTCCGCCTCAGTCACCACTCCACTCAATAGCGATTCCCCAATCATTGCCGCCAGTCTCTCATCAAGAGGGGACAGCTCCGGTGTCCCCTCTCCCCCACCCGTGGCAGACACACTTTGGCGATGGCGCGCTAAACGCTTTTTTGCATCCACTTTGATGTCAGACCATTTTTTCTTTATTTCGGCCACGGTCCGAGGTTGTGAGGCTGCAGCGTTCACGGCCTCTGCAACCTTTTGCCACTCAAGTGCCTTTTTGGCATTAGTAATGCCCATACTGTGCCCTCCAAAAAGCATTTTACTTCTCCTTTCCACCTCGCCAATGATTATTTCGACTTCACACTGAGTGAAGTTACGTTTCTTCGTTTTCCTCTCAGTGTTTGCCATGATTTCGCAATCGATGAATATTAATTTGTGGGCGTTCCACAGACTATATATGGGCAACTATGGGCGTGACATGAAGCCGCAAAAGCTGCGCTGCATTTAGAATTGATTGTGATTTATTAAGGGAAAACTGCGTAGGACGTGCGTGCGCACGGTTTTATAAGTCCGAATATTTCTGTGCGTACGCACGTCCTATGTTTCATCCGTACGCCACTGCTGGCGCAAATCCTACGCAAGGTTTTATAAATGAGGCCCCAGGTGAGAGTGAATGAGCTGATGAGGTGGGTGTGGCTAACAGGTGCACTGAATGAGCTGATGAGGTGGGTGTGGCTAACAGGTGCACTGAATGAGCTGATGAGGTGGGTGAGAGGGTGGCAGGAGGGAAGGGAAGCTGAACTGTGACTATTCAGCTTCCCGTGAGTATCAGGCTTGTTGACATGAACAGAGGAAGGACTTGGCAATAAATGTATTTTACAACTTTTAGGACCTAATGATTTAAATAAGCGCTATTCAAGTGTTCATACATAGAAGTCGATTTACCTACACATTTGACTGAGCACTTTAACAAGTCTTTGTTCATGTTGGTTACAAATTTAAGCAACTATTATTGCTCACCTGGAAAACAGTCGTCTGTAGAAGTGGATATTGGAAGTTCTCAGAGAAATACAAACTCAGACATCGTACAACCTTGACAACTGCCGGGCAGCTTTTGTGATACAATCAAAACCTCTAAAAGAGAATGGACCTTTGTGCAAAGTTGAAGAAAAAGTTGGAATAAAACTTGATTTGATGTTTCCTTGGTTTCTTCTCTTTACAAGTTAGTACTGGTGCAAAAATATGACTTTAATCATAGTATTCAAACTGTTTGAACCACTAGAAAAGTAGGAAGATGTAGGCAATAATTCAGGGCTCTTGAACCAGGCTTAGTTAGTACCATTCCCAAAACAGCTGGAGGATCAATGACAAACGCTCATTAGTCATGAGTTTAGTTTCATCAAAACTTCAAACAAACATTTTTAATCACTTTAGCAATATTAAGTGATATCAGGCACTTTTGGTCAGTTATTTATCGTCAGTATCTGCAGCCACATCACAAGTATGACACATGATGACATGACCATGCAGGTGATCACCTTCAAAATGTAATTTCTCCTAACCATCCAGCTGGCTCACACATTTCATAAAAGGCTTCAGCTGAACAAGAGGAAAAGAGAAAAATTAGAACATACAGACACAAATAATAAGTGGAACATTTTTATGAAAAAGTAAAATACTGACATTCAAAATGAAGACGATATTTGTATGTTGGCACACATGCTGTGTTGATTGTCGTCATACAGATGTATAAAATAAATGATACACAAGTCCAGTCAGTGTGTGTGAGAACAGTTCTTTGGCATCTTATAACACTGTCAACCAGCTCAGATCACGTGCAGCAGATATAGTAAATGAACATGAAACATTATGGAGCTGACAACAAATCATATCCAGCACATCATGCTGTAAACACTTTAAAAAAAAAGCTTGAAGTCTTTGCAGATATCATTTTCAAATACATCAACAAAACTCATGAGCATGAAGTGCTTCAAACGCATCGTTCGATTAGTGTATCTGAAAAGGAAGCAACTGTGTAGCTTCCAGTCAAAGAGGCAACACCATGCTTTACAATTATGGCAAGAGTGGCAAGCACATTCAAACACATCACAGCATGCTCACCAGCTTCTATTGTCTACAGTAAATCAGAAAATCGATCATAAATCAATCATTTAAAACGTAATTGTCTGTATAGTTATACAGAGAGGTTTTAAATGAAGGGCTGGGGTATAATTTTGTTTTCATAGTCTTTCTGAAAGTCAACAGTAGATGGCAGCAAAGTAAAACTAAATACTAAATACTCACCAGACCAATTCTTTGCTGTTGTCCATTCAATAATCAATTAAAAATGCTCATGAAAGTAAACCGAATGGTAAAGGTATAAAATAATAATGAGCAGATTGTTGACATGTGCATAAAAAACATACACATTCAAGAAAAAAAAGCATATGGCCAGAGCACATATGCATAGTCAAAAGAAAACCTGTCTGGTGGTCAGCGTTAACATGAGCGCTGGCTGTTTAATGTGACAGTTTACTGCTGCACCGACGAGGCAGTTCCCAAAGATAAAGTGCATCGAGTTAGTCAGTCATAACCTGAGTTAAGAAATTTTAACTGCAGGGTCAATTTTCCAAGACAGTTTGTAAAAATCTCTACAGCAAAGATGATCTCAGCAGTATCAAGTGCACTGACTGCAGCCTTTTCATTCTAACTACCTTAAATCTATTTGTTTACCTTATTCTAACTGTGCAAATCATGTGCAGCTTACACATCAAACCCACGGCAAAAATATTTGGTGCAGCTTTCATTAACCCCTCTGGTAATTTGCAAAAAAGTTGCATGAGCAACCTACAGTGTCTCTTCTTTGACTGATGTACGAGTACATCCAAGACAACGAGAGCAGTATCATCATAAAAGGAAAGTAAACAGTACAAAAGGTGCTTGTGCACGACTACAAATGGTATTATGACAAGAACACTCCTGCTAATGTGCACCCATCCACATATTTAATAGAATTTGCAGTTAACTATTAACAGCTGGAGTCTGCCGAGTGTCTAGACGAGCCTGTTCCCTATATGCTCCTGCAGCCACAGCAGTAGAGGCTGGAGAGAGCTGGGCTCATCAGGCACAGCCTCTGTGTACATCTGCAGCAGTACCTCTTGTAGAACAAGCAGCAGGGGCAAGCTCAAACTCAGAAGCTCGTACAGGAACGCATAGTCTTGGGCATTGTCCCTCAGGTGGCCGGCGAGGGCCTGTGCTGTACTACGCACACGCTGGGACAGGTACCAGGGGGTGTTACACACAGCACGAATCACACTCAGAGGCCGGCTCAGGTGCTTCCTCATGAACGAGCTGAGGATACCTGCTGAGGATGGACTCTGCAGGTCTGCTGTGCTGCTGGACTCCAAGCTCTGTCCATCATCAACACATCGCTCCTGAGCTCCAGAACGAGTCTTAGACAGACGACAGAGGAGTTAGATATCTGAAATTCTCGTAAATATTACTGAAATAAGATGGATACTTTTAGAAATGCAAAGTACTCACTGAGCGCAGAGGGAAAGTCCTCTGTAGGTTTGTCCCATTGTTGCGTTGATCAAAATGAAGTTTGCAGTACAGTTTTTCTGTAAGATTACAGCAAAGTGTCAGCACAACGTAGATACATTAGTCAAATCTGGATTCAATTCTGACGAGAGGGGATATTGGTTGGCACATACCCTGTTCAGAGTCGAAGGCATGTGCTCCCCGTCGCAGGGTGGAGCTGCAGGTGGAACAGCGGAAACACTCCCTGTGGAAGTAGAAACCCTCGGCACAGACCCTCTCCACCATATAGACACGCCTCTCGCAGGAGTGACACTTGTCACCCGACGGGGGGAACGCCCTTCGCACTGAGCCGTCCTGGGAAACAGAGTACCAGCATAGTGATGAGCACCAACTTCAAAAGCCTCATTGTAGCTAAAGCTTAAACACTGACTTTAATCTTTCAGCTAGCACTCCTCAAACCCAGCGAACTCAATACTCACGTTATAAAAGAAACAAGCAAATCCGCACATTTATGAATATGCAAACTATCTTTACAATTTATTTGACAAAAACAAATTCCTCCAAACATTCCTGCATCCGAAGGCCTTTGTGAATACTGAACATGTTTCATCTAGTTTTATTTCTGTACTTTTAACTCAATGTCTTAAACTGTGATCTACATACCTGGGTTGTTTTACTAGCAAGTAGACATTGAGTTTCTTTTTCTGTGTTCAAGATTAATCTTTTATGTTGAATACTTTTTACAAGTCACATAGCTTTTGCTAGAAATGTAAACGTGTTGAATTAGTTACACTAATGTTGGCATGCTTTGTAGAAACACAGGCGTATCACATGCAGGAAGAGTGAGAATGTGAGAAGACGTTTTGATGAATGCTTTTCCCGTCAGTGTCACTTCGTGGTTCTAACATCATCTTGGGGATATTGTGAGTGATGGCGAGGTCCATGAGACTGTGTCTGGGTTCATTTTCAGGGAGGGTGACCGTTTTACTTTAAAGTCTACAGCCTCACACTCATTTGCAACTGCTCGCTAATATTTTAGCCAAGAGGAAAACATTGTTAAGGGAAGCTAGTAAGATAATTGTAAAAAATTAGAAAGTTTGTCTAAATTGTTTCTCAAATGCTTTTCAAGAATAAAATTTGATCCCAACACTGGGAACCAAGAGTTATGTGTTTATATCAAACTGTGACATCTGGCTGTTGAGTTGGAGCAGGCTGTTTGGGATGGGTGGAGCAGAGGAGCACACAAAGTGCCACCACAAGAATGCACACTTCTCTTCTGTTAGGACTGCTGGTAATTACAAGCACAAGAGGCAGAAACAGCAGTTAAAAGCAAACCAGCAGTCCGAACGCATAAATATGCCCATTGTAATTAAGAAAGTATATGGCAACAATGTAAATCTTGGGCTTTGATGCTTCTTTTTTTTTTTAAACTGATTTTAGAACAGGCCTTCTGCGTGCTGCCTTTTAGGATGTTGAGCCTACACAGCTGAAACAAATAAAACATTGAGCATGAGCTCGTTTTTCCAGTTTATTAGGTACACCTAGATAGAATTAAGGCAGCGTTTTGGAGAGATGTTCTTTCAACTTCATGGTAACATTTGAGAACAAAAAGCAAACAGTTGCTTATTTACACGTCCAATAGTTACGGAAAACCATTAGCATTCAATTTGAGTCATGTGTTTGGTCTCCTGATAAATGAAAGTCAAATATCCCCTTTCTTTTAGCTCAGTTTTTGGTCTCCACTAACTCCTCTATGTTCACCAGCTAATTGCTATCTGTGTCTATCTGCTGGTTGGTGGTCATCAGGTCAGCTACAGCTGCTGCCAAAGTCCACGATATGAGAGCAGTGAGACCCAACATCTAAATAACAAGCTCAAATTGGTCTTGGACTCAAAAACCTCTGCATTGCACGGTACAGTTGCCAGCATCACAATCCACATGCATGCATAAACATGCTTAAATACACATGTTCACAATAGTTACAAATAATAAAACCAGGTTTGAGTAACACAGAAAATAAATAATCAAGTCAGATTTAGGAATTTATTGACCCCTATCCTATTGTTTTAATGTAGTCATTTGATGCATTGTTATTATAAAATATAATATAGTTACTTCAAGTGTCACCTTGATTGAAAAAAGCTATTAAATTATAACAAAATGTCCTTCATTGAGACAAATGAAAGCGTCCGCACGCACGCAGCACGCACGCACACAGTGCGAAACACAAGGCCAGGGTGGCATCACACACCAAGCTTGAGATAGTCACCTTGAGTGCAGCACAGCTGTCTGATGAGATCAACCCACTAAGGTGAACAGCTTTTTCCTTTATACTCTTTGAGTGAAACTCTCTAGCCTGTTGTGTCTGAGCTTTTTTCTGCAGGATGACACAGGATAAAAGAAAAGCCATCAGTCTGGCCTCCCCGGTACAGTGAGACACATTCTCCCACTAACAAATGGAGCTTTCTGTGTGCAGACATAATTAGCTGGACTAATAACCATTTGATAATCAGTACACAGTTAGATGATGAAAGGCCTTTCTGTTCTGCTTTCCCAATAAGAAGCAGGATTTGACAGCTGAGTGTGTGGGCTATTGTTGGGACGAGAACAATAACATCGGTGTGTGGAATGAAAGCTGCCTTATTACATTAATGTCACACCCCACTTGATGTGGTTACTCATACTGTACTAGAGCAGAAACCTGAGACAGCCACAAAGACCTGGCACAGAAATCAGACAAGTACGTCGGTTCAGCTCAAAAATATTTCGACATTAATAAATCTCATAGTGACGTATTGAGTCATCAGGGCTTAAATAAGTAAAGGCCAAAATACAAAGCAAATTAATTAAAAGGATAATTATGAAATGCAAGATTAGTTTAAAAACTTTAGAAACAAAATTGGATTATCTACACAATGATAATACAGGGGTGGACAAAATAATGAAGACACCAACTTAAAGGAATATTTCCCTTTTTCACTTTGTTGGAGTTGAAGGATCAATACTCTCATGTCAGCATGTCTAGTATGGAGCGATTAGACTAGCTTCACACGGACTAGCTACTAGCTTAGATAATCACCTCCCGGCTCCTGCTCTGCACTCAACACACAGACAGCAGTATCTTATCATCTAACTTTTGGCAAAAAGGTGTGTTCCCAAAATGCCAAACTATTCCTTTAATTAGAATTAAAAACACTGGTAGGTGGAGCGAAGACTGAAAACTTGTGTTGAAATGGCAAGAAAACTGAAAATGTCCTAAAGTCCCATAAATCATGACCATGTCAAACACAGACAAACTGCAAACCAATTTGTATGGCAGTTTTTTTCAAATGTATTTTGATTGAGTGTTTTCATTATTTAAGAAAATTCAGGTAGAAGCTGATGAGATACTAACAAAAACACTGCACTAATTGACTTCATAAGGAAAACATCTGAATAATCAAAACATCTTATTTGCAGACGTAAGCCAGCGCCTGCAGCCCCGTCCTGGCCGACCCGTTCCACAGAAACTGACTGTCCTGCATGCCTGTCTCAGCTCGTGTGCAGGTCTGTAGGCCTGTTCTTGCCATTTTAGTCAGGCTGGATAATTAAGGGGCTGACTTCACTCTCTGCCTAAACATTACACAGGCCTAAATGTATAATCAGGGCATGATGTATAATCAACATTCACTCAGCAGCATTTTGGGGATCAGGACATGCAACAATCACAAAGGGTTTGAAAAGAGAAGAGAAGAGAAGTTAAATATATGAAGGAGGAGATAAGTGATAGACAGATAGTGATCACCTCAGAGACGTGTTCGTCCACCTCCCTGAGGCGCTGGAGCACTCTCGACATGAAATGGATTGCTGAGTGGCAGGAGGGAGAAGAAGCAGGGGGGTCTGCACTCTCCGGCTGAGGCTGGGGCTTCGTCTCAGCGTGCGGCCGATCAACATGTCTGAGCTTCACTACTGAAAATGGATGCTGGGACTCAGGCTGGAGCTGAGGGTTGGGCAGAGTCTTTGGAGGCAGGTGCACTAAGTGTTCTGCTGCTGTTCTGATCCTGACCTCAAACTGAAAGGGGTGATATACAGCAGTGCACATGTGAGCTGTGGTTTAGCTCCTCATCAAGCAACCAAACTGTGAAACTTGAATTCACTTAAAGGCTGAAGAACCACACAGGTGGCTTTGTTTCAGTCCATTAACTATAGATCTTCAAAGTACTTTACAACCCTGCCAAATATTTTTAAAGCTATTTTTTTAGGTGTTAAAATCAACTGACAAAAGGTAATCCATTAAAGTAAATATTCTGTGTGCTTCATGTTTTGCCAGAGGTGATTATCATCGAAAGGTAATGTAGTTACAAGCAGGTTGTTTTTAAAACGTTCTTCTTGGGGAAGTCAATAACTGAAGTAGCAGTCTGACATCTGAGATCTTGAGTCTGCAACCAATAGTTAAATTGAACTAAGTTGGATGTGACCTGGTAAACAAATCGATTAAGTGACTCAAGGAAATGGCAATTTAAGTTGTATTTTTTTAGCTTTCATTCTTATTTAGTTTCTGGCGTGAAATGAGGATGTAAAACCACCAGCATGGTCCTTTAAATATCCAGGAAAGAGTGTGTACACAAACAAGCCATGCTATGCTCAAATTATATAATTTACCCAAAATAGGAGTACGTGCTTTTAAAAGGCTGCATGTGTGTGAGTGAGTGCAGACATCTGTCTGTTTGATTGTTCTCATGTACCAAACATATATATTGTAGTACAGAATTAGCATACACATAGTGTTCTACTTTACATGAACCTTTACAGACTGTCATTATGCCTTTGTACTTTTTATGTGTCTTAACTGCCGTCTAGCGGCACCAGACTACCTGCATCTCAGGAGGAGGTTTAGGTGGGACCGGAGGCCTGAGTTTAATGGGCAGATCCTCAGCCAGGTCAAGAGTGTGAAGTGGGGAGGACCTCTCACAGTCTGACTGAGATGTTGCAGAAACGTTAGGAAGGCCGTTAATAAAAAAAAGGCACAGAAATAGAAAAGGCTGAAAAGAGTGAAAGCTGGAAACAGACAGGAGAAGACTTTGTAGAATTAGCAAAAGGATTTGTTTTTCATAAAACCCACAGACTGCTGTCAGATGTCTGTCCACACACACACACACACACACACACACACACACACACACACACACACACACACACACACACACACACACACACACACACACACACACACACACACACACACACACACACACACACACACACACACACACACACACACACACACACACACACACACACACACACACACACACACACACACACACACACACACACACACACACACACACACACACACACACACACACGCTATAACCATAGCACAATACATGTATATATTTAACGGTTAATAAACAGTGGTGTACATTTACTTGTTTTCTCCGGACGGTGTAGCTGGGTGTGCTTTCAAACTTGGCCAGCAACTGAGAAGCCATCGAGCGCACTTTGTTTTCCTTGGGCTCTCGGTCCTCTCGCATTGCAGAGCCGTTACTCGACAGGTTGGTGGCCTGACGAGTCAGGACAACAGACAAGATCCTACGTCAGGATCAACAGCCTTTTTATCTACAGGTTAAGTTTGAAATTACAAGTATGTAGTTTAACAACAAACCTCCTCCAGATAACTGTGGAATTTCCGCCTCCTTTTGTAAATGGGATCTGCACCGTCTGACTTCTTTTCATCCTGTAAAGCACAAGGAAAGACTGAATACAACGGTCTAAGGAAGGTTCAAGCCAAAAACAGCTGGGGAAGAAAAACTCTGGTTATTGAATATATTACACTCATCTAACCATGACATGCTGTATGAACATATAAAGAAATAGAAATATTGGGAGTCAGAGTCAACTTTTTGCATTTACATCAGATTGAAACCGTGTGGAGTTACCTTCGGTACCCGTTTCCTGTGCAGAGCAAGGTTGAGCACATTATTATTACTTCTGACTTCCTTTGATGGATAATCTTCATTGTTTTCGTCCACCCCTCTGGAACCTGCAGTATAACGTGCGTGGCTGCATCAGAGTTTTCATAGTTTCCACAGTTCACAGCCATAAATGTCAGATAATATCAATGAACAACGACCATGTCGATAAGGAAAGTGATACGTGGTCTGTAAAAAAGAGAGTTACTGCATTTGTGCAGAGCAATGTTTCACAAAAACAAAACAAAAAAGCCTTAGATCACACAGAGACGCGTCGCTACAGGCGCAGCCACTTCAAAGCTTATTGAATAACTCAGCTGCATGTCAGAGAAAGGTGAATGGCTGGCCGACGTTAAATAAAACAACAAAGAATACTGTAGGTAAGCATTAAATATCCTTTCAGAGGAGACATGCAGCCGTCTCCATGTTGCCAAGACTCCCGGACTATGAAGTCCACCGCTTTGGTGCAGACACACATTCCTCTCATGCCACCATACTCGACTAATAGGACTGCACAACACACACTTTTTTTTTTGAGGAAACCAAATGGAATTCGATACATTCTTTCTCACTGGAATTTCATTTGTTGTGGTTGTCCAGTAGAGTTGAATTGAGTCAAAAAGGTTAGAATAAAGTCAATTAAAGCCGAATGGAATTGCGTAAAGAACCGTTGAGTTGTATATAATAACAGAAGAGTAGAGCAGACTACCTGAGGCAGGTAGGGGTGTGCCACGCAACAGCTCGTAGAACCTGGACAGGTAGGTGATCATCCTGGTCTTATCCAGCTCCTGATCGGGACTCAGCTCCTTCACTGATGTAAATGATCGGATCCCAAATTCCCGCTCACTGATGTCAAAAGCCAGCTGGAGGTTTGCAGAGGGGTCTTCCTCGTTTAATGAGTCGAAATCTCTGATGGAAAAAGACAGTAATGGTGGCTTGAGTAAGAGGGTAATACAAATATGTCATAGTATGTCAGCCTATAGTAGGGTTTATATTTTTATTGTGAGACCATTTATTTATGTCCGTTTATGGTTTGCATTGCCACTGATCATTCTGCCATGCATGCGTATGGATAGTTCTTTAATTAGATTTTCTTTTAACATATTTTCACTTCTTGTTGTTTCTAAAAATGCAGACTTTCCAGCATCACAACCTTCTGGATTTCCCTGAATAATGAGGCAGGAATGTAACAGTGAGGTTTGAGGCTGAGATTCTTTAAAGGATTATTTCTTGACTTTCATTTCATGTAGGTGTCAGGTGACTGATGTTGAGCAGAGTGTAAGATAACAGTAAATGTAAGCACAATGAAATCACTTGATACTGAAACCTAACTTACTCAATACATTTTCAAGACCGGCAGAGAGCTTGTTTTCTGGCAGGAAAAAAACATCTCTGACGTCTTTAGTCTGCACCGAGGGTGTGCAGACACCATTAGAAATAATGTAAAGAGGGGGGCAGTAACCTAGCAGCAGCACACACAAACATTAGTGTTATTCTATAAGTATAGAGGCTCGCTCTTTCTTTCTTTCTTTCTTTCTGTCTTTCTTTCTTTCTTTCTTTCTTTTCTACGAACCTGCTCAACTCTCAGCCTGCTCTGCTGACAGGCATGCATATGGAGGAGGGAAGGGGAAAAATGCCAGTGGTTCCTGGAAACTTACAGGACCACATGAAATTGTAGTGGCATGTGGCGAGGTATGAAGGCAATAATTAAAGAGTGAGAGGATATAATTAGATCTGTAAATGTACTAATCTACAGTTGCACTGGCTAAGTCTATGCCATGCAGAGCAGTCCAATTCTAAAAAAGTGGAAACTAATGCAACACAGCTGGCTTCTAAAAACTCCTCTGTTTGCACTACTACCAGCTCGGTTTACGTATAAGACAGCCATGCATGAAGTCTTCTTCACATCTATCAGCAGTAACAAAGTTTGAGTGTTTTAGTTGTGAGGAGCTAGAGAGCGCAGCAGAAAACACATTGATAAGAGAGTTGCTCTCATGCCGAGCATAACTAACACACTGATAAGAAATACATTTCCTCACAACTAGACGTTACAAAAAAAGGGGCTGAGTTCATTTGAAAAAGCACAACAACAGATGTGTTAATGTGAATGTACATCTGCATTTAATCCTAACTGTAAAGAGATTAGATGATGTTAGCTGGTTTTGGATGGAAAGACGCAGCGCTGCGGGCTGGTAGTGAGTTCATTTGATGTGCGTTACGTACATCAGCTGGGGTTTGAACCTGTGGATGAGGGCACACAGAGCGATACCGCTTTTCCAAGAAGACGTCAAATCTGTTATCATCACATTCCTGTAGCCCTCGGTCTGCTTCTGGCACCAGGTAAGCAGCCTCGCCGGTCTGATCTCTGACTCTACAACAGAAACATGACCCGTTAGAAGAGGAACTGCAGTATTAATGTTGAAAAGTCTAACATTACTGCAGGCTGTGTTAGAAAATCTAGACCCTGAGAGGATATGATGTCACAAGCATGGACCAACCCATGGCGTGCCATTAAATAAGGTCATAACAGAAGAGGTGCTGAGGTATGTACACATCTTTGTCATTATGTACTTCCTCACAGCCTTTGATGACTCAAGAGTTACTTCGGTTGAACAGCTCAGTTCAACATGTAGAGCTTCTGTTACTGTTAGTAAGTAAACTTTTTTTATATAAACAAAGGGTAATTTTAAACATGAACGTGAAGTAATGTGGATAGAAAGATAATTGTGTTGGACACCCGGCAGTTCTTTAAAAGCTTTCTGTGTTGATATAAGGATCCTTTCAAAGTAACAGAAGAGTGGAAACCCTAATCAATCAGTCAGATTCTACATGATAATATAAAGAAGGGTCCGCAACAAATCTGAGCTTTGAACTACAGCTCCTGTAAAGTTAGATGTACCTCGTCTGCAGAGATTGACAGGCCGCCGGATGGTAGCAGAACGCTCCAGAGAGCAGGAATTCAGCTCTTTGCTGATGAACAAGTGACGCACCTGAAACAGGAAGGAAAGGGAAAAGGGTTACAATGAAGACATTCAAGAAGTTGTGTATATGTGATGAAAATAGATGGAGAAATGTGATTTTGTGCCAACGTGAGTACTCCCTCTCACCTGGTGTGGCCTGACACAAGAGGAGTTGAGGTTGGGGTATCGAGTCCCCGGGTCTATGGTGTAATGATCAAAGTTTTTGGCAATGTTTTCAGGTGTTGTCTGAGGAAGTAGTCTGTAAATACTCTCCCTATAGGAAAACATTGTGCAAGATACATGGTGTTATTTCTAATGGTATTGAGTGATGTAAATATGCAAACACACACTTTTATATTTCTAAGACACTATGTGTGTGTGTGTGTGTGTGTGTGTGTGTGTGTGTGTGTGTACCTCTCTGCCAGCACTTCCAGAGCAGTCCGACCCTTAGCCCAGCTGTTCACCATCCAGGCTGTGTCAAAGGCAGCCAGGAAGCCTCTGGCACAACCCGTCCCCATGGGCCAGAAAGGCTGCAGGAACACATAATATGTATTTGAATATATTTGTGTCAGCGTACGTGAGGAGACAAAACAACATCACCATTTCCATACTTTGAAGGAACAAAATCACCATTGCAAATATTGTGATTAGACAAACTCATTTAGCAGCAACAAACATTGTTAAGCATATGCTAATATGATTTTTTTTGTGTCACAAAAACGTTTGTGTAGCAGCTTCTTTTCCCAGGCAGTCAAGCTCCTCAACATCAGGATGCATTCCTCACCTGAGCTGAGCTCACACAAAGAAAGACACTTAGAAATAATAAGTTATAATAAGCCTCCACACCACCGTGCAGATTCCTTGAAATAACATGTTATATTTAGGCCTTTCAAAAGAAAAAAAGATCTTGAAATAAGATGAGAAAACTTACTTTGAGCTATATATCTCATGGGTTTTAGAAATAGTTGTGTTATAATAACCTGTAATGCTCAAAGGTAGTATTGTTTTCATTTAACAAGATATTCAAAATGCATCATCTAAAAACATGTTCCTATATCTCACTGAAATGTCACTTGTTAGTTGATTGTCTCTTATATTAAGTGTGTAATTAGACAAATATATTTGTCTAATTAGAGTTAGAGTTTGTACAGTGCTATTGACGTGATAGGTCCTGCCATTCTTTACCTCTAGCAGACTGTCACCAACCAGTGCTACCAGCAGCTGGTGTCCAAATCTCTCCCTGACCAGAGCAGCGTTCTCAGAGGCGTACATGTTCGTGAAGTCAAACATTGCTACATCTGGCTGCCCACAGTGGTTCATGGCAAAATCCAGCGTGGGAAGTTGGTAGTTGGTGCCAAAGTCAGCAGCCTCTCGGGCGTAGCACAGAAGAGCTTCCTGGTTGACATTTTCACTGCTCAGCAGCATCTGGGTGTCGATGTAATCCTGTTGAACAGAAGCGTGACAGTCAGGACGAGTGCACGCCGACTAAGTCTGAGCTTACTGAGATTAGTTCCTTCATGATCTGTTCCCTTAGATAGTTGTTTAGTAATGCTGAACATGGAAGTAAAATCATCATTATTATATTACACATGTACACATACAAAAGGGATTTTATGAGTACAAATTGTGGAAACGATAGACTGAAATTAATACAACTAGCCTGGTTGTAGACCACTGAAGTGCTGCCAACATCAATATTTTTCAAGATTCAAATAGAACAAGTCTGATTATTAGGTTGTAATCAAAACTAATGCAATCATTGGCTGCCATGCTATTTATCTCCCAACCTAAATAGTTGAAGGGCTGCTGCATTTCATTGCATCATTGATTTGGGGTTATTATGATAAAATGAACAAAAGAAATCAATTAAAAGTGAAAATAAAAATACAGCACTGAATGTTCTGCTTACATTAATGAGGACTCCCTTGTCCAGCAGGCTCTGTTTCTTGGCAGTCATGACAAAGTAATGTGTGTTGTCCCTGTAGTACACAATGTTCTCCAGATCAATACCTGCAACAAATTACATTGTTTGAGAATGAAAAAACATTAAAAGCACCAAAGGGGCATCAAATTGTTATAAAGGTAACACATCAATATCCAATTCATCTTCATGCCAGCTAACACCTCAGTGAGGTGGTTTGATGAGCTCCTCTCCCACCTGTCTCCTCTTTGAGGTCAAGAAAGAACTTCTGGTTGAAGATGAAGGCCACGCCGCTGATCTCTTCTACTTTGGCCTCTGCAGTGGTGTTCCTGTTGATGAAGTTGGCCGTGATGGCGATCGCCAGTTTGCCCCTGAACTCCTTTCTTTTGAAACCTGAGCGAGAAAAAGACAAAGTCAGATAAAGAATGAAACGGAGAAACAAGAAAAAAGATAGGGCCAAGCAAACCAGTCCAATCTGCTTGTCTGTCAAAACCAAAGGAAATCTCGCCTTAAACCATAATTACATGGCAGTTATTTCTGGATAAGAGGCAGCTGAAGGTAATCCTTTATGTAGCCGAGGGATCAAAAGCCATGGATTGTAAGAAGCACCAGGAATTACATCTTATCGTCAAAGTTAGAAAGGCTTTTGCTTAATTAACCTAAACAGCAAGTGCAGTAAAGGTTGTAAAACAGCCATACAATACAACAGTCTATTTTATATTTTCAAATTTAGATAGTAAATTAAAATCTAGTTTTATTCATATCTTCACAGAATATGATAAAATGGATGCTACACAATACTGAACTAGGTAAATAGCTTTTTTGACCAATATTTTATAAATATTTTGAAAGACAAAAACGTTAACTTTCAATCAAACAGAGTCACCCTAAGGTTCAACATGTCACTGGTAGATTGTATAATGACCAACAATGCCACTAATCTAAAACTATAAGTGCAGTAAGGAAAATAAAATGGATTGGTCGGTTACTACAAAGTGATGTATGTCCGGTGAAAGTACTTATTTGGGGCACAAGTAAAACAGCACTACTGCATGATGTCACAGTTAAAACTCACAGAGGAGCTTTTCCCCTCCGGTCTCTTCATTGCAGATCTGATTGTATTTAACTCTGTGTTACCGTAGCTAGGACACAAAGGCTGCTCAAAAGCAGGCTGACTAAAGGGGAAAACCATTCCCCCCAGACTTCATCATAATTGAAGAATGAGCTAAACAGCTTGTCCTGCCCAAAAATGCCCTTTTTAGGAATAAGCATCTGATGCGAATTGGTTGTTCGATGACAGCATTTTTAGGAGACCGAAACAGAGAGACAGAGGCAAAGAGTCCAGCATGAATGCATCAGCTACTTCCCCGAGCCCAAGCGCTGCTCTGTTTGTGTACAGAGTTTCATTAATAACCTTTCCCCATGGGAGAGATAAACGGCTTCAAACAAGTATAAGTTTATAAAAGGTGGGTGTCAATTATAGCTTCACAACAGAAATAATGCAGCACAAGTTGTTCAAAAGCAGTATTCAGTAAACAGAAGGCATGCTGGGTTAAGTTGACTCTAAGAAAGACCTTCTGGGTCTAAGTGATGCTTCAGATTTTCACAATAATGTAAACACATGAACATGGACAGCCCTTAAAACATATACTATATAACATGTGCATTGTGTGAGTTTTTTAACTGACATTTAACAGAACCAGAAAGTATAAAATACACTCCTTGTTTAAAGAAAGTGACAGTAGACTGCAACCCTGTGCTTTGAATGTTTTTGGTGTGAAAATACACATTTGCATGACAGATGGTTACTTCCTTGACCACACACAGGTAACTTTATGTTGCAGTAAATGAGCAAAGTGAAGGACGCGCTTGAGGCATCTTTACTGTTCACCCCTTTTGTCTGCAGCCGCCTCACCTTCCAGAGTATTCCTGCGTCCGTCAGCCCCCACCACGACATCAAACTCAAAGTTAGCCACGGGGTGATCAGCAGGTCGGATTGCAGCCCTCCACCCAAGCCCTGAGAGATGGAGACAAAGACAGAGAAGGATTAAGGCACAAAATATAAATCCTAGGATTATTTCCTTTGTGTGTTCAACAATCAGCACGTAGAATGCCAACTGATAACAGATTGATTATTTTGCTTAAGGACACTTCAGCAGTGTCTCAGTCAAGAAAGATGTCAGCAGAGAGAAACATATAATGGCACACTTTAACACGGATGCCATTTTGTTGCTACGATGCCAGTGAAATACGGACAGTTTGCTTTTGTATGTGTTGAAAAGGAATGCTAAAGGAAAGGCAACTGAATCTGCTCGACTAACAAACAGAACACTGTTTCATATTTAATATTAGTTGTTTAAATAGTGCTGTTTGGGGGGCACAGGAGTGTGTGAGACCAGCACAGTAAGACTTGGCAGTTTGTGGTGTAATATCACCATGTGGAAAATGCTTTCCATGATGCCAAGGGCACAGCTAAGTCCGTCACAGCAGAACAAGAGGGATAAGTCTGTGTCTAAATTTAGGCAAGGCTTTCATTATCAGTGTAAAGTTATGATAGCTGAGGAGACGACACCGGACAACACCATGAAAGTTATCTTCTTCCTGAGCGTCGAAAGTCCAATGTGAAGTGCTGAATGTAAGAAAAGCATCATGACACGGGTACAATATATTACCTCTACATTTTGTTAAAAGGAAAAAAGGAACAATTGTATGTTATATCTATATAATTATTATTATTATTACACAGCAGGCCTTTGATCACCAACAGGGAAGTTAGGTAATATACCTCCGCTAACCTCATCGAAATATGATGAAGAACTAGATCAGTGCCAATGTTTGTCTCCTGTTTATTGTTGGCTGTCAAGGAAATTAAACACTGCAGGTTGAGAAGTCCCTTGGTGGCTCGCCCGCCTGGAAGCAGGGCACTAAAATACAGAGTGGGAGAGTAAATACAGATCTTCCA
Source organism: Cottus gobio (assembly GCA_023566465.1). Classification (NCBI taxonomy): domain Eukaryota; kingdom Metazoa; phylum Chordata; class Actinopteri; order Perciformes; family Cottidae; genus Cottus; species Cottus gobio. The sequence goes on along the minus strand of CM042224.1, from coordinate 17,349,206 downwards.
GTAAGCTACTCAGTATCTGTCTGACAAACGGACAGGTGCAGCCTGAGGTCTAAATCTAGCTTCACACATTACTTGACTTCTCAACCTCATCCTACTTCACGTCCCAGTTGTATTGTTTCCAGCTGCTCAAATCTCCTCATCTTCCCAAAACTTGCAGATCATAAAACAACTTGTCAGTGGGTGAATATAAAATCACTGCTGATCTTTTGTTTGGACGTGTGGATGGATACCTTCACTTTCCTGATCCTCTGGCGGTTCCAACAGCTTCACAAACTCCACGTTGACGTGAAACTCCACTGCAACAATCAGAGCGACCTTCAGTAGGACCAGCTGCAGCTTCTGAATACCTATGAGACACAGACATCAGTGTTTCAGAGTCATCATAAAGATATCATAATTGTATCCTTATGTCCTCTACAGTTTTTAAACTGTAGTAATTGTCTAGAAATATACATCATTTTCTTTCTTCATCCATTTCTTTCTCTGGAAGTGGTTTTAGCATCAATCAGTCAGCTCCATTTATGGCCAACTGGACGTAACATGAACAGCAACCCCAACGGCAGCGTGCTTTGTTTCTGTAGTCAGATACTCACTGATGTGGTCTATGGCCCCTGCGCAGAATTTGCCATAGAACTTTTTGGCCCCGAGGCCCCGTAGGTCATGAATGGTGTAGGGCCAAAGGTGCAGCACGTTGTTCCTGGAGAAGGAGTCTCTCTTCTCGATCACCACCACTTTGGCCCCCATCAAAGCGAGCTCAATGGCTGTCCGCAGGCCGCAGGGCCCTCCTCCGATGATGAGGCACTATATAAAAGAGAAATGACAAATTTACCTCATTACTCACACAAGGCACAGATGAATGAGCTACATCATGGATACAACTAACATACATCTATAATCACAGACGGGTGGGACTTTTCCTGCAGAAAGGCTGAGATGAAAAATGGTTTACTGCTTATTGTTTATTAACATAAAAGGGAGCGTTATAACATCTACATAGATCATAACTGGAAGCAGCACTTTGCTGCACCCCTGGAGCGTCTAGAGGCTAAGTGTCTCACTCAAGGACACTTGACAGCAGGATAGACAATGACTCCGAGGATCATTGCAGCCTGAAGATGAGTTCTCTAGGCCTCTGTGTGTGTGCGAGGATTGTTATTAAAACATAAAGAGAACAGTGCATTTATCAGGAACGTCAACCTAAACCATTATTACAACCTTTACAAATCTAAGATGTTTTATCATTAAAGAAAATGCATGAAGTCAGAGATGTCTGAGAATGTGTGGCTCGAACATGACATCATCCTCCTGAATGATAGCTGAAAGGAGTGACGCACATGTGCTGGCAAACTGTAGCTTCTTTCCTTCTAAACACGTCAAGAGCATTATAGAGAATTGTGTAGAGAGGCGATGTGTGTGTGTCTTTATTCTTGTGACATTTAAACCAGAACCAAACCACTTCTGAAGGTTGACCCTGCTGTGCTGAACAAGGTGGACAGTCTCCGATAGCCTCAACAACAGTGGGTCTCAATAGCCTCACAAAATTAGTGCTGAACAAATCTTTTCTTTCACCTTTCCATAAAAGACTTTCATCCAACCGCACAAAGAGCTACCACTCTGCCCGACCTCTAAACATTCCCACCAGCACACGGGGGCTTGCAGCATATTTGAACAGGAGGATTCACTTCCTGGAATCCTGTGTCCACCAACACGATAACACCAAGTGCGGAAAGTGCGATGAGGGTGCCACCCGTCCATATCACTTCCGTGAGACAATCGGACTGGGTGCTGATACACAGTGCCCGGTGCGAGCTGACCAAAATCCCAAATCATACCCTAAATGGCGCTCTGCTCCTGTACCAAAAACAAGATGTTTGTGGCTTTAGTCACTCCATATTCTTCCTGTGGACACAGGGTGTCGTCATGTGTTGCCTGAGGTTATCAGGATGAGTTATTCTCAGGTGTGAAACACACACAGCTGGTGGAAGCGCTGCCTGGACAAGCCTGCCTGCTGGTTACGTCTTTAGTTTTTCTTTTCTCAACAAAAAGGTGTATTTACAGCGCCAGAGACAGAGATGGAAGGATGTGTAAAATGTTATTTACGTGCACAGTACTAACTCCATTTATTCAGATGGATGTTCACAGTGAGCACATTTTTATGCAAACTGTATCCATCGGTCTATCAGCCATTAGCAGTTATAGGCTGTTTGTTTAGGCCTGTTTCCACTGTTATATTGTTCCAGATACGAGGCTTTTCCTGACAGCCTAACCCCATCTGTTGAGTCAGGACACACTAACTTCCTTTCAACTTCCCACTTGTGACCTTGCTCTCATCCCGGCTCCACCTCTCCCTGCTCATTTGTCCCCTTATTAATGAACCCTGTCTGTCAGTCAGAGTCACTGTGTACCTTTTCCTCTCAGCTGACAGCGTGGCCAACAAAAGGAGCTCTTTAACTATCACAGCATCTTGATTAAAATGTTAGAACAGAGCTGCAACATAACAATATTTTTCTTATTAATTAATCTTTGATCAACCAACAGTCAAAAGCCCATGCATATTTAGTTTGCTATTATATATATATATATATATATATATTTTTTTTTTTTATAAGTCTTCAGACTAATCCTTTCTGCTCTACAGGGCACACAAACAATGTCATCCCAAGCCTGTGTGACAAAGCTCGACAATATCTTACAGCAAATTGACTCAGGCTCAACATGGATTCGATGGAGGTGAAAGTTGTCTTCCCTTAAAATATAATTTGAAATAAGATAAGATAGATATCTTGAATGTGATTTTTCTGTTGAATCAAGATGTTTCACAGTCTCAGGGTTAAAAGGGCATTGTGTCACAGACCTCTGAATAAGTATGCCGAGAGTGATTCACAACGTCACATTATTAAAAAAAAGATACATTTGTAATTTATTTGTGCACAGTCAAACTGTAAGAAACGCACTGTGGTTATGAGTCGGTGTCACAGCAGCCAGCTGCGTAAGGGCATAAAACACGGATGACATCATAACCTTTAAAGATTGCAGCTACAGTGGATATATGAAGGCGAGGCGCCGAGTGATTTCACATCTGTCACTGTTAAAGAGCTGCGTTGCCATAAAACCATGAGTCGTCACCTTGTGGTGCTCCCAGGGAGAGGAGAAATTAGTTATCAAGTAAAGGCAGAATGTCGGGCCACTGAGTGATTAAAACGGGCTTCATACTGCACTTGTGCCGTTTATGTGTGGAAATTAATAAGCAAAGAAATTTCTTAAATTCACAATGAGTTAGTGTTTTAATAATGCACTGTTTCTACATCTGGTTTAGTACTTTGGTGCTATTAAAGCAGTAGTATAGTACCACTTTTCATTTCATAACACAACTCTGTGCATAGTCATAATTACGAAATTGGACCTAAAACCTTTGGCTCAGGAGTTTAGGAGAGTCACACTTTCTTCAAACGTTTACCTTCTTTCTTCCTATTTTGGTGTTGGCTCAAAGAACCTGTAAAACTGAGCTCACACTGGAGCTTTTAAAAACACACTTTAATAACAATCTGGGCCTTGCTCCAACATTTTGGGATAAGCCTATAAAGAGCAGAGCACACTCTCAGAACAACTGGGCCCGAATAATCATAGTTGCTGAGTGACGCTGTCTGTTGCTGTGTTTCTCTGGGCAATAAAAACAAGCTTGAGGCAGATGATGCCTGAAAGATAATCACACTCCTCCAGGTTTTCCTACTTTCCCTCATCACCTTTACTGCCAGGTGCCCCCCCACACAACCACGGACACACACCCTGACATGGTCTCTTTGTCCCAAACGCAGCCATCTCTTCATAATTCAACTCGAGTGCTCCTCACTGGCTGTATTCTTACATGTGTTTAAATAATTTGTCTTTTGTCTGTAATTTGCCCTCTGAATGTGTTATTTAGCTACATAGTTAGATGAAGCAGTGCACAGCAAACATCTGTTGCTTGTTGTGTTTGATGCACAGTTTCTTCGCTGTGATCTTTTTAAATTTGACTGTTCTTATGGCAAAATGCATACATATGGTTCAGTGATGCTTTTATATGATATAATGTAACATAATGGTTGTATTTCATTCTGTGCAGCTTTGTCATGCAGCAGCTGTCTGAGAGAGACAGAACAAGTGCAAAGCAATGTATATCTCTTTAATTTCCTGTCCTGTATGTTGGCTGTTGAAGTGAAAGAGTGAGTGTTACTGCAGTTAATGGTCTGTGTCTGGGCAGGTAGAGGATATATATATAGAGAGAGACATAGAGATAGATAGAGGGTTTCACTATGTAGTTACTTTAACAGAGTGCTGATTGTTTAAAACAAAAAAGGCTGTTGAGGTCACTAAGGAACCTCCTAAATCATGAAACATCAACTTGAATGATATAAGAACAAAACCGTATTATATTTTTAGACCTTTTTAGGATACACATACTATGAGTTCAAGCTTTAAAAAGGACCGTACAGGTTTTAGCCGTGCTGTCTGTGCTGCGTGAACTTGGAAAGACTTGCTTGCATTGATAACCCATCAGAGTGAACATTTAATCAGCTTTATCATTAAAGCTGTCTCCATTGTTACTGCAGTGGAAAAACAGCTAGTCTAGCTAAAAACTAAAAGATGGATCCAATAGTCAAGATTTGAGTGTTGGCTGCATTTACAAGGTAAAGTATATTTGTCAACCAAATAAGAAAGATGTGCATTGTTTCCTCTATTTAAAGTCTGCTGTTTGGCAGTCGACTGCAAAGTCTGGGATAGTGGAGGGTCCATGATTCCACCACAAAGACCTTTTTAGATGTTTAGGACTAAAATGTGTGCCTACACAAAAATAACCAAACTTTTACAAAACACATATTGTCCATGTGAATTAAGACAAATCGCCTGTCTAAGACTATACTGAAAATACTTGCCAAACCACAAAACACAATGCCTGCCTGGAAAGTAGTAATTAAACCTACAACTTGTAGAATATACTTTGCAAAATGGCCAGCAGTAACATAAATATACATTTACATGAACCTTTTGAGCAAAACATGCAAGATGCAGTATTTAAAAATACCTTCCTCTCTATCCCCTGTAAATCCATATTCTTCATATCTAGCTTGGTAAATATTTGTGTGGTGATACAAAGATATAATTAAATTTACCTTGGTGTCCATGCAAGCTTGGCCTTTCTTATACTCCTTTTGGGACGTCCTCTTGTCGAGTTTACTCCATAGAGCGTTGGCCTTCCAGGAGGTGACCTTCGTCTTCAGACTGCTGTAGAAGGTGTCGTTGTCCGCAGGGTCGATGTCCAGCCTCCTACACAGGACGTTGAAGGCCTGAAGGGCTCCCTTGCAGGTCGCGGCCTGAACGAAGTCCTCAAACAGTTTCCCCACATTATCCCTCTCCTCCTCTGCCTCTCCCATCGTTCCCCGCTGCAGTAGATGGTTGAATGTGCTGAGGCTCCTGCTTAGTTCAGCAGTCTCTGTGTGGTCACACCCTCAGCTGGGCCCTCACCGTCATGCCCAGTCTGCGGAGGCAAGACACATAAGAGTCTGATGTCATCTCGTGGCAGAAGGTCTCGCACAGATCTTTCTCCCATATTCTATTAATAACCTGATAAAATGGACATGTTTCATGACATTATTCCATTTAAATGGTTTATAGATCAGACTGTTACCAACACAGCTGTATTTTATCTTCTCCCTGACTCAAGCTTACGTTACAGAATTATCAAGAGGGCGCTCAGTACCAGTCCTCATTTGGAGTCGATATCTTAGTCACCATGGAGTTAGCTCACACCCACATTGAGGAGATAACATTTCAAGTAGAGACAAGGCTGTGATAGAAATACTGGAGAGAAAGTCAAGAAAGAAAGTACGATAAGTGGTTTAACAGAGAATCAAACTTTCCAACAGCTTCAGGGTTTAATGATCGCGTCACACAGAACAAAATTGGTAAAGTTAAATGGACAAATAGTCAAAACTATAATGTATTGTTACAAGACTACCAGGACCTTGCTAAAACTGTAGCATTCTTTGAAGAAGTTTCAGCTGTGTATGTTGGGTAAAAAGTGGTTTCCTCATTATTGCAACCTGCGAGGAATGCAAACCTTTCATTCCTGGTGTGCAGCACTGACCATGGATGAGTAGACCGGAAAAGTATTTTTCTTGTGGTATTTATCATTCCAGCTGAAAACCAGACAGTGTTTTCAGCTGTAAAAAGAGAGAACTTTGAAGTCAATTATAATGCAAACCCACACTAACACAGATTGATTGGCTTTGATTGGGTATGCATGCTAAATAGTCCACCATCTACTGAGGCATGGACATTCAGTATGCTTACATATGAGCCTGCGTGGAAAGACACCGTTACTAAAACAAACATTTGTGTCAGAATAGTGCTGAATTGAATTACATACAATTCATTTTCCCTTTCCTCCAATCAACCATCAAGTATTTGAAAACCATGTCTGTGCCAGAACTTATCAAAAGCCAAATGTGGAAATGATCTGCATTAAGTGTGTGTGTGCTCAGACCACAGCTTCTGTGAGTTTTGGGTTAAGTCTGCCTTTGATATGTTAATGTCCCATGGAGTGGGATGGGCATGGTCAGAGGAGGTTAGGCTAGCTGTGCAGGACTCCAACAGCCCCCCACAGTAATCCACTAATACTGTCACACCCCACCCCAGGGCCTCAGGTGGTAGTGTGACTGCACCATGAAACGAGGACAATGAACACCAATGCAATGCAAAGTGAGTTGCAACATTCAATGACCCTTCAGTCTCGGGTCACAACATGTTTGAATGCGGTACAATTTTGAATATTGCTCCTACAGCAACAGTGTTTGTCCCAAAGCTAAAATTAGCATATTCATTTGCACAATATTCAGTTTGGGTCTGTGTTTGCATCCTGTTTTCAGAGAAAGAATCAGGCAGAGAAAGAGCAACCAGCCCGTAGAAATACTGTACAGCCAGGTGACCTCCAGCCTGCTTGATTCACATGTAACTTCAAACAGCCCGTGTCCTGTGGGTGGATATTGTGGACCCCCGAGGCCTTTCACAGCAGACATTCAGCCTCAATCTCTGAGTGCTGACATTCCTTTGCCACGTGCACAGAAGAGCCCTGAACCGCTCCATCAGGCCAACACCCTGCAAGCCCTCTGGCTGGCTCCCCCAGCCAGATAGTCACACAACCACCTTCATAGTTTTTTCACTCTGAATGTCAATGAGTGACGAGCGATGACTGGGACAGGCATGATATAAGATGCAGGTGCTTTAATCTTTCATGCACGGCAGCAGACTGATGGGAAAATTGCTGTGTATTCTAGCATGTGATATGTGGAGCCTATATAATAACTTCTAAAGGCCTCTGGGGAGTCATTTCATTGACAGTTGAGTTTTAAATGATTTTGTTTAAGGTAGTGAGATGTAACCTTCTGTCTAAAAAAAGATAAAATGTGTTGTGCTGCAAAAGAAAACTTACATTTTTACAATTGCTGTTTGTGGCTGTTTTTCTCCAATAACACTAATCATGTTATGTTGAAATCATTATCATACTATTCTAAACGTTGGCCAGTGTTCAATAACTTGGATGTTGCCTGCACTTATGCTTTTTACGTGTCAGTCCTAGTGAATGGGTAAAAAAGGCACAACTATTGTTGTCTATCTTATGCATATTTCATTTTATGTTTGTAAAATTTTAAATATTATATAGGTGGAGGCTTCAAATAAGCCAAGTTGGCTTTTGTCTCTTCCTGCACGAATATCATTTATCTCTGTTTTTATTTTATTGTATGAATTGTGCAAATAAATAAATAAAAAACCATCTGTTGTACGAGTCTGCGAGGACTAATGAAAAGGTGCCACTGACTGTCTTCATAGCCAAGTCAATGCTCAACACTCAAACGGCATTGTCTCAGACAGAGTCCAATGACTTCACCATCTCAGTCTGACAGAATGGAAAGTCACTTGTGGGCAGACAGAACAAACCCACAGAACGGCTGTAAAAATACAAGTAATGACAGACAAAGCGGAAAGAGTACACACACACACACACACACACACACACACACACACACACACACACACACACTCGCCACACATCACAACCGACCCATATAATGCTTAAGAGATCAGAGAGTTTAATAGCTAGCAGGTTTTAAGTTTCTTGTCTGTTTAGAAAATGATCTGATTGAGTGAAACCGACTGTGGCTAATTGAGAAACGGTGATTAATTTCATTGGAAGCAGTGAGGAATTTATACAATTTAGTTGTATTTAACAATGTATGTATCATTTTACCATTACTCATGTAATTACTTAACTGTACTATTGTATATTTCCCAAAGAGAAAAGTGTCTTCTACTTTGTGTTGTACAAATCCATAAGATGGACCCGCAATAAAGTGTATATGAATGAAAGCAGTGCTGCGAGTCTGAGACACAAAGCTTCCAGAATGACAGTAGGGAATGTTAGCAATGTAAAAAATGTACCCATTACACCTGGATGGCAAACACTATTACAACTAAACATGCACATTTTTATAAACACAGATATTCTCCCACATATATGTAACACAGACATACATTTTACTTGATAATATTGATATTGAACAGTTTCCTTTTTTATACACGAATGTAACTCATCATTAGTGTTCAACATGGATGGCCAGACATGAAGCAACCACGTGAATATCAAGTATCAGAGAACAAAGCTGGCACTATTCTACATTTTTCATAATTTCAACAAATCCTATGAATACCAACAATGTGTTACTTTCCAAGTCTGTGACACTCTTTTCTCTAAACTCTCTACGTTCCTTCTCAATTTTGTAGTATTTACAACGCAGGACAGAAATGTATACACTTTTTTTGAACATAATACAATTAGACCGAGGAATACGAGGCTTTGGCTACACAAGCAATACATGTTGGTTAGATCAAGTTATTGTTGTTTTTGGTCTTTTCATTGGATTTGGTAATAACTTAGTATAGCTTATTATCATTCTTAACCCAAAATGTTACATATTATACGTTTACATGTACAGTATATGACCACCCTAAAACTGGCTATGTGTTTGCCTGAGCAACATGCCGTGCGACTCTGACAAAACTGTAAAGACACTGAACCAAGTGTCAGACCAGTGACGCAATGTCTTCGTTTGTTTTTGCAGAGCACATAGCTCCAGGCTATCAGGATACAATAGGAAGCTGACAACACAATGAAAACATTGGGAGTGCTGGGAAAGGCAACATACTGTAGTGTAGCCAGCCAGCGACAGTAATTACAGACTGGACTGAAGAAAACCAGGAAGGAACCCTCTGTGGCCCGATAAGCAGGCAGTGTGCCTCAGAAAACAGTGCACTCGTGTGGACTTCAGCCCGCAGGCTCTGCCCTTCACTCGGCCCTTCACTCGGCCCCAGAGCTCCACAGAATTATCTCAGCCGTCTGAAATCTGACTGTGTGTTCAGGCAGCAGGGCCCAAAACAAAAGAAGATCTGTCACAAGCGAGGTAGAAACAGTAGCATAAGGCAGTGAATGCCAGTTAACTTCAGAAGAGAAAACCTGTTGATTTACACAAACAGGGGCCGGCTTGTGAAGTTTCAGGGCTGCTGTCTGCAGGCCCGTCTGGCCCACGAGGTGTTCACCACATGGCTCCTTTGGAGAATGATTTATCTGGACACACTGAGCACAGACTAGTGCCTGCTCAGCTACTGACACAAACAATTCACTTGAACAATTATTCTGACCCTAACTGCCCATACTGGTGTTACAATTAGTCTACTGAATGCGTTATCATTCACAGCGAGTGTGTCCAATGTTCTAAAATAAAGACAAGTGGCCGAGGAAATCAGATCCACGTAGCTATCAGAACTTTACAAACTAGAGAACTTGGATCTTCTTAAGAGACAAAAATGTAGTAAATATAAAGGCAAAGACTGGCTGCAAACTGACTGGCACTGAGGGTCAAAGATCGGTGGGCGTCATTCATTCGTTCATCTCACAGGGGGGGGATTACTGCTGAGCAGGAATAGCAAATTCTGTAAGCCAACAATCAGTCGAGCCAGGCTCAGAATAGACAAGCATCGTGTTGCAGAAGAAAACAGCACGACATGAAAAGATATCAACAGGACCAGATCATCTAAACAAGACTACCTCAGATGAAAACAATACTGTTCAAAGTTCAAATCAATACCAGTCATGGGTTCACTGGTGTTACACAAGCAGGGGTTGTCTGGTAGCCAGACAGACTAAGGCTTCTCACAAAACTAAATATTACATTGGACACTATTGACTTTCTGTAACACCAGGAATGATTTTGTAGTTAAACTGAAGCATGGTGATGCACTGAGAAAGAGACACAATGCCTTATTTTACATTTCAAAAAGCTCCCTGAGACGCCTTCAATCCAAACTCTTCCTGCAGAGTGTGTCTGGTTTCCTGTCCAGATCAAAGCTCGGAGAGCTGCCTCTGTAAAGTTCCACCTCTGTGACTTTAAAGCATTACTAAGATACGTTCAAAACCCCTTTCAGTGTGCTGCTGCCCGTGACCAGATGGAATGGGTTAACGATATCCTGGGGTGAATCTACCACAGCAAAGTCTCCTTCAGTGGCTGCATTGTTAAATGTGCGGTTGGTTTAGTCGTTAAATGTCCCCTCATATCTTGTAATGTAGCAAAAGCTTCACCAAAGCAGAAATCATCTCGAGCAGGCTCCAAAGAACAACATGCCCCACCTATCTCTGGGAGTTCCTATATCTCTTTTGTGTGGCTGATGTCTGGACGCATGTGTCCGTTTTCATGTTGTGGAACAAGGAAGGAAACATATCGCCGAGAGGAAGGAGAAAGTTTACAACACCTCCCTGGCAATAATGAGCACAAGCTTCCATTCAGTTAGTTTATCGGGCTGCGTCACAGTTATATTGTTTTCATCCACAGCATGATGTCCTCAAATGTCTTTATTACTGATTTATTTACAAATTCATTCACTAGGGCTTTCAATTGTTGATTTATCCATTTGATTGTGTGATCTCAGCACTCATCTGTGCATCTCTTTAACTACAGTATTTGCTGCTTCTAAAACGTTAAGCGTCTAAATAATGTCCCACATTTGTTCGTATTAATTATGTTTACCTGTATGCAAGAAGCTGAAGCCATTGTCTTATAATGCGACATTGTGCGTGAATCTTGCAGGACTGAGAGTCTGAATTGATTTGGTGACTTATCTACATGATACCTGATATCGTCATGATATGTAAAAGACGAAGTTGTAAACATCACGGTTAGGTTTTCCATAAGCATCATCATAATGTAGGCCTTCGCTTGGCTGGACGGAGGCACTTTCTGTAACGCTGTTTTATCTCCAACTTTAAACTTCAGTAAAGCTAGTACCGTGATTACAAACTAAAAATGAAAGGCCACCACAGGAATATGCTGCTGTGAGCTACTGAAGCCTATCATGCTCAGTGGTTGTTGTTTTTCTGATATTTTGCCAACAGTCAAAGGGCCGTTTGAAAAATGTGGAAGTCAACAATATTTAGAAAGCAAATGACTTCACATGTTAATGTCAGTGGTTTGTAAACCGGTTTCTCACTGTGAAGTCCAGGACATTACACAGCGCGTGATCTCCAGATGGTTTTATGTTCTCTTGGCTCAAAGGTAACTGTATTTGTAATCAATGAGCATGTTCACAATATAAGCCTTGCAGCTATTTGCCAAAAACACAAGAGTGTTTGATAAAGCATTCGCCAAAGCACTACTTGTCTTATTAAGCAATACGCTGTTTACGGTGTCTTTCCATATATTTATATAATAGCACGAGAATGACTCAAATAAAGTTTACCGAGAGGGAAATTCCAGCAAGAGGAGAATAATGTGGTTGCTGTTGAATGTTGATGCACAAAGCGGTTGTTAATCACCAGGAGCATAAATCACATGGAACATCAGTGTCCGGGCCAGATGCTATGTGTATGAACACTGTTAGGATTTTTGCATGTTCACTGTCAAAGTGTCTCTGTAATAAAGTTTGGATCCTATGTTTGATGGAGAAGGTATGCGGAGTCTTCAACGGCCATAAAGCACACAGGAAATGATGGCTCACACAGCAGTGGGAAGGAGAGCTACCACTGTTTGTATGACTCTTTCTACCCTCCTTAAAAATGTTGCTGAACAAATCATGCATCATCTTGCAAGACACATGAATCATACCAGACTGACTGTCCATGCAGGATTGTTGAAATGTGGAGGAGGGAGAAGTGTTTTTGCTCATTGCTCCTAGTTTGAATCTGGTCATTCTTCTATGTTAATCTGTAGTCAGACTAGAGAACATGGACAATAACCGTTTCTGTCACTCACTAAGCTTCTTTCAGTAACAGTACAGCCTGTCAACACCACACCTTTTTTAAATATGCAGTTTGTGTCATTACATCCGAAAGACAGGCTATTTACAGTCTGGAAGCTGCTGAGCAGGTGGAGTCAGACTTAAGAAAGGCTGAAAAGAATTTTAAAAAACTTGCGGCATTGTTCATTAGCTTGTAGCTTGGCAGACTGCATATAGTTAACGAGGGGATTACAAAACAGAAAAAAAGGGTTTGATTGTAACCTGGATGTACCTGGTTGTACTCTTTTTACTGTCTTTGAACATATAGAAAACCTGGAAGTCTGTTTTTTTTAATGGGTTTTTGCCTACAGGCATGTTTAAAAAAGGAGTTACGCAGTCACTTAAAGTGACTTTTACCCAAAAGGTGATTTCTGGTACAAACATTAGAATAACAAAAACTCAGATTGCGCAAGTAGAGATCATCTTTTTGTTAACAGGAAGCAGAGACAAACCCGGATGCCTGACTCCTCTGACAACATTCACAATGTCACAATAAAACACGAGATTCAGCAGGTTCATAAAACTCCAAACTGAATTTGAACAACGACACCTTGATTAGAGCCAAATGGCAGCACAACAATTCAGCATTATCTCAACATCCATTCCCTGATTGGTACTAATGTGGGATGAGAGCCCCTGTGCCATAACCTTTAATGCAGCCTCGCCTGGCTGTTATACTCGAGCCCTTGTCAACTTACTGCTGGAATACAGGTCCTATTTTTAAAGTAGGAAACCGGCACTTCTGTCAGGTGTCCCAGTCTCACACCACCCACTTAATTAGGAAAGACACATAAACTACGAGGTGTAAAACAAAAGAACTAACCTCATAACTCAACCCAATCCAAACTCTTCTGCCCTCCAGGGACTTCAAACACGGACTGGTGTGTGAAGTTTGTCGGTCCTCAGTCCGGCTGACAGGCGGCAGTTTCTCTGTGCAGCTGTGTCCAGTGTTTGAGGGCGGGGCTGCAGAATCAGATACACACACACACACACACACATATATATATACATATACACACACACACACACACACACACACACACACACCCCAAAGCAGGCAGCTACTGTAGCTGCTGTTGAGTCCAGAGGATCCAGGCTTTGTCACGTCAAAGACAAAGTTCACTCCCTAAACGGCCACCCGCCGCCGGCTGAGAGCCTGCGAATAAATGACTGCTCTTTCAGGTGTGGTTTTAGGGGGTTGAATCAAATGTGGTTGGACTGCAACTCTACGAAACTGGATAGAAATAAAAGCTAGTCCAAAATCATTACATACTTGGATACAAAAAAAGTTATGTTATTTAAAAAGGTATGTGCAAAAAGCTTAACTGATATAGCTCCAAAATACGCAAATAACTCACAAATAACTGACAAATATCGGGAGGAAAACTTAACTTCTGATACAAAGCTTGGCCTTTCAGGTGTGGTTCCTCATTCAGCGCATACCTGGGCGCCATACGTCCCCGGACCACAGTCAGTCAACACATTATACGTGTACAACGTGTCAGCAGAAACTACCGTCTACACAGCACATGGACAAAACCACTGAGCGAACACAGAGGTACAGTTAGGTTAGATCTAGCAAATGGCGCCATCCTGAGGCCAGCTTGTGAAACTACACATTTACCAGACTGGTTAAATGGATAATGTCACCCGAAATATGAAGCATAGCTTTACTCTTACCCCAGGTGACCGTGCCAATTGTTGTGGTTTCAATTCTCCAACCTTTAAGCCTCCATTACAATACAATGGAGGCGGGACACGTGTTTAAATCTGCAACGGTACACGTTTTTCATGCGGACTATTTCTTGGCCTGAAAGTTGTTCTCTTATAAACTGCCCACAATTACTACACAGTTTTCAGTTATGTAGCATATAGCTCATTTAATTATGATATACTTATGTACTGACTTGTAAAGATAGCATAACGTAAAAGTAATCAATTGAACTGTCTCAATATGGTCAATACTGTCCCGTCCGCCAATTAGCTAGCTACTAAGTTAGATAGCATTGGCTAAGTTAGCTAAATTAGTTCATTATCTGGTGTTTAGCCAACTGCTAAGCTACGTTTATTTGTGTTAAACTTGACACGAACTATGTGTAGTGGCCATTTGTCCAATAAATCAAAGAAATCAAACATAAATCAAAAAGCGACTGACACACCGTATGTGTATTACGCAGCCAAAATAATTTTTTTTTTTTTTTTTTTTAACCTTTTATTTAAAAGGGACCTTGTACAGTTAAAACATAAATGTCACCATTTGATGCACTTTACCAGTGCATCAAATGTTTCGTTTTTCTGATAATTTATTTAACTAAACAAAACAAACAAACAAAAAAACAGAGGTCTACCCAGGTGCATGCCGGTCCTGTACCTGCCTACTCTTATCTAGACAACAGTTACAAATAATATAATATAATATATCAAAACATCTAACTAAATAAGAAAACAACTAGAAGTACTTGTGAATAAAATAACTAAATACTAATATCAAAGAAATAGCTCCTACACTATGTTTTACACGCACGTCCCCTACGAGACATTTAGAAACGAGTTTTCATTATCTTAAAACCAGCTAACGCGAGTTTACACCTGTTATGGAGATTGTGTTATGGAGATGCACATGTTTGAGGTGACGACCCCTCGGAGATGAGACGCATCCGCTGTGGTGTCGCTGCTCGAGCTGCTCAGCATCCCCGCCACACCCTCAGAGAGCAGCAGCAACAACAGCAGCAGCAGCATGACGCGGGTCGCCCTGCTGGTTTTGGCTCTCACGGCGGTCTGCCATGGCATCCTCCCGGAGATAGTGCACTCGGACTTCAGTCTTATCCCGGAGGATAATTCCGCGCGGGGACAAACGGAGCTGGACCGCTTTGTAGAAGTGGAGCAGCTGCCAGAAGATCCGCAGCAGAAGACTGAGGCTGCGTTTCACCAAGTAGGCAGACATCCAGCTTTTTTACATGAGATGGCATTATTTATCTGCTCACTTCAGAAAACAACCTGCTGGTGTTATAATGCTCGTTTAATGAGACTAAAATAGTTATATCTCTGGTGATAAATATAAAAAAGCTTGGAGGCTTCAGTGGAAGGAGCTAGAATATGGGAGTGACTTCTTAATGCATCTCTTAACCTGAAATCTGTCTCTGGTAATCTCTCCAATTCTCCTAGAGGAACAACGAGAGTCTCAGCCCTCATGCCAATAGCCTTCCTCCAAATCGTCTCAATGAAACTGCTTCTGATAAAGTTATTGATAATGAATATGTCCACACCTCAGTAGAACCGGTGAGTTTATGAACAGTGAGACAGTGTTTGTTTCCCTTTGTGAATGAAACTTAACAGATGTCCCTAACCCTTCACACAGGAGACAAACAACATTACCACATCTGTCCTCTCTAGTGACCTGGGGAACAATATTGAGCATGTAAGTTTCTTCTGTTTACATAATGTTATTCAATACAGCCCAGAAGAAATCCATCCATCTTGAAGGAGAATGTTTTCCATGACCTCTTGACTGCTCAGGTTGAATGTCTCAACATGGAAAGGCCTTTAGATTACATAATGTCTGGCAGGAGCATCCCAGCCCCTGACTTGGCATAATGTCTGCAAATGAATCCAACCGTGTGTGTGTGTGTGTGTGTGTGTGGTGCCTTCACATTTTGTTCAGTTTCAATAATTTTTTTGGCTGCACTATGTTTGAAATCAAAGTTTAAAGAAATGCTAAATCGCCTTGTAGCTCCGTCACTGTGAGCTAAACACTCAACAAAGTCTCGACTGTTCTCTGTCCTGGCTCCTCGATGGTGGAATGAGCTCCCCATTGACATCAGGACATCAGAACGTATCTACATCTTCCATCGCAAACTAACAACACAACTTTTTCAACTATATCTTGAATAAAGAAAGTAGCACCGTAGTAGCACTTAAGTGGCACTAGAATGGCTCTTACTGATAGCACTTTGTAGTTGAACTTTATTGATGAAATTGTACCTTCTTGATTCTTGTTGTTCTGAGTTTGTACTCATGGTGGAATGCACTTATTTTAAGTCGCTTTGGATAAAAGCGTCAGCTAAATTAAATGTAATGAAATGTAATGTAAATGCGGCTGGTTTGTCAAAAAGGATGACTGTACAATGTTGTTGCTAAATAAGTGATGAAGTGTGCTTCGCTGCTTGTAACAGGAATACACCTTCAGGATTAACCCTCTGCAACACAGACTTAGAAACATTGTTAATCACAATGTAGTTTTATAAAAATCCAAATCAAAGATTATCTTATTCAGTAATACATTTTATATGGCTTAGATTGTCTGAACACATCAGATAAAACATTCACCTTAATTGTCTTCTCAAAATAATATGTATTTTGGTATATTGCTACTCTGAGATCATTTTTGTCACTTTCTATATTGGCAGAAGAGAGTCATAAATGGTGTCCTGTTAGACACATTAAAGAAAGTAAATAGCTGTTTACATCTGTCCCTGTTACAGGAGGTTTAAAACTGGAGGAGATGCCTCTTTCTTCATAAATATGTGGCAGATTTGTTGCCTGCTAATTAGCTGCAAAAAAGCTGATGCAATCTAAAACTTTAGTTTAATTTTGCCAAAAAATACTGTGACATGAATTTGTGTTGAATCCGGAGTTGTTGTGCTTTTGTGCTTTAAATCCACTGTCAGGTCACATATGCATATGAGGGGGGCCAGACGTTTATAAGACTGATTTATTTGCTTAACATATTTTACAAAAAAAATCTTTGTTTCTATGTGGAAGTAGGCCATCAGAAACTCACTTCCTGAAAACATAAACATTGTTATTCTTATTTTGCATGATAATCAGATTTGTTTTGACCCGACAATGGCGTTATACGATGTAATCCTTCCTTTTTCTTGTCTTTAGGGGTGCATCAGTGATGGGGACTGTGTGAAGGGAAGTTATTGCCATTATGACACAAGCAACTCTAAGTGTCTACCTTGCAAAGCAATGGATATGGTGAGTGGACCCCGGCTCCTTTTATACGGCTGCCTGCACTATTTTGGTCAGTTTTCTCTATTTTGCACTGTTGCTGTCAGATACATACACCCAGACTGGCATTACCGGCCAGCTGGGGTTTCACTTCGACTGCATTGCAGTGTGTCCACAAGTGTAACCGGAGTGTGTTGTTTGTGAACACTGTGTCCATATGAGCTTCACATGAAAGAACAGCATGTGTCAAGGTTAAATAAGAGCCCATCTTTCCCCACTGCTCTCTCTCTCTCTCTCTCTCTCTCTCAAAGGACACCCAGAACAAAATGAACATTAGTAATGAGAGTCCTCCATTCTAGAGATTCACCCTTTGTCTAAGACTCCTTTAATGCTGCTGATTCTGTTGTGTCTTCATTGGATGACCTGGTCTCTGTTTGGCAGTGTATGAAGCAATGCAAAGGGAGAAAGGTACTGGCAGTCGGCCAAACAAGGGGAACACTGTACATCGATAATAAAAACACAGAGGAGAGCATCTGTGTCTCGTCAAAAGTGCTGCGCTGGAAAATAGAAAAAATAGAGGAAATAGAGGGTGTGCAGGAACTTGTCTCACCGCTATCAGAGACCAGTTGACCTGCTGATCTCATTTATATTTAACAAAAAAAAAACGTTGGTAGACATCACGCTTAGAGAATAATTAATGCCATTAATGCCCCGGTGGGTTTCAGCCTTTTTTTTTTTACCAGAGGAGCAACTACGACACCGATGTTACAAAAATACTTTGCTATCGATGAAAGATATCTTGTGAAAAGTTGGCTTTGCTGATGTGTTTTCTAATTAAATAAATTAAAAACCAATTTTTCAATTCTTTCAGTCCTGCACGAAGGATAATGAGTGCTGTGGTGACCAGCTGTGTGTTTGGGGTCAGTGCAGTCTAAATGCAACAAAAGGAGAGGCTGGCAGCACTTGTCAACACCAGACTGACTGCAGCCCAGACCTCTGCTGCCTCGTCCATAAAGGTACAGTACACACAGTTCAGTGACCAAGATGCTGCAGCTTAGTGATTCTCTACATTCCCTCGCAAAATATGTCTGAATGTTTTCTTTGTGTGTTCAGCCCTGCTCTTCTCCGTCTGCTCGGCCAAACCCATTGAGCGCGAGCGCTGCTTTGGTGACTCCAACCATCTGTTGGAGCTGTTGTCCTGGGACATTCAGGACCAGGGACCCATGAAGCATTGCCCCTGTGCAGGAGATCTCCACTGCCAGCACCTGGGGTAAGGACAGTACCGGTACATTTGAAAGCAAATAATGATATTAAAGCCTTACATGCATGTCATTTACTAACTTTAATCCCCAATACTACACTGTTGTGCTCTGCTTTTTGATAGACGAGGGTCCATGTGCCTTAAGGGAGAGGACTCGAGTGAAGAGGACCTGACGGACAGTCTATACTCAGAGATAGACTACATAATCTAGACACAGCTTGATTTTATAAACAGGGATCTCCACTGACTCCATAGGTTTGTTGCAAAGAGCAATAGCACTTTCTGTTTGTCAGCTTAATCCAAAGAGGTAAAGCTACATAGCATTGAAAAATAATGAGAATACTTATTTTATTTGGTGTATTGAGACCTGAGAGGAAAATGTAGTTATAAAAGTAACTTGTAAAAAATAGGAAACACTATATTTGCAAAATCCTGTTAATAAACACTATGAGACTATATACTGCATCTCTAACCCTTAGTGCTAATCCCAGCCATACCATTAACTGTAACATGCTGAATATCTGCTATCCCTGTTCAAACTTGTGTCACCTGTATCTCATAGATCATCAGCTGATACCATGCTGAATAGCAGCTGCATCATCCTATTAAAACATCATCCTATGACCACCTACTTCCGCCACCTACAGTCCCCCAGCATTACTATCCACCAGGAAGAAAAAAGAAAGCGGATACAATCATGCTTAATGTACTGCATGATTAATTAAATAGTATCACTTCTAACACTCCCCTCAACATTACACCTGTATTCATCCACAGGAAACACTTCCATGAGATAAGTCTGTTAACATATATACCTGCTACCACTTAGTCATGTCGCCATCTACGAAGCTAATTTAAACATGTATACATGTCTGATAAAACAGTCCAAAAAAGTACAAAAGTCTAATTCTTGCTGCTTCGATTTCCAGAATTGTTGGTAACAAAGCTGTTCCATGTTATTCCTGAGAAAATGTTTTGGTTAACCTTTTGTCTTGATCCTAGCAATCTGCTTTGTTCCACTGAAGTACTTCATGTTTTTGCTAAGACCTCAACAGTTTTATGGCACAAAATGTAGATGACGTTATAATAAGATGAAACACTGTCCAACGTGCTTTGTTATTTGTATGTATTGTTTTTTCTTTTATATATGTACTTAATTCTGCCTCACTTAATCTCAATTGTCCATTGTTTATTTCACAAAACTAATTGAACTTTAAATTATTCTGTAGATAATGCACCATAAGAGTTGGACTTGTTTGAAAATTAAACAAATCACCATAAAGGGTATGGTGTACCTTTAATTAATTCAAGAGCAATTTTTAACTCGTCAAGGAACTATTGTGGATTCAACACATGTATCTCCATCTTGCACACCTCTGTGGTCCCAAACATGTCATTAGTCCCCAATGTGCTCCGTCTTCCATGTACAGTAATGTGACTTATTTCAAAATGCCAGCAGCATATGAATAAAAGCAATACCAGGTGCATGTGTTAATATATCTTGTGCTGGATGTCATTTTACATACAACTGTCAATTATAATCTCTGCACTGTTGTTACCTCTCTTGAAACCTGGCATGCAGCTTGTACAACTCCTACCTTTTGAAAAATAAATGTTTTTCGAACACCAAAACCCCCTTTTCTCAAAAAGGTGAGTAGGATTTGTGAGTTAAATTAAGCCATTTTAATTTACAATGACAGAAAACTGCAGTTATGAAAAAAAAGCATTTTAATTAATTTCTAAAATCATCTTTTACTATTTTCACACAGGATTTAAATTCCAAAGAAATAAACATCAACAACAACAAAAAGAAAGAACAAAAAAACGATGTTGGCATTTCTACAGTGAATAGCTGGTGGCAGCATCAGGATCCCAGCGGGGCCGGGATGCTGAGACTCAGTCTTTGAACCAGTTGCCCGGGCAGACCGACGAGTCCGTTGGGCTTTCTACACCCTCTGGTGTCCGTCTATCAAGCAGCAGCAGGTAGAAGCGCCAAAAACAACCTCACGCTCTCTGCCAAAACCCCAGAGAGCTCCCTCCCCTCAATACGACACCACACACACACACGGATGACACTAGAGATGTACCCATAGTTCACATGGTTCCAAAAAAAAAAAAAGACCAAGAAGTCCACTTTCTAAATTAAACGTTAATACAGACAACAGATGTTCACCTCGTGCCTCACAAGACCTGACTGAATGGTTACGTCTGGAGCAAAATAATAATCTACAACAAACAAAAACAAAACAAGGAGATTCTTAACATAGTCTACTTGGTTTTGTTGCATTGTACTTTGTACTACAGGACCTCCAATAGCCATGTATCATTAAATCTAGTGGAAGTGATGTAACAAAGGTAAAGCTCCTCTCCTATAAAGCATGAAGAGCAAGGACAACTCATATCAGCACATTACTCTGGCTATTAGAGGAGCAGAATGTTCTTAAATGTTGCTTTTTGGATGAATCAAATCTTGTGAATGAAGTTGTCAAAGTCACTGAGAGAGTGAGGTCTGCCTCACCAGATGAGGCAAGACTGAGGAAGGCTGGATAAGAAGTTCTTGGTTGTGTGTGCTCATGGTTTTTAAGTATTTAAAAGGAAGGTAAGCAATCTATGATGATAATTATGTCTATAATAGAGCATTGCTCATGGAGTGCGAGCATATGGACTTACAAGATGGTCACAGATGAATCAGAATCAACACTATTCCTGAAACAGGATGATAAATGCAGTGAGAGTGAAAGAGGCCGACATGAAAGGAGACGGCAGACTTCAATAGACAGGATGGATGCTCTCTAGCCCAGTTTCACGGTCCTAATATCTCTGCACCCATCTCTGGAGCTTTTACGTTCAATTGATTTTTCTATACAGTATTTGATTCTTTTTTTCTGTATTCAATAGCTTTTGTACTTCCCTTTAAACTTTACAGTACAATACACTATAGTGCACAATAGGGTTTCTGAGCCAGTCCTGGGGCTCAGAGTGCAGGATGAGAGCACATCAGCCTCACACCGCTGCTTGATGTTCAAGTCACTATCAGGCCCGACACTCAGACTGAGTCCCGTAGTCTGGTTGCTCTGCTGCAGCAGCCACACCATCCAGATAACGAGGAGCGCTGCTCAGTGCCTCAGTCCTGCCCCGAGTCCTTGGCAGGGCCTCCGTCCAGGTAGATCTTGAGGGCCTTCTCCTTGCGTGGCGAGTAGCTGACACGGTGTCCAGTCTTAAGCAGACGGCTGCTCTCCTTCTTCATCAGCTCGCTGCGCTCCTCGTCCGACAGCTCCATGGGCTCCTCTGTGCTGTCCCTGCACAAACGCCACAGTGATGTTAATCTCAAGTGACCGCCTGTCTCAAGTCACCAGGAAATGGTTAAGCAGCGTGTGCTCACCACTCAAATCTGGTACTCTCGTAACACATTACTGTCCATATTACTGCTTGACACCATAGTGTGTCTGAGGACTGGAAAAGAAACATCAACTGGTACTTGCAGGTGGACTGTAATTATTTTACCTGTAGAATACCACAGCTCCGTCGTCACAGATGTACAGAGGCCACACGTTAAGAGTCGACACCTTAGGGTTCCAGTCCAGATCCTGATGGATCTCCAACACAGAAATATCACAAGGAAATGTTCCCCTACCCTGCACAGGAAAGACAGATGGATTCTCAGTCAATGGTTTGGAAGATGGGAAATCAAAGAAACATTAGAAGAAAAAGTATGTGTCCTGTGTGAAGTACTGCATCTCAAATACCTTTGCAAACTCCAGGTTTTCGAGAGGAATATTGCTCATTTCACTAAGCTGCAAACAAAACAAAAAAACACAAGGTGGATGACCATTTGTTGATCAAGCAAT
Organism: Cottus gobio; assembly: GCA_023566465.1. Taxonomy (NCBI): domain Eukaryota; kingdom Metazoa; phylum Chordata; class Actinopteri; order Perciformes; family Cottidae; genus Cottus; species Cottus gobio. The sequence continues at coordinate 17,326,784 of CM042224.1, read as the reverse complement.
TGATTTTAACAATATTATCAAATATAGATTCATGTTTGTATTTGTGCAGTGTTTACTGCATTTTAGTGTTTATTGTTGGTGAACCCAGATGACAATAATGTAATATTTTGTTTTATGGTTAAACAAATTGAACCTTTGATAAAAAGACATTATGAAACAAACAGTAAAAGCACCCAGCGGGACAGACATACCTTCTCCTTGAGTTCTTCTACACTGCTGCTCTCCAGAATGACTTCCTGGAAGGGCCCCAGCTTCATTGTAGTGGGGCTCCATCTCCGGGTCAGGATAGCCAGCTGCGACATGGACTTCATCTTCTCCGGTTCTGAGAAACAGATCATAGCAGACCATATACCAGAGTAAGTACATTATTATTTCACCTGGAGAAAGAAGACGTTTCTCTGCTCTCTGGTACTAATTTTATCCGCTCACATTTGTAGCTTCATGTTCTGGGTTTTATGAAGAAGAATTATGAAGTAATAATTTCATCTTTGTGACATTTCCTCAAGTCTCAAAGAGAAAAAGTGGCCTTTGTTACCAGTAGCTAAATAAATATTTTAAAGTTCCATGGCACAAAATATGTTCCTTTAGTTTGAAAGAAACAGCCGAATGAGCGTTACCATTGAGAACTTCCAGGAAAACTTCCCAGTTGGAGGAGATGCTGATGTCTTCTTCATAGACATGATAGTCCAGAAACACCGTGCCTGGGTTCTTCCACGTCTTTTTCCTGAGACGAACACTGAACATACACATTGTTGATAAACACCAAGACTTTTTAAAGTTTTACTTTTACACAATGTGTAGTAACAAAGTCTCACCTGTCAATGCTGAGGTCAAGCTTGCAGTGCTCTTTCAACTGAGGCAGCAGCTCCTCTTTAGACTGTCTGACAGTCATGCCCTTGGCAAACACTGTGTCCACAAGGAACTTGCAGGGCTGCAAACCCAAGCATGGACACATTGTCAATATTTGAGATTACAATGTTCTGCGACTTGGTCAGGCAATTCGGCAACAATCTTCTGGAGCATGGTGACAGTTCTTACCTCTGGTTCATTCACTAGTAGTTGATACACTTTCACTCTGTATTCACCCTTTTTCAGTGCTCTTCCTAATCGAATAGTTATCTATGGGAAGGAATGAAACAAACAAGTCAAGTATTGGCACTCTTAACAGAAAGGTCTCAAATGGACAAATTCGTTCTGAAACTGCTTCTGACCTTGTTATCATCAGAGAATGAGGAGAGCGTTTCATTGAGCCGTACGCTCTCAAACTCCTGGTTGTTGGCGTACACTCGAAACACCTTGAACTGGGTGGTGGTGACTCCCACGTAGGGCTCCAGTTTCAGTTTAAACGCTGCCAACGTTATTCTCTTGTCCACATGAACCACTAAACCTGGATCAGATCACAATAAACAACAATTACACATTCGGACACATGTCATACCCACTTGGTGAAAGAAACACTGATGAACAGATTTCACTTTGCAAATTGCCGTCAATGCAAAGACAATCACGTTCTGCACAAAATTAGTCTTTATGCCTAAATCTAATCATTTTAACTAGTTTAACTGATTTAAGGATAATTAATCCTTTAAACTGCATCATAAATAGAAGGTTCATACATTTTTGTGCATCCGATGAGGAGTCGTCTTGAGAACAAGGCTCTGCTTTGAAGTACAGGTACTGTGCCTCGGCCTTGCTCTTCCCATTGTCATCATACTCGCTGTCTGTTCCAGAGTCTTCCTCAGCAGTGTCCCAGGTCTCTTTTTTGCCCTCATGGGCTTTGGAGCGACGGCTACTTGTGATGCTGTGCGAGTCCAAGCCGTTGGCCAGCTGTATGGGCCCGCTGTCTGCATTGCACAGTGTGTCACTACTGTGGCTGGAGCTCAGGATATCACTGTCCACTGAGCTGGTGCTGCGGTCATTGTTCACCTCGGAGTCCGAGCGCTCCTCACAGGTAAATTGGTTCTCTGGGTCAGAGGAGGCGCCGCTGCTGCCCCCAGCTGTGGCCGTGATCCGGTTCTCTAATTCTCTGTTGTCTGCAGACACACAGAGCGAAGAGTTTGAGTCAGCCTCTTGGGTCGGGGATTCGATATGTTCAAAGTCGCTGGCGTCAGAGCTTTTCTGGCCATCACCGGTACTGGAGCCCTGCTGCTGCAGAGACAGATTCTTTAACTTTTCTGTGCTCTCCTCAAGGATTGCCTCTACAGATGTCCGGTTACCCTGTGATCCCTCAAAGGGCACATCAGAGTCACCTGCTACTTTTTGGCAAAGAGTCCTGTTGGCCAAGGTACCAGGAGACTGCTCAGGGAGTAAGACCAAGAGCCGGATCGTATTCCCGTGACGATCCAACAATTTCCACAAGAGTGATTCAGTGAAAGCAACCTGATGATCGGTCGACTCGGAGCTTTCTACAAAAACCTGATGAAAAGCAAAATGAGAAAACGGCTCAAATTCAAGCTTAATCTTGTTTAGCACATAAGTGTTAAAGTAGATTTTCTGATACAAAACTAACAACACAATGGAAACACATGGAAGTACAAAAGGGAGAATTTAAATAAAATGTGGCAACCTTGTTACTCCTGAAGAACCCCTCAGCTTTCAGCGTCTTGTTGGGAACATACAGGAGCCGGAGGTCATTATAGCAGCGCTCCAGGACGACACGCATGGATTCTGCAGAAAGCCCTGTAGCCTAGGAAGAAACGCATACAATAAGGCTGAGGTCTGAAGGACTGAGCTCACGTTTTAACGGCTAATGTACTAATTGTATTTCACAATTATCTGTTTTGATGTTTAAGATAAAGAGCTGAGGAAGAAAGAGATGATGCAGGCAAGGAACGGAGGAGAGTAGGACACCTGTGCAATAAGCTGTTTGAATTCAGTGATCGACTGGTTCAAGTACGCCCGAACACTGATTGGAGTGGCGATGGTCTCACTCTTCAGATTCACAACGTGAACCTTCACCATCACCTCTGAAATAAATCAGCAACACAGACGTAAAGCTATTACATTCATTTGCTTTGTATTCTGACAATCTACATCCATCATTTGTGTACAGTCAAATAACTCCTAACTATCATGGTCTGCATAATGTAGAGAGTCTACATAATCATGAATCATGGGATTTCTGAGACAATAGCGCAGAAGTAACTACTCACAAATACTTGTGTTGCACTAAGTACCACACTAACTGAAACAAGAGGAGTATGACTCAACAGTAGCAAGCCACTGACCTCCAGGTTTGTAAGGCTGGAACACTTGCTCTGGTTTGCGGGTCTCGAGCAGGAGGTCGAACATGTACGAGGACTTGATTCCTCCAAGCAGCAGTCCCATCGGTGTGTCCTCCTCACCTTCATAGGAGCGTTCCAGGTACTCGTGGAACTCATCGTACTTTACCAAGCGGCAGCAGTCCAGAGACACTACTCCCTCCAGCTCCATCATCTGAGGTACAGTACATACAGTTGTATCAATCGATGGTCAGCTGCTGAAAATCAGATTGTGAAGACAAATCATGAACCAACAAACCTTGTAGGCCATTTCTGTTGCTTCTGTAAGAGTTTTGTCCTTGTGCACTTCCAGCTTGCTCTCCATCATCATCTTTACAGGATGCATGCAGAAAAGCTTTATCTGGAGGTAAAAAGCAAGAGAGCAATAATAGTTCAAATATGTTTTACAAGAGAGGCAACTCGTCAACTGATCCTCATTCAGAAGCAAAACAAGAACAAGTACCTTGCAAGTGTTGCGCTCGATCTCCCGCTGTCGCTTTTCCTGCTCTTCGGACTCTTTCTCCTTCAGAACCAAACTCTTTATGTGCTCCGGGTAGTCTTCTGCAGCTAAATACTCTGAAGACGGGACAGACAGGGTTCACATTGAAACTGCGCACTCATTCTATGACCTTCACATTCAAGGCAACCCTAGTAATAGAGACAGTGAGATTATGTTTCAAAATATTAACATATGTATAAGCCTGCTACATTGAAGGGATGTAGTGGTGTGGTTTCTACAGGTGTGGGCACATTACAGAACAATAGCTCAACTACCATAAAGGCACTAGTCATTTTGGCATTACCCATAGAAGATTGAATGTCTTACTTGCATTCTTTGAGGGATCCTTTAATCTATAAATCAGCATATATGCATTTGTAGAGCTGATGAGAGAAAAAAAAAGAGATGAGTCGTTAATGAATGATTTGGAATATATGGAGAAAATACAGTTATTGTAGTCAAATAAATGGTATATTGGTTAAAAAAAAAACATGAAAGAACAATACACAAGTATATACAATAACCCTCTTGACTTTCCTTTGAAACAGATAAATAAACAGGTCGAGTGTATTATTATTGTATTTCCTCAGCATTCCCCAAGCATGTGGAGTGTTACAACTCACCTTGCAAAGGCACTGGAATAATAGCCTCTGCTCCCCGAGGACCCCCCATGTGTCTTCCTGATATCATCTTGGGTGATCTGCCCCCACAGATATACACAGAAACTTACTAAATGATTGAACAGACACTACCAATGTTATGATGACAAGGGCAGTTTGCTTAGTTTTGTACCAACTACCTTACACAGACATGCATCTCTCTGCTCAGTCATTCTGACATTTGAGAGCTGTAGGTGAACAAAACCGGTTACTCAAGGGGAGGCTGACCTTGCTAACGTGCTGATCGTTGAAGCTGTACCACTGGCCATCACTGAAGGATTTGATGCAGGCGTAGTAGTGGCCACCTGCAGCGCTCCCAGAATGGACCATGACGGAGAACAGCTCAAAGGTCGGCAAGCTCTGAGAATAGACAGAAGATCTCGTTCATATAAAAGCAACAACCAAGTTGAATTCTGCAATGTGCAACAACAGCATGCAACTAATGTTGCAAACAGGGACATCAAACAATGATACTGCAATTACAATGGCAAGATTTGAGCTCAAGATATTCTATATTTGCAGCGTTAGAGTAACATTATTAAAGCAACACTGACTGCTTGAATTAAGATATTTTCTTTCTTTTGCACGGGAAAGAATGTCTGATAAGTTGTATCTTTAGGCTGAACCCAACAAATTCTCTCAGTTAAGCTTTCATCAATATCCTATCAACATAAAGCAATCAACTTTATAGTATTTAAATCAAGATGTTCAGTATTTGTGTCAGAAAAGGGCCTAATTTAGAAGGCTATGTCTGTTTCATGTAAAATTAATCAACATTCAGGTAAATGGTAAAAGGACCAGATCACGGCCGAACAGCTGGATCAGGACACCCGTAGTTCTATGCACTTCACACAAAGCAAGTTTTTCCTGTTCCGATGCGAGGGATCTGGGACAGAGGCTGTCGTTTGCTGTACATATTGTAAAGCCCTCTGAGGCAAATTTGTGATTTTGGGCCATACAAATAAATTAAATCAATCAAAAATGTTACGTATCCATGGATATTAACAACAATCAACGCTATCTACAAAGTGAGCATCCACGATGAGTACCTTTGGCTTCAACACCCTCTCTGTGCTGCCGGTGCTGTCCAAGCAGATGCCTTCATCCACACAATCATCGGTGGAAAAATCGTTGCTCATCTGGTCGCTGTGGCAACTGCCTTCATTCTCTGCTCCGCTGTCAGTGCAGCTCTCCGTCTGAGGCGATTTCTAGAGGAGGCCATTTCAAAAACATGAATTAAGGAGGTCAATTGATGATGAAAAAAAAAAAACACATGAAAATGGGGTGTTTACATATTTCTTTATCCAAACGTAGCAAGTGGTGCTATTTATGGTTGATCAGAGATAAGAGGAGAATCATATTTGGGTATTAATCTGATCAGAAATAGTGGTGCAGCCATTTCTGCTCTCACCTCATTTTCCACATCAATGAATGGACTCATGTCAAGCTCCTCAGGGAAAGTCATGCGGTCGTTGAGCTTGATGCGATGCATAGTGGTGTAGTCAAAATCAAACCGCTTCAGCTGAAGAGTCAGCAGGTAGGGGAAGTGCAGAAATCTCAAGCCCTGTGAAGAGAAGCGCTTATCAAAGAAGGTTGACAACTTCTTCACTGAACACGAGTCCCATGTCACATTTTCAGTGTGCTCACCTTTCGGGCGTCGCATTTCTTTTTGCAGCGTTCACAGAAGTACTGGTTGGCCCCATCCAGAGTTTCTGGTTGGATGAAAGCCTGCAAAGCCTCTTCCTGTGGAAACAAACAAATTGTTTCAGGTCCATTTCGATGGAGGCCAAAAATACTTAATTGACAAAATGTATGAAAATGAGCTGCAAGGACTGAATCAAAGGCATCCTTGATGCAATTGTAAAACCCAAAGAGGGAACGAGTGCTGCTTGAGTCTTTGTAACCAATGTGTTAAATGTTTAAAAGAAGAAGAGAGACCACACACCACACTGCCATAGGCCTGGCTGGCTCCGAAGGGCCGGATCACAAGAGGAATGTCCAGGTAAGTGTCAATCCTCCAGCTCTCATAGCCACACTCCAGACAACGGACATAATCCTTCAGCTTCCCCTGGTACAGCTGGTTGATCAGGTCAGCCTGAGGATATGCAGGCATGACAGTCAGGCCTTCACAGCCATTTACTCTTAATACAGCATTTGTTTGGACTACAATATCACACAGCTAATATTTCTAGTCGCCGATCCTTTAGGGTCACATTAGGGTTTGAGCATTTGAGCCTTCAGTAAAAACAGAAAATTCGGTGATGAACTCTTTGGTTAAATTATAATGATAAACTATAAGGTTCCTATGATTTGTTCAAATGTAATCTTAAATGTAGTTTATGACGAGAACCTTGAATAAATGCGGTTTTCACTGTAACGTAGAGGATTTATGACCTAGTCTTAACACTAGCTCTAAGCAGCTTATGATACATGAATAAAATTAATAATGTTTTTTGTGATAGATTAAAATACAATATTATTTGAATTGTGTGTTTTTTCAATAACCACTATAAAAATGGAATAGGATAACATTTATACTGACACTTTTACATTTACACTTCAGAGCAGTTGAAATTCGTTTTCAGGACTTTCAGGAGCCTCGCATAGCAGCTGCTGTAATAAAACAGCTGCTATAAAAAAATGGGCTCTCCAATAGTTTATTTGCTTTTTTATGTTTAACTGATCCGATCCAAGACTCAAAACCTTGATGCGATCCGAACTGTGAGTTGTGTGATAGGTTGGCCCCCTATTTCCTTGTTTAATTTGTTAATTGGGGCTCAATCACATTTACTTTGTGCTAACTAGGAGCTTGTGAATACAGACCACATGGTTGTAAATGGGCACATTGGATGAACTGTTTGCAGTTTATAATTCACTCCTGAGATAAGAAGACAGAGAACAGCTAACCCTGAGGCTTACTGGCCCATTTCGCATTTCCCACAGTAGGCCTTTTGTTTCAATTGTGGGATGGGGGAGGGATTTTATTCATTTCTGATTAATCTTTCGCAAAACATTTTTGCTTTCTCTTACCTGCTCTGTCTGCTTCCATTTTTGCTCCAGGGCATCAAACATGACCCTGCACAGCTCCTGGACATCATGCTGCTGCCAAGCTAAAAGACAAGCACACAAGAAGAGTAATTGAATGTAGGCACATGGTTTCTCCGTTCACACAAACATGCAGACAAGCCATGTGAGTGTAGTCACAAGAGTGCAAAAGCTCACCCTCGCTGCTGTCCCAGCCGAAGCTCCGCGTCACATCAGTGGTCTCGATTGCCCGTTTCTTACTATTCTGCAGCAGAACAAACAGCCTTTGCAACTGGTGTGGTATACTGGTGACGGGATCCTCTTCAGCCTCCTCAAACTCCCAGCTGAAGTTGGACAGAGGTTATAAAAGAAATTAAGAAGTTGTTCTTCGCAAGGAAAAGTTCAAAGATTTCTGAGCGTAGTTTCTTACTTGTAGAGTGCATTTCTGAACTCCGGGGTCATGAACAGCGTTTGTAGGAGACTGTTCAAATAGCAGGTCATAGCTTGGTTGACCAAGCCCACGTAACCTACAATGGTGAGGGAGAGAGAGAGACAAAACGTAAGAGGACCATTGGGGTTGTATAAAAGGAGTAAGGTCACACATTCAACCAGTAACAAAACCTCACCCGTTTCAGATTTGCTGAGGATGGACGAGTAGGAGTAAGATGGACTGCTGTAGTCACTACTGCAGCCCGCAGTGCTGTCTCTTGGCAGGGGCCCAATAAACCGCTCTTGGGAACTGTCATCTAGTCCACTGCTGTCTGCCGTTCCCGACTCATCCTGCACACACAAACACACAGAGAGATACAGTTTTATCAAATGTCCTTAGTTTCCAAAAACAATCTGACTGCACAGCGAAAATATATTACCGATGCAATCTGGGGCTGCTCGCCATCTTTGTCTGTGAGCTGGAGGAAGTTCTTCTTACCACCAGGCTCAAAACCAGACTCTGAGAGGGACATCTCACTGCTGTGGTCCAGTGGTGCCTAGAGGGGGGGCAGAGTAAAAACTAAAATCACATGAAAACAACAATCCTTTGAAAATGCAGAAAACACAGACAAAACATTGAAAACAAGTCGACAAACTGGAGGAACTCACAGGAAAACTGAAATCTCCACTGAACTCATTTTCAGCAGCAAATTCTCTGTGTTGACGCATACGATGAAAGTAGCTTGAAGCCAACATGCGAGCAAAGCTTATATGCAATACTGTCTTTCTCCCAGGCGAGCTGAGGACAACAAGTAAAGTGCTGCAGTGGACACATACAGTAGCTTAATCCACTGACCTACTCAGTGACATAACAACAGACACAGCACCTGGGCTTTGCCCTGGGTCAACAGCAGGATTAGCTTGTGCTCATTTAAGAAAAGGGGAGTATTAGGGGTGTACCAAATAGTTGGAAGCTTCATTAGTAACGTTGACATTTAAATTCTAAATTAATGTTTGAATGCTGAGCAGATTTTGTATTTATTCTGTTTAAACCAGGTATTTCTTTATTGAAATAGTCCATCTCTGCACCTCTGTCACAGACAGACACACAGAATCACACACACGGTCCTCCGTCCTGACAGTTGTGCTCATCTGCTATAATACACAAAGTCAGTGATTTAGGTAGTTAATGTGTTTCCAGGTTTGGTGGTGCTGATCTGATTAGCTCTCATAACCTAAACTCAACTACACCAACCAAAACAATAACTTAAAACTGAATGAATGAATCTTTTTTTGGGCCAACTGACCCTTCGCTCCAGCTATGCCATCAGGCTGTCAGCCTTATCAAGGAGCACCACACTATCACTTACTGCAATACCTGCAGAAACATGATCTAATATTTGAAAAAATTAAAAAGAGAAGCAGACAGAAGGGTGTATAATATACGAAAACAGGTCAAAAGATAAAGACCTCATCAGCATAAAAGCCACTGTCTGGATTAATTAATTTCCTTACCATGTACTGTGTATTTCCCCAAGCAAGATCAAAAGTGGCTTTCACATATCCCACTTTGTGGGCAACATCTTCATAGAGTTTGGAGAGGGTGGTGGACGCAGGCAGGTTGAGGGTGAGCCTCTCATTGATCGTCTTTGCACTGGTGATGTCCTGTATGATACACAGCACTCTGG